>CM048754.1:20866942-21466942 GCA_026315105.1 Locusta migratoria
CGGTTTATTGGGAGAATTTTGGGAAGATGTACTTCACCTGTAAAGGAGACCGCGTATAAAACGCTTGTGCGACCACGTCTTGAGTATTGCTCAAGTGTTTGGGACCCGCAGCAGATCAGTTTAAAGGAAGACATAGGGCAGTTCAGAGGCGAGCAGCTAGATTTGTTACCGGTAGGTTCGACCAATGCGCGAGTGTCACGGAAATGCTCCGGCAACTAAATTGGGGATCGCTGGAAGAAAGACGACGTTCTTTTCGTGTATTTTTGTCGAGGAAATTTAGAGGGCCGGAATTTGAAGCTGAGTGTAGTACGATCTTGCTGCCGCCTACTTACATTTCGCGTAGTGATCTATATCTACATGGGATACTCTGCAAATCACATTTAAGTGCCTGGCAGAGGGTTCATCGAACCCCCGTTATACTATTTACCTCCCATTCCATTCTTGAATAGCTCGCGGGAAGAAAGAACACCTAAATTTCTTTGTTAGAGCTCTGTTTCCTCGTATTTTAGTCTGATGATCATTTCTACCTATGTAAGTGGGAGTAAACAATATATTTTCGCATTCGGAGGATAACAAAGACAAGATAAGACAAGGCATATAGGCGTTATTTTTTTCTTCGTTCTATTTGGGAGTGGGATAGGAAAGGAAATGCCTAGTTCCTCCGCCACTCACCTTACGGTGGATTGCGGAGTATGTATGTAGTTGTTGACCGCATATTTGTGGTAAGATTCTGGATTGGCTAAGTTGAAGTAGCCGATACTTCATATAAAGTTTGTGTATAACATCTGAGGACTGAAACATCGCTTTGTATTTTGTAATGTTTGCATATCTGATCTGCAGAAATTAAACCAGTTTTATGTGAAGTATGGGCTATTTCAACATAGCCAATTCAGAATCTTACCACAAATATGTGGTAATGATGTGCTTATGACTATAGGTGATGATTCAAGCGATGTGGACAATTATATTTTGTGGACACTGACAACTGATATTGTGATGTTTATGTCAGAACATGAGATTTATAGCGTCATATATGAGAGGTTAAGCAGAAATGTTGATCTGAATATGATGTAAAAAGTAAATCTAGACCTTTTGTGGTTAATACCAGAATTAAAATTTGATTTTCAAAAAAATGTTCAAATGTTTGTATAGTCTATGGGACTTAACTACGGGGTTATGAGTCCCTAAACTTATAAACTACTTATGAACTACTTACGAACTAGGACGGCACAAATATCCATGCCCGAGGGGGGATTCGAACCCCCGACCGTAGTGGCCGTGAAGACCGTGACTGGAGCGCCTTAGTCCTCTCGGCCACCGCGGCCGGCTTGATTTTCAAGTAGTTAGCTATCTGGGAAATACATTTCTTCGTGGATAATAAAAAACGAAATTTTGCACATCTCCCCTTTTGTGTCCCAGCCTCGTCGCCGCTTTTGTGTCTCGTTTCCGTCGTAGGTGTCGGTGGCAGAGTAGAAAGAGACCGACACAGAAATAAAGGATGCACGCGTGTGCAGGTAGGAGGTGACCAGCCAGTGGGACAGCAGAAACTAGAAACACTAGGCTACATTAGAACGAGATATATATTTCTTAGAGACTTAGTAATACTTAACTTTTACATAGCTCAGTACTGCAGAATGCTGATACATAGTTGAGCTAGAGGCCTGCCTAGTGCCTGTCCGATAGCCAAGTCTTCACTGGTGCCTATCTGATTCCGAAGTGTTAGCTGGTTCCTATCTCAGTCCCAAGTGAACGATGTCGTTCAGTGGTGGCCACGAGCGGAGTTGCAGCAGAGGGCGCTCGTGGCTGACGTCGTAAGAACGCCGCGCCGTGCGTGCATGGCGGCGCGCGGCGAAAGTAGGTGGCGCGCACTTTGGACTTGTGCGACACCACACCCCCCTCACCATGTCTGGCTGTATAAATAGACACTTTCCGTCCCGTCGGGACTTAAAATTCCCTGGCCAGTTACAGCGTCATAAAACAGAGGGGACGTATGTTCCTGATGGGAACTTAGTGTCCCTCTGATGTATCGTATGAAACTCTCGCTGGCCAAGACTGTTCAGTATCTCTGCTCATAGACAGCAGTAAACAACGGGCTGTTTACGTCTGTGTGTACGAGTTCTTCAGGTGAGTTTTGTTCTCACAAAAAATACGCTGTTGTGTGTTCTTACGTTGGCAATTTCGTTTTCTACTGTTTTAACTAATGGAAACGATATTATTCAAGGAATAGAACTCTTTTTATTTATTTCGTGTTCATAATTGTGTTTGGAAATTTTTAGTATTGACAGTGTGTCATAGGCATTTTGTAAATGTTATTTTTAGTGGTCTTCGATGCTAGATGTCAGTAATAAGTAGTAATAGTTTTGTTTTCCTTTGTTTGCGAATTACGAAATATGAATACGATTCAGGGATTACTTCAGTTTGCTTTCCTCCCCCCCCCCCCTCCCCTTCAGAACAATATCTAAAATGGCATTTCGATATAAAAATTTTGCTGTCTGTTTGTTGCTGGTATATTCTTATTTTAACAAAAATAATCATTTCATACTGTTCCTAATTACATTAAATCCTCTTGGACTTTGAAGTCCCACTTTTTTATTTATATATTTATTTATTTTGCGTCAAATAAGGAATACAAAAATGTGTGAATACACCAATTCACTTTGTTAATAAAATAACCAAATATGAAGATATGTGCTGGAATATTTCATAGCTTAGGAAGGAAAGGGTTAAATGGTAGTTAATATATTACTAATCAATACGACTTCCAATCTAATATATGTTTTAGATTCGCTTTTCAATGAAGTTTTAACTTTTTGTTGCGAAGTGGCGTTTTTAAGGACAGGGGTTTTAAATAAGGCCAATATAAAAGAAATTGTGTTTCTTCAGGTTAAATAAATTGAAATGACGGCAAATGAATGTTCTGCTACTCATTTTACATATATTTTGAAGTTCAAACATTATAATTTGGATACATTACAAACGAGGACATTGAAAAAGATGAATTAATTTAACTGTACCTACTGCTAAAGTTAGTTCAATGCAACTCAATATGGTAATAGTCTTATATTAATAAGTTGTGCGATACTTCAACAGAATCACAATGTTTCAAGAATACCCAAAAAGCATCAAATGTTTATTAAACCATCAAGATCAATCTTTGGCCAAAATTTTCTAATTATTACAGAGCATTGTCTTGACATTGCATACAGCGTCTTGAGTGAAGATTACTTGACATTAGAAAATGTAGTTTGCTCATTCATAAGCATATAATACCATGTCAAATTCTGATTCCGTTAGTGGTCCCAAACAGTAATCGAGTAGTCTTAACTGATATCTTCGTATGATGTAGCACTAATACATTCCCAGCAGCGTTTAATAGCAATTCTATGCAATTGTTATATAGAGACATGGAGTAGAGAAGTTCGATGCCTTCTTGTTACACCTTAACATCATCAATCGAAAACTTCAATTTACTATTGAGGGAGAGAGAGAGAGAGAGAGAGAGAGAGTAATGGACAACTCAACTTTTTAGTCATCATTTTCTTGATTTGCAGCTCTTATTTTTCCGTGTTTGCAGTAAAAATTTCTGGGTATGAGGTCCGCCTGATATGCAAAACACTGTTTTTATTTGGCACCCAAACTAGTTTCAGCACCTCTGTGCCATCATCAGTGGGCTTTATATTTATTTCATGCTGTGAAAAACAAATTACATTTATTTTACTATTGTGCTAGTTGTAAATTTAGGCCTAAAAAAGTCGTCAGTCTTATTTTGGTTTTTTTTACCTTAATTTACATTTTGTGGTCATGTGGGACCCTTTTATATACTTATTAAGTGGTAGCGTTGTCACCTGCAACCAAAATTATCTCTTTTTACAACTTGTGAGGTTTTTAAACCGCTACTTATGGTGCGAAAACGTAATTTTGGCATGTGGGGATATTTTCATCGTCTGTTTACTATCTATTACTTACGGTTTCTTTTGTCATATACTTCTTCTTCCGCACTGTTTCACATAGCACATAATGTAATACACATATTTTGCGCACTTTTTGCGCAAAGTCACAGTTTCCACAGCACATTTGCAGACCATCTAATAGCTCACAACCATTACCCAACCAAAACAGAAACAGACCTAAAGATACAACCTATACCACAAACTCACAATAGAAGAAAATTACCACATACAAAAAGCAATAGCAGAAGGAAAATCAGTCATGAACAAATACACCACCCTATGCAAAAATACATTATTTAACCCATTAAATGAATTATACGGAAAGGATGACACACACACACAGACAAAACAAACATCATTCAAATCTACCGCCATTCCACTGGAGAACAGCTGAAAGTCAACAGACACAGGTGCAGTTTAACAAAGCAAACACAGGCGAATTATTTGAAGTGGAAAGTGGTTGTGATAAAAACAAGTCCGCAAAATATGTGTATTACATGTGTGCTATGTAAAACAGTGCGGAAGAAGAAGTATATGACAAAAGAAAACGTAAGTAATAGATAGTAAACAGACGATAGAAATATCCCCACATGCCAAAATTTCGTTTTTCGCACCATAAGTAGCGGTTTAAAAACCTCACAAGTTGTTAAAAGAGATAATTTTGGTTGCAGATGACAACGCTACCACCTCATAATTATGTAAAAAGGGTCCCACATGACCACAAAATGTAAAATAAGGTAAAAAAGCAAAATAAGATAAAAAAATAAAATCATTGTATTTTGTTTTCACAGCATGAAATAAACTGTAAGCCCACTGATGATGGCACAGAGGTGCTGAAACTAGTTTGGGTGCCAAATAAAAACAGTGTTTTGCATATTAGGCGGACCGCATACCCAGTCAACTTTCTAGACTTGTCAGTGATCAAACGACAGGGCGGTACATTGGGCCACAGGGTGTACATAAAAGAGACACACACTGACCGCTGTCTGTATAAACAGTCTAACTACCACCCCAGGCAAAAGGAGGAGTGATAAAAACAGCAGTAGGAAGGACATACAGAGTATATTAACCAGTATACTTGGGAGATGAGATGAAACACCTGCAATGGACGTTCAAGGAGAATGGCTATTTAAACAAGAAGATAGATCCAGCACTTCGACTAGGAAGAGAACTGGAATCAACGAGGAACGTCACCAGCTCAAGCTCAAAGTTTTTGGATTTTTGAAGTTTTTTCAAATTATTTCCATTTTTCTGCTCCTACTGCTTTTACATCTACGTTATTTTTTTAAAGAGCACGAAAATCTCTACAAATTTCATACTTACAATTTTTTCTACTCCCACCTGCTACAATGCATTAAAATATCAATTTTCCAATATTTGTGCAAAGTGGAAAAATACCCAATTTTCGAACACTGTTATTTATACACAGTAGAGTCTCGATTATCCGATCTCCTGTTATCCGACCTGCCGTGTTATCTGATCCTTTCACCACGCTGAGACTGTACGCAAAATATTGCTTGGATGAACTCAGAATTTTAACGTTGGCTTTTTCTAAAGCCGACGACTTTTCTCGCAAAGCACTGTTGCTTGTAGACAACGCCGCTTGTCATCCTAATGAAGATGCAACATATATCTACCATGTTCTTGCCTCCAAATGTCACATCCTTATGTCAGCCTATGGACCAAGGGGCCTTAGAGATACTGAAGATACACTACTGCAGAAACTTGCTTTCCTCTTCAATTAATGCTATGAACGAGGGAGAAAACATGGTAGATCAGTTGTGCCGTATTAATTTGAAAGACGTAGCCTATGACGTGTCCCAATCGTGAGGGAGTGTTGGGGCAAATACAACTGCAAAATCCTGGAAAATTTTGTTACAGGAAAATCAAGAAAGTTCTCCGGATGATGAAAATCTATAGCAGCAGACGGAACCCAAAAATACTACCCTGCTTTCATTGTTACGAAAAGTTCCGGGACGTGTTGACGTCACAGAGGATGAAGTAAATGAATTTATTATCGAAGATGAAGAACTTGAAGTGACAGAGGAAGATATAGTCACCATGGTACGAAAAAGGAGACTACCATGAAGCGGAGGAGGAAATATCGTTTACCGTGGTTTTACTTCTTGAGAGACTATGTGATTTAGCGGCAAAAAAAAAAAAAAAAAAAAAAAAAAAAAAAAAAAAAAAAAAAAAAAAAAAGGAAAGACAAACGTCAGGCAAACAAAAGACACTTACTAACGTCGTTACACAGATTTAAATATGTTTTTGTAGTTCTATGAAGTCTTTCACAAACACAACAGCAAACTACTGGACGTAAGTAAATATCTACTCAGTCTAATTTGATGTGTACTGCATTAAATTTTTAACTCATTTGGCCAACTTTAGTTTAATTTTTGCGTAACGTACTTTCTAATCACTTTTCTTTGAATGCCGTCTAATGTATTACAGCGTTATATTCAGTTCTTGGTCACATACTTAATAAGTTCTGTATGTAAAATAAAATTTTCAATCTTGGTTTCGCTGAAACCAGCTGCGTCCAAATCAATTTAAACTACATTCCTATCACTGTTAGTTTGGGAGCTACAACCCTTCAAAGTTCCGGGGGCGGAGGCTGCGATAGCGTAGCTGACTGGCCGAGTGGCTATCCCCTGGGGCACGGCCCACTGTCTCATGACCACCAGCCAGTCAGCTACGCTGTCGTAGCCTCCACCCCCTAAACCTTTTTAGGGTTGTAGCTCCCAAACTAACAGTGATAGGAATGTAGTTTAAATTGATTTGGACGCAGCTGGTTTAAACGAATCCAATACACGATAGAGAAAACTATTGTTCCATTTAAAAAATTATATCTTTGTGGTGTAAATGTTTGGAAAATGATACAATAAACCATGTCCATAGCTCCGCAGAAAGTGTAACATTCCTTGTGTTGACCTACCGCATTAAAATTTCCCGTCACCTATTATTTTATAAGCTACAGAGACAAACATATTTAGTGAAACACCCTATTTATTTTCCGTGTTATCCAACCTTCCCGCTTATCCGACCTTGCCGGTCTGATAATCGAGACTCTACTGTAAATATATTTTATATAACGTCACATGTTGGAATTTCCTATCTTACTCTGCGGCAGGTATGGTGAACCAAGTGCCTCACGTCAGGTTCTTGTACAACGAACGAAGCAAGCTTCACTTGATCACACTTCTTGTAAAGGAATTTCGGGAGTGCAGCATTGAGGTGCACCAGGCATAATAAGATGCTGACGTCATGATTGTAACATCTGCTAGTTCAAGCCGGCCGCGGTGGCCGAGCGGTCTGCAGCGCGCCAGTCAAGGTCTGCATGGCCACTACGGTTGGGACTTCGAATCCCCCCTCGGGCATGGATATTTGTGCCGTCCTTAGTCTTAGCTAGTTCATAAGTAGTTTGTAAGTTTAGGGACTGATGACCCCGTAATTAAGTCCCATAAGCTATACAAACATTTGAACTTTTTTTTCTATTTCAAGAACTAAATATTTTGGAAGTGTTCTCATTGTGGGAGAAGAGGGTCCTGTTTGGCTTAACAGCAGCCATACATCCAAAGTGGACACAGAGCTAAGTAGCACCACGAGGATCATATCTGGGACCATAAAATCGATCCCACTGCCCTGGCTCTCCACCACATCTCAGACGGCAACCTGCGTTTATCAGTGGAATAAAATTTCCGGCAATGTTAATCTCCCTATCCACCAAGACATTACTGCAAACAATCGTGGCCTGAGATCCAGAAGACCATCATGGAGAGCAGCTCAAAATCTTATATCCATCCCTTTTGATGCCAAGACCACCTGGAAAAATGATTGGTCCAATAGTGACATAGCCAGGAACCATAGGGAAATATCACCTGGCAGAAATGTGCGTGGTAAGACCTGACACTAAGAACATGGGTCCCACTCAAGACTCCACACATGCCATGGCAGAAGTAGATAGATGCTCTTCAGATGGGGCATGCGAGATTCTCCCCAGTGCCACTGTGGTCATCCTGAACAATCGATCCAGCACATCATTCTGGAATGCCCAAAACGTGCGTTCACAGGAACTACTGGAGAACTGTATGAAGCCTCCCCTAAAGCTGTCGAGTGGATGGAAAAGCTGGACGTATAACTTTAGTATAATTTTGTAGTTTGTCTTTGTTTGCTTGCTAAATTGTCAATTTGATTTCAAATCTCATTGTATATATCTGTATGTATGTAAGTATGTAAACCATTTGTATTTAAAGACCACATACGCTTATCTTCTATCTTCCATATATATAAAAATGAATTGCTGTTCGTTAGTCTCGCTAAAACTCGAGAACGGCGGAACCGATTTGGCTAATTTTAGTCTCGAAATATTCGTGTAGGTCCATGGAAGGTTTAAACGATGATAAAATATGGAAAAGTTGTCTGGAAAAGAGGAAACTCGGGAAAAACTAAAACAGCTGGCCACTACGGTCGGGGGTTCGAATCCCCCCTCGGGCATAGATATTTGTGCCGTCCTAGTTCGTAAGTAGTTCATAAGTAGTTTGTAAGTTTAGGGACTGATGACCCCGTAGTTAAGTCCCATAAGCTTAACAAACATTTGAACATTTTTTGAAACAGCTTTTTCCAGTGCGCTATCAATACCGTTCGTCCAATTGCGATAAAATTTTGTACATTTCATGTTGAAAGCAAGAGATAGGTTCGCATCAAATAAAAATTGGGAAAAGTCAAAAGGAAAGTAGGAAAATTTAAGAAAACCGAAAGCGATTTTTTTCTATGAATAAAAATCAATTGCCACATGGTTGTTAAGAGCAAAACTTCCGTGCGGCTTCATAGGACAAGGCTTGTATGAAATAAATTTTTTGGAAATCTACCGGAAAATGGGAAAATTTAAGAAAACTGGAAAGTTCGTTTTTCGATGTGTTTTGATTGAATTCAGCACTATAACTGACGATTCGAACGACAGACGACAGAGAGGGTTAATTCTTTTTTTTTGTTTCATTCTTTATGGTCTTGGAAAAGTTTTCAGTAAAAAAAAAAATACGGACAGTTAAAAAGGAAAGTCGCAAAATTGGAACCAAGTTCCTTTTTCATTTTCCTCAATACTATAAGTTGAGAACCGTTCATCTTATTGCGATAAAAGTTTGATCATTTGACGTTCAACGAAGGACAAACGTTCTTATGAACTAAAAATTTAGAAAAGTTACCCGGAAAATTTGAAAATTAGCGAGAAACTGTACGAGCTTTTTTGAATGCGATATCAATATTCTTCATCTGATTCCGATACAATTTTGCATATTTGACGTTCACAGCAAGAGTAACGTTCTTATGAAGTAAAAACGTGGAAAAGTTTCCCGGAAAATTGAAAAATTAAAAAAAAAAGAGATTTTTCTATGAAATGTCTATACCATACATCCGATTGCAATAAAATTTTGGACGTTCAATGTTAAAAATGAGAGTAAGGTTTGACTGAAGTAAAAGTTGGGAATAGTTGACCAGAAAATAAGGAAATTTGTGGAAAACTGAAAGATGTCTTTTGTTTGGGATATCAATATTATTCCTAGGATCGCGATAAAATTTTGCACATTCGAAGTTGAAAGCAAGAGTACATACATATTAGTAATTGCAAAGCATTGCTGGGTCGACTAGATAACACATCAACCAAAACATCATTTTACATGTTTTAAATGTAAATTTACCTCTACATTTTTCAACAATATATCACCGTTTAAACCTTCCCTGAACTTCCACAAATGTCATATGAACATTATCAAAAATGTTTGTATAGCTTATGGGAGTTAACTACGGGTCATCAGTCCCTAAACTTACAAACTACTTATGAACTAGTTAAGACTAAGGACAGTACAAATATCCATGCCCAAGGGGGATTCGAAACCCCGACCGTAGTGGCCGTGCAGACAGTGACTAGAGCGCCTCAGTCCCCTCGGCCACCGCGTCCAGTCGCCCACTATCGAGCCGATACTTAGACCATCTGGTGATGCCTAGAGGTGATATCGGGCGTTCCACAGGGTAGTGTTATTGGTCCTCTGCTGTTCCTTATTTACATAAACGATTTAGTGGGAAATCTAAGTATCTCTCTTAGGGTGTTTGCAGATGACGCCGTCATTTACCGTCTAGTAAAATCATCTGAAGATCAAAACCAACTGCAGAAATATCTGAATAAGATATCAGTATGGTGTAAAAATTGGCAATTGACTAAATAATGAGAAGTGTGAAGTTGTCCACATGAGTACGAAAAGAAATCCGTTAAACTTTATGTACAAGATAAATCAGTCAAAAGTGAAGGCCATAAACTCAACAAAATACCTAGGAATTACTATTACGTCATACTTAAACTGGAAAGAACACGTACTTAATATCGTGGGAAAGGCGAACCAGAGACTGCGTTTTATAGGGAGAACCCTTAAAAGATGCAACAGAACTACAAAAGAAACTGCATACACTACACTTGTCCGTCCATGTTTGGAGTATTGCAGCCCAGTGTGGGATTCTTATCAGGTGGTTTTGACGGAGGACATCGAAAGAGTCCAAAGAAGGGCAGCTCGTTTGGTATTGTCGCGATACAGGGAAGACAGCGTTACGGAAATAATACAGGATATGGGATGGGAATCATTACAACAACGGCGCTTATCGCTGCGGCGTGGGCTACTTGCGAAACTCCAATCGCCAACATTCTCCTCTGAATGCGAAAATATATTGTTGACTCCCACTTACATAGGTAGAAATGATCATCAGAATAAAATACGAGAAATCAGAGGTCGAACAGAGAGATTCAGGTGTTCTTTCTTCCTGCGCGCTATTCGAGAATGGAATGGGAGATAAATAGTATAATGGTGGTTCGAAGAACCCTCTGCCAGGCACTTACATGTGATTTGCAGAGTACCCCATGTAGATGTAGATAAAGCTACTGGGTGTAAAATACATACAATTTTAATTAATATGGTTTATATTAAGAGGTAAGTGAATAATAAATCTCCACCCCTGATACTCTTATGGATGTAAGCACGTCTGTGCGGAATGCATGGTGTGCACTTCCTCCAGCACTATTTCAGACATCAGGCAAATCCACGCCCTTGTGTTACACCACTTCTGCACATTGCTGCAGCACTTGTAACGTTTCTGCTATGTTGTGCACTCCTAAAGTTTACAATGAAACTATTGATGTTTTACAAGTTACATACTTGGAATTTTTTTATTATGCGTACTTGCACATACGCATGATGTAAAGGTTAATGAACCATTACAGACTACCTATTACTCTTTATTATTATTATCACCAAACTTGTATAATTTTGTATTTTTCATGTGGAACACCTACGTTTTGTTCACGACACACTTGTTGACTTGTTCATGCATGCAAGCTTTGTGTATCAATTTGCAGTTGATTACAAGGTGTTTAGTTTTGATATGGTACTGTATCTGAAAATGATCAGGCAGACCATATGTAAATTTTGACTTTTCTGTAGTATATAATTATGAGATTTTACACTGTTAACATAGACATGTACAGACTTTCAAAACACTTAAGATAGTTACTTATTTTCATCCATTACTACTGTACGATTGTCACTCATTTTAAAACACTACTGGACAACATAGAATGTTGATTTTTGAGTTATTGGGGGGTAGTAACTGTTCACCATTCGACAAACATAGGGTACTCTGGACTGTGCTGTGTTTGATTGGGGCAGTTTGTTCAAAGAAGAAAAAAAAACTATGTACTGTTATTTACTTCTGCGGAAATAGTCAAGTTGCCAGTTGCATCTTGTAACACTTGGTAAGGTAGTTACCATTATTACAAACATTCCGTTTAGAAGATTGGCTATGAAAACTAAATGGTGTATCGTAATACCTTATGGACACTAAATTGTTAAACAAAGTATAAGTAAACGCAACCAGAGTCTTTTTCTGCTTATGTAGCCGTTTGCGAGTCAGTTACCTGTCCTGGCCGTGGACGTAATTTAATGGCAGCGTATTTTTCCGCCCTCTCTTGATTACTGCCTTGAGAGGGGGTGTAGTTTGGCAGTTAAAATTTTTTTTTTTTCAT
Organism: Locusta migratoria; assembly: GCA_026315105.1. Taxonomy (NCBI): domain Eukaryota; kingdom Metazoa; phylum Arthropoda; class Insecta; order Orthoptera; family Acrididae; genus Locusta; species Locusta migratoria. Next base: position 20,878,955 of record CM048754.1, read on the forward strand.
TTTTCTTTAAATTTTTCCATGATTTGGGAAAAATTTGACACTTTGGTGGATCAGTTGATAACTGACACTTGAAAAATTTCCATGTTTCTTTTGAGCTATGAGATTAACCATTGCCACTGCTAACTACTCGCAGGGGGGTTAGTTTTTGAATTTTTATTAATGCATATGTTTTTTCAATAAGTAAAATATTATGTAATACTATGATCTAATTTGTTTGTACTCTTTACTACTGCTTATTCTCAATCTCTCAAACTGTACGAGAAATATTCAATACCCATAGTTTCAAAACCACGATTACATTTTTTGTCTATATAACCATTTGAACTATACCATAATTTTGAATGATAAATGTTTGATGTGCTCACTGAGAGCTTGTTTCTGTCCACTGTTTTACTATTTAATTATGTCATTCTTTTCACTTAGCAAATTGCCTATAAATTGTGAAGTTATCACAATGTACAACACCCTTTCTAGAGGAATTAGGAGCTTAGTTCTCACATGATGGCATTTACATACATTTATACATAGAAAATTATTCTGAGTAAAATACTTTTTTTATATGAATTAATACCAAACATAACTGTTGACAATATATCAATGCTCTTTGAAAAGAAAAGAAAAATTGTAAAAGCTTGCTATTTCATTATTCAAACTAAAGTAAATGAGAGAGATTTCTCATTAATTTTCAGTAACATTTAAGGGTTAATTTGAACCCATAATTTGATTTTTGTTTACAATACCGTATTGAGAAAATTGATTACTCTTTCCAATAGCCTGATAACAGTATGCTTATTTATGTATGTAGTTAGGGAAAAATAGTATGTGGTTCTGAGAAAGATACAACCATTGTTGTAGGAACCATCCTGAATGCCTGTATCTACAGTCAGCTGAAGCTGAGAGCCACTACGTCACCAACAGCAGTTTGCAGATACACCACTGTCGGCGCATCATGCAACATCAACAACCACCAGCATACGCAAGACTACAATCAACATATAATTTTTTATTTTAGCTTAAACTAATACAGACTCATTATGTACACCTAAACCACAACATATTGAAACGATAGTACACAGTGAACCTTACATTACATTTCAGGTACACTATGTAGGGGGGTGTGTAACGTTTCTGCTATGTTGTGCACTCCTAAAAATCAGTTTCCAACATAGAAACACGAAATATCTGACACCTAAAGTAAAACTTCATTACCGGACATGTGATATTTCACATCTTCGCCTTCTGATTGAAATTCTATTAACACTATTAGTAAAACGTTTTTAAGAAATAGTACGTTCATTTAAATATAACTTTGGCAGACCTTTTACGTAATTTTCAGTTTTTAATACTTTCGTAAATAATAGCTGCAAACACTAAAAATGCATTACACTCCGTTTTGGAAATTGCTGAACCTATATAGATTGTAATTTGCATAAAAACACCAATGCTACATGTTATAAACTATTGCACAACATGATTTCATATATACCTTTTGTTTAAATAAATTAGGGCAGACCATGTTTTATATATCACTAGATCCTAAATTAAATACTGATAATTTTTCATGCACTAAAATTAATAATCCGTTTGGTACTAAGAAACTATCTTCGAAATTAACAAAACTACGACAACCATATACAAATCCGTATTAATAAATAATTTGACCACAAACCGAAACACATTAAAATACCTTTTCATAATAATAGTAAGCGTACACACTATTGGCAAAACAAATATGTGTGCATTTCGAAAACACACATAATGTAAATAATTTGACGACTGTAAACACTAGTCAAAAGGATGACGTTAAATTTGTGCACTACATTTAAATACAAATTTCGTGAAACAAATACATACATTAACATAAATAGTCAGAGCTTAAATGTAATATTTTAATTTCTGTATTTTGGCATATTTGATGTAAAAGAATATTGTTTAATTGTGAATTACAAAACTTTGTCATCATTTTTAATACGTGGTTAAGCAGAAAGATGTTGGAGAGAAACCATTGTTTGTTTAGTCTGGGATAGAGTCGTGGATAGACTAGTTGAGTGGCCAGAAACCTGTAAGCAGCTTTGTTAGCTTGCTGCTGCATTTCTTGATTGTGCAATGTTTAAGTGGAAATAAAATCTTTTTTCCATATCAACTAAGATGGATTTACTTTATGAAAATATCCTGTAAAATTAAATTCTTTAGTGAATGCCGAAGACAAATCACAACGCAATGGACTTCAGCCAGCATATAAGATAAGTTCAACTTCACCTACAGTGGAATGATTTCGTTATAGACTGAGAACTAATAAACATTTCCGTGATTCAGGAATATATTAGGGCTCAGTTTGAGTCATTCCGAAAAGAGGTGATGGACGTTAGACACTAAACGACATTATGCAGGTGTACCAGTTTGTTCAACTCCTCAGTGTAGGTAGAGTTTATGCTCCAATGCTTTCTCAACCGTGTCGTTTTTCGCAGTTTTATTACAATAGACCTGGGGCTTCTGCAAATTGCCCCACCGTGAAGCGGGAGAGCACGAGCGAGTCTGATGCACGGGGCGATCGACCGCGGCAGCCGCCAAGTTGGTCAGCCTGCTGGGGCTGACGGCGAGGCGAGGCACGGGGATTCCCCCGGGAGCCGGCGGGGCTTTCCCTGCCAGCCGCCGCGGTGGTCAGGGGCGGGGAATCCCCACAGGGAGACGAGGCAGTCCAGCGCCCCCTCCGCGGCCTCTCGGACACCCTGCCGTAAACTGGAGTCCTCTCTCTCTCTCTCCTGTACAAGACCCAGGGGGCTGCCGGGGTCCGAGACACTGCCGGCTACACACAACCAGAGCACAGTGCCGAGCAGTGCTGCCAACAGTTAAAGGGAGCTCCCCTCAAGTGCAAAACCACTAACAAAAATGCCCCTACTCCCATAATCGCTAAAATTCCCACTAAATGCTTTAAAAAAATTATTATCAGAGAAAACGTTTAGTATATTAGTAATTAGCACCCTTATTTGTGTCCCAGCCTCGTCGCCGCTTCTGTGTCTCGTTTCCGTCGTAGGTGTCGGTGGCCGAGTAGGAAGACCGACACAGGAATAAAAAACGCACGCTTGTGCAGGTAGGAGGTGACCAGCCAGTGGGACAGCAGAAACTAGAAACGCTAGAGTAAATTAGAACGAGATATATATTTCTTAGAGACTTAGTAATACTTAACTTTTACATAGCTCAGTACTGCAGAATGCTGATACATAGTTGAGCTTCAAAAATGTTCAAATGTTTGTTAAGCCTATGGGACCCAACTACGGGGTCATCAGTCCCTAAACTTACAAACTACTTATGAACTACTTACGAACTACTTACGAACTAGGACGGCACAAATATCCATGCCCGAGAGGGGATTCGAACCCCCGACCGTAGTGGCCGTGCTGACCGTGACTGGAGCGCCTCAGTCACCTCGGCCACCGTGGCCAGCATAGTTGAGCTAGAGGCCTGCCTAGTGCCTGTCCGATAGCTAAGTCTTCACTGGTGCTTATCTGATTCCGAAGTATTAACTGGTTCCTATCTCAGTCCCAAGTGAACGATGTCGTTCAGTGGTGGCCACGAGCGGAGTTGCAGCAGAGGGCGCTCGTGGCTGACGTAAGAACGCCACGCCGTGTGTGCATGGCAGTGCGCGGCGAAAGTAGGTTACGTGCACTTTGGACTTGTGCGACACCACACCTTTATTCTTAAGTAATAAAATAATCACAATCATCTATAAATATAAAAATGAATGTTTATCTATATCTCTTCTATGCGTTCATAAACCATTGCAATGAAACTTTGCTGAAGTGTTCACCACACCCATGACAGTTCCTGACCCGAAAACAAAACAGCACGACACATAGCTCAGGAGATATGATGTTATAAATAATGAACACCACAGTGCTTTACTAGGCATGGTCCTGTTTGGAGGTGGTATGCCGTTGCCTTCCTCCGACCTTCGTACTGGCTTACCCAGCCAGTTATAGGGGGACCTACAGTTTAACGTGGGTTCCGAACCACGGTGCTACTCGGCAAGTGGAAAGTGACAGATAAAAATCCTAGAACTTCGCTGGGATCGAACCCGCCGCCTTTGGATTTGTAGTCTGCCACTCTACTACTGTGCAATCGAGGCGCAGGCCACCGCGTGAGAATACCCAGAATTATGTGTCAATTATTGGAAAATGGGAGTAGTAAGGAACCTGTAACAGAGTTTGCGTGTAATTTCGGACGTTTATAAAGCGTTTTGCAACTAACCAACCTCCTCCCCCCCCCCACACACACACATAATGATGAAACGAAGGTAAGTCTACCGCTCACAAAACTTTAGCTGTAGATGACATAAAACTGTCACATCATTCATGACAATACTCGAATTTTAAGGTTTATATACCAACTAGCTCTGCCGATGATGAGAAGATTGAAGATACGTATGAGGGATGAAAGAAAATTATTCAGGCAATTAAGGGAGAGGAAATATTAATTGTAATGGGAGACTGGAAGTCGGTAGTAGGAATAGGAAGAGAATCAAAAATAGTAGGCGAATATGAACTGGGTAGAAGGAATGAAAGAGGAAGTCGCCTGGTAGAATTTTGCATGGAACATGATTTGATCATATCAAACACCTGGTTTAAGAATCACGAAAGAAAGTTGTATACGTTGAAGAGACCAGGAGCACCAGAAGGTACCAGATAGATTTTATAATGGTATGACAGATTCCGGAACCAGGTTTTAAACTGAAAGACATTTCCCAGGGGCAGATATAGACTCTGACCATAACGTATTGGTCATCAACTGTAGGCTGAAACTTAAAAAACTTCAGATAAGTAGCAAAATGAGAAGATGGGACTTGCATAAATTGAGGGAACATGAAGTTCTTAAGAATTCCAGAGGGAGTTTTAGGCAACAATTGACAGAAACGGAGGGAAATAAAACAGTAGAAGAGGAATGTGTAGCATTAAGAGATGTAATAGTGAAGGCAGCAGAGGACAAAATAGGTAGAATGGCAACACCTACAAAAATCCTTGGATATCACAGGAAATACTAAACTTAGTTGATAAAAGGAGAAGATATAAAAATGCAGTAAATGAAACAGGCAAAATGGAGTACAAACGACTAAGAAATAAGATTGACAGGAAGTGCAAAATGGCTAAGCAGGAGTAGCTTGAAGGCAAATGCAAATCTGTAGAAGAATGTATTACAAGGGGAAAAGTAGATACTGCCTACAGGAAAATAAAAGAGACTTTTGGAGACAAGAGAAATAGCTCAGATGGAAAACCAGTTCTCAGCAAAGAAGGTGAGGTGGAAAGAGTATATAGAGGAGCTCTACAAAGGAAATGAATTGATTGACAATGTTGTAGGAAGGGAAGAGGAAGTTGATTAAGATGAAATAGGAGATACTATACTGAGAGATATATTTGACAGAGTCCTAAAGATCTTTTTCAGAACAAGGCCCCGGGACTAGATGACATTTACTCATAGCTACTAAAGTCTCTGGGAGATCCAGCCTTGACAAAACTATTTGAACTGGCGTGTAAGATGTATGAGACAGATGAAATACTCCCAGACTTCAACAAAAATGTAATAATCTCGATTCCAAAAGAATTAGGCGCAGGCAGGTGTGAAAATTACAGAATCATCTGTTTGATAAGTCATGGTTGAATTATCTACAGGAGAATGGGAAAGCTGGTAGAAGCAGACGTCGGGGAAGATCAGTTTGGATTCAGGAGGAACGTAGGAACCCGGGAGGCAATACTCACTTTATGACTTATCCTAGAAGATAGATTAAGGAAAGGCAATCCTACATTTTTAGCTATTGAAGATTTGGAGAATGCTTTTGACAATGTTGATTGGAATTTGGAATACACTCTTTCAAATTCTGAAGTCAGGAGGGGTAAAATACAGGGAAAGGAGAGTTATTTACAACTTGTACAAAAGCCAGACCGCAGTTATTAGACTCAAAGGGCATGAAAGGAAAGCATTACTTGGGAAGGAAGTAAGACAGGGTTGTAGTCTTTCTCCGATGTTTTTCAATTTGTACATCGAGCAGGCTGTGAAGGAAAGCAAGGAAAAATTTGGAATAGGGATTAAAGTTCAGGGTCACGAAATAAAAACATTGCGTTTTGCTGATGACATTGTAATTTTTTCAGAGACAGTCAAGGACCTGGAAGAGCAGTTGAATGGAATGGACAGTGTGTGGAAGAGAGAGTATAAAATGAACATTAACAAGAGCAAAACACAGATAATGGAATGCAGTCTTAGAAAATCAGGTGATGCTGATGGAATTAGATTAGGTAACGAAACAATAAAGGAGGTAGATGAGTTTTGTTACTTGGGTAGTCAAATAACATATGCCGGTCGCAGTACAGAGGATATAAAATCCAGAATGGGTATGGGAAGAAAAGAATTTTTGAAAAAGAGAAATTTGATAACATCGAATATTAATTTCAGTGTAACGAAGTCTTTTCTGAAGGCATTTGTGTGGAGTGTTGCCTTGTACGGAAGTGAAACATGGACGATAAGCAGTGCGGACAGGAAGAGAATAGAGGCTTTTGAAATGTGGTGCTACAGAATAATAGTGAAGATTAGGTGGGTAGATCGCGTAACTAATTAAGAGGTAATGAACATAATTATTGAGAAAAGGAATTTTTGGCATACTTTGACTAAAAATTTAGCATTGGAGGGAAGTGTGTGGGATAAAAATCGCAGAGGGAGACCAAGACACGCGTATAGTAAGCAGATTCAAGTGGATGTGGGTTGCCGTTCTTATGAGGAGATGAAAAGGCTTGCTCAGCATAGAGTAGGGTGGAGAGCTGCATCAAACCAGTCTCCGGATTGAAGACCATAACAACAACAACAACATGTACAAGAAAATTTTAGTTTGTCCGAAATTCACATTAAAGAAAAAACTTTTGTAATTTGTTGCTTACAGTAAATTAAAACTGTCCTGCTGCATATGATGGCCTTCTTTGTCCTCTAGCAGGTCTTCCAGCTTCTTTTTCACCTTCCTAGATGTTTGTCTTGCTTTCTTGTCCATATTATATGCAGACCTGACTGCATCGGATATCATTTTATCGCAATGTTGCAGCCAGTGATCATATTTTCACCAGGATTAATTCCCAGTTTTTTTCAGTATCCAACACTTGCCAATATTAAAACAATTGAACATAATAATAGCATCATGAATTCCTTCTTTCATTGTATGTACCGAGCGAGGTGGCGCAGTGGTAGCACACTGGACTCTCATTCGGGAGGGTGGTGGTTCAAATCCACCTCCGGCCATCCTGATTTAGGTTTTCCGTGGTTTCCCTAAATCACTCCAGGCAAATGCCGGGATGGTGCCTTTGGAAGGGCACAGCTGATTTCCTTCCCCATCCTTACCCAAAACTCCGAGCGTAAGCTCCGTCTCTAATGACCACGCTGTCGATGGGGCGTTAAAAGTCCAAGTTTCCTTCCTTCCTTCATTGTATGCATGCCTACAAATACAGTTTTACGAAAGTGGTTCCAAATTATGCTCTTGAAACATTCATTTGGGTTCTGTGTCTGCCCATGCAGACATTTCCTTAGAAGGTCAGGATGAGCCAAGTCTCTGAAACAGGTTTAATAAATTGGTGTAATAACAGCAGCAGGAAGAGAATGCTGGTGAGAATAAGACTCTCCAGTTGCCTGAGACCTATTGTATTTGCACCACGAATTTTCTCCTGATGGACACAATGCATGACATGGCTTATAATCAGTAGATGACTTATGGAAGAATATGGCCCAAACATCTCTCTTCGTTGCCTCCAGATTTTCTTTATTTCTCCTAATTACCTGCCAATAGTATACCTGCAAGTTTTCTATTTCAGTTTTAGGTACCCGAGTCCGTCCGTACAACAATTTTCCATCTTGTAAATTTTTTCCTCTCATATCAACAGTTAGTTTCCTCAGCTTTGTTCCCAGACGTCTTTGAACATGGAATACACATTTTAATTTGATCATAATGGCATCTCCATATGGCTTAAAGTTCACCACATTGTTGTATGCCTTACTGTCTCCATCGCCCAAATATTTGATGTACCGTGCACTTCTTGATTCTGCAGAGAGATGAAATATTTGTTTTACTCCATGACCTTCCTTACCACCACAAGTTCCACAACATTTGCAATATTTAGACATTATCTCCACAAATAACACTACTCGCAATCACTGTTGAACAAAACTAACCACGTGTTTGAAAGCGCGTTGTTAACAAACAGCAGAAATAAAAGAATACCGAACGTTGCATTCCAAGCATAGCCAACCCAATGGGGAGTAAGAAAAAATCCCTAACTTGCAATGTAGGGGACATAAAGATGTTAAATATACGCAGAAAAGTGGGTGACAGAAAAGTGGACGAGACACATAAACACAAGTGGTAGGAAAAAGCTCTTTGAATGCTCGAAAAAAAAATTTCAGGAAAATCCTTTTCCAAGTACTTACACTCCTGGCTATTACAATTGCTACACCACTAAAATGACGTTCTACAGGACTCGTATTGTCAGTCAATAAACAGATTGTAAAAATACCTAGAAAGTGTATTTTTATGCAAACGTGCAATTTTTCAAATGTAACAATGTTTTTTTTCTATCATGCACTGTAATTTTTGACACCAGCTGTGTACAAACAATTTTGAATGACATTTTTATCACGTATAGTTTGGCAGCTACAACCGTTCAAAGTTTTGGGGGCGGAGGCTACGACAATGTAGCTGACTGGCTGGTGGTCATGAGACAGTGGGCCGTGCCCCAGGGGATAGCAACTCGGCCAGTCAGCTACGCTATCGCAGCCTCCGCCCCCGGAACTTTGAAGGGTTGTAGCTCCCAAACTAAACGTGATAAAAATGTCATTCAAAATTATTTGTACACAGCTGGTGTCAGAAATTCCAGTGCATGGTAGAACAAACCATTATTCCATTTAAAAAACTGTATGTTTGCATAATAAATACACCTTCTAAGTAACAACCTGTTAGTTGGCTAACAATACGCGCCCCTGAACACTACCAATCCACGCTGTGAAAACCGAACATCAGTCGCACTTTCCGTTTCCGCAATATTTGCGGTGCAAGTGGTAGGTGATTCACCCTAGGGTGTTTCACTAAGTGTTTTTGCCTCTGCAACTTATAAAATAATAGGTGACGGGAAATTTTAATGCGGTAGGTCAACACAAGAAATGTTACACTTTCTGCGGAGCTATGAACATTGTTTATTGTATCATTTTCCAAGGAATTACAACACAAAGATATAATTTTTTAATGGAACAATAGTTTTTTCAATCGTGCATTGGAGTCGTTGAAACCAGCTGCGTCCAAGTCAATTTAAACTACATTCCTATCACTGTTAGTTTGGGAGCTACAACCCTTCAAAGTCTCAGGAGCAGATACCACACGCTGTACATAATACATGGCTGTGTGGTGGGGTTGGGGCGCCATGGTCCTCATCCGTGGCCAGCAAGGTCGCCCGGTTTAACACCAGTAGATTTCTTTTTGTGGGGATATCTAAGGGATCGTGTTTATGTCACTGAGCCCACATCCCCAGATGATCTAAAACGGCGCATCGAGGACGCATGTCGCTCCGTCACACCGGCGATGTTACATCTCGTCCGCAGATCCTTTTGACGGCGCATTGCATTACGCATTGAGGAACATGGACACACATTTGAACATCTCGTGTAAATCAACTTCCCACCGCCATAACATCCATCACCCACCACACAGCCATGTATTATGTACAACATGTGGTATCTGCCCCCTAAACTTCGAAGGGTTGTAGCTCCCAAACTAACAGTGATAGGAATGTAGTTTAAATTCATTTGGACGCAGCTGGTTTCAACGAATCCAATGCACGATAGGAAAAACTATTGTTCCATTTAAAAATTATATCTTTGTGCTGTAACTCTTTGGAAAATGGTACAATAAACTATGTTCATAGCTCCGCAGAAAGTGTAACATTTCTTGTGTGGACCTACCGCATTAAAATTTCCCGTCACCTATTATTTTATAAGTTACAGAGGCAAACACACTTAGTGAAACACCCTGTATATATAGTGAGAGAGAGAGAGAGAGAGAGAGAGAGAGAGAGAGAACCAGGTTCGAATCCTGGTTGGGTGCACATTTTCAAATTCCAATCGCTGTTAATGTCATAAATTCCACGAGTATGCTTTTTTTCCCTCTTGCAGACTCTATTAACTACTCTGTCTCACACATTTATCTTTCCTTTAATTATGAAACATTGTAAAGAAGAATGCGTACACGAAAGTGTTTCGTCTTTCTTTCTCACATTCGGTTTCAACGGAATGCACAAACATTGCATGTATGGCTTATCAGCATTATCAGCTTGTGATAAGATTACCACTACAAAATCTGATACGTAGCTTCAGATGTCAGTCTCGTGTCTCATCATTATAACGGTGAGTAAAACTGATTTATCTATTCACTTTTCAAGCATGGTGTCATTTACAATAACAGTGTGCTAGGTCAGAGAGAGGCAATGGTGGAGAGGGAGGGAGGGAAGAAATAATGACCAAAGGTGTGGAAGGAGGAGATAAAGAGTGAGAAAGGGAACGTAAGATGGAGAGAGAGAAGCAGAAGAAGATCAGGACGTATACCCGGCAACTGCGCATTCAACCACTCCGAGTTCACTAGTACTTTATACACATTAGCAAGAGGAGAGGACCAAGAATACTTCCTTGGAGAACACCACATTTTACTGCTGTTACAATCGTCTTTTTATGTAGAAAACATGTCGTTTCTGAGAGGAAATCACAAATCCAACACCACAGACAGAAAGAAGTTCTACGTAGCTACACGCTTCTATTAAAAAGCCACTACTACAAAACGGTATCAAAAGTCTACTGGTATTCCAGATATATGATATCATTTTGAGGTCCGACTTCGTTGCAAACATAACTTCCAATGGCCAAGCAATATATTGTTTCACATGAGAATGATCCAAAACTGGAGCATGGAAATAAACATATTCTTCACGCGTGGGTAATGATGTGTAGGTATTTTTCTACATAAAATTCTTTGCATCGACCATGTGTGTAATAAAGACATTAGTCTTGCATTTACCTCGTCATCATTGGTGGTTTACACTGTCGTAAGATGTAAACAAAATTGCCTACGAAAGCATACCAATTTCATTGCATGCAGGAAGTAATGTTTGGACCTTAATACAATACACAGTGCAGAAACAGTGTAGGGCAATGGTTCACATTCTGTTTTTGTATTGCGACACAATCTTCCCAGAAAAGTATTCTTGACCATATATATATATATATATATATGGTCAAGAATACTTTTCTGGGAAGATTGTGTCGCAATACAAAAACAGAATGTGAACCATTGCCCTACACTGTTTCTACACTGTGTATTGTATTAAGGTCCAAACATTATATATATATATATTATATATATATTATATATATATATATATATATATTCCGACTGAAGAGCCAAATCAACCATGTTAAAATTATATGGAACATTAAAGAGAAGTAATTATATGCGAATACTTTGTTGAGCAAGACTTCCGAAAATAGTGAAGGAAACATTTATAGAGAAAAGAAACAATGTTTCCTCCAACACAAATAATTATTCTGTTCAATTTAAATCATGAAATCAGTGACATCTCTGGTAGAGTTTAGCTTTGGTGTTAATGATAACCACGGCGGAGTGGCCGAGCGTTCTAAAGCGCCTTGCTGCATAGCACATGGGTTCTCGTCATGAGAGGTTCGAGTACTCTCATCGGGCATGAGTGTTTTTGATGTCCTTAGCATAACTACTCACTATGTCTGTCAGACCATTTATATAGATAGAAAATTATAGCGCTCTTATCACACTTTCCTGGGGCACCCCTGACAATACCCCAGTCTCTGATGAACACTCCCCATCGAGAAGAACGTGGCGGGTTCTATTATTTAAGTAGTCTTCAAGCCACTCACATATTTGGGAACCTATCCTATAAGCTCGTACCTTCGTTAGCAGTCTTTAGTGTGGTACAATGTCAAACAGCAATACCTGATATCTCAAATGCAGTCAGATTCTCTGTTCATCTTTCAGCAGCATGGGGTTCCAGCCGAATCTCACCATGAAGTTCGCAGGTTCCTGAACTCATAGCTGTCTCATCAGTGGAATCGGCCGTCCTGCAAAAGGGGGCACCTGTTTTATCAGATGGCCTCCCCAAGCACCAGATATCATTCCTTGTGACTTGTTTGTGTGGGGACACATCAAAGATCTGGTGTATGTACCATTTCTACCACTTGATGTAACGGAGCTCAGGGAGAGAATAGGGGAAGCAACTGCCACAGTCGGCGAGTCGTGCTGGGATGGGTATGGTGAGGATCTGATTACTGTATTGATCTCTGCTGGGTAACTCACAGTTCGCTTATCGAAAGTTTGTAGAAACAAAAGAAAGAACTGTCAGAGTTTTTCAACTAATTTTAGTATGTATGACATCCTGAAAAAAGCTTGTTGAGTTATTAAGTATACATCTGCAAATGTAAGTTAAAATGCTCACTGCTGCTCTAAATTACTTTACGAGTGCCACAGTACTTGCATAACAGAAATTTATCTAACTGTTCACTCCTTAAGGGAACAGACAACGTTTTAACAAACACAATATTAATGTTAAAAAAGGGAATAGATAATTAAATATGGAATGGGTGGCATGAAATTATAAAGCAGAGGTTTGATACTTTAAATCATTATCTATTCACCAAAATGAACAAGCTAGTAAATGTGGGGAGACGATTCTAAACACAATAAAACACACACTTTGTACAAAAGTGAATTAAATCATAATGTTACTGCCCATAGTGAAATTGTTTCTGACCTTTATGAATATGGGGGCAATGTGGGAGGAAATTTGCAAATACACAGTGGATGAAGGAAAGCACATTCATTCATTCACTCACAGACACACGCATAATGCTAGTGACACATTACACATGCGGCAACACTTGACATGATAGCGGCAGCGAAACAAAGTGGTGGCAGCTTTTTGACGACATGGCGGTTGTCTTGAAGCACAAATGTAAAAATAACACTATGCACCAAACGAACTCATGTGCAGGGAGGCAGCAGTATACTATCTGGCATACTGTTCATAGGTACCATGTGGTGTGACCATGGGGAATTACATAGGATATACAAAAGAAATTAATTTAGAATAAACAAGTAAAGCACACATTAGAATTCATATAGAAGAAACCTAGTGCTAGTAAAACCAAGGCTGAAGGCCAAAGGACCGTTACGAAAGCATGTGGTGCAATCAGTCATACCAAGACAGGAAAGACGGAATCAAACCAGAAAATCTGAGAAATATTTAGCATCCGAAAACGTTTAGTTAAAAAAACACAACAAGGAAATTCAAACATAATAAGTTTACACAAAGGCTGTAGGCCACGCACGTGGATTCTAACTTGCAAAAACTGGACACAGAATCATCACCAGAATGAGAATGCCAATAGTAGATCTAAACTGAATTACTTTAGTTTTGTAAATGAAGAAACACTTTGGATTGCATGACGAGACAATTACTAATAAACCAAAACTGCCTGATCACAAACAAAGCAAAGCAAGCCATCCCCTCAATATGATTCGATGATGTACTTACTTTGACAGATGCAGCAAGAGTGACACTTTAGACCATGCCAGAACCCTTCCCCACCACTCACCTCAGCATAGTGTGTACCAACCCTCGCTACCTGAACCCTCTTCTAGAGCTCCAGAGAGGTCTCTTTTGCCACCTCTTTAGACCATGATTATGTTGGTACTACACTAAGAACAGGCCACCTCGCCATCTTGCCAAGTAAGCTTGTCTCTGGCCACACAGCAGACGACAGTGCAGACGACATACGAAGCCATGCGTTCTTAACTGAAGTAATCGATGCCTAAAGCGCGAGGCGGCCACTGTAAGCCATTGCGCGGCAGTCAGTCAATATTAAGAGCAACCTTCCACATTCACATGAACACACAAGTTCAATCACACGGGTGGAAACATATACGGAGGCGTGACCAGCAAGTAAGTTCCGTTTGGTAATAAAATGAAATTGTACACAGATACAGAAGAAATTTTTATTGCACAAAATTCTACAACTCTTAAACTACTTTTCCACATTACTACCGAAATTTTGTAGGCACTTGTCACAGAGTGGCACAAGTTTTTGCATGGATCCTTCACAGAAGGTTGCCACCTGTGTATTCAACCATGTGGTAACAGCTTTTTATCATTGTTGAAGTTTTTGACCACGAAGGACAGATTTTCGGTGTAAGAACAGATAAAAGTAGCTAGGAGAGAAGTCCGAGCTGTATGGAGGATAATGAGACAGGTCCCATTGAAATTTCCGTAAGAATTGTTTGGTCACATTCGGTGTGTGAGATCAGGCATTATCGTGAAAAAAAAAAATCTTTTGACAGTAACCTCTTCTTACACCTAAAATCTGTCCTTGGTGGACAACACTTCAATGATAATGACGAGCTGAAAGAACATGTTACCACATGGTTGAATACACAGGCGGCATCAGTCTATGAAAAAGGCACACAAAACCTTGTGCCATGCTATGACAATTACCTACAAAATTTTGGAAGCTATGTAGAAAAGTAGTTTAACAGTTGTAGAGTTTTGTACAATCAATATTTTTTTCTGTATCTGTACCCGTTCTCTTTATATAACCAAATGGAACTTACTTTCTGGACACGCCTCATATAAACATGGAGCATTTATCATTAATAAAGGAATAAAATAAATGACATACAAATACACAATATTCAAAATGTTCAAATGTTTGTATAGTCTATGGGACTTAACTATGGGGTCATCATTCCCTAAACTTACAAACTACTTATGAACTAACTAAGACTAAGGATGGAACAAATATCCATGCCCGAGGGGGGATTCGAACCCGTGACCGTGGTGGCCGTGCAGACCGTGACTGGAGCGCCTCAGTCCCCTCAGCCACTGCGGCCGGCTACACAGTATTAATGGCGGAGAAACACTTAACAGTAATGAATAACTCGAAATGGAACACGACTATACATTCTGTGGACATGTTTCAATTTGTGCATTGTTTATTTCTTGTAGAATAAATAAATGAAAGTGTTGCAGGACTTTATGACGCCTTCCAGTGTCTGGTATTCAGTAGTAGGTGAAAAGGTTGTCAGGTGACGTGACTTCGGTATAGAAGAGTCAGTGAGAGAGCAGGCGGGAAAATGATACAATAAACTATGTTCATAGGTCCGCAGAAAGTGTAACATTTCTTGTGTTGACCTACCGCATTAAAATTTCCCGTCACCTATTATTTTATAAGTTACAGAGGCAAACACACTTAGTGAAACACCCTGTACATGTAGATGTATTTCTTGTAGAATAAAAAAATGAAAGTGTTGCAGGACTTTATGGACCCCTTGTACTGACTCGTATTCAGTAGTAGGTGAAAAGTAGAGTTGGCTACGGTTTCATGGTTTCGAAACCAGGTTTCGATACACACAAAAGTTTCAGTGTTTCAAAACCGGCATGTTTCACTGTTTCGAAACCATGCGGTTTCATTCCGTTCTGTTTCGGATCACATTCGCGGTCGATTGTCGATACACTGAAACCGTTTCTTCCTGTCGGTTTCACGGTTTCGTCTTGGTTTCACGATTTCATGTTGGTTTCACTACACCGGTGTTTTAAACCACTAATGCAGAAAGGCGGAACAGACTAATGTGGTGTTTCATTTTACTGAAGCTCCACACAGATACACATATAACTTACTAGTATATAAACCATTTAGAGAGTGTCAAATAGTAGTTGACACTCTTGAGTTTGATTACTGATATGAAGATTCGTTTGCAAGAGACTGCTGTATTTCGAAATGACTTAATGTCTACTTTATAAATGTAAAAGAACAATAAAACAACGTTTACTATTTGCATTGAAATAACCAGTTAAATTCTAGGTTTACCTACCATATTAAAAACACACGAGTGAAACTACATTCTTTAAAATAAGATACAACATGAAGCCTGAAATGACATTTTTTATACTAACAAGGGTAGATCGCATATTTAATCACGTGTTAAAGAGTTGGTTTCTTATGAGCGAAAACGAAGTTACCTACTGTCGTTATAATTTTTCGACACTCATGTTAAAAGAATTGTGGCGGTGGTGTAACGGTCAAGACGTACAAGTGGTGAACTTGCCTCTTACTTCATTATTTTTGTAATTCCATAGCATTACTAGTGATTATTTAGTGTGCCCTTTATTGCCTATAATTTATTTAGTATGTATAGAAAGTAGCATTTAATGATCCATCACTGTAATATGCATACCGTATTGCAGTTTGTGAGTTCCTAACGGGGTAAACTTTTACCTACCATACCGGCGGCCTCGTGTCACTATGTTGGCAACATCAACAACACGGGAGAAAATCTTTATCAACATGTTCCGTACAGACCAAGAAGTAAATATATACTGTATGGTTGACAGGTTCTTGTATGTACCCTTGTCCACATAGTGAAAAATATTGCCCTCCTAGAACGAAGATTTCATGACAAAACATACATTGCTTCACGGTTTCATGGTTTCGAAACAGTGCTTCGAAACCACAGATGGTACGGTTTCATTCGCTTCGAAACCGTCAGATGTTTCCGTTTTCCCATCTCTAGTGAAAAGGTTGTCGGGTGACGTGACCTCGGTATACGATGGCCAGTGAGAAAGCAGGCATCCTCCGCCCACGTCCGGCACTGTGCTTTTTGTATTGGCACCTGTGAAACTTAGAATATGCTCCACTATGACCCAAAAAAGAATAGAAAGATGTGTTATGTTTGCCACTGTTGCAAGAATCACACCTACCGTGAGTGTTCTACCAAAATGTACATTGCGTGCAGAGAAAAAATTTGAAAAGACAAAAGTTACCAACAAAGCAGTAGTTAAATTCTTATTTTGGTGATTTTTTAGACTTCCTTAAGGTTTTACCATTAAATGCATAGTAAACAATAACAAAAGGTCACAAAGTAAAATTTAAAGGCCAGAGTATTTGACTTTTTACAGTGATAACAAAGTAATATAATATTAAATCCATTTACTGCAGTTTTACGTTTGAATATATATATTTCATAAAATAAATTTTAAAATACATTTATTTTGAAGAATTTAAGTAGAGAAAAGTAGATTTTTGCGTAATATTTTGGTGATTTTTTAGACTTCCTTAAGGTTTTACCATTAAATGCATAGTAAACAATAACAAAAGGTCACAAAGTAAAATTTAAAGGCCAGAGTATTTGACTTTTTACAGTGATAACAAAGTAATATAATATTAAATCCATTTACTGCAGTTATATTTCATAAAATAAATTTAAAAATACATTTATTTTGAAGAATTTAAGTAGAGAAAAGTAGATTTTTGCGTAATAAATTGAATTAGTTCAGTTAGATAAAAATCAGGACTATTTACGATTATTTAAAAATTGCGGTCTTTCAGACCGCACCAGGGACAAAGTGTAACAGAAAAATGACCTGGGAAGCTAAGGGTTAAAATTTCCCATCACCTATTATTTTATAATTTACAGAGGCAGATAAACTTAGTGAAACACCCTGTATATGTAGATGTATTTCTTGTAGAATAAAAAAATGAAAGTGTGCAGTACTTTATGTACGCCTTGCACTGTCTGGTATTCAGTAGTAGGTGAAAAGGTATTCGGGTGACGTGACCTCGGTATAGAAGAGTCAGTGAGAGAGCAGGCGGGAAAATGATACAATAAACTATGTTCATAGCTCCGCAGAAAGTGTAACATTTCTTGTGTTGACCTACCGTATTAAAATTTCCCGTCACCTATCATTTTGTAAGTTACAGAGGCAAACACACTTAGTGAAACACCCTATGTAGATTTTATTTTATTATTTATTTATTTATTATTTAACATGCCCCATTACATAGCAATATTACATGTTTGATGGTTTGATTCAGGCGGTTACATCAAATGTTCTTACAAACACAGGTACAGTATACATGTTGACAGGGTTTACAAAGGAACAAACAATTTTATACATTACTTTATGAATTACAAGAATTGCAAATGTTTTATACATTAGGAAATCTTATTGAATCACAAAAATTTTTAAAGTCTATAGTGAATTTATGTACCAAATCATATTTACTGACGGGCCATCCTCCTCCTTTAACAGCAATTTTTTTTTTCCTGAGACGGTCCCTCTCTTTCAATAAACTGCAGCAGTCAAAAAGCACGTGGTCAATAGTTTGGACAGCACTGTTACATGTGCACGTTCCGTCTGCAATTATTTTGAAATGCTGATAGTAGGCTTTCAGTTTACCATGACCTGTTAGCATAGCTGTAAAATTCGGAGATATTGGAAGTTTAATCTTTAAACGTTGTCGGATAGTAGGAAAATACGGTTTAGTGCTTCCCCCGTTTTTTGTTCTGTGCCACTCAATGTCCCATTTGTTCCTAAACTCTTCTCGAAGTTTCTTCTTTACGGCACTTGTAGGTATTTTGTTATAGTGTGTTGACTGTCGTGATCGAGCTGCTCTTTTAGCAAGGTTGTCAGCTAGTTCATTTCCCCATATCCCTTGATGTGCCTTAACCCATTCGAAATGCACCAGCCAGTTGTGTGTCTGCAACCTTCTGATATTACTTCTTATTTCTTCAATCAACAAGTTGTGGTTCTTCGGATTTCGCAAAGAGTCCAAAGTAATGTAGGGTGTAGATGTATTTCTTGTAGAATAAAAAAATTAAAGTGTAGCAGGACTTTGTGTACGCCTTTTACTGTCTCATGTTCAGTAGTAGGTGAAAAGGTATTCGGGTGACGTGACCTTGGTGTACGAGGGCCAGCAAGAGAGAGCAGCCGTCCTCCGCCCACATCCGGCACTGTGCCTCCCTCTTGGCTCCTGCCCGGCTCTCCAGCAGAGCGCGCAGTGCCTCGCCACCCCCGCCACTTCGTTTTTTTGCCGCTGCTTCCCTCCCTCTGGTTTCCCTTTTTTGTGTGCGGCTGGAAGGGGCAGCGGGCGGTGCAGTCCGCGCGGCGCTGTGGCTCCCCAGGGCACAATACCGGGACCACCCGACCACCTGCAGTGCCGCGGCTGTGTAACAGGGGGGGGGGGGGGGGGGCGGAGGGCAAGAAGCCACACCGCGGCCCTGAGGGTCTCACAAAGGCCACCCACACACAGCGCCGCTGCAGCCGGGACAACACAGGAATGTAGGAAAGAAACATAGTGTAATTTTTAATAAAACGGTGTAGTAGTTCTTGTTGTTGTGGTCATCAGACCTAAGGCTATAGTCGAGCCGCCGAAAGAACGACTCTGACAGCTAGCGGCTATGTTGCCAATGCTGCTACGCGGCTGTTTGTTGTTACGCCGTGCCAGTCGCCGGCACACGAATATCACGTGCGAATATTTTGGAACCGTTGCTATGTACTACTAAAGCGTGAACGAGCAATAACAACCACAAAGTGATGAAAAACATTTTTTTCTGTTAAAAAGAAAGGTTTAGAAATATATGTTGCGTTAAAGTAAAGCTTCATATGTTCCAGTATTCCATTAAATATAATGTAGAATTTAGTCTTCAGCCAAAGGTCGCTAGTTGAAAAATTTTGTTTGTATATTTCATCTTCTATAACCATTGTCCACAAACTCTGTGTTATTACTCGGACACTGTATTGTGGCAGTCTGCCGAGAGGGTAAACAAATAAGGACAACCACTTTCCAAGTAGTAAAATCCCCTCTTCCAGTTAAATAATTTGTCTTCTTACATAAAAAGGAAGAGTGTTTTTTTTTTTTTTTGCCTCATTCATTTACGGTTGCTGTTGTCTGACATAGTGTAGTGTCCGAGTAATATCATCAGATCAGTTTCGACAGCCAGTCTATTGGTCACAGAAGTGACTTTTTTACGGTTAGAGGAACAAGCCATCTCACACACGTCTGAAATTAACGACACATAACACGGCACGAACAAAACTGGTAACGATGAACACCCGACAGATGCTTTGCAGCGACTGAAGCATGCCACCCCGTGCGAACACATATACATCTACGTGGCGGAGGGTACACTGTACCACTACTAGGCATTTCCTTTCCTATTCCACTCCCAAATAGAACGAGGAAAAACAGAATGCCTATATGCCTCCGTACGAGCCCTAATTTCTCTTATATTGTCTTTGTGATCACTACACGAAACGTAAGTAGGCGGCAGTAAGATCGTACTACAGTCAGCTTCAAATTCCGGCCCTCAACAGAAATTCACGAAAACAACGTCTTCTTTCCGTAATTTTTAACCCTAGAGCGGACGGCTGAAAAATAGTTTCAGGAACGGTCGGGCTGGGTCTGTGGGACCCAACAATTAAACTGCATATGACAAGTGTCAAAACAGTGTGTTTACATCAAATGACGAGCTTTTATATTGTTTAGGTCCTACCAAATGCTGTAGGGACATTATTTCAACGTTCTGAATATCACAATTGTTGTAAAATAAAAAAAAGTAGAAAATATACTTCTTTGTAGAAATAAATGTAAACTCACTGGAAGTACAAGTAAATGGATTGAAATACAAATATAAATGAGAATAATTAGTAGAACTGAGAAGCAGACTTGTTGACTCCGTAATTTTTAACCCTAGAACGGACGGCCGAAAAATAGTTTCAGGAACGGTCGGGCTGGGTCTGTGGGACCCAACAATTAAACTGCATATGACAAGTGTCAAAACAGTGTGTTTACATCAAATGACGAGCTTTTATATTGTTTAGGTCCTACCAAATGCTGTAGGGACATTATTTCAACGTTCTGAATATCACAATTGTTGTAAAATAAAAAAAAAGTAGAAAATATACTTCTTTGTAGAAATAAATGTAAACTCACTGGAAGTACAAGTAAATGGATTGAAATACAAATATAAATGAGAATAATTAGTAGAACTGAGAAGCAGACTTGTTGACTCCGTAATTTTTAACCCTAGAACGGACGGCCGAAAAATAGTTTCAGGAACGGTCGGGCTGGGTCTGTGGGACCCAACAATTAAACTGCATATGACAAGTGTCAAAACAGTGTGTTTACATCAAATGACGAGTTTTTATATTGTTTAGGTCCTACCAAATGCTGTAGGGACATTATTTCAACGTTCTGAATTTCACAATTGTTGTAAAATTAAAAAAAGTAGAAAATATACTTCTTTGTAGAAATAAATGTAAACTCACTGGAAGTACAAGTAAATGGATTGAAATACAAATATAAATGAGAATAATTAGTAGAACTGAGAAGCAGACTTGTTGAATTTTTGTTATATAAATCGAAATTGTGAACATAATGAATAGTTTGTGTGATATCGTCCTCTAAAATCGTCACTTTTTGTAACAGACGACACAAACCATTTCTGCATGCACCAAGTACAACTATATTTTGCAAATTTTGCAGAAGTATTTAGTTTTGCTGTCCTTCCACTTATAGCTTCTTCCCCCACCTATTTCACTATTGCTATCATAATCACTGTTTATTTCGAAGTCTGGGACTGCGTCAGAATCGTCAATTTCATTACCATCATCGTATAAAATGTTGCAAATTTCACAGTATGAAACACTTTCTTTAAAATCTTGTATTTTAAATTATTGACATCAGAAATAGTTCACAAAGTAATTTGAAACTGGATGAAATACCAAATAAAAATAGTCCCGCTCTGGTAGAAATCAATAACCTAAACGTTCGGGTTGTGTCTCACAGACCCTCCTGAATTTTGGAGAACTGCCAAACATTGTCTAAACAATTTAAAACCTTATTAATGATGGTAACGATTTCTCTTGCATGTTTCAGGAAGCTAGCAGAGCCCTCGAGTCAGATGAGCGACAATTAGCATATAAATTCATTGAAATAGAAACTAGGGGATCTCACAGACCCAGCCCGACCGTTCAAGGGTTAATAAAACACTGTACTTCTTGTTGTTGTTGTCATCTGACCTAAGGCTGACTTGATATAACTCTCCACACTACTCTATGCCACACACTAGGTTGAGTCAAATAAATTATCTGCTTTTTTACACTTTACTAAGGAAAAGTTGCCTACTGTCATTAGAAGAAATACGAGACACTAAAAATAAAAATTCTACATCCACGTCTACATACATACTCCGCAATCCACCGTAAGGTGCGGGGCGGAGGGTACACTGTACCACTACTAGGCATTTCCTTTCCTATTCCACTCCCAAATACAACAAGGAAAAAAAGAATGCCTATATGCCTTTGTATGAGCCCTAATTTCTCTTATCTTGTATTTGTGACCACTACGCGAAACGTAAGTAGGCGGCAGCATGATCGTACTACACTCAGCAACAAATTCCGGCCCTCTAAATTTCCTCAACAGAAATTCACGAAAAAAATGTCGTCTTTCCTCCAGCGATCCCCAATTGAGTTGCCGTAGCATTTCCGTGACACTCGCGCATTGGTCGAACCTACCAGTAACAAACCTAGCTGCTCGCCTCTGAACCGCCTCTATGTCTTCCTTCAAACCGATCTGCTGCGGGTCCCAAACCCTTGAGCAATACTCAAGACGTGGTCGTACAAGCGTTTTATACGCGGTCTCCTTTACAGGTGAAGTACGTCTTCCCAAAATTCTCCCAAGAAACCAAAGTCGGCTGTCGGCCTTACTCACAACTCTCCTTACATGTTCGTTCCATTTCATATCGCTCTGCAATGTTACGCCTAGATATTTCAACATTATGAGATTGTTTTTCCTACTTTTCCACGTCACCTTGATGTTTTCTACATTGAGAGCTAGTTGCCATTTTTCGCACCAACTACAAACAACAAAATAGCGGTCCTATCACATTCCCCTGGGGCACGCCTTTCGTTGGCGAATTTTTATGCTTTATGAATAGCTGAAATAAGCTAAAAAAAAATTGAAATTAGGTCAATCTCCACCTATATAAAACCAAAAGGTGACACACTCACTTATTGACTAAACACGAAATCTCAAGAACTACTGCACCTATGAAATTGAAACTTGGGAGGAATGTAGATTATAAGTAGAAGACGTCAGCTAAGGAAGTATTTTGCGTTTGGACAGAATTAGGGTGCATTGCGGAGCATACTTGTCCTACAGACTAACAAAATTTACAGTTTCATTCCGATCTTCACGAAATTTCGCACGCTTCACCTTCAAAACAAGAGGAAGGTAATCGTCTACCTAAAGTTTCATACGCTGCATGGGGGAGGGTAGTTTGCAACATAAAGATTGATCCCTAAATACCTTGGTCGCGCCGTAACTTAAGAGTGTCTCGAACGATTTGACAGGTCCTCTTTTTGTTGTTTTCGTTATTCTCAGAACAAGGGTTGACATAATAAAACTCGAATTCAAATGTTGAAATAAAATTATCACTCTGCAGCGGAGTGTGCGCTGATATGAAACTTCCTGGAAGATTAAAATTGTGTGCCGGAACCGGGACTCGAACCTGGGACCTTTGCCTTTCGCGGACAAGCGCTCTACCGACTGTGCTATCCCGACACGACTCACGATGCCGCCTCACAACTTTACTTCCGCCAGTACCTCGCCTCCTACTTTCCAAACTTCACAGAAGCTCTCCTGCGAACCATGCAAGACTAGCACTCCTGGAAGAAAGGATATGGTGGAGACATGGCTTAGCCACAGCCTAAGGGATGTTTCCAGAATGAAACTTCACTCTGCAGCGGAGTGTGCGCTGATATGAAACTTCCTGGCAGATTAAAATTGTGTGCCGGAACCGGGACTCGAACCTGGGACCTTTGCCTTTCGCGGACAAGCGCTCTACCGACTGTGCTATCCCGACACGACTCACGATGCCGCCTCACAACTTTACTTCCGCCAGTACCTCGCCTCCTACTTTCCAAACTTCACAGAAGCTCTCCTGCGAACCATGCAAGACTAGCACTCCTGGAAGAAAGGATATGGTGGAGACATGGCTTAGCCACAGCCTAAGGGATGTTTCCAGAATGAATCTTTCACTCTGCAGCGGAGTGTGCGCTGATATGAAACTTCCTGGCAGATTAAAATTGTGTGCCGGAACCGGGACTCGAACCTGGGACCTTTGCCTTTCGCGGACCAGCGCTCTACCGACTGTGCTATCCCGACGCGACTCACGATGCTGCCTCACAACTTTACTTCCGCCAGTACCTCGCCTCCTACTTTCCAAACTTCACAGAAGCTCTCCTGCGAACCATGCAAGACTAGCACTCCTGGAAGAATGGATATGGTGGAGACATGGCTTAGCCACAGCCTAAGGGATGTTTCCAGAATGAAACTTCACTCTGCAGCGGAGTGTGCGCTGATATGAAACTTCCTGGAAGATTAAAATTGTGTGCCGGAACCGGGACTCGAACCTGGGACCTTTGCCTTTCGCGGACAAGCGCTCTACCGACTGTGCTATCCCGACACGACTCACGATGCCGCCTCACAACTTTACTTCCGCCAGTACCTCGCCTCCTACTTTCCAAACTTCACAGAAGCTCTCCTGCGAACCATGCAAGACTAGCACTCCTGGAAGAAAGGATATGGTGGAGACATGGCTTAGCCACAGCCTAAGGGATGTTTCCAGAATGAATCTTTCACTCTGCAGCGGAGTGTGCGCTGATATGAAACTTCTTGGCAGATTAAAATTGTGTGACGGAACCGGGACTCGAACCTGGGACCTTTGCCTTTTGCGGGCAAGCGCTCCACCGACTGAGCTATCCCGACACCACTGACGATGCCGCCTCACAACCTTACTTCTGCCATTACCTCGCCTCTTACTTTCAAACTTCACAGAAGCTCTCCTGCGAAACATGGAAGACTAGCACTCTTGGAAGAAAGGATATGGTGGAGACATGGCGAGGCACTGTTAATGCTGTATTCTAACATTATAGGATACTTTTTCCTACTCATGCACATCACCTTACATTTTCCTACATTGAGAGCTAGCTGCCAATCTTCGCACCAACTAGAAATTTTGTCTAAGTCAACCTGTTATGCTATTACAGTCAGTTACAGACGACTCCCTCCCATACACCACGGCATCAGCAAACTGCCGCAAATTACAACTTACTCTGTCCATCAGATCATTTACATACATAGAAAATAATAGCAGTCCTATCACACTCCCCTGGGGCAAGCCTGACGATACACTCGACTCTGATGAACACTCGCCGTCGAAAACAACGTACTGCGTTGTATTACTTAGGAAGTCTTCCAGCCAGTCACAAATCTGTGCGCTTATTCCATAATCTCGTATCTTCGGTAGCAGTCTGCAGTGTGGCACCACGTCGAACGCCTTTTTCAAGTCGAGAAAAACACAATCCGCCTGTTGCCCTTCATCCATGGCTCGCAAGATGCAATGTGAGAAAAGGGCAAGCCGAGTTTCACATGAACGATGTTTCCTAAACCCGTGCTGATTCACAGGAAGAAGCATTTCCGTCTCAAGGAAATTTACTGCTTTCGAACTTAGAATATGCTCCAAAATTCTACAGGAAACTGATTATACCTAGGAGTTACAATTACGAACAACTTTGACTGGAGAGAACACAGAGAAAATATTGTGGGGAAGGCGAACCAAAGGTTACGTTTCATCGGCAGAACGCTTCGAAGATGCACCAGCTCCACCAAAGAGACTGCCTACATCACACTTGTGCGTCCTCTCCTGGAGTATTGTTGCCCCTTGTGGGGCCCTCACCAGGTGGGACTGACGGAAGACATTGAGAAGGTTCAGAGAAGGGCAGCTCGTTTTGTTTTATCACATTACGGGGGGGGGGGGGGGAAGCGTCAATGAAATGTTGCACGAATTGGGGTGGAAATCATTAAAAGAAAGACGTTATTCATTGCTGCGTGATCTGTTTGCGAAGTTTCAATCACCGGCTTTTAGTTCTGAATGTGAAAATATTTTGCTAGCACCCACCTACTTAGGGAGACATGACCATCCCAATAAAAGAAGAGAAATTAGATCGAAAACGGAAATATTTAGGTGTTCTTTCTTCCCGCACGCAATTAGAGAATGGAACGGTAGAGAAAAGTTATGAAAGTGGTTAATAAACCCTCTGCCAGGCACTTGAATGTGATTTGCAGAGCATCTATGTAGATTTAGATGTAGATGTCAACGATATTTGCCTATAATTGTGTGGGTCAGTTCTCTTTCCTTTCTTATAAACGGGAGTCACCTGCGCTTTTTTTCCAATCACTAGGAACTTTGCACTGAATTAAAGATTCGCGATAAATGCAAGCTAAGTAGGGGGCCAATACCGCAGAATAGTCTTTCTAAAACCGAACTGGTATTCCATCCGGACCAGCAGACGTTTTCGTATTTAGCTCTCTCAAGTGCTTCTCTACACCGGAAATACCTATTACTATGTCATCCATTTCGGAATTAGTACGTTGATCAAATGATGGTACATTTGTGCGGTCCTCCTGCGTATACCCACAGTGGCTTGTGCTGCATTGGCTTTGCGTATTCACTGCACGCACTGTGTGGTCGAAACTTTTCCAGGCGGCTAGTTTGGTATCCTCTGGGAGGAGGGAGGAAGGGGGTCGTGCGGTTTGGGGGGGGGGGCGAATAGCGCCCTGGGGGGCTGTAGCCGGGGGCCGCCTGGCGTGAAGAGGCGAGGAGCTCCACACGGACCTATCCCGGGACCAGAGATGTTTGCCGCTGCGGTCCGCAGCCGTGGCGACCGGCTATAAACTCAATAGTGACCAGCAGTCTCTACAGGAGGCTACAGAAATCAATTGGATGTCACCTATCCGTGTAGCGAAGCGACCAGTGTTTTACAACTGGAGACGAAGCACGCGTATCACGTCCAAATCGAAGAAACAGAGCATGGAAAGCCAAACAGACTCTGTCCCAAAATCGTGGCGTCGGTGTTTTGCGATAGACACGGTGTTTTGTTGGTCGACTTCATGCGACGAGGAACCACTATGGATTCATAAGCATACTACCAAACATTGAGAAAGCTACGCAGAGCGATTCAAAACAAAAGACGCGGCATGATGACAAAGAGAATTGTCCTTCTCCGTGACAATGCAAGTCCTCACACTGCAGGTCAGACCCGTGATTGTTGGACTGATCTCACGCCGAGTGACTACCATCAGTTAGTCCAGCTAAAAAAAAACCTCAGTGGTAACCGTTACAATGATGACGACCACGTGACAACGGCACTGGACTCTTGGTTATCGAAGTAGGCGGAAACTTCCTATGAAGGGGATATTTAAAATTGGTTGGAGGTACGATAAGTGTCTGAACAAACTTGGCAACTAAGACGAAAAATAAAGGTTGTACTTCCTGAAAATTAATTTTTCTTTTTTTAAATACCCTTTCCTTGTGAACTTATGTTCAAACGAACCTTACTTAAAAAAACACGTCTCGCACATTTCCTAATTACACTAGTGGACATTACAATTCCTACACCAAGAAGAAATGCGGATGATAAACGGATATTCATTGGACAAATATATCGTACAAGAACTGACATTTGATTACATTTTCACGCAAATTGGGTGCATAGTTTCTGAGAAATCAGTACCCAGAACAACCACCTCTGGCCGTAATAACGGCCTTGATACGCCTGGGCATTGGGGCAAACAGAGCTTGGATGGCGTGTACAGGTACAGATGCCCATGCAGCTTCAACACGATACCACAGTTCATCAAGAGTAGTGACTGGCGTATTGTGACGAGCCAGTTGCTCGGCCACCATTGACCGGACGTTTTCAATTGGTGAGAGATCTGGAGAATGTGCTGGCCAGGGCAGCAGTCGAACATTTTCCTTATCCACAAAAGCCCATACAGGGCGGTCGTGCATTATCCTGATGAAATGTAGGATTTCGCAGGGATCCAATGAAGGGTCGATCCACGGGTTGTGACACATCTGAAATATAACGGTCACTGTTCAAATTGGCGTTGATGCAAACAAGAGGTGACCGAGACGTGTAGCCAGTGACACCCCATACTATCACGCCGAGTGATACGCCAGTATGGCGATGACGAATACACGCTTCCAATGTACGTTCACCGCGATGTTGCCAAACACGGATGCGACCATCATGATGCTGTAAACAGAACCTGAATTCATCTGAAAAAAAAATGAAGTTTTGCCAATCGTGCACCCAGGTTCGTCATTGCGTATACCATCGCAGGCGCTCCTGTCTGTGATGCAGCGTCAAGGGTAACCGCAGCCACGATCTGCGAGCTGATAGTCCATGCTGGTGCAAACGTCGGCGAACTGTTCGTGCAGATGGTTGTTGACATGCTAACGACCCCATATATTGACTCAGGGATCGAGACGTGGCTGCACGATCCGTTGCAGCCATGCGGATAAGATGCCTGTCATCTCGACTGCTAGTGATACGAGGCCGTTGGGATCCAGCTAGGCGTTCCGTATTGCCCTCCTGAACCCACCGATTCCATATTCTGCTAACAGTCATTGGATCGCGACTAACGTGAGCAGCAATGTCGCGATACGATAAACCGCAATCGCGATAGGCTACAATCCGATCTTTATGAAAGTTGGAAACTTGATGGTACGCATTCCTCCTCCTTACACGAGGCATCACAATAACGTTTCACCAGGCAACGCCGGTCAACTGCTGTTTGTGTATGAGAAATCGGTTGTAAACTTTCCTCATGTCAGCACGTTGTAGGTGTCGCCACCGGCGCCAACCTTGGGTGAATGCTCTGGAAAGCTAATCATTTGCATATCACGGCATCCTGTCTGTTAAATTTCGCGTCTGTAGCACTTCATCTTCTTGGTGTAGCATTTTTAATGGCCAGTAGTGTATTATGATCTACTTCCAAGACAACAAACGACCTATAGTCAACGCGGATTGAGTAAGTAACGCTGTTGTTAAAGCACGACTAGCTCCTTAATCACATGATGTGATGAGTGCTATCGACAAGGGATATCAAATAGTTTCCGTATTTCTAGATCTCCGGAACGCCTTTGACACTGTACCTCACAAGTGTCTTCTAAATCAAATTAATGTAATATCGATTCAATTATGCGATTGGATTCGTGATTTCCTGTCGCAAGGGACACGTTAGGTTGTAACTGACAGAAAGTGAACAATTAGAACAGAAGTGATATCTGGCTTTCTCCAGGGAAGTGTTATAGGGCCCTTAGTGTTCCTTATTGGCCCACTTTAGGTTACGGTAGTAACACTAAAAGTGGGCCTTTGCTATCGTCTTTTGACAGCTCGAAATTTAAATGAAAATAAGGGCTTAACCATTCATCTGACACGAAAATCGAATAACCGTACTTCAAGAGGAGAAAATTCTCTACAACTTTGCTCTCTTATGATTTTTTCATATCTCGTATCGTTTCAGAGATATATGCAAAAATTACGGCGATTTTAGGTTGCATATCTGTCTGTCTGTCCGTCTGTCTGTCCGTAACGTGTTCCCTGTTTTTAAGACGAACCGTTCAACCGATCAGCACCATATTTTACAGACATAATTGTAGGCCACCATAGACCAGAACCTCCCTTTTTCAAATCTTTCGGACAAAACATACGGTAGTAATACGAAAAAAAAAAAGCCGTTTGTAATATAATTTCAAACGAACCACCCATCTGACACGAAAATTGAATAACCTAATTGGTAGAGGGGAAAATTCTCTACAACTTCGCTCTATTATGTTTTTTTCATATCTTTCATTGCAGAGATATTTGCAAAAATAACGGAGTTTTGACACCCTCCATTGAATTAACGAAAACCAGCCGTTCGGAGATGTCACGTGACATTCCTCGCCCAGAACTCTCTCTGGCATACGCCATCTTGCGTTGTCTATTTGATGATTTTCTTATTGTAACTTGCAAAGCAATGGCGCACTGAAGAATTAACAAAAACACGCCGTTCTTCATACGATAAATGATAATCTAGTGTCTACAAATGCCATATTAGCATCAGTTAACAACTGTCAGCAATAGTACAAAAATTGAGAGTGAATTTCGTAATTGTTCGCGGTAGTGTAGTAGGCAGCGTGTGGGATTGTGATGCACAGAGTCCGTGGTTCCACCAAAAAAATTTTTTTTCTCCTTTGTTCCTAAAAGTGTTACGTGTTGGGTGCATAGATATTATCACAATAGTAGAGTCGTAATCATACCACTATACTGTTTTATTATTTATATTATTATTTTTGTCCGAAATGTTGGCAAAAAATTATAAAACTACAAATTTAATGGGGCCGTAAAACATGTCAGTGTGATTTTTTTTATAAACGATTTAGGGCCGGTTTGTCAATGTCTTGTTAAGTTACAGTTAAGATTTTAACTTATCGTTAGTGGAGAATTCCGTTTGTCAATGTTTCGTTATAAGTTAACCTGAGGTTAAAGGACCTCAAACTGGCCGTTAAGTTAACGAGTAAAATTCTGCTCGTTACATGGCAAGTGAGAATCTGTATCAAAATGGCAGGATTCCAAAGCGCTAAAATACATCAATATATTCACGTCAAAAAGACCGGTTTATCGAACAAAATAACAGAAGCACTACATGTATGAAAAACTAGTGTGCAAAGCAGTTTTATTGGTAAATTGTATCGTCATATTTCTCGCCCTATCCATTTCAGTAGCGGTTAGATGAGTTTGAGACATTGCAGACACGCAACATAACCTTAAAAATATTGTTGCGATATCAAAATACAAACTTACAGGTAAGGACTAGTCAAGTGAGACTCGGTACGAAAAACTACACGGCCATCTGAAGAGACCAACATATAGTTATGAATTTTGTAAGTTAGCCTATCTGTTGTAATAAAAAACAGAATACACTATCTATGTGTGTAAACTTATTAATTCAGTATTTACTTATGCTTGTTGCACCTAGTGTAAGGCCTAAAATGTGATTTCTTCCTCCGATCTACAGGAACAGTGCACTTTCGCCTACGTGCAATTTATTGCTTGCGCTAAGGTAAAATTTTACGACGCTTCTCGCTGGGCTCCAGTGCTTATGTTGGCAACAGATGAACAATGAAGTGTAGAATTGCGTTAATATCTTTCACGAGCTACAGAGTAAATGTTATTGCTGCTCGTTTCACTCACAGCAAAATTAATACTGTACCTGCTCTATGGTCGACAGGTTCTTGTATGTACCTTTGTCCGTTCAGAAAAAAAAAATTCGTTTTAATTACAGTAGTCACGAAGAAACATTTATTGTTCATCTGAGTTGCCATCATTACCATTGGTGCCAACATTACCACTGCAACCCGGCGAGAAGCGTCGTAGAATTTAACCTGCACTAACGTACTATGCACTTGGCAGTACATTATCGTACTAGGCCCTAAGCACTTTTGCTGCCCTACATGTTCCATGGACAGCATTGAATTCATTTGCCGCAAGGTATTTCCTTTTCGTTTCATGCCGTAGCGTCGTTTTTTTTTTTTTTTTTTTTTTTTTTTTTTTTTTTTTTTTTTTTTTTTAAATTCCAATGTGTCATATCTCTCTATTAAGGACACAAGACTCTCGCACTAATTTCTTATAAAATTTGAGATTCTTTCACGTTTGTTTGCCATAGCACCAAAAACAACTGTCTGCTAACCTGTTCCCCGATAGTCAAATATGGGGAACAGTTGTTTATTCAGACTGCACTTTCATTTGTTTCTATTTCCAACATAGTCGAAATATATCGTACCTTCTCGTTTTCTCCAGGTTAGCAAACGAGAGGTGTATCTGGCAATGACAAACGCAATGCACTTAACGAGCACATTTAACTGGACGTTAAAGGCATCTTCTCGTTTACTAACGACAAGATTAAGGGGAGATGGACGAACCGGCCCTTAGGAGACAATCTGAGTAAATCCCCGAAACTGATCGCGGATGACAATGCCACTTATCGGTTAGTAAAGTCACCAGAAGATCAAAGGCAACTGCAAAATGATTTAGATAAGATATCTGCATTGTGCAAAAAATGGCAGTTGACCGATAATAATGATGAGGGTGAGATGATGCAAATGACCACTAAAAGATATCCATTATACTATATATACGCATTATAAATCAGTCTAAATTGCAGGCCGTAATTAAACTAAATACCTAGAAGCAACAATTACAAACAACTTAAATTGGGAAGGATGCATAGAAAACATTGTAGAGAAAGCGAACCAAAGATAATATTTTGTTGGCAGGACACTTAGAAGATGCAACAGTTCTATTAAAGTAACTGCCTACACTACACCTGCGCGTCCTATTTTCGAGTATTGCTGCGCATTGTGGGATCCACACCAGGTGGGACTGACGGACGATTTAGAGAAAATTCAGAGAAGGGCAGCTCGTTTTGTATTATCGCCACATAGGCGACAGAGTGTCGGAAATGATGCTCTAATTTGGATGGAAATCATTAAAACAAAGTCACTATTCTTTGCGACGAGATCGATTTGCGAAATTTCTTTCACCAACTCACTCTTCTGAATGTGAACATATTTTGTTAGCACCCGCCTACATAGGAAGACATGATCGTTAAAATAAAATAAGAGAGATCAGATCGAAAACTGAAAGATTTAGGTGTTCCTTTTTTCTGTGAGGAATTAGAGAATAGAATTGTGCGAGTGTGAAGGTCGGGGTGAGAGTTTAAAATAGGGAAAGTTTAATTTTTAAAACTCACAACCACCAACTGCGAACCAAATTCATAAACATGCAAAACCACTGGAACTGTGATTGCTACTATTTGACTCATTTTCTAGGGGATGATATCACACGTTCGCAGCTTTCCTTCCCTGCATATGATTAACAAAAAAATTCATAATAAAGTTCATGTGAGAAAAGGGTGTACTAACTACTATTTTTTGAAAACACGTGAAAGTTCACTTTATGTTGTTTATTTCACAATCTTAGAACCCTGTGGCTGATACGTCTGTACGTCGACACATTTATCAAATAAAGTTATAGCTTGTGAGCCCCCAGACAAAATGAATATTTGTCGCAAATTCTTTTCATACCATGTGCCTCTCTCAAACACCGTTTATGTTCAAGCCTATGCGACGACACGTGTTACATTAACAAAACACAGTCACTTTTAGTGCAATGCACACCTTGTTTCACCGGCTAAATATTCACAACACACAGTAGCAGTCAATACAACTTGGTGCAGTCTACGACGAGCAACCAGACTTGGCAATTGCCACCCAAAAATCTATAGTCTCCACCTCTAGATCCACATGCCGACTACCCAGAGCGACGCCGCCCCGCCAGCTACCCCACATGCTCCTGACTTGTCAATTCCTGCCCTCGCGCGCACGCACCAAAAGCCCAACTGCCCGGGTTTTTTTTCCCTACGTCATAAACTTCCCCATGTGAGCTGTTGTAACCGATTTGCCAACGTACAGCGCTCAGCCAATACATTTCTAAAACTTTACTTAAAATCAAAATAATTACACTATACATTAAACAAATTTCTTATGTTTTTATATTGGTAAACACATCCTTTGCACTATTTATTACAATTGTGCAATTTCTTATATCACAGATAAGTGATTTAACTGAATATTTCAAGATAAAATACACAAGATTAATTGAAAATAAAATGAGAAATAGTTAATATATTACTTTTATAAACAAACATTGCCATGCTAGTTGTGTAACTATCTTGTATTCATTGGTAATTTATTACTTTTCATTGTCAATTAAACATATTACGCCAGATGTGACTATAACAGCTAATGTATTGTTTATTTGTCAACAGGCTGTTTTGTAATGAGGGCCTTAAAGGTTCCTAACTGCATCGTATTACTTCAAATGCCAGTAGTATTACAATATTTGTGCACTGCACTGTGCCTGGCACTCGCCATTGTCCCTCTCTCCCCTCGCCGGAAACGAACCTGGAAAATCCTAAGCTGGAACAAGCCACCAACGTCGGCCTGCTCGCTGGCCTCCCGTCAGCTACAAGCACACAGCAAATTTCTACCTATGGCCTAACTATAAATGTTGTCACCCAACTGCGTACATACATTGCTACCATAATTAATAAGATGAAAACTGTGTAACATTTAGTGCATTGGCATGGTCAATGTTTGCAGTGAACTTCATACTGTTTAATTATCAAATGCTATTAATTACCAATATTTCTATTGGGCAGTAATCTCACAATTGGAAAGAAATTTATCTACATCTACATAGATACTCCGCAAATCACATTTAAGTGCCTGGCAGAGGGTTCATTAACCACTTTCATAACTTTTCTCTACCGTTCCATTCTCTAATAGCGCGCGGGAAGAAAGAACACCTAAATCGTTCCGTTTTCGATCTGATTTCTCTTATTTTATAACGATGGTCATGTCTCCCTAAGTAGATGCGTGGTAGTTCAGCGGATTTCTTTTAGTGGTCATGTGTATTACTTCACACTTATCTTTATTTAGTGCCAATTGCCAATTTTCGCACCATGTAGAAATTTTGCCTAAATCGCTTTGCAGTTGCTTTTGTCCCTGGTGACTTCACTAACCGATAAACGACAGCATCATCCGCGAACAGTCTAAGGGAGCTATTCAGATTGTCTCCTAATAAGTTTACAAAAAACAAGGAAGAGTAGGGGACCTATAACGCTTTCCTGGAGAACGACAAATATCACTTCTGTTTTACTCGATGACTTACCGTCAATTACAACGAACTGTGTCCTTTCTGATAGGAAATCGTGAATAGAACTGCACAATTGGGGGCTATATTTCGAAACATGCAATTTCATAAAAGCGGTTCAATGAACTCTCTACAATGCACTTCAATGTCACTTGCTGTGTATTTATGTAGACTAGTATTGCCTGTGGTCGAAAATCGACGAATTGTGTTTACAATGGTCACTGGGAGTAAAATTTCATGTCGGCGGTCTCGCGTGATTATGTTGGCTACGTCAACAACACTATAGAAAATCTTTGCCCATTAGTTCGAACCACATAGAATGTCTCGATCAGTGTATCGTACAGACCATGAAGTAAACAAATAATGCTGTTCCTGCTTTATGGTTGACAGGTTCTTGTATGTACCCTCGTCCGTTCAGTAAAAATAATTGCCCTCGTAAAGCGAAGATACCGTGAGAAAACATCAGCGTTGTCAAGCGATTGACTAAAATGAAGACTCACAGGATTCTCACTATTCACCATCTGTTGCCAACATTATTATAGAAGGCCGCTCGGATATTTGGTAAAATTTAACCGGCACTGGGAGATATGAAACGGTATCTTTTACGTGTTAAGGAAAATTCCTGACACAATAACAACAAATAAAAGCGGAAGTATATACTTCTCATGCCATTTTCGAATTATATAACTTTCCTTAGCCTAATATTTGAAATGGAACTACAATTTCGGTGTTCGTATATTTATACAACGCCAAGAAATAATGTTATTTCGATACTGCGATATTGAGAATTCCAAAACTGACAACATGTCGATTTCGTAGTTACACCCGAGCACCGCTAGATGCCTCTCCCGGCGCATCATCCTTTATATCGGCATTCTCGACTTCGTAGTTCCACCTGAGCACCGCGAGATGCCTCTCCCGGCGCATCATCCTTTATATCGGCATTCATATGAAAACATCCATTTCCTTTAACCACTCTTAATCACTGCAAACGAAGCATTTGAACTGCACAAGAAAGTGAGTTGGGAGCACTCCATGCTTCGATATTCACGTATTTTAATACGTTATGTTAATACTGCAGATGCGCTGCATTACAGCGTCTTTGGTCGAGGCGAATAGCCAATCAGTGAGCTGATTGTTGGAGAATGTAGAACTTGACCCAAGCTGTAGACAGGAAATTTTCTACTTCCTTTTACCACTTTGAATGCATAAATGCACACATAATATTTATATTCGTGAAATCTACGACAAACAATCATTCGAATTATGTAACTTTCATTGGCCTTCTTGTACGAATAAATTAGTAATCTCTATCACAATTTTCGTGTTACCGAATTTTTATATGTAGATGTAAATATAGATGTAAGCTTGCTTCCTCCTCCTCCCCCCCCCCAACCCCAGTTTCATGCTGCCGTCCTAGACTTCGCCTCATACATTCCGACATGAAAATGTATCTGAGCTGGCGCAGACAGTTGGACATTTGACGCCTCGCTTTACAGAGGAGCCACCTGCTCCATTGACGACGCCGATGTCAGCAGCGTCGAGGTGAAGCGAATCAGACTCTGAATCCTTGTCGACTGGAGTGTGGAACAGTGTTGGTCGGCCGTTGGCACGCATTCCATTTCCATGCAGATGGTCGCGCATCCATAAACATAGCGGCATGCATATACATGCTGATACCGGCTCTCCCAATCACACGCACCGGGCCGGCGTTTCGCAGCCACACCGACTGGCATCATCAGACAACTACGGGGTCCTCAGCGCGGTAAGGAGTGTGTTTACACGGTCAACAGCGCGCGCCGACAATCAACTCAGAGACTTCTTCTTCATTAGCTCAGACCTGACAAAGAGCTGATACCAGAGCAACTTAATGACTTTGGTAAATCAACTTTCCGAGGTGCAAGGGTCTTTGTAAGCAGTTCGTGTAAAGTTGCCGTTTGCAGCGGGCTGTCGAACTGGTTGAATACGTTAGCTATACACGTAGTTGGTTATAGGGCTTTGTTTGTGCATCGTTGTATGTGGCGTACTATACTTATACTGGGATTTTCAGGAAGAACAGAAAATCTACATCTCCTACATCTCTGTCCATGTCCTGTAATTGTTTCCATTTCTCCGTGTTTTCAATCACTTGCCTTCACAAGTTCCTTTCTACATCTACATGGGATACTCTGCAAATCACATTTAAGTGCCTAGCAGAGGGTTCATCGAACCACCTGTATACTATTCATCTCCTATTCCAGTCTCGGGTAGCGCGCGGGAAGTAACAACATCTGAATCTCTTCGTTCGGGCTCTGATTTCTCGTATTTTATTCTGATGATCAAAATGTTCAAATGTTTGTTAGACTAGCGGACCAAACTGCGTGGTCATCAGTCCGTAGCTTACACACTACTTAAACCTAGGTAAACTAACCCACGGACAAACACACACACACATGCCCCAGGGAGGACTCGAACCTCCACGGCAAGCAACCGCGCGCTCCGCAGCGAGACGCTTTAGACCGCTCGGCTACTCCACCGCGGCATTTTGATGATCATTTCTACCTATGTAAGTAGGAGTCAACAATATATTATCGCATTCGGAGGAGAATGTCCCCAGCGCTGTAAGGAGAGTGTTTACACGGTCAATAGCATGCTGCGACAATCAACTCAGACACCTCTTCTTGATTCGCTCAGACTTGACTAAGAGCTGATACCAGAGCACCTTAATGACTTTGGTAAATCAACTTTCCGAGGTGCAAGGGTCTTTATAAGCACTACGTGTAAAATTACCGTTTGTAGCGGCGGTCGAACTGGTTGAATACGCCAGCTATTCACGTAGCTGGAGATAGGACTTTGCTAGTGAATCGTGGTATGTGGCGTGCTATACTTATACTGGGATTTCCAGGAAGAACAGAACATCTACATGGGATACTCTGCAAATGACACTTAAGTGCCTGGCAGAGGGTTCATCGAACCACCTATATACTATTTATCTCCCATTCCACTCTCGAATAGCGCGCGGGAAGAATAAACACCTGAATCTGGCGGTTGTAGCTCTGATTTGTCGTATTTTATTCTGATGGTCATTTCTACCCCTGTAAGTGGGAGTCAATAATATACGAGGTATGTCCACAAAGTAAGTTCCGTTTGGATATTTAAACCAAACGTGAACAGATAAAGAAAAAAATATTGATTGTACAAAAATCTACAACTGTTAAACTACTTTTCTAAATAGCTTCCGAAATTTTGTAGGCAATTGTCAAAGCATGGCACAAGATTTTGTGTGCCTTCTTCATAGCATGTTGCCGCCTGTGTATTCAACCATGTGGCAAACATGTTCTTTCAGCCAACCATGTGGCAAACATGTTCTTTCAGCTCATCATCATTGAAGTGTTGACCACCAAGGACAGATTTTAGGTGTAAGAAGAGATGAAAGAAGTCTTCTTCTTCTTCCCTTCATGTTGCCGCCCGACCTTACAAGGCGAATGTGACCAAACAACTCTTACGGGAACTTCACTGGGACGTGTTTGATCATCCTCCGTACAGTCTCGCTCCCAGCGACTTTCTTCGTACACCTATATCCTGTCCATGGTAGTCAACACTTCAGCGATGATGATGAGCCGAAAGAACATGTTACCACATGGTTGAATACACAGGCGGCAACCTTCTACGAAGAAGGCACACAAAGACTTCTGCCACGCTATGACAAATGCCTACAAAATTTCGGAAGCTATGTAGAAAAGTAGTTTAATAGTTGTATATTTTTGTACAATAAATATTTTTTCTGTATCTGTACACGTTTGTTGTACATAACCAAACGGAAGTTACTTTGTGGACATACCTCGTATTTCCGTATTCGGAGGAGAATGTTGGCGACTGGAGTTTCGCAAGTAGCCCACGCCGCAGCGATAAGCGCCGTTGTTGTAATGATTCCCATCCCAGATTCTGTATCATTTCCGTAACGCTGTCTCCCATGTATCGTGACAATACGAAACGAGCTGCCCTTGTTGGGACTATTTCGATGTCCTCCGTCAAACCCACATGACAAGGATCCCACACTGGGCAGCAATCTCTATATATAAAAGGAAGTGTCCCGATTGACTGACTGACTGATTGACTGACTGACTGACTCATCATCGCCCAGCCCAAACCACTGAAGATAGAAACTTGAAATTTGTGCAGGGTGTTGATCTTACTCTGTAGGCGTCATTTAAGAAGCGATTTTTCGATATTCCGTCCGTAAGGGAGTGAAATAGGGGATGAAACGTTTTTTGAAAATACGTAGCTATTTAGGCAATTTTGAAGCTAGAACTACAAAATTTCGGATTTTAATTCAGGGTTCGAATTTAAAAGACACGTGTTTCGGCATTTTTTGAAATTCGACAAATACGGGGGTAAAATAGCTGACGCAAAAATTTGATTTTCAAATATATGTTGCTGTTAACTCAAATTTTAAGCTACAACTACGAAACTTCGGATATGGAATCTTGGTCAGGATTAAAAATCCATTATTTTTACTATTTTTGGAAATTCAACAAGTAAGAGGGTTAAATAGAGGATCAAAAATTCTTTTTGAAAACACGTTGCTATTGATACAATTTTGAAGCTAGAGCTGCAAAAATTTATATTTGTATAGTTGGTTAGACGTTAAAAAATAAGGGTTTCGGTATTTTTGGAAATTCAACCATCAGGGGGGTTAAATTGGAGAGGGGGTGTTTTTCGGAAATATGTTTCTGTTTAGGCAATTTTGAAGTTACAACTACAAATTTTCGGATTTGGATTCGGGGTTCAAATTTAAAGGACACGTGTTTCGGTATTTTTGGAAATTCGACCAATAAGGGGGTGAAATACGAGATGCAAAAGTGATTTTCAAAAATATGGTGCTGTTAACTGAAATTTCAAGCTATAACTACGAAATTTAAGATATGGATTCTTCGTCAGAATTAAAAAAGAAACAACTGGTGGAGACCGACCAGCCTACGCATGCGAAGCAGTGGGGGTTCAGCTAGTACTCCATAAAAGGACGGACAAGCGCAGTGTATGCAGTTTCTTTTGTAGTTTGTTTATATGATCTCTAGGGAAGCGTGTTACGTCTAAAGCTCTGAATAAGGAAAGTATGGCCATCCTTTTCCGTGCCGCTTGCCGACGTCTGCGGCTCGTGATTGGCTGAAATCGAGTCACGTGGTTCTTTCCGCCATCTTGGTCCTATACGTTGCTTGGCTGCCATGAGAAGTCTTGTGAATTTCGTGTGTTTGGGTTTGAATAATGCCACGATGTTGTACTTTCGGGTGTTCTTACGAAGCGAAGAAGGCAGGTAAACATTATAGTACTTCCATTAGATATCAGAAATGCAGGAAGATTAACAGTCCGACTGATAAAGTCGTCAGAGAAAACTAGGAGCCCAGAAGTGACCTTCGGTTCTTCTACTAATTCATAATATAAATTAATAGATTAAAGATGCACTGACGAATGAATCAGGCAACAGATATCTATATAATTTTAACTTGAATAAATTTGTGAAAAGAATTCCTGCATAATGTCGTGAGGTTAAATTATTCACGCATCGTTGGTTTTATCTGCAGGTAGTTTCCGAAAACACAAATTTTGGAACATATTAGCGAGTAAACTAGATTCTCGTTTAGATATGAAATTAATATATAGTTCCTAAAGCAAGCTTTTCTCATTCTGTTTCA
This sequence comes from Locusta migratoria, assembly GCA_026315105.1. Lineage (NCBI taxonomy): Eukaryota > Metazoa > Arthropoda > Insecta > Orthoptera > Acrididae > Locusta > Locusta migratoria. The sequence continues at coordinate 20,919,162 of CM048754.1, forward strand.
TGTGTTAATTGTATCGTTACAGGAAACAAAGAATTGAAACAAGACAAATATTAAGACATTCAAATGTAATTGGCGTTGTAAAGGCACCTTTAATTTCTCTTTTTGGTAAAAGTCTTGAAGTGGGTATCCCCTTGCATTTTTCGTAGTTCATGTATGTTATAAGTACATAATAAGCAAGAAAATAATCGTCAAAGACTTACCGGTATCCCTAATCTAAATAGTTTTCTTCATTTACGCTATGCTCCGATGATATGTTCGCTGTCTATTCGAATAGGTGGCTACGGTACACGTCAGTCTGAGTTTATAGGTGAGCTCTTTAGATCTGGAGCCAAAAACCAAGCTGTTTTCTTAAAACCGGACGATAAGTATTTCGTAGAGCCGCCAGGTCCGCATGGACAGAAGTACGCGAAGTTCCCGCATCTGTCCGTCGGATATAACACCCCGTATCTCGAGAATGAAAAGAGTTATCGTTCTGCTCTGAACCTTAAATGAAATTTTGATATCTTACCTACATTTCGTCCGCAGCATTGTATGTGCTAAAATCAACCATACGCAAAGTCTACGCAATGCGATTTTTCCTCTGCAAACTCTTCAAAATTTTGCGGAGTAGTTTACTTAATTTGATGTAGCACGGAAACTATACATAATAATGAATAGAAAATCAGTTCATCATCGAGCTAATATATCACACTGTAACATGTGAAAAAATTAAACTCTTCCTTTTAATAGTTTCCTCAAAATCGGTTGATAAGTATAGTTAAGCGCTGGGAACGTTGCAGCGGTCGGTGCGTAAGCAGCAGCGGAATATAACAGAACCAACATGGCTGCCGCTGGCAGGCTGGCCATACTTTCCCTATACAGGGCTTTAGTTACGTCAGTTGGGAGACGAAACGTTGCCGAGTGCGGTCGCAACTGCTAAACGAGGTCGATGGCGCCCGGCGCCGGTCGACGGCGGCTGGTCGATAGTCGACGCAGTCGGACTGTTGCGTAACGCGGCGCGAAGCCCCAGGGGAGGCGGCGACAGCCTCACACAGCCTGTAGCTAGCCTCGCCACGGGGCACAGATAATCTCGCTGCACTGCGTTCAACATAGCGGTGTTTACGCCGATATTACCCTATCAAATTATTGGACAAAGAAATATTGGACGTAGTGTAGAGGGAATGTCGTCCAACATTTCATTATATCTAACGCCTCGGCTTAAATTTTTTTGAAATGTTTGTATATCGGACTAAACTGCGTGGTCATCAGTCCGTAGCTTACAAACTATTTAAACTAATACATATTTAAGAAACTTTCACAGAGTTAGTCTGAATGTAAGTCCTCGGTCCACTTGAGCTGTTATTTTTATTGTAGTCGTGAAGACCCGCACAACAGGTTTCGCAACCGACAGTTGCATCTTCAGGCGCTTTTTACTGTACAAAATGATAATTGTTTTAATAAATGAATATTTAGAATGAAAATTACACATTAAAAACAAAAAGAACCAGCCATGACAAACCTGTTTCACCTGAATGAAACTTTCACTCTGCAGCGGAGTGTGCGCTGATATGAAACTTCCTGGCAGATTAAAATTGTGTGCCGGAACCGGGACTCGAACCTGGGACCTTTGCCTATCGCGGGCAAGCGCTCTACCGACTGAGCTACCCCGACACGACTCACGATGCCGCCTCACAATTTTACTTCCGCCAGAGCGCTTGCCCGCGAAAGGCAAAGGTCCCAGGTTCGAGTCCCGGTTCCGGCACACAATTTTAATCTGCCAGGAAGTTTCTATTTCACCTGGTGTGTAAGATGTATGAGACAGGCGAAGTACTCTCAGACTTTAAGAAAAATGTTATAATCCCTATTCCAAAGAAAGCAGGTGCAGACAGGTGCGAAAACTACAGAATCATCAGTTTAATAAGTCATGGTTGCAAAATATTGACACGAATTATATTCAGAAGGATGGAAAAGCTGGTAGAAGCCGACCTCGGGGAAGATCAGTTTGGGTTCAGGAGAAATGTAGGAACACGGGAGGCAATACTCACTTTACGGCTTATCCTAAAAGATAGATTAAGAAAAGGCAAACCTACATTTCTAGCTTTTGTAGATTTGGAGAAGGCTTTTGACAATGTTGATTGGAATAAACTCTTTCAAGTTCTGAAGCAAGCAGGAGTAAAATATAGGGAGCGTAAGGTTATTTACAACTTGTACAAAAGCCAGACAGCGGTTGTCAGAGTTGAAGGGCATGAAAGGGATGCAGTGGTTGGGAAGGGAGTGAGACAGGGTTGTAGCCTTTCTCCAATGTTATTCAATTTGTACATTGAACAAGCTATAAGGGAAAGCAAGGAGAAATTTGGTTTAGGAATTAAAGTTCAGGGTGAAGAATTAAAAACATTGCGTTTTGCTGACGACATAGTAATTCTGTCAGATACAGCAAAGGACCTGGAAGATCAATTGAACGGAATGGACAGTGTGCTGAAAGGTGCATATAAGATGAACATTAACAAGAGTAAAACTAGGGTAATGGAGTGCAGTGTAATAAAATCAGGTAATGCTGAAGGAATTAGATTAGGTAACGAAACAATACAGGAGGTAGATGAGTTTTGTTACTTGAGCAGTAAAATAACAAACGATTGTCGCAGTACAGAGGATATAAAACGCAGAATTGCAATGGGTAGAAAGGCGTTCTTGAAACAGAGAAATTTGTAAACAGCGAATATTGATTTAAGCGTAAGGAAGTCCTTTCTGAAGGCATTTGTATGGAGTGTTGCCTTGTATGGGAGTGAGACATGGACGATAAACAGTGTGGACAGAAAGAGTATAGAAGCTTTTGAAATGTGCTGCTACAGAAGAATGTTGAAGATTAGGTGGGTGGATCGCGTAACTAATGAGGAGGTACTGAACAGAATTGGGGAGAAAGGAAATCTCTGGCATACCTTGACTAAAAGAAGGGATAGATTGGTAGGACACGTTCTTAGACATCAAGGAATTGTGAATTTAGCGTTGGAGGGAAGTGTGTGGGGTAAAAGTCGCAGAGGAAGACCAAGAGATGGATACAGTAAGCAGATTCAGACAGATGTAGGTTGCCGTTCTTATGTGGAGATGAAGAGGCTTGCTCAGGATAGGGTATTGTGGAGAGCTGCATCAAACCAGTCTCCGGACTGAAGACCACAACAACAACAGAAGCCAGTAGGCTATTGATAAATCCGTCTGATTATTCAGCGTGTTATCAGGTAGCTGTGCAATGGATCGTTTTATGTATATTTCTTCAAGTGCGTTCAAAACAGTACCCTTACCTTCGACGTGCAGAATGTCTAAATTATTTTGTAGGCTTGTAACAGAATGTCTATTGTCTTTTAAATGTGCAGTTAATGCGGTTCTGGAGCTGTTAAAGTTGAGGTGTTCTTTGAATCGTGTATTAAACGATCTACCACTTTGTCCTATGTACTTTTTTGCACAGTCATTGCAAGTGATGGAATAATTACCTGAATTTTTGTATGGGTCCTTACTTGACTGTTCCCTGTGTCTGAACCTACTACCAACATTTTGTGGGATGAAAAAAGCTGGAGATAAGTTACTTTTTTTCAGTTGTTTACCTAACTTTTCAGAAAAAAGTCCGTAATATGGAAACCGAAGAAAGTTTTTTTCTATTTTTGTCTTGTGTTGGTGCTAGCGTAGTAGAAAAGGCATGTTTGCTGGAGGTTGCGTTTGTGCTTTTCTATTGAGTTAACCTCCCATGAATGTTATGTGCTAAACCTTTTCCAAGTAACTGCATTTCTTTACTATTAAACTGGATGTCTGTTAGGTTACAAACACGAGGGGCAAATTTAAATGTGGACTATGGGTTACGGGATACGGGTGGTTCAATAATGCCCGTCATACAAAGTTCTTTACTTAAACTAAGGTAAACTAACCTAAGGACAACACATAGCCTACTCCCATGCCCCAGGGAGGACTCGAACCTCCACGGCGAGCATCCGCGCGCTCCGCAGCGAGACGCTTTAGACCGCTCGGCTACTCCACCGCGGCAATTGCAGTCCAAATAGTTGTCATATATTGATGTTTAACATTCAAGATCACTAAGTCATCAGATTAACTTCATCAAAATTTAACTGAACACTACATTGTTTATTAACACAGTAATTTGGTTTTAATTATGGCCCTGATATTGAAGTATACACTGTTAAATAAGAAACAGTGCATTAAACTGATTATGTGCGTAGCGGATCTTTCAACAAAACAACTGTGACAAGTTGTGTTGTTGCTGTTGTGGTCTTCAGTCCGGAGACTGGTTTGATGCAGTTCTCCACAATAAATGTTCAAATGTTTGTTAAGCTTATGGGACTTAACTACGGGGTCATCAGTCCCTAAACTTACAAACTACTTATGAACTACTTACGAACTAGGACGGCATAAATATCCATGCCCGAGGGGGGATTCGAACCCCCGACCGTAGTGGCCGTGCAGACCGTGACTGGAGCGCCTCAGTCACCTCGGCCACCGCGGCCGGCTCTCCACAATACCCTATCCTGAGCAAGCCTCTTCATCTCCACATAAGAACGGCAACCTACATCTGTCTGAATCTGCTTACTGTATCCATCTCTTGGTCTTCCTCTGCGATTTTTAGCCCACACACTTCCCTCCAACGCTAAATTCACAATTCCTTGATGTCTAAGAATGTGTCCTACCAACCTATCCCTTCTTTTAATCAAGGTATGCCAGAGATTTCCTTTCTCCCCAATTCTGTTCAGTACCTCCTCATTAGTTACTCGATCCACCCACCTAATCTTCAGCATTCTTCTGTAGCACCGTATTTCAAAAGCCTCAATACTCTTCCTGTCTGCACTGTTTATCGTCCATGTCTCACTCCCATACAAGGCAACACTCCATACAAATGCCTTCAGAAAGGACTTCCTTAGGCTTAAATCAATATTCGATGTCAACAAATCTCTCTTTTTCAAGAACGCTTTTCTTCCCATAGCCATTCTGCATTTTATATCCTCTGTACTGCGACCATCATTTGTTATTTTACTGCCCAAGTAACAAAACTCATCTACCTCCTTTATTCCTTCGTTACATAATCTAATCCCTTCAGCATCACCTGATTTTCTTAGACTGCATTCCATTACCCTAGTTTCAAAATGTTCAAATGTTTGTACAACTTATGGGACTTAACTACGGGGTCATCAGTCCCTAAGCTTACAAACTACTTATGAACTAGCTAAGACTGAAGACGGCACAAATATCCATGCCCGAGGGGGGATTCGAACCCCCGACCTTAGTGGCCATGCTGACCGTGACTGAAGCGCCTCAGTCACCTCGGCCACCGCGGCCGGCACCCTAGTTTCGCTCTTGTTAATGTTCATATTATATGGTTTAATTATGGCCCTGATATTGATGTATACACTGTTAAATAAGAAACAGTGCATTAAACTGATTATGTGCGCAACGGATCTTAAAACAACTGTGACATGTAACCTGCATGAAACACACACTAAATAAACTAAAAAAATTTGACTGTGAGAAAGATTAACGAAGACCCTCTAAGAATAAAGGGAAACGGCGCTACGTATCCCAGCCGTACTAGGCTTTGAAGCCATGGACGCCATGACACTCCGACCAAAACACTGACAGTGTGTTATAGCAGTGTCTGTATTTCCAGTCGCTAATAGCATCATATACGCGTGTAACGTCCTCAAACTGGTTGTTTCAAGTTTTTGTTTAAAATAAATTCTCCTTTATTCTGGTTTAAATAAAAAAGCTGTTACCACAATATTACGAATCGCACACGTTGGTTCTTTCTTTAGCTAATCCGACGATCGTCAAATAAAATAATTCGACTGAGTGAACCAACCCCAGGTCTAAGAGCACAGTGACGATATCTTGTCATTAATATTTAAACTAGGTTTTGCTTTCGAAATCATGGGCTTATTAAAAATGAAATTTATATTTTATTTCTTCGTAAATAGTATGTTAAGATGAGGATATAACTTTTATCTCAAAGAAATCGAAAATCATAAGAGAAAAATACGCTAAATTACAAGTAAAGATGTGGTAAGTTGTAATTTGCGGCTGTTTGCTGATGCTGTGGTGTATGGGAGGGTGTCGTCTGTAACTGACTGTAATAGCATACAGGATGACTTAGACAAAATTTCTAGCTGGTGCGAAGAATGGCAGCTAGCTCTCAATGTAGAAAAATGTAAGGTAATGCGCATGAGTAGAAAAAAACAATCCTATAATGTTCGAATACAGCATTAGTAGTGAGCTTCTTAATGCTGTCGCGTCGTTCAAATATCTAGGCATAACACTGCAGAGCGATATGAAATGGAACGAGCATGTAAGGACAGTTGTGAGTAAGGCGGACAGCCGACTTTATTGGGAGAATTTTGGGAAGATGTACTTCACCTGTAAAGGAGACCGCGTATAAAACGCTTGTGCGACCACGTCTCGAGTATTGCTCAAGTGTTTGGGACCCGCAGCAGATCAGTTTAAACGAAGACATAGAGGCAGTTCAGAGGCGAGCAGCTAGATTTGTTACCGGTAGGTTCGACCAATGCGCGAGTGTCACGGAAATGCTCCGGCAACTCAATTGGGGATCGCTGGAGGAAAGACGACGTTCTTTTCGTGAATTTCTGTTTAAGTAAATTTAGAGGGCCGGAATTTGAAGCTGAGTGTAGTACGATCTTGCTGCCGCCTACTTACATTTCGCGCAAAGACCACCAAGACAAGAGAAATTAGGCCTCGTACGGAGGCATATAGGCATTCTTTTTTTCCTCGTTCTATTTGGGAGTGGAATAGGAAAGGAAATGCCTAGTAGTGGTACAGTGTACCCTCCGCCACGCACCTTACGGTGAATTGCGGAGTATGTATGTATGTAGATGTAGATCAAAGAAATTGGTCGTCTTCTGTTTCCTGCAGTGAGAAATGTAACCAGCGTTGCCAATTTAGCTTTTTTCCCGCTAGATCTAGCTTATTTGAATGGTGTGTTTCTGGGGAAAAAATAATTTTTATTAGTGTCTCACTGCGGAATTTTTTAATACAATTTTAAGCTAATCATAAATTTCTGTTAGCATCTAACGTCATCCTAATCAACACAGGTAAGTATAATATATTATTGTAAGTATTCTCTACGCAACCATCGTCGTCAGACTTTCTAGTGTCAAAACCGTGGAGGTAGGTCGAAATGCAATGGCAGAGAGTCAAAGACCCCGCAGTTGACTCCCACAATCGACGAAATGATGTTCGGCAGCCGGCCGCGGTGGCCGAGGGGACTGAGGCGCTTCAGTCACGGTCTGCACGGCCACTACGGTCGGGGGTTCGAATCCCCCCTCGGGCATGGATATCTGTGCCGTCCTAGTTCGTAAGTATTTTGTAAGTTTAGGGACTGATGACCCCGTAGTTAAGTCCCATGAGCTTGACAAACATTTTTTTTTTTTTTTTTTTTTTTTTTTTTTTTTTTTTTTTTTTTTTTTTTTGAAAATGTTCGGCAACTGCTGTTCTCTGTCCTTGCCTCGCCTGGCTAATGTCCATGAATATTCTGTGCCCAGCAGCCAGCAACTAGTTTGTGACTCTGTAGCGTTCATTTTCATATGGTGGTTAACGAATTATTTATGTGTCAAGACCTGCTGTTTTATTTATTATACATACACAAGCATAAATTACTCGTGTGTTAATGAAAAATGCCTCTACAATATCAGCAGAGATTCATAAAAGGGTGGTTAAAGGCTCCTTTATTTAAACACTTGTGCGTCCTCTCCTGGAGTACAGTTGCCCCTTGTGGGACCCTCACCAGGTGGGACTGAGGGGAGACATTGAGAAGGTTCAGAGAAGGGCAGCTCGTTTTGTTTTATCACGTTACGGGGGGGAAAGCGTCACGGAAATGCTGCACGAATTGGGGTGGAAATCATTAAAAGGAAGACGTTATTCATTGCGGCGTGATCTGTTTGCGAAGTTTCAATCACCGACTTTTACTTCTGCATGTGAAAATATTTTCTTGAACCCACCTACTTAGGGAGACATGACCATCGCAATAAAATAAAAGAAATCAGATCGAAAACGGAACGATTTAGGTGTTCTTTCTTCCCGCGCGCTATTGGAGAATGGAACGGTAGAGAAAAGTTATGAAAGTGGTTAATGAACCCTCTGCCAGGCACTTGAATGTGATTTGCAGAGTATCTATGTAGGTGTGGATGTAGATGGCTAACAGAGGTTCCTGGTGAAAGTGGCAAGGCAACGCGTAAATTTTGTAAATCCGTTCTCTACGCCAAACACAGTGACCTTGTGCAGCATACCAAAACAAGAAAACATATTTCATCGACCAGCGTAAGTTCGTCATCAAGGAAGTTGGACGAATTTGTTACATCAACTAAGGAAACCCAAAAGGTAGGACAAGCTGAAGCATCTCTTGCTCTCTTTGCAGCGTGCAATTCGTCAATACATAGTATTGATGATCTCATGCCCGGTTTCTGGAAAACTATAGTTACCGTGCCGTTAGCTACCGTCACGTTATAATTTAACCTGCCAGATAACTTCCTTGGGTTTCCCGTAGCTGATTTCAACGACCGTTAGTTAACTATCAGGTAACTACGCCTTCTGTCGAAGCAAATAGTGCGTCTCAACAGGTAACAGATGGCACTACTAACTAAAATCGCAATTACTCGAATTTCATCGATTATTAAGTGAAATCGAAGACGCCTCTTAGTTTGTTTTGTGTCCCAGCCTCGTCGCCGCTTTTGTGTCTCGTTTCCGTCGTAAGTGTCGGTGGTCGAGTGGAATGAGACCGACACAGGAACAAAAACAGCACGCTGGTGCAGGTACGGAGAGGAGCAGCCAGAAACTAGAAACACTAGAGTAAATTAGAAAGAGATATATATTGCACAGAATTTATACAATACTTAACTTTTACATAGTACTGCAGAATGTTGATACATAGTTGAGCTAGAGGCCTGCCTAGTGCCTGTACAATAGCCAAGTCTTCACTGGTGCCTATCTGATTCCGAAGGTCCTAACTGGTTGCTATCTCAGTCCCAAGTGAACGATGTCGTTCACTGGTGGCCACGAGCGGAGTTGCCGCAGAGGGCGCTCGTGGCTGTCGTCGTGAGAACGCCGCGCCGTGCGTGCATGGCGGCGCGCGGCGAAAGTAGGTGGCGCGCACTTTGTACTTGTGCGACACCATAGAAAAAAATTGACTCTATTAGAGAAAAATCTTTTGGCCGACTTATAGTCGTAGTTATAGTAAATGAAAAGGCAGATGGTTTGACTACTTTGGTAAAACAACACGTCTTGGAAGTTGTCACAAAATTGTACAATTTGTTAAACAGACAGGAGAGAAAACGGTAAGGGAACTCAGAGAGCTCTATTCTTTTTTATAAAGAAAAACAGGACAAACAACAACGAAGACAGGGTTAACAATAAAGTCATACGTACTATTTCTGTTGTCGACATATATTTTTATGAATTTAAGTTTTCCTCTTCCCACTGTTATGTGAATGTGACATTACTTTTAACAACACAGACTGGTCAATTTACGTCCACCCATCCACCTACCCGAGCACCACGTTGTAATAATAATAATAATAATAAAACATTGGCTGATCGAAATGGCAATTGCATAGCAGAACACTATTGCAAAGGGGCGTATCTTTATGCTTAATTGAAAGTTTTATTATGAGAGCATGGTTTTGTGATTTTGATGAGGTAAAATTTTACATCCAGATCGGCGATCGCGAGGGATAATGTTGACAAATGTTGCTCAGTGTCGAGATGTTGCTTGACCAATCGCCAGGTAGATGCACCTAATGCAAACGTCACCCGTTGTCAACATTATCTCTCGCTACCGCCGAGCGCGATGTAAAATTTAACCCGGAATGTTGTTTTCCGCGTTTTTCCCCGTTTGACCCCGGCAATGTCATTGGTCAGTGACATTATTGATAGATGTGAAGCATTGAATTAAAATTTGTGGTGCGGCCGCACCACAAATTTTAATTCAATGCTTCACATCTATCAATAATGTCTTTGACATATTTGAGACGTAAATCCGTCTCAGGGATTCTTTCATTGTATTCATTGGTCAGTATTTTTTTTTTTTGAACGCATATGAAATTCGCTCTCATTACACAGATCAAATGGTTGTCATCTAACGAAAAAACGCGTCGTGGTCTTTCAACAGTGCCGAGTACAGGCTAAGTTTTCTTCTTCTGAACAACTATCCGAAGAATCAGAAGAAAAAGAGGCAGACGACGGTGTCGACGATGATGAAAAATTTCCGTTCTTCAGCTTCGTAAACTTTAAAATTGTATGAAAATTATACAGAACCTAGTCATAAAAACAAAAACAAATGACTAGTGCTAAATAACTCCTGGACTTGCGTTTGGAAGCCCACTAGCGCTACGTAGCGGATATACTTAAAACTAAAGTTAACGTGTGGGTAACCCCAGGGTAACGTGCACTTATCTTTAACGGACAGGTAACTACGGCTGTGACGGTAACTGTTGTTTCGGGAACCCATTTTGTACTTAACGGTCAGGTAACCCACAGATAACTATAACGGGATAGGTAAGTACTGTTTCGGAAACCGGCCATAAATTTATTGATCTACCATTTTAGAAGGGTTAAGGTTTCATACATCGTTATCGCTCTGCTGGATACTTTACTAAAATAAACCTTATTAAAAAATCCGAGTTTTGGAAATATCTTTAATTTCCGGTTTCATTCATCGTCCAAACTTTCGTAATATTCAAGTATAAAAACGAAATACTGCACATTATGTTACTTTTATCATGTCAGTTCAGTTTCAGTTGTGTGTTTGTAATACAATTACCGTAAATGGACACATGAACCTAGAATTTCATTTGATATTTCAATGTACCTAGTGAGGGTTCTTTGTCATTTTCTTTTTACGAAACAGACATTATGTCATTTCGGAATCGAGGGGACTGCGGCGCGCCCGTCACGGTCTGCACGGCCACTACGGTCGGGGGTTCGAATCCCCTCTCGGGCATGGATATTTGTGCCGTCCTTAGTGTTAGTTAGTTCATAAGAAGTTTGTAAGTTTAGGGACTGATGACCCCGTAGTTAAGTCCCATAAGCTATACAAACATTTCGGAATACAACAGTCACTTCAGAAACGACTCTTTATTTCAGTAATCTTAACCTACATACTGTAGTCTGTCCATTAATTTTTGTCACTCTGAATTTTTCATATACTAGTAAGTTTAATGTCTGTCTCTCACGAGCTTCAAAAACCTTAATCATCATTGTTTCGATGCAATTCGTCTGTTCCGCCTTAGTGCATTACTGACACAGTATAACATAACGCAGTCATAACTTTCCCACAGACTTTTGTTATACACTAAGACAACAACGCTCCAAGCGGTCTGCAAGCTACATTTATGAATACGATATTGGCCGAGTGTGAATAGTGTCGTTTATATTAACATACTTTTTACATTAGGGAACTTATGTAGTGCCATAAAAATAGGTAAAAGTTAAAAGTAGCTGCTCATTTGTCTTTCTTAGGTTTCTTAACATACATGACAAGGTACGAAACGATACGTTACAAAACAGTTTATTAATAACTAGCTTAAACCCCCGGCTCCGCTCGCGTGTTGGTTGATTATGATAGATAAGCTATCTTTCAGTAGTGTGCAATGAGACTGGTTTTGAAGGATGAAATGAAATACAATATCTTCTTTAGAGACAATCTTTTTTTATCAACATTCAAATAAACAAAATTATGTGAAGTGTTTAATGATTTACAATAAATAATACATACATTATTCTTTATAGCCTGTGTTGCAATATCTCAACATGTATTGTGAGAGCACTGTGCAAATTCATTTTAATTTCATTTTAGGGCATTATAGTAAACTACGTTATTTGTAGGTGTTGTCCTTGATGTAATGCGCGAAACGTCAAATCGATTTATTTTAAAGAGATGTATTAAAAGAAATTTCTTTTTTACTGCTTTATTTATTCATTCTTATATTTCCTTATTCGTATGCTTATCCTTACAGAGAAAGAGCTGAAGACATTGTAGCACGCATAGACCTAAGATATTGTCTGTGGCATCACGTTTCGCTGTATAGAGTCGCAAACGTCATCGCTGGCCTTCAGTCCGATTTTTTTATAATTTGACGACTTTCAACCACGATATCTTCCACCCCCTTGTGGTGTACAACGGGAGACTTCGGACAACAATAACACACAGACCATTTGTTTGTGTTCTGAAGTTTTCGCTGCAGAGCGAAATATTAACACACACACACACGTAGAATTTTATATACACCGATAACTTTCCATCCCAATATACTCCACCCTTTAATCATTATCAACCCTCAAGCAACAATGCAACCAATAAAACCATTTTCAAAGAGTAAATATAATTTTCAAAGAGTAATTATTGTTCCGCATTTCGCGTTATATTCTTCAAGTTACTAAATATCTATCAGATCTCTATAAAACCGTGCCTAAAACCTTCCTCAGGTATAAATTAGTAACTGTACAAATATTTAAGTCTCTACGTCTTGTCGTTCGGACGTGATAAGCGTACACCGAACAGGGAATCACATTAATATATATAGATAAATCGCTATCCAATTGCCATAAAACCGTGCCTAACGCCTTCCCCGGGTAGACATTAGTAACTGCAAAATTTTTTAGCTCTTTATGTCTTGTGGTTCAGACGTGATAAACGTACACCGAACAGACATTCACATTTATAGATATAGATTATCTTGTAACCTACAGGCTTTTAGTGACTAATTTAATTTTCTATTAAAAATTAAAAAATGACTAGGAAAAATCAGAAGATCTGCCCTTAGGCAGAAATACGTCGCTTCTGTATTCTCGACCGCGAATGTGACCCGAATCACTGCGGAATGAAACACGACGTTGTTGAAACCGTGAAACATGGCTGTTTTGAAACAGTGAAACAGTTTCGCGTATCGAAACACTGTTTTCAATCTATGAAACAGTGGCCAAGTCTTGTGAGTAACAATGTGATGGACGTCTGAGTCCTAAAACTGTGGAAATATCTGATGCAGCTTGTCAATAGTGAAAAGTCTCTGTTAAGCTGGAGGGCACATTTGCTATTAATGAAAACTTTTCACAAGAAGTTGATAAGGAAATTTTCAGTAGTTTTATGATGCTACCTTAACAGGTAAAAAAAAAGAGTCCATTTTGTCGTTTTTCATACTGTTTACGTTAGTTCAAATGTTTAAGTTCAAAGGACTTAACTACGGGGTCATCAGTCCCTAAACTTACAAACTACTTATGAACTAGCTTATACTAAAGACGACACAAACATCCATGCCCCAGGGGGGATTCGAACTCCCGACTGGAAACGGTCATTATAAATTAATCTCATAATTATAATTATGCGTGATTCAAGCCAACAAAATTTCCTTGCTCTCTCTCTCTCTCTCTCTCTCTCTATATATATATATATATATATATTGCTGTTCATTATTCACGCTAAAAGTCGAGAACGGCTGAACCGATTTGGCTAATTTTAGTCTCGAAATATTGTTGTAAGTCCAGGGAAGGTTTAAACGGTGATAAAATATGGAAAAGTTGTCCAGAAAAAAGGAAAATCGGTAAAAACTGAAACAGCTTTTTCCAGTGAGCTATCTATACCATTCGTCAAATTGCGATAAAAGTTTGCACATTTCATGCTGAAAGCAAGAGGAAGGTTCGCATCAAACAAATATATGGAAAAGTCTCCCGGAAAGTGATAAAATTTAAGAAAAACCGAAAGAGATTTTTCTCTAGGATAAGAATCAATTGCAACATGGTTGTAAGAGCATCATCCGAGTACGTCATGACAGAACAAGGTTTCTATGAAATAATTTTTTTGGAAAATCTACTGAAAAATTTGAGAAAACCTGAAAGTGCGTGTTTTTGATGGAATTCAGCACTATAACTGAGTATTCGCACGACGGAGAGGGATAATTTTTATTTATTTATTTTTGTTCATTATGGTCTTGGAAAAGTTTTCAGTAAAAGAAACAGAGACAGTTAAAAAAGAAAGTTCCTTTTTCAATGTGTTTCTAAATGAACTCAAACACTATAAGTTGAGAACCGCTCATACGATTGCCATAAACTTTTGATCATTTGACATTCAGCGAAAGATGGACGTTCTTATGAACTAAAAATTTGGGAAAGATACCCGGAAAAACTGAAAAATCGCGAGAAACAGAAAGAGCTTTTTTCATTGGGAAATCAATATCATGCGTCTGATTGCGATAAAATTTTGCATATTTGACGTTCGAAACATGAGTAACGTTCTTATGAAATAAAAATTTGGAAAAGTTTCCCGGAAAGTGAGAAAATTCAGATAAAATAGAATGAGATATCCTATTAAAATACCATTCATCTGATTGCTATAAAATACTGCAAATTCGACTTTCAAAGCGAGAGGAAGATTTGAGTGAAGTAAAAGTTTGGAATAGTTGGCCAGAAAATATGAAAATTTGTGGGAAATCTGAAAGAGCATTTTTCTTTGGGATGTCAATATCATTCGTACGATTGCGATAAAATTTTGCACATTTGACGTTCACCGATACTTAGAATATCTGATGAATCCTTTATAAAGCTACTGCGTCTAAAATAATATGATTTAAATTACTATGGCTTATACTAGCTTATATGCCCGTGCTTCGCAACGGTTGTTAAAGAAGGTCCTGTGTATATCACGGTTCTTTGGGTTCCGGACGTAGGTCAGCAAAAACACAATCCTTGTTGGATCTCTCTGTCAATAAACTCAGTTCTCCTAGCCAAGATGTCAATTGTCGAATACCATGAATGTTCATAAAGTTTTTCATACTAAGAGTGAAATTAATTTAAGTCCGTGCTTCGGAACAATGTAAATTCAATGTTAGGTTGTGTTCATAAAGTTACACATTGCAACAGCAGCGCCGAAAGCGGCTGGCAAATTACATTTCTGAACTCTATACAAAAGAGTTTCACGTGAAAGTGCTGGTCATAATGAGATGTGACAACAACGGATGTATCTGATTCGGTAAAATTTTACTTTCTATCCTGGCGGCCTCGTGTTTTTATGTTGGCAACATCAATAACTCGATATCAAGTCGTTGCAAAGATGACCGAACCACATAGAGAGTAGATAAATACTGCTGTTCCTGCTGTATGCTTGATTTCACGACAAAATATTTGTAGTCACGCGATTGGCTTATGACGATGTCACATGATTCTCGTTATTCAACATCTGTTGCAAACATTATCACAGGAGGCTGCCGGGATATGAGTAGGACTACGTCGCATAGTTTTTCTTGACCCAGCTGTCAAACGATAACACCTTTCACAGCAGAGAGTGTCGCGGCTATATGTATCAGAGATCACTGATTAGCACAGACCAGTGAGCTTACTGGCACAGGCATATCAATATCTATGGCCTAAGAGACATTCATTAATGTATGTCTCCACTACGCTTCCACGACAGTGATCAATTTGTCACGAGTATTTTTATCTTTGAGTCTATCTGGATTTTTATCTTTGTTTTGTGTCTCTGTTCATAGTCGGTAATGTGTGGTTGATGGAAACATGTTATCTATTTAAAAAAAAAAAAAATGCGTATTTGATATTCCTCGTCGTTATTAAAGTCTGAAAGGACTGCATTGTCTGACAATTGAAAGAATAAACAGATTTTGATTCGAACCGTAAAGTTCGTAAGTCACAGAGTATATAGCTTTTACTAAGAGTATTTATTGCATATTTTGCGAATTTTTGCTCGTCACACTCACCCACTGCCACGCACCGGGACCAAACTCCCTTACTAACATCATTAGACCGAGGGCTATCTACCACCACAACCACGAGTGGGTGGCAGTATGTGGTCATGGAGAAACGTCTGTCAGCACGTACACACACAAGCCTTTTATATATAGATAGATTAAGAGGTACGTCATCTAGTTAAAAAATAACTATTTCGCTCATTCTGACACAATTCCGTTTGCCATTTGAAGTCGCAAGCGTGCGTTGCCTCGCCACGAATATAACTGTCGTCAGTTAAAAGAGTTATAACCGGCTCTCGATGTAGCGTCGATACCGCATCACATGCGAGACAACAAAATTATCGACACGCCTGTACGGGAACAAACGAAATTTGGCGACAGACGAGTGACGCAGAATTCTGTCAACTATTCTCGGTGCGTCGGGCAGCGATAAGGACTTTAAGTTCATACGCAATTACGTGCATCAAACGCCATTAGAGCCCTGTGAAAGCACAGCCGTTTTATCGACTCTGCGATGTCGACCGTCGGACGAGATTATCGACGGGTGGAAATGCTGTGCGATTCTGTAGCTGCTGAGTGCAACAAATTTACTACCCTACATAAGGTCACGTGAGGTCACCTTAATCTAAAAATGGCTCCACGATAGGAACCAGTGGCGGCACTAGACGAAAACTTGGCGTCGGCGAATTCGTCTTTGCGAGCCCCCTTCAATTTCTTCAATAAGAAAGAAACTGTTAAATAAAATGATCTGAATTATACAACAACTAGCTGAACCACTGCTGCTTCGCATGCGTAGGCTGGTTGGTCTGCACCAGTTGGTTTTTTTTTTTTTTTTTTTTTTTTTTTTTTTTTTTTTTTTTTTTAAGTCCTGATGAAGACCCCATATTTTAAGTTTCGTAGTTGTTGTTGTTGTGGTCTTCAGTCCGGAGACTGGTTTGATGCAGCTCTCCACAATACCCTATCCTGAGCAAGCCTCTTCATCTCGACATAAGAACGGCAACCTACATCTGTCTGAATCTGCTTACTGTATCCATCTCTTGGTCTTCCTCTGCGATTTTTACCCCACACACTTCCCTCTAATGCTAAATTCACGATTCCTTGACGTCAGAATGTGTCCCACCAAGCGATCCCTTCTTTTAGTCAGGGTATGCCAAAAATTCCTTTTATCGCCCATTCTGTTCAGTACCTCCTCATTAGTTACGCGATCCACCCACCTAATCTTCAGCATTCTTCTGTAGCACCATATTTCAAAAGCCTCAATCCTCTGCCTGTCCGCACTGTTTATCGTCCATGTCTCACTTCCGTACAAGGCAACACTCCATACAAATGCTCCGATGCGCGAGACCGTTCCCCGTCGGGAGTTCGAATCCCCTCTCGTGCATGGATGTTTGTGATGCCTAAGGTAGTTAATAAGTAGTTTGTACGTTTAGGGATTGATGATACCGCAGTTAAGTCCCATAAGCTTAACAAACATTTGAACATTTTGAATATGGGCGTATAAGAAAGACGAGTGAGGTGTAAAGAAGTGCGAATCATCACAATCCATGCCGACGAGTCAAAATACTGGTTGCCATTGTAAGAACAGACTACAATAGAAATTTATGTTTCTATTATGTTTTTATTCTACACACTCTCAGCGGAATAAGATGCAAATACACACATATTCGTGATTATTTATTTATGACGAAGTTGTCCTTTATACCAATGAATCAGTTGATTTTGACTGTTTTTACATTAATTTCCTCATTATGTATGTCTCGTGCTAATATACTAATGGTTGTAACGCAATTATTTATTTAATTATTTATTTATTTCTTCAATGAGAAAGAAAATGTTAAATAAAATGATCTGAATTATACAACAATAATCATTATAGTAAAATTTTATTAGTATAATATGCAAGTATTATTGCAATGACAAAAATTAAAATAGACATACGTAAATTAAAATAGAGAAACTTTTCGGCTTTTCGTTTCACTGAATTTTTTAAAGATCGCACCTTAACTAATACTAGGCGCTACTTCAGCTTCGGTTGATACTACTGACAACGCAGATTGTGTTTCTTGGCTCACTGTGCTTCTCAAGTATGTCTTAATCAATTTTAACTTTGAGAAGCTCCTCTCGGCCGAACCTGTACTGACTGGAACTGTCAACATGATTCTGATTGGTATATAAATATGCTTTTTTCCAAATTGTTTTATAAAATGTACTGAAGAAGTTGTTTTGCAAGTATTTAACTAAAAATTACTTCATTGCTGCACTCATACGGAAATAAATACGGACAACTAAGTAGCTGTCAGCCGGGAATGGCCGAGCGCACTAAGGCGTCATACCACGGTGAGCGAGATCGCTCTCGTCTGGGGTCGAATCCCACACTTGGGTACGGATGTTGTGTTCGTCCTCTGGTTAAGCTAGTGTAAGTTACATCAGGTCATCGCTACATAAGCTAGCAGTTGAAAAGCGCAGTTAAACATCAAATATAAAAAAAGAAGAAAAAATTCTGAAATTTTGACAATGTTTTGCGAGGACGTCGGCGGTCGCCCACGCCTAGCGCCGCCACTGATAGGAACTTAGAGTTTATTATTAATCTTCTACATGTACATTGTTACGCTGAAAATCACAACGAAATTCCCCGCAGATGATCCATCGAACCACATCAATACCAGTTCTCTACCAATCCATTCCCGGAAGCCAAGAGGGAGGAAATAACGCCTAAACTTCGTTCGAGCTTCAACGCTTCTTACTTTGTTTTCATGAGCATTTCTCTTTGTCAGGCTTGATTCCATGGTGGAACTTGTGCTCGATCGTAATTTGACTTGTAGAAATTTTTTCAGCAATCAGTCGTAAGTATTGAAACTTCCTGGCAGATTAAAATTGTGTGCTGGAACCGGGACTCGAACCCGAGACCTTTGCCTTTCGCGGGCAAGCGCACTACCGACTGTGCTAACCCTGCACGACTCACGATGCCGCCTCACAACTTTACTTCCAGTACCTCGCCTCCTACTTTCCAAACTTCACAGAAGCTCTTCTGCAAACACGCAAGACTAGCACTCCTGGAAGAAAGGATATGGTGGAGACATGGCTTAGCCACAGCCTAAGGGATGTTTCCAGAATGAAACTTCACTCTGCAGCGGAGTGTGCGCTGATATGAAACTTCCTGGCACATTAAAATTGTGTGCCGGAATCGGGACTCGAACCTGGGACCTTTGCAGGAGAGCTTCTGTGAAGTTTGGAAAGTAGGAGACGAGGTACTGGCGGAAGTAAAGTTGTGAGGCGGCATCGTGAGTCGTGTCGGGATAGCACAGTCGGTAGTGCGCTTACCCGCGAAAGCAAAGGTCCCAGGTTCGAGTTCCGGTTCCGGCACACAATTTTAATCTGCCAGGAAGTTTCATATCAGCGCACACTCCGCTGCAGAGTGAGGTTTCATTCTGGAGTCGTAAGTATTATTTATTAACAGATATAGATTTCGACCACTGTGTGGTCCATTATCAATGCTTAAAATAAAACGATTAAAATACGGAAAAACATCTCGACCTCCATGTTGAACGCAACCTCCAACGTGGAGGTCGAGATGGTTTACGAATTTTAAGCATTGACAATGACCATACTGTGATCGAAATCTATATATCTTAATAAATAATACTTACGACTGATTGCTGCAAAATATTTCCATATTCCTCCCAGTGTATCACCCATTCACTTTACAATTGCCGTTTTCGCTGTGGGTGCTTCCAATTGTTGATGTGTTCTGCTATAGGTTGTTTCGAATGACGCACTAGCGGTATAACTACGTGCGATTAAAATGTAACAAGGCTCTTCAACTGAACTTGGTATACTTGCAGCCACATGAAACAGAAGTGTAGTGTGTTACCTTAATCTTGCGACGAACAACAATCGAAGAGGACAATAAGAATTTAAAACAGTTTGTTTACGATCAAGCAATACAGCAGCGCATTAAGAGAACAGCTGTACCAGAGGCGTCGACTTTTGAAAACCAGTGTGGGTGCTCTATATCACGGTTCACAAATGTTCGAAACCAACCCTCCTGAAAATCATGTTCATGCATTTTTGAATGAGGAATACTTGATGAAAGTAAATAGGCAGTTGTCTGGCCTTTGAAGATAGAAGGAAGGAGGAGGAAGAAAAGGAAAGCATGGCTGCATTAGGACACTACCATAAAACGATCTAATTGGCCGAAGTGGATAATTCGATATAAGTAACACCCCAAAAATTCTACACGACCAATGAAATAATGTTTCACTGTACACTAATGTAACACTTTTTGTGCGAAGCTATTCTCTCTAACAAAAACGTTTGGTAGAACATCGTCACCAAGGTTTAAAGAAATCTTTGAAATATTTTGAGATTTTGAAGTCAGACATCGATTTTTTTTGGTCAGATCCAAGCAAGAGCTGTATACTTCATCGAAACTTTCATCACTTCGAGATAACTCCGTGACATCTCTGACAGTATTAATATAGGCCAAGGTTTTTTTTTTTTTTTTTTTTTTTTTTTTTTTTTTTTTTTTTTTTTTTTTTAAGTCTGAGAGAAAACCATTACAAATTTCAACTGAATCTATAATTTTAATAACAAGGGAAGTGACGAAGATAAATGAAAAACGATTAACTTTAGCATCAGCTTCAGATTCTTCAAGCTAAATTCCTGAAAGAACACAATTGAATGTTCGTAAATACGCACACCTGAAAGTTCAAAAGGACCGACGTGCTTCAGGATGAATAAAGCTAGCACAGTGGTTGAAACATGGACACTCATTACTACTCGCTTGGGGACCCGCGTACAAAACTGATCATTTCTTTCACGTATGAAATATCGTCTCTCGCTATGGTGACGTTTTGCGTTGACTCTTGAGTCATAAGGTAGGTTTTCTTTTATCGCGATTTTTTAAAAATTTAACAATTTTTTTTAACGTCAATTTTATGTGGGTGCCCAGCACCCCCAAAAAATTCTGGAACTTGTGCTCAACGACCGTAATTTGACTTGTAGAAGTTTTTCGCCAATCAGTCTTAAGTATTTTTTATTAACAGCTATAGATTTCGACCACAGTGTGGTCATTATCAATGGTTAAAATAAAACGATTAAAATACGTAAAACATCTCGACCTCCATGTTGAACGCAACCTCCAACGTGGAGGTCGAGAAGTTTTACGTATTTTAATCGTTTTATTTTAACCATTGATAATGACCACACTGTGGTCGAAATCTATATATGTTGATAAATAATACTGATGACTCATTGCTGAAATATATTCTATATTTCTCCCTGTGTATCACCCATTTACTTTACAATTCTGGACGTCAGAGGTAACCTATCGTAAGTGCAAAAATGACGATTTTGAGGTTTTTATCGTATGTGGCTAGTTTAAGTCATACCTTCTTAGGGGTAGAATACTGTATGCATATATTTTACGTAAAAGAAATTCAGCAATGCGATGCTATCGTATTTGCAATCTGAAACCAGTGGTAAACAATAGTAAATGACCATACGGCAATTGACCTGAATATAGACCGCCACGCTCTTATCGTATTGGCTGTTACGATGGTTTACCTTTAAGTGTTACGTTACTGCCGTACTGTTATACACATTGTTAATCACGTGCGCATAGCAGTGTGCTGTAGTTTGTGATGTTTGGAGGCGCATTTTATGACGGAATCGAAGATTACAATGGATTCTATTAGTGGAAGAAGTAAAAGGATCGTGGAATTAGCGCTGAAGTTAGTACAGGTAAGCAGTACAAGTATTTCTAGTACTTCAAGAACTGATATTCTATTCTACAGTCTCATTACATCATCAGCTTACAAAATTAAATCATTATGTATAAGTAATATTTCTAAAAACGAAGTACATGTGGAGATTAACTAGAAAAGATATAAAAATTAGAGCTCTCCATGATTGGGTATTTGACTTATACTACGGGTATCAAAATCCTGTAAAGTCAGCGAAATGTTACTTACGACAGGTTACCTCGCGTCCAGAATTGCCGTTTTAGCTGTGGGCGCTTCCAATTGTTGATGTGTTCTGCTATAGGTTGTTTCGAATGACGCACTAGCGGTATAACTACGTGCGATTAAAATGTAACAAGGCTCTTCAACTGAACTGAACTGCAGCCACACCAAACCTTAATCTTGCGACGAACAACAATCTAAAAGAACAATAAGAATTTAAAATTGTTTACAATCAAAGAATGCAGCAGCGCATTTAGAGAAGAGCTGTTACATTCCTTTTTAATATACTAGCTGAAAACCCGGCTTTGCCCGGGTATTTATTTATTTATTCCTGCCGTTTTCAGGTATATATTCATTTGTATAAGGACTGTATGTAAAATCTCTTGGGAATACAGATAGTAGTAAAGAAGTAATAGTTTAAAACTTCGTGCGGAAAGGGGTAGTCTTCCATGAACGTTACTGTTTACGTGCTCATATCTCATCAACTACGTGTCGGAATGTGATACAATTTAGAAGCTACATTCAACTATATTTGTGTATACCGTCTGTAAAATTTCCTGCCGCTACAATTTGTAGTGTTCTAATTATAAATTTTTACGTCATACTGGGAGCCGTAGTTTTACTCCATAAACAGCGGAAAAGTAGCAAGGGAGAAATTTTTTTCCTTTCATAATTTTACTATGGTTGCCAGCGAGAAACAGTTTAATAAAGGTTTGAAATTATGTTTAAAGTTTGTTGCAAATCGCTAAGTACTGTCATCTCATACAGCGTATTTCGAAAGTCTCGCCACATTATATGGCATTTTTTGCGATTTCTATTGGTTATGACGTAATATCTTTTGAACCATGTGATTCTTAACCATCCATCAATTGTTACCTCACGGTAAGGAATGTGTGTACCAAATTTGGTTTTGAAATCGGTCCAATGGTTTAGGAGAAAATGAGCAGCACTGTCGCAAAATGCAGCAGTTTGTCGCGCATCTCATTGGAACAGATAGGGCAAGAGGTTCAGCAGGATTGTCAACAAGGCACTAGAACTCTAACGGAGCAACCAATGAGAAGTCAGGAACTAGACGACCAATCAAAAAAGAGTGTGTTCCGCCTACTTCAAGCGTATATTACTATTCACTTAAAAATCAGTCAAGATGGCACATTTAACGCTTTTTTTTTTTTTAATTTTCGTAAGTAACCGCTCACGGTCACATTCAGACCATTATAACCAGGGTGTTGGGAACTGGTTGCGATGAGAATGCTAGATGCCGACTGCATATCAATGGTCCAACCCGGTTACCTATAAATAATTCATAAATTTCCGATCTTGACTGATTTTGTAAGTGGATTTATCATTCTGATCGCTGTTGTCTCCAATATGTTTTCAAAAGTAATATAGTCTTATTCTTGCTCCAATCGTTTTCGGCTCACTGAAGAATTACAACAGTTACCCAATGCATGGTTAGATCTGTTATTATTGACACTGAAAGTCTTTATTAAAATTAAGTATACGTACACAGTCATTATGAATCAAGGCACAAAGGAGTTTCTCTGTAGTGCAGTACTTTCCAAACTTTCCCTCTTGGCGACACCCTTTTATAGCTTACAGTTTTGCGCGACACCCTTTCACTAATATAAATACATATGGTAGAATTAAGATGGTTCTAGCGGGGGGGGGGGCGGAAATGAAGTATCGCTTAAATGTAGTTTGTAAACGAAACTGAAATCCTCGTACGCATTGACATGATGTTGATACTGACTGCAGTAATTACGTACATTCATCGCAAGAAAAGGAAACATTAGGAACCACGGAGATGTACAACAGAGTAACACCGCATACAACAATTACTCACACAGTAACACTTGCTTCTTCTACATGCGACCCAACTTCCGAAACACGAGAACTAAATTTCAGAAACTGGTTATCGCTGTCGTGTGTACATGTCAGGGCCAGATACGGTTTTGCTGAATCGATTGAAAACGGCATCTGGAAATTAGCTGCTCGGATTTCTGATTTAGACAGCACAGTGGCTGTTCTCTTTCACTTCAATATTATCAGATTATTTTCAGAAATAAAGAGGATGTATTGATGACAAGTGATGAATTATTATTTAAGTTCTATTGTTAGGTTCTTGCTTCATCGCGACCTCGGAAGTCCCGACATATCCGTAAAAATGGATAAATATTTGTGACAAGAATATGAATGTAATTTCTGGTCCCAGAATCTGTTACATACAGGAAACTGAGAGAGAAAAATATTAACTAATACCAAGTCGAACCGACAATCACTGCATTTAAAATACTACTCTCCGTTATAACCCGGCCATACTCCATACTAAACATCGCTACTGAATAGCTTTAGCCAGTGCACAATTTTTTTAAATGTCTGTAAATCTATCGAACCAAACTGCGTGGTCATTAGTCCGTAGCTTACAGACTACTTAAACCTAGGTAAACTAACCTACGGACAAACACACACACCCATGCCCCAGGGAGGACTCGAACCTCCACGGCGAGCAACCGCGCGCTCCGCAGCGAGGCGCTTTAGACCGCTCGGCTACTTCACCACGGCTCAGTGCATCATTGTGACTGCTTTTACAGTCACTGTGTCATTGATTGACGTTTAATTGTAAGAAACGCTATCGAGGGCGACGTGGCTTTGATAAATCCATTAAAAAACGCTCAGGTGCAGCTTTTTGAGACTACAGTGAAGGTTCGTTCAAGCAGCTGTCAGTTCCAGCAAACTGCAGATAGGAAGAGCTGTTATCGAGTATCAGCAGCAGCTCTGCGCATGCGCAGTTTGCTGGAATCTGGCAATTGGGAGTTGATGTGGTATGTGGTGTGTAATTCCAACGGGTTATGCGGTTCCTCGGTTGGACAGTGGTAGAGTGCCAGACTACAAATCGAAAGGTCGCGGGTTCGATCTCCGCCAGGTCGTAGGATTTTTATCTGTCACTTTCCACTTCTTTCACCTCTGGCAGTATTGCTCATGTGAAAAATACCGAGTAGCACCGTGGTTCGGTACCCACGTTAAACTGTAGGTCCCCCTATAACTGGATGGGTAAGTCAGTTCGAAGGTCGGAGGAAGGCAACGGCATACCACCTCCAAACAGGACGATGCCTAGTAAAGCACTGTGGTGTTCAAACCAATCTTCGGGTTGTTGACTGCTTTACTTTAATGTTGTCATGCTCGGACTGGACAACAAAGATTTACTCGCGATTGACAATCCGGATAATCGCGAATCCCTATGACTGAGTGACTGATCACTCCTTTCTACATCTATAGTTTTGCTCCAATCTTTATGAAATTTTGTACACGTAAGCTTCAATCCATGAAGACGGTCGCCGTAAGTGTAAGAATCACGTACGATATATAGTTCACGAGATATGACGTCATAAACAATGAGATGCGCGAAAAACTGCTGCATTTAGCGACAATGCTGCTCATTTTCTCCTAAACCACTGGACCGATTTCAACCAAATTTGGTACACACATTCTTACCGTGAGGTAACAATTGCTGCAGGGATAAGAATAACATACGACACATGATTCAGAAGATATGATGTTATAAACAATAGGAATCCCAAAAAACTGCCACATAATGCGACGCGACTTTATAAAAACGCTATATGAGAATAAGAGTGCTTAGATACTTGCAACGAACTTTAAACTTAATTTCAAACCTTTAGCAAACTTTTTCTCGCTGACAACCATAGCAAAATGATGAAAGGAAAAAGTTACTCGCTTCCTACTTTTCCGCTGTTTATGGAGTAAAACTACGGCTTTCGGTAAGACGTTACAATTTATAATTTGTACACTACAAATTGTAGCCGCTGTAAATTTTACAGACAGTATACACGCATATAGTTGAGTGTATCTTCTAAATTGTATCACAGTACGACACTTAGTTCATGATATAAGAGCACAAAAACAACGTTTATGGAAAACCGCCCCATCACGCACCAAGTTTTAATCTGTTACTTCTTTACTACTGATTGTATTCCCAAGAGATTTTACCGACGAATATATACCTGAAAAATGGCAGCCGCGGTGGAGTATGCGAGCGGTCTAAAGCGTCTCGCTGCGGAGCGCGCTGTTGCTCGCCGTGGAGGTTCGAGTCCTCCCTGGGGCATGGGTGTGTGTGTTTGTCCTTAGGTTAGTTTACCTAGGTTTAAGTAGTTTGTAAGCTACGGACTGATGACCACGCAGTTTGGTCCGATACATTTACAAACATTTGAAAAATGGCAGGAATAAATAAATACCCGGGCAACGCCGGGTTTTCAGCTAGTCAGACAATAAATTATTTCTTCCAAATATTCCGAAAAACATCTACATCTACATCTACATGGGGTACTCTGCACATCACATTTAAGTGCCTGGCAGAGGGTTCATCGAACCACAATTATACTATTTATCTCCCACTCCATTCTCGAATAGCGCGCGGGAAGAAAGAACACCTGAATCTCTCTGTTCGAGCTCTGATTTCTCTTATTTTATTCTGATGACCTATGTAAGTCAACAATACATTTTCGGATTCGGAGGAGAATGTTGGCGATTGGAATTTCGCAAGTAGCCCACGCCGCAGCGATAAGCGCCGTTGTTGTAATGATTCCCATCCCAGATCCTGTATCATTTCCGTATCGCTGTCTCCCCTGTATCGTGACAATACGAAACGAGCTGCCCTTCTTTGGACTCTTTCGAGGTCCTCCGTCAAACCCACCTGATAAGGATCCCACACTGGGCTGCAATACTCCAAAAATGGACGGACAAGCGCAGTGTATGCAGTTTCTTTAGTAGTTCTGTTGCATCTTTTAAGGGTTCTGCCAATAAAACGCAGTCTCTGGTTCGCCTTTCCCACGATATTATCTACGTGTTCTTTCCAGTTTAGGTCTGAAGTAATAGTAATTCCTAGGTATTTTGTGGAGTTTACGGCCTTCACATTTGATTGATTTATGTTGTAAACAAAGTTTAACGGATTTCTTTTCGTACTCATGTGGACGACTTCACACTTCTCATTATTTAGAGTCAATTGCCAATTTTTACACCATACTGATATCTTATTCAGATCGTTCTGCAGTTGGTTTTGATCTTAAGATGACTTTACTAGAGGGTAAATGACGGCGTCATCTGCAAACAACCTAAGAGAGCTACTTAGATTTTCCCCTAAATCGTTTATGTAAATAAGGAATAGCAGAGGACCAATAACACTACCCTGTGGAACGCCCGATATCACCTCTGTTTTAGTCGATGCCTTACCATCGATTACTACGAACTGTGTCCTCTCTGACAAGAAATCCCCTATCCAATCGCAAATTTGGGGCGATATACCATAACCACGCAATTTGATTAAAAGCCGTTTGTGAGGTACGGTGTCAAAAGCTTTCTGGAAATCAAGAAATACGGAATCGATTTGCGAACCTTTGTCGATAGCACCCATCACTTCGTGTGAATAAAGAGCTAATTGTGTTTCGCATGAACGATATTTTTTAAATCCGTGTTGACCTCGGGTCAATAGATCGTTCTGTTCGAGATAATTCATAATATTTAAATACAGGATATGTTCCAAAACCCTGCTGCAAATTGAAGTCAATGAAATAGGCCTGTAGTTTAGTGGGTTACTCCTACTGCCTTTCTTGAATATAGGTGTGACCTGTGCAACTTTCCAATCTTTTGGTACAGATCCTTCTATGAGAGAGCGGTTGTATATGATTGTTAAGTAAGGAGCTATCGCTTCAGCATAATCAGATAGAAATCTAATGGGTATACAATCCGGACCAGAAGACTTGCTCTTGTTAAGTGATTTTAGTTGCTGCACTACTCCGATGATATCTACTTCTATGTTACTCATTACGGCATCTGTTTGTAATTCGAAATCTGGAATATTGGTTTCGTCTTCTTTGGTGAATGAGTTTCTAAAAGCTAAGTTTTAATACGTGGTACACTGAATGTAGAGAAGGATGATTAGCTACAGGCGAGTCTTCAGGGTACTAAGAAGAGAAGGATATTTTGTGTTATTTTATGGCAAGTTTTTTTTGTTTAGAGTCTAAATTTGTTAGTCTCGCGACACCCTTGACACTACTACGCGACAGCCCAGTTTGGAAAGCTCTGTGTAGTGGGTAGATAATTTGTGTGAGACGAGAGCCTTGCTAGAGTATTCCGTCGAGTCGTGGTAGTCACTGTGTCTGGGTGACATAAAGGACGGCTCAGCTGCCTACTGAGCAAGCTACATTAGGGTGACGATATTTACAAAATCGAAATACGGGACAAATCTACATCTACATCTACATCTACATCTACATAGATACTCTGCAAATCACATTTAAGTGCCTGGCAGAGGGTTCATTAACCACCTTCATAACTTTTCTCTACCGTTCCATTCTCTAATAGCGCGCGGGAAGAAAGAACACCTAAATCGTTCCGTTTTCGATCTGATTTCTCTTATTTTATTGGGATGGTCATGTCTCCCTAAGTAGGTGGGTGCTAGCAAAATATTTTCACATTCAGAACTAACAGTCGGTGATTGAAACTTCGCAAACAGATCACGCCGCAATGAATAACGTCTTTCTTTTAATGATTCCCACCCCAATTCGTGCAACATTTCCGTGACGCTTTCCCCCCCGTAACGTGATAAAACAAAACGAGCTGCCCTTCTCTGAACCTTCTCAATATCTTCCGTCAGTCCCACCTGGTGAGGGTCCCACAAGGGGCAACAGTACTCCAGGAGAGGACGCACAAGTGTGATGTAGGCAGTCTCTTTGGTGGAGCTGGTGCATCTTCGAAGCGTTCTGCCGATGAAACGTAACCTTTGGTTCGCCTTCCCCACAATATTTTCTATGTGTTCTCTCCAGTCAAAGTTGTTCGTAATTGTAACTCCTAGGTATTTGGTAGAATTTACGACCTTACGATTTGACTGATTTATCGCGTAATTGAAGTTCAGCGGATTTCTTTTAGTGGTCATGTGTATTACTTCACACTTTTCTTTATTTAGTGTCAATTGCCAATTTTCGCACCAAGTAGAAATTTTGTCTAAATCGCTTTGCAGTTGCTTTTTATCCTCTGTTGAGTTCACTAACCGATAAACGACAGCATCATCCGCGAACAGTCTAAAGGAGCTATTCAGATTATCTCCTAAATCGTTTATAAACACGAGGAAGAGTAGGGGACCAATAACGCTTCCCTGTGGAACGCCAGATTTCACTTCTGTTTTACTCGATGACTTACCGTCAATTACAACGAACTGTGTCCTTTCTGATAGGAAATCGTGAATCCAATCGCACAATTGGGGAGATATTCCATAAGCACGCAATTTCATTAGAAGCCGCTTGTGGGGTACAGTGTCAAAAGCCTTCCGGAAATCCAGAAATATGGAATCGATTTGAGATCCCTTGTCGATGGCACTTAACACTTCATGTGAATAAAGGGCAAGCTGTGTTTCGCAAGAGCGATACTTTCTGAATCCGTGCTGACTATTGGTTAATAGGTCGTTCTCTTTGAGGTAGTACATAATATTCGAACAAAGTATATGTTCCAAAATCCTACTGCAAATCGACGTCAATGAGATAGGCCTGTAATTTTGGGGATTTTGGACAAATGTGGGTACTGAAGATGGCGTAACCATATGTTGCCTTTACCAGTAGCGTAATCAATGTGACTTATCCTTCAAAGCTTATGTGAATAGGGTTGCCAGATTGAACTCGAGGCAGGCTCGGAGACCAGACGTGCCCCCTCCCCCTTGGCCAATGACTCACCCCCTCCCCCAACCAGGATTAAATGAGATATTGCATATTCTACACTTACACATACGCTCATCAGTATCGACTTTTTGTAGCCACTCTTTATAATTTTCTTCCTGCAACCATTCTTCACGGAACGAACTTAGATATCGTCTCTTCATTTCACTGTTATTACTCACTAATCTGAGTTAATGTAAGCTTGTCTGTTCTCACACGATCCGAGTATTCCAAAAATTGTCGGTAAACTGATAACAAACAATGAACGAACGAACACAAATAATAGACGTCGCCAGTTGACACGTTGCCGCAACAGTGTTTGCTTAACAATGCGCTAGCCGATTACTACCGACGCAACAATGAAAAGTTTTCACAGGAAGAACAGAAAAGTAGCGTTTTGTTGCAATAAGAAATTGACATTTATATAAAGTTATTCATAATTACTAGAGAGGAGCCGTCCGGGAATGGCCGAGCGCACTGAGGCGTCTTGCCACGGTGCGGGAGGCTGCTCCCGTCAGAGGTTCGAATCCCCCCCTAGGGCATGGATGTTGTGTTCGTCCTTAGTTTAGGTTACGTCAAGTTCGATGTAGATCGTCGCTACATGAGAATAGTACTTAAAAATAAATAAATAAAAGAGAGAGAAAGTAGAGATGAAGGTTATATTCAAGCCCGGAGGTGAGAGTCATTGGCCCGTAAACCCGGAGAATTCATTCCAAACCCGGGCACTCCGGGTGGCGCCCGGAGATCTGGCAACGCTAAATGTGACGGGCTTTGGGTCATTCATAAACACATACTTAAAACCACCATTTATTACACACACAATATAGTAAGAAAGAAAGCTATTGTTTCTTTCTCCCCCCCCCCAGACCTCTCATCACAAAGCTAATGTGTAATTTTTGATGGATTTCGTATTTACTTTTACTTCTCACGAAATTACTACTTTAGTAGTGTATATCTTCTGCGGAATGTACGACTTTTAACTATAAAAGGATTACCGCGACACGAAAAGTATTTAATCACGGAAAGAACATGCAACCAATGGGACAAGCATAGGAATTGGGAGTGTGTTTTGTTTCTTTCTTTTTATTTATTTTTTTATTTTTATTTTGTTTTTTCTATGGATGGGACAAACTTACATGTACGGCAGTCTCAGTAACTAAGATATACCAAGTCAAATGCTTATACCAAAAATTAAACAAACTTAATCACACAACAAAAGGCGAAATAAATGGAATTACTAATGAAAGTAATACTATATTGTTTTGTAGTTATCGCACGCAAACTAGGTGACTCCGGTTTATAAGAAAGGAAAGAGAACTGTCCCACACAATTACACGCCAATATCGTTGACATCAGTTTCATGTAGGATTTTGGAGCATATTCTCAATTCTAACATAGTACATTTCTTTGAGACGGAAAAGCTTCTTTCTGCGAATCAGCACGGGTTTAGGAAACATCGTTCATGTGAAACTCAGCTTGCCCTTTTCTCAAATGACATCTTGCGAGACATGGATGAAGGGCAACAGGCGGATTGTGTTTTTCTCGACTTCAAAAAGGCGTTCGACACGGTGCCACACTGCAGACTGCTAACGAAGGTACGAGCTTATGGAATAGGTTCACAGATTTGTGACTGGCTGGAAGACTTCCTAAGTAATAGAACGCAGTACGTTGTTCTCGGCGGCGAGTGTTCATCAGAGACGAGTGTATCGTCAGGCGTGCCCCAGGGGACTGTGATAGGACCGCTATTATTTTCTATCTATATAAATGATCTGATGGACAGAGTAACTTGTAAATTGCGGCTGTTTGGTGATGATGCTGCGGTGTATGGGAGGGTGTCGTCTTTAACTGACTGTAATAGCATACAGGATGACTTAGACAAAATTTCTAGTTGGTACGAAGATTGGCAGCTAGCTCTCAATGTAGAAAAATTTAAGGTGATGCACATGAGTAGAAAAAGCAATCCCATGTTCGAATACAGCATTAGTAGTGAGCTTCTTGATGCTGTCGCGTAGTTCAAATATCTAGGCGTAACATTGCAGAGCGATATGAAATGGAACGAACATGTAAGGACAGTTGTGAGTAAGGCGGACAGCCGACTTCGGTTTAATGGGAGAATTTTGGGAAGATGTACTTCACCTGTAAAGGAGACCGCGCATAAAACACTTGTACGACCACGTCTTGAGTATTGCTCAAGTGTTTGGGACCCGCAGCAGATCAGTTTAAAGGAAGACATAGAGGCGGTTCAGAGGCGAGCAGCTAGATTTGTCACTGGTAGGTTCGACCAATGCGCGAGTGTCAAGGAAATGCTCCGGCAACTCAATTGGGGATCGCTGGAGGACAGACGACGTTCTTTTCGTGAATTTCTGTTGAGGAAATTTAGAGGGCCGGAATTTGAAGCTGAGTGTAGTACGATCTTGCTGCCGCCTACTTACATTTCGCGTAGTGATCACAAAGACAAGATAAGAGAAATTATGGCTCATACGGAGGCATATTCTATTTGGGAGTGGAATAGGAAAGGAAATGCCTAGTAGTGGTATAGTGTACCCTCCGCCACGCACCGTACGTTGAATTGCGGAGTATGTACGTAGATGTAGATGTAGTAGGAAATTCAGTTGTTACTAGTAACGAAGCTTAATTATCTCTCTCTGTATGTTCTGTAGAAGAACATCATTCAGGAGTTTGGTATTTCACACAGAATTACACACGGATTTCAACAGTTTCCACACTAAATATGTTGTCTTTGTGTTGCATAAACTATATGCGGCGGAGAAAGATCAATCTGTAGCAGCATTAGTGCCAGGTAGAGCTTGCACAAACCCAGCAATCACCTGCAATTTTTTGCAACAGACATCTTCAGATGTAAGTTAAAAACAAAATACCAGTTATCAGCAACACGATTCACAGTTTTCAATTAATAGATTTTCACTTGACATGATTCAGTTCCTCATAAAGCTAGTCTTCACATCTTTCTTTCAAAATAATTTTATCAGATCCGGTGAAGTTTGAAAACTTTACTAAAAAGACTTCCAAAGAAGAGGATGTTTCAGCTGAATCCAGCATAATATAACCAATTAACTTCTTTGGAAATGAAATTTCCAAGATGCCAGATGCTTCCTGCTCATTATTTTCTAGCAATGAACTGATTAATGACTGAATTTTTATAGTTTGAAAAATTGTACATATGCCATGTCAAAGCATTAGGTAGTAACATCAAATTCGGAAATGGTGCCCAATCTGAGTTAAGCCTTTGAGGAAAAGTAATACGAAGGTCGCGTTTACAAATGAAAACATATTGGAAGCATTAATGAAGCATAACATACATAAGTACAATTTCTTGCATGATTCAGGGGTTTAATACTGTCCTTATTGCTTGATTATGAGCATATTCTTTCTCCATTTGTTTACACTAAACGTGACTGGAGATGTATGGGAAGGCAAGTAAAAAAAAAAAAAAAAAAAAAAAAGGTCGTACAATATACGTCCCATTTTTACTTTGGCGGGACACGTAGGTTAAAAATAAAATATGTGGCATCTGGTCACCAAAGGCTACATGGCGCAGATGAAATTTGTTTATTTATTTATTTTACTACACTCCTGGCCACTAAAATTGCTACACCACGGAGATGACGTGCTACAGATGCGAATTTTAACCGACAGGAAGATGATGTTGTGATATGCAGCTTTTCAGATCATTCACATAAGGTTGGCGCCGGTGGCGACACCTACAACGTGCTGACATGAGGAAAGTTTCCAACCGATTTCTCATACACAAACAGCAGTTGACCGGCGTTGCCTGGTGAAACGTTGTTGTGATGCCTCGTGTAAGGAGGAGAAATGCGTACCACGTTTCCGACGTTGATAAAGGTCGGATTGTTGCCTATCGCGATTGCGGTTTATCGTATCGCGACATTGCTGCTCGCGTTGGTCACGATCCAATGACTATTAGCAGAATATTGAATCGGTGGGTTCAGGAGGGCAATACGAAACGCCGTGCCGGATGCCAACGGCATCGTATCACTAGCAGTCGAGATGACAGGCATCTTATCCGCATGGCTGTAACGGATTGTACACCCATGTCTCGATCCCTGAATCAATAGAAACGGTTACCCTTGACGCTGCATTACAGACAATAGCGCCTGCGATGGTGTACACAGCGACGAACCTGGGTGAACGAATGGCAAAGCATCATGCTTTCAGAGGAATGCAGTTTTGTTTACAGCATCATGATGGTCGCATCCTTATCTGGCGACATCGCGGTGAACGCACATTGGAGGCCTGTATTCGTCATCGCCATACTGGCGTATCACCGGCGTGATGGTATAGGGTGCTATTAGTTACATGTCTCGGTCACCTCTTGTTTGCATCGACGGCACTTTGAGGAGTGACTGTTGCATTTCAGATATGTTACAACCCGTGGCTCTGCCCTTCATTCGATTCCTGCGAAACCCTACATTTCAGCAGGATAATGCACGACTGCATATTGCAGGTCCTCAACGGGCCTTTCTGGATACGGAAAGTATTGGACAACTGCCCTGGCCAGCCGGCCGCGGTGGCCGAGCGGTCTGCAGCGCGCCAGTCACGGTCTGCACGGCCACTACGGTCGGGGGTTCGAATCCCCCCTCGGGCATGGATATTTGTGTCGTCCTTAGTATTGGCTAGTTCATAAGTAGTTTGTAAGTTTAGGCACTGATGACCCCGTAGTTAAGTCCCGTAAGCTCTACAAACATTTGAACGAATTATATCATGTTTTTGTAGCTACTATCTAGTCTAATTTGCATTTAATACTAGAAGGATCGCATTCAAGCTACTACGTAGCAGAACCTCAGGGGCCAAATGGGCCCCAAGCAGTTTTATTGCTCATACGGCCTGATTGTGAAAGATAATTCAGTGTAACCATCATACGTACTTTTATTAATTTTTAACAATGGAATATCCGGATTGAAATTTTGATAGTATGAGAATAGCTAGAAACTCACCACAATCTCTTTTTTTTCCGTTACCAGCACATTCTCCATATCTCTCACCAACTGAAAACGTCTGGCCAATGATGGCCGAGCAACTGGCTCGTCACAATACGCCAGTCACTACTCTTGATGAACTGTGGTATCGTGTTGAAGCTGCATGAGCATCTGTACCTGTACACGCCATCCAAGCTCTGTTTGACTCAATGCCCAGGCGTATCAAGGCCGTTATTACGGCCAGAGGTGGTTGTTCTGGGTACTGATTTCTCAGGTTCTATGTACCCAACTTACGTGAAAATGTAACCACATGCCAGTTCTAGTATAATATATTTCTGCTATGAATACCCATTTATCTTCTGCCTTTCTTCTTGGTGTAGCAATTTTAATGGCCAGTTATAAAGGTCAATTCACTTTAGGAATTAAAACCAGGATAAGTAATCAAGCTGAATTTGCTGTCAGCTTTCACATAAAAAAAAAGTAAAGTACCCCAAACATGCAGAGGAAGAACACCTTTCGATTCACCTTTCAATTCACTTTTCACTGCCGGCCGCGGTGGCCGAGGGGACTGAGGCGCTTCGGTCACGGTCACCACGGCCACTAAGGTCGGGGGTTCGAATCCCCCCTCCGACGTGGATATTTGTGCCGTCCTAGTTCGTAAGTAGTTCATAAGTAGTTTGTAAGTTTAGGTACTGATGACCCCGTAGTTAAGTCCCATAAGCTCTACAAACATTTGAACATTTTTTTTTTTTTTTGCCCTTGCCAGCACATTCTCCATATCTCTCACCAATTGAAAACGTCTGGTTAATGGTCGCCGAGCAACTGGATCGTCACAATGCGCCAGTCACTACTCTTGATGAAGCTCCATGGGCATCTGTACCTTTACACGCCCCAGGCGTATCAAGGGAGTCATTACGGCCAGAGATAGCTGGTCTGGGTACTGATTTCTCAGGATCTATGCACCTAAATTACGTGAAAATGTAATCACATGTCAGTTCTAGTATAATACAATTGTCCATTGAATATCCGTTTATCTTCTGCCTTTCTTCTTGGTGTAGCAATTTTAATGGCCAGTAGTGTATTGTATGAGTTATAGAGGTCCATTCACTTTAGGAATTAGAACCAGGATGAGTTCAAATGTTCAAATGTCTGTAAATCTATCGGACCAAACTGCGTGGTCATCAGTCCGTAGCTTACAAACTACTTAAACCTAGGTAAACTAACCTATGGACAAACACACACACCCATGCCCCAGGGAGGACTCGAACCTCCACGGCGAGCAACCGCGCGCTCCGCAGCGAGGGGCTTTAGACCGCTCGGCTACTCCACCGCGGCCCAGGATAAGTAATCAAGCTGAATTTGCTGTTAGGTTTCACATTTAAAAAATCGCAGAGTCCAAAACTACCCCAAACATGCAGAGGAAGAACACCTTTCGATTCACCTTTCAATTCACTGATCGCTGACGTAGATCTTAGAGTCGACAGTGGGGGAACTGATAGGCCCCATGTCACATACGTGGTCGGCCAGTCACACATTCCCAGCTCACCAGCAGAGAGTTGATGCAGATGTGGAAGTAGATGGACATGAACAGTACTCACCTACAGCGGCCCAGCCGGGCTGCGACGGCGCCACCTGCAGCGGCGCGCTGACGTCATCGCGTGGTGGGCGGTCCCTCCCCTCCCCCTCCACTTCCCCCTCCCCCTCCCCGTCGCTGTCCTCCCCCACCTCCTCCTCCACGATCTCCGCCTCCTCCGACTCGGACGACTCTGCCGCTGCAGAGGCCGAAGACATGCTCCGCCCGGCTGCCAGACTCACTGCTGCTGCAACACGACAGAGGGCACCCCCACATTAGGCTCACCTGCTGGTATCGCCACCTTCACATGTAAAAACTTAACCACTAAACTAAACGCCATACTTCAGGTCCTGAAAATGCACCAGAGTTATCGACTGGCTGCCGTGTCGTACTCGGCCCAAAAGTGGGAACTTATGTGGTATGCAGGGAGATGTAGTGAGTGCCTGCACTGCCGGCCCTTGAGTCGGTTTTCCAGACTGGAGCTGCTATTCCTCAGCCAAATAGCTCCTGACTTGGCTGAGTGCACCCAACACCACCAAGAGATGATACCTCACAAAAGCATGTCTCACATCACACCGACAAGACCGCGACTACCAGCTGACTAGCTGGCCCACTGGGGCACAGCCCGCTGCCTTGTAGCAACCAGCCAGTCAGCTGGTGATTGCAGCCTGTTCAGTGTGACATGAGACAAGCTTTTGTCAGGCTTTGTCTCCTGGTGCTGTTGCTGCACCCCACCAGCCAACAGCACGCAGCAGAACCAGAGGGTGACCCATCTAAGTACCAGCCGAGCCCGACAGAGCTTAACTCCAGTCGGGGACTGGTGTATCGACTGCGGCACGGACGTTGGCGCCTTACCTTTTACAGGCTAGGCCGAATACACCTGTGCCCATCCAAAACACAGTGTCATCATATCTTTTTTATATGTAAAGCAGAGTGACTGTATCTTTGTATGTACGTATTACATACAAATCTGCAGTTTTCTTCCGATATTCTTCAAAGGTGGTAGATGAGTTTTGTTACTTGGGTAGTAAAATAACATGCGATGGTCGCAGTACAGAGGATATAAAATGCAGAATGGCAATGGGAAGAAAAGCATTTTTGAAAAAGAGAAATTTGCTAACATCGAATATTAATTTAAGGGTAAGGAAGTCTTTTCTGAAGGCATTTGTGTGGAGTGTTGCCTTGTACGGGAGTGAAACATGGACGATAAGCAGTGCGGACAGGAAGAGAATAGAGGCTTTTGAAATGTGGTGCTACAGAAGAATGCTGAAGATTAGGTGGGTAGATCGCATAACTAATGAAGAGGTACTGAACAGAATTGGAGAGAAAAAGAATTTTTGGCATACCCTGGCTAAAAGAAGGGATCGCTTGGTAGGACACATTCTTAGGCATCGGGGAATCGTAAATTTAGCATTGGAGGGAAGTGTGTGGGGTAAAAATCGCAGAGGGAGACCAAGAGACGCGTATAGTAAGCAGATTCAAGTGGATGTGGGTTGCCGTTCTTATGAGGAGATGAAAAGGCTTGCTCAGGATAGAGTAGGGTGGAGAGCTGCATCAAACCAGTCTCCGGACTGAAGACCATAAAAACAACAAGCTTGAATCTATGAGGATGGTCGCCATAAGTGTTAGAATCACATACAACACATTTTTCATGAGACCTGACATCACAAACAACGAGATTCGCGAAAACTACTGCATCAAACGACATTGTATCCTCCGAAACCACTGAACTGATTTCAACCAAATTTGGTGCACATATTCCTTACTGTGAGGTAACAATGCTGTCGAGATAAGATCAACATACGACACTTGGTTCATGGGAGGTACAACGTCATAAATAATACAGTTGCAGGAAACTGCCACATAATGTGACAAGACCTCATTCACACACTGTATGAGAATGACAGTACTTAGCGACTTGCAACAAACTTTAAACATAATTTATATTCTTTATTGAGCTTTTTCTCGCTGATAACCATAGCAAAATGATGAAAACAAAAAGTTACGCGCTTACTACTTTTCTGCTGTACAGGGAATAAAAAACTATGGCTTTCGGTATGACATTACAATTTATATTTGCTACACCACAAATTTTACAGACAATATACACATATACAGCTGAAAGTACCTACGAAATTGTATCACGATACAATACGTAGTTCATGAGATAGGAGCACATAAACAGTAACGTTCATAGAAAACCGACCTATCATGCACAAACTTTTAATCTATTGCTGCTTTACTACTAATTGTATTCCCAACAGATTTTACAGACATACAGCACTTATACAAATGAATATTATTCAGTTGTGCTACATATAACTCGATAAATATGAGATCATACGAATATTTTATTGCATTTGTATTTTGATTGCTATCTTCTTTTGTTTGGATACTGCACTTATATTTTTTTTTACATTATGCAAGACAGTTTATTTCTTATATTCACCGATAAATATAAAATGTAAATGGACAGAGAGAGAAGCGATAGGAGAAGTACTGGCCCAAGGCGCGAATAAATAGATAAATAGACGAGCAATGTCGGGTTTTCAGCTAGTAGTTTATAAAGATAATGGCGGAAACTAATCCATAAAGCGTGCGACAGAGCTCCCGAGCACGTCGTGGGGAGTGCGTTGTGAACTAAAACTAGGAGAGAGCAACGGATTTACATTGACAGGCTCAGAAGACTTACCTGTTTGGCGGCTTACTTTGCAGAATTAGTAAATGGTTCCAAGAGGGAGAATATGTGTTGTATTCGGTTGTAATAACTACACTCCAGGCCATTAAAATTGCTACACGACGAAGATGACGTGCTACAGATGTGAAATTTAACCCACAGGAAAAAGATGCTGTGATATGCAAATAATTAGCTTTTCTGAGCATTCACACAATGTTGGCCCCGGTGGCGACACCTACAACGTGCTGACATGAGGAAATTTTCCAACCGATTTCTCATACACAAACAGCAGTTGACCGGCGTTGCCTGGTGAAACGTTGTTGTGGTGCCTCGTGTAAGGAGGAGAAATGCGCACCATCACGTTTTCGACTTTGATAAAGCCTATCGCGATTGCGGTTTATCGTATCGCGACATTGCTGCTCGCGTTGGTTGCGATCCAATGACTGTCAGCAGAATGTGGAATCGGTGGGTTCAGGAGGGCAATACGGAACGCCGTGCTGGATCCCAACGGCCTCGTATCACTAGCAGTCGAGATGACAGGCATCTTATCCGCATGGCTGTAACGGATCGTGCAGCCACGTCTCGATCCCTGAGTCAACAGATGGGGACGTTTGCAAGACAACAAACATCTGCACGAACAGTTCGTCGGCGTTTGCAGTAGCATGGACTGTCAGCTCAGAGACCGTGGTTGCGGTTACCCTTGATGCTGCATCACAGACAGCAGCACCTGTGATGGTGTATGCAACGACGAAACCGGGTGCGCAAAACATATTTTTTCGGATGAATCCAAGTTATGTTTACAGCATCATGATGGTCGCATCCGTGTTTGGCGACATCGCAGTGAACACACATTGGAAGCGTATATTCGTCATCGCCATACTGGCGTATCACCAGCCGTGATGGTATGGGGTGTCATTGGTTACACGTCTCGGTCACCTCTTGTTCGCATCGACGGCACTTTGAACAGTGGCCGTTACATTTCAGATGTGTTGCGACCCGTGGCTCTACCCTTCATTCGATCCCTGCGAAACCCTACATTTCAGCAGGATAATGCACGACCGCATGTTGCAGGTCCTGATCGGGCCTTTCTGGATACGGAAAACGTTCGACTGCTGCCCTGGCCAGCACATTCTTCAGATCTCTCACCAACTGAAAACGTCTGGTCAATGATGGCCGAGCAACTGGCTCGTCACAATACGCCAGTCACTACTCTTGATGAACTGTGGTATCGTGTTGAAGCTGCATGGGCATCTGTAACTGTACACGCCATCCAAGCTCTGTTTGACTCAATGCCCAGGCGTATCAAGGCCGTTATTACGGCCAGAGGTGGTTGTTCTGGATACTGATTTCTCAGGATCTATGCACCCAAATTGCGTGAAAATGTAATCACATGTCAGTTCTAGTATAATATATTTGTCCAATGAATACCCGTTTATCATTTTTTTCTTGGTGTAGCAATTTTAATGGCCAGTAGTTTACAGACGCCAAAGAACTCCGAAATATTTCTTCAGATTGCAGGAAAATGAGAGAGACATAATTATAACAGCTTAACCAGGCTACCAATGGACCGACATAATTCGTTTCCTTTTACGCTTAGATTTACCTGTTTTGGTCCACTTTAAGTTAACGGTAGTAACACTAAAAGTGGGCCTTTGCGATCGTCTTTTGACAGCTAGAAATTTAAATTAAAATAACGGCTTAACCATGCATCTGACACGAAAATTGAATAACAGAATTTGTAGAGGAAAAAATTCTCTATAACTTAGCTCTCTTATGTTGTTTTCTTTTCATATCTCGTATCGTTTGAGAGATATTTGCAAAAATAACGGCGATTTGACACCCTCCACTGAATTAACGAAAACCAGCCGTTCGCAGATGTCACGTGACATTCCTCGCCCAGAACTCTCTCTGGCATACGCCATCTTGCGTTGCGTATTTGATGATTTTCTTATTGTAACTTACACGTTGTCATTTCAAAGCAATGGCACACTGAAGAATTAACAGAAACACGTCCTTCTTCATACGATAAATGATAATCTAGTGTGTACAGATACCATGTTAGCATAAGTTAACAACGGCCATCAATAGTTTGAGGTTAAAAAACGTAATTCCTAAATGGTAGCTGTAGCGTAGTGGGCGATATGTTCGACTGTGACACTGAAGGTCAGTGGTTCGGAACCCGCCAGTACCAAATTTTTTTCCCTACGAGGGTTTCAGACACTCTTATTAATTAATTTTTTATTATTTAGATTATTATTTTGGTCCAAAATGTTTGCAAAAACTTACAAAACTACAAATCTAAAGTGGGCCATAAAATACGTCAGTGCGATTTTTTTTATAATTTTTTGTTATAGTTGCAGCCATTGGGTTGTACGTAAGAAAAAAGATGATTAGGATGAATTCTTAAAGATGGAAAGTCCGGAACATTTGTATTAAATGCATATTATCCCAGAACACTTCGTCCGGAGACATTTCAGAAAGCAGAATTTGTTGTAATTTGTTCCTGTTTTTTTTTTTTTTTTTTTTTTTTTTTTTTTTTTTTTTTAAGGAAAGAAAAACAGGTGTGTAATTTAATACTCCAACAAATGTATAATTCAATGAGTAGTATAGACGAAACTTAGAACACAGCTCACCATATCGTAACTGCAACTTCCTAAATCGTAATGGAAAGTTTATACATGTTCAGGCCTAAGACTTGACATCTGTTGTGTTATTTTCAGATGGAATCCTATCCAAATAAACTCTACATTTTGTGAAGGGCATTACTTATCCGTCTATGTAACTGCAATACACTGCTATCATTTTTCTCCAGTCGCGTCCCGTTTTATTAAATATGAAACATTTTCAGTGGTCTGAAATAAGAGTTATCTACGATTTTATTTTATTTTATTTTTTCAAATGTCGTAAACAGTTCCTTACAAGTTAAGTAAAATGTAGATTTTTTAACCTCCTATGAATCTTTTATATTTTTTGTTTTTTATTTTTATTTTAATATTTTATATTTTTTAATTTTTTTAATTTTTTTATTTTTATTTTTTTAATTTTTGCCTGACATCAAGAAGTGCTGACGTTTGCACAGAGAGAGATGGATTATTTCTTCTACCCGGAACTGTAAATAAATTATCATCTAATGTTATATGGTACAAGGCGTAACAAATGTAGCCTTTCAAGGAAATGTTGGTGATGCGGGAATATAAAGTACGGAATCAGAGACGTCGAAGCATTTATAGTATACGTCTGGAACCAAGAGATGGCACTGTTAACGTTGTCGCCTGGCAAAGGCATGTAAATGAAATTCTATGGAGTTTCCGCTTTTATCTTTGAGCTATTTTGTGTCATGCAGGAGCGTAAGCATCACAAACAAATTTACTGGATGGGTAACACGTTCTTCGAAGATCACACGATTTAAATGTGAAGTGAGGAAGAGGCCGAAACCAGTATATTTTCTTTCATTGCTGGCTATAACCGCTGCTACACGCCTCGGCATACAAGAACCTGTCAACCAT
The DNA here is from genome assembly GCA_026315105.1 of Locusta migratoria. Lineage (NCBI taxonomy): Eukaryota > Metazoa > Arthropoda > Insecta > Orthoptera > Acrididae > Locusta > Locusta migratoria. The sequence goes on from CM048754.1 coordinate 20,961,291, forward strand.
AAAGCAGGAACATCCAGAAAAATCCCAGGCAATCGTCATAGGTCGTACTACCCGCTCCTTCCGTCTCCACCATTTCTATCTTACCCTCCACAACCGCCCAATCCGTCACACCCCCACCCCAAAATACCTTGTTCTTACCCTCGACCGCCAACTGTCCTGGACTCCATACCCTAAATCCTTCCGTGAGAAAGCTCTGTCCCGCCTTAACCTCCTTAAACTCGTTACCGGCCGAACGTGGGGCCTCAACACTTCCACTGTCCTTGACAGCTATAAATCCATCATGCGCCCCGTCCTTTGTTCCTTCCACCCCGCCTGGATATCGGCCCCTCCTACTTTCTACAAGTCCCTCCAGATCCTGGAAAACCACGCCTTCCGCCACAGAGTAAGATATACAGAGACGCAGCCCCCTCTAAACCACTGTCCTACGCTCCCGTCGTAGTTCCGTAAGATGCTAGCAGATGTCAGGCAGATCGCTGGCTTAGGGTGCCTCTCGGACGTCAGAGGGTAGCGTGGAGGGGAGGCTGAGGGGAGAGCTTGTGCCGCCTGCCACGAGGCCACGGCTGTGAGGGGAGGTGGTGGTGGGGGCAGCCGCTACCTGCCGCCTGCTCTGGAGACTGCTTCTGACCTCAGCGCCATCATGGGACATCTTACGGAACTGCTGAAAACCCTCCCTCCCCACACCCCTGAGCGTAGGACCGGGCCCTTACGGAGGTTTCCCGTCTGTATATATTTGTCTGTGCTTCCGCCTCGCATACCGTATCAGACTCCCTTCCCCCACGCGGATCCTCTATGACCTCATCCCCTTCCCTCCTCTCCTACAACACCTTGAACACCTCCGGCTCCTTTACACATCCCACAAAAAGAGTCCCAAACCCTCTCGTCTACCCTATTCTCACAAATCCCGGGCCTCTGCCACGCCTCCGCCAAACCGTCCCTCCCGGCCTTCACCTCCATACGCTCCGTATCCTCTCCCAGGGCAATTTACGCACCCTTCCTCTACCGGATACCGAACTTCGTCCCGATATCTACCCCTCCTACAGACTCTGACCCCTTCCCCGTAGCATCAGCGCCCCTCCCCTCTCTCCCGTCCCTTTCCCTTTCCGCCCGCTTGGCTACCCCTCTCCCATGCCCAGAGTCTCGTCAATCCTTCTCTCCCCTCCTTTCTCTCTCTTCCCTCCCCTTCTCCCCCTCCCCTGCACCTCCCCCATCCCTGCCCACCTCCCCCCTCCATCCCCCTCCCCACCCCCCGTGGGGGCGTCTCGACATTTTACCGGCATGTACAGTGCCAGTGTATCCAGTGTCGTGTGTTTTTAATCAGTGCCTCCGTGATCTCCGTCCCCAAATTTTATTCTGTGCGCCGTCCAATGTCTTCGCGTTAGTCCTTAGTGTTTCGCCGTGGCCAACTGTTTTTACTGACTATGTGTGTTTTATTACTACTCGTCTGTTCTCGTTCTCTGATATATGTTTGTCCCGTTTGTCCATGTACGTTTTAGTCCGTCAAAAACTCAGTGTGTCGATTATTTTTTATTTCCGCAATTTTATTCCTCTATTTTATATATTGTTTTTCACCATTCTGTCATGACATGTATGCCAGATACCGTTTCATACCTCCCAGTGCCGGTTAAATTTTACCAACTATCCCAGCAGCCTCCTATGATATTGCTGGCAACAGATGCTGAATAGTGAGAATCCTGTGAGTCTTCATTTCAGCCAATCGCTTGACAACGCTCATGTTTTCTCACGGAATCTTCGCTTTACGAGGGCAATTATTTTTACTGAACGAACGAGGGTACATACAAGAACCTGTCAACCATAAAGCAGGAACAGCATTATTTGTTTACTTCATGGTCTGTACGGTACACTAATCGAGTCATTCTATGTGGATCGAACAAATGGGCAAAGATTTTCTATCGTGTTGTTGATGTTGCCAACATAATCACGCGAGACCGCCGACATGAAATTTTACTCCCAGTGACCATTGTAAACACAATTGGTCGATTTTCGACCACAGGCAATACTAGTACATAGAAATTAACGACTTCACACGCGAGAGGCCATAAGAGTTGGCACCTAGTGTGCTTCCACACTGAAGACGGCCGGCCAGCCTTGGCCTTAATTATTTAAGATGGAGTGCTTCCACTTCGAGAAACACATCCACGGTGTGAAGGCTACCTTGCTGGACTAAGCCAAATACTTGCGGGTAAACAAGAGAGGTCGAGGAAGAGGAAATTACTACAAGAGGGAACGCAAGGAAAACAAAGGCGCTCTTCATTTTCTGCTGAGATCACTTTTCTGAGAAGCAGATAAGGAAGTTCCAAGACTGCGGCGGTGTCGGTGAGTTTCTGACGTCTTTCACCGGAGAGCGCAGCAAAGCGAAGTACCCAGGGTTTTATTACCGAAAACTTACCGACTGACTCGGAAAGATGGCAGCTGAGTGGATGAGATTTTGCATAGGGTAAGGTGGTACAATTTCGATATAGGTACAATTCCGAACAACGTAAGTTTTCGCGCCATTTTTCTGTCTCGTAGTGTCTCGTAGTGTCTCGTTGTAGAGTAGCAGGTTTCTACAGCTCGTCCTATCTTTTCCAAGAACACACCGCTTTGCGGTAAGGAGATATAAATTTTTTCCCTTTAAAGAGATAAGTGAAGCTACTTAGTCTAACGAGCTCTTATAAAGCATGTAGTTAAGGGTGACTGGATTCGCTGCCAAAAATGCAATGTTTGGTACCACGAAGTATGCGTTGGTGCGTGACAGAAAAAGTGCTTTTTATGTGGAAGATGCCCGTAATCAAAATTGTACGAGGAAGTCATCATAATTGTACTTAGTGTGGTACATTTTCGATCGATGTTTCTCAATTCCGTAACTTTTTTTTTTTTTTTTTTTTTTTTTTTGTGTGTGTGTGTGTGTGTTTATACCAACATTTGTAGCCGGCCGCGGTGGCCGAGGGGACTGAGGTGCTTCAGTCACGGTCTGCACGGCCACTACGGTCGGGGGTTCGAATCCCCCCTCGGGCATGGATTTTGTGCCGTCCTTAGCATTAGTTAGTTCATAAGTAGTTTGTAAGTTTAGGGACTGATGACCCCGTAGTTAAGTCCCATAAGCTTTACAAACATTTGAACATTTGAACAACATTTGTAACTATATATTATTTGTGTTACATGTTCATTAAACTCCCAAGAACAAGTGCCATAGTTAAAATTATTCCTTTTCTCAATTTATTTCCAGTTATAATAACATTTGTCCGAAATGATCGAAATTGTACCACCTTACCCTATATTCTCAAGGCGAAGGCCGGAGCACTTGGCCACAATGCGAAAGAGCTCCATATTGATAAATATTATCTTCACAGAATGAAAACACGAGAATGGTCTCAAATAATAGTTGTTGCATCTGGGGACATAAGCTCTTTGGCTATAACGAAAGGCTCAATTATGTTCAGTGTAATTCACTCGTCTGACCACAGACAACTAAATCATGCGTTTCGGAGAGCAAGAAGACGACTAAATTCGGTCAATGGGTAGGTGAAATACTGAAAATGACCGCCGCGGTGGAGTAGCCGAGCGGTCTAAGGCGCCTAGCTGCGGAGCGCGCGGTTACTCGCCGTCGGAGGTTCGAGTCCTCCCTGGGGCACGAATGTGTGTGTTGCCCCTAGGTTAGTTTACCTTAGTTTGTAAGCTACGGGCTGATGACCACGCAGTTTGGTCCGATAGATTTACAAACATTTGAACCGTCGGGGGTTCGAATCCTCCCTCGGGCATGTATGTTTGTGTTGTCTTTAGCATAAGAAGTAAGTAGTTTGTAGGTTTAGGGACTGATGACCCCGCAGTTAAGTCCCATAAGCTCTACAAACATTCTGAACATTTGAACTGAAAATGACTTGTTAACGTCCGTCTCTAATGACCACTTTGTCGTCGGGACGTTAAAACCCTTGTATCCATTATTTGCCGTTAATTGTGGCAGCCGCAGCTACAAGCGTCAGCTGGAGGACATTGGAAACTCCAGTACATTTTGTGTCCAAGCATGTTAAAAATACGAATTTTTAATTATACCTAAGTTCTTGCATCCTCTGTATAAACGGTATTAATTTTAGTCACGCCGTGTTAAATTCTAATCAAAAACATAAGCGTTGTATGTCAAAGATAAAGTGTTACTCAATGACGTAAATGAGCTGTTTTTAACAACAAAGATATTTTAATATAGTCGTGAATGTTTTCTCAGCTCTTTGTCGAGTACTATTTAAACAATTGTACAGTGTCTAATATTTCTTTTCTTGTCTGATTCTCGTGGCGCGAAAGGGCGATACTATCATAATGTTTAGAGAGTACCTGTTAGATATTAACAAGAGTAAAACGAAAATAATGGAATGCAATGTCAGAAAATCAGGTGATGCTGAAGGAGTTAGATTAGGTAATCTATATCTATGAATGTGAATGTCTGTTCGGTGTACGTTTATCACGTCTGAACCAAACGACATAAAGAGCTAAAAAATTTTACAGTTACTAATGTCTACCCGGGAAAGGCTTTAGGCACGGTTTTATGACAATTGGATGGCTATTTATCTATATATATGAATGTGAACGTCTGTTCGGTGTACGCTTATCACGTCCGTACGACAAGACGCAGAGACTTAAATATTTGTACAGTTACTAATTTATACCTGAGGAAGCTTTTAGGCACGGTTTTATAGCGATGTGATAGATATTTAGTAATTTGAAGAATATAACGCGAAATGCAGAAAAATAATTACTCTTTGAAAATTATATTTTCTCTTTGAAAATGGTTTTATTGGTGGGATTGTTGCTTGAGGGTTGATAATAATAAAATGGTTGAGTATATAGGGATGGAAAGTTAACGGTGTATAAAGATGGGTAGATCACGTGACTAATGAGGAGGTGCTTAACCGAATTTGGGAGGAAAGGAATTCCTGGCACATCCAGACTAAGGGAAGGAATAGACTGGTTGGACACATTCTGAGACATCAAGGAATTGTCAACTTAGCATTAGAAGGAAGCGTGTGGGGTAAAAATCGTAGAGGGAGACCGAGGGACGAATATAGTAAGCAGATCCAAAAGGATGTAGGTTGCCGAACGTATTCTCAGATGAAGAGACTTGCACAGGACAGGGTAGCGTGGAGAGCTGCATCAAACCAGTCTGCGGACTGAAGACCACAACAACAACAGCAGCTGTTAGATGCTTATAAAATGTCAGATATGATCTTCAATAGAAATGTTAAACATTATATGATGTTCTTCATATTGACAGCATCCATACAAGGATTTTTAAGCCTTTTCAGGATTTTCAAATGTTTCAAATGTTTGTATAGCTTATGACACTTGACTACGGGGTCATCAGTCCCTAAACTTACAAACTACTTATGAACAAGCTAATACTAAGTACGGCACAAACAATCATGCCCGAGGGAGGATTCGAGCCCCCGACCGTAGTGGCCGTGCAGGCCGTGACTGGAGCGCCTCAGTCCCCTCGGCCACCGCGGCCGGCTTCAGGATTTTTAGCTGCAGTTGCAACATCTTCAACATTGCCCGTCGAACTGCAGTCACTGGCCGCCATTTCGTAGTTAATTAAAGTAAATAATTACCAGCTGAAAAATGCTCCTGCCGGAGCACAGAAAAGGCGAATATGTTCTCTGACACAAAAGTGTGGAACCAGCTGCCTCAACCCTCATTCCGAATTCCTCACCAAAAGTTTTGGCATGCGAACTCATTCGCGCACTTTAAGCGCATAACTTTGTAAATACTTTTGCCCAGTTAAGCCGCCATAGTCAGCAATGTCGTCTCACTGTCAGTGTCTATATATGTCTCTGTCCGTCTGTTTGCTGTCTCTCCTACTGCCGCTTTCTGTCTGTGTCCAACTTTCAATCTCTTCATCCCTTTCCCTCGCGATTCCTCACCGCTGTCTGTTTCTGCCTCTTTCATCGTCTCTCTACCCCACTGACGTTGTCCCATTCACTTCCTGTCCTGTTGCCAGTATCCCTTCTTTCTCACTTAGAGTCGGCTTTCATTGTCTTCAATCACGATTGTCTCCTTTACACATATGTCCATGAGGAGGGTTTGCTTGGGGTTTGACCTGTAGACCGGAAAACTTTCGCACGCGGGTACTGGGGATGGGAAAAATGGACAAATTGTTTCGTGCTGTAGTACTGGAGAGCCGCTCGCTCATGCTTTATGTATGGTCTCCATTCGTCTCAGTTTCCCACTGTTTTCTCTTTTGCTCCAATTGCTACTATCTGCATCCGTCTTAGTTTGTTGTTGCCACTGTTCCTGATTTCCGACATCTCCTTTCACTTCCTATTGCTGTATTCATACATATGCCTTTCTCCTGAACTGCCACTTTCTCTGTCCCATCACATATATATCTCTCTCTGCCTGTTGCACTGTCTCTGTCCTACTCACATTCAGCCAAAAAAAAAGCGCAAATATGTTCGCATGCCAAAATTTTTGGTGAGGAAGTCGGAATGAGGATAGAGGCAGCTGGATCCACACTTTTGTGTCAGAGAACATATTCGCCTTTTCTGTGCTCCGCCAGGAGCATTTTTCAGCTGGTTCCCGTCTTTTTCCTGTTACATCACAGTGTACTATTATAACATGAAATCAATCTTTTGATACTAAAAATTATGTTTTTTGTAGCGTATCGCGATAACGAATACACATTTCCAAAAACGGGAAACGGATTTTCGAGATGAACACCTAAACAACATACACATAACATATTAGTCATTTCCTATTCCTTACGATACGTTACCTCACAATCAGAAATAGCGTTTTCGAACCTATTACTGTTACGTGCTATCATTCACGGACCGATATCTCAAGAACCACGTAAGATATCATTCTGCTCTAAACTTTAAATAAAATGTCGATTTGTTATCTACATTTCATACGTAGCTATGTGTAATCTAAAATCAACCATACGAGAAGTTGAAGCAATGTGTTTTTACAAATTCAAATGTTCAAAGGTTTGTTAAGCTTATGGGACTTAACTACGAGGTCATCAGTCCCTAAACTTACAAACTACTTATGAACTACTTACAAACTAGGACGGCACAAATATCCATGCCCGAGGGGGGATTCGAACCCCCGGCCGTAGTGGCTGTGCTGACCGTGACTGGAGCGCCTCAGTCCCCTCGGCCACCGCGGCCGGCCTGTGTTTTTACCTCTGCAAACTCTTTAAAATATGTTGCAATAGTTCACTAAACCGGATGCTGCATATTAACTGTAAAGTAAACGAAAACAAAAATCACCCCTTCATCGACCGAAGATGTCAATCTTTAAGATTTACAAAAATAAAATTTTTTCGCCGAGTACCTATTTCCAAATCGCGTGGAAGTTTCAGAGCTGTCCGAACGCCGTCTTTCAGCACAATACGCACTTTTTTTTTTTAGCAGAATATCGAGGTTTTTCGGCCGTATCTTGCTAACGAACAAAGATTTATGAAAACTGAAAAATGCCGTTTATAAATAAATGTCTACAGGATGTGTCGCAAAAATTTGAACATTTTCTATGGTTAGTTATTTTGATATTAGCGATTCACGGTGCTAAAACGGCTAAAAATCGGGTTTTGTGATTTTGTGCAAAACTATGATAAGTTTCAACCTCTGGATTTCGGTAACTGATTACGATATCAAAAAATTTAAAAACGGCCTCGAGAATATCATCCTAAGAACATATGGTAAAAATTTCGAAGATGAATAGAAAGTATCGAAGTGACCATACTCACAATTCGTTTCTTTGGTACCGAAAAATCATGGCTTTTTGAGATATTCTCAGGAACCGCCCATGAATGAATGGTGCTTTTGTAAGTCGTTTAAAGCCCACCATAGACTACACGTCATATACAAAAGCCAACTGATTTGCTCAATTTGGACGGGTTCCAGGAAGTGTGTAACTTTGAAAAATTTTGACGATGTACTGTATGATAGCCTACGGTCGGGGGTTCGAATCCCCCCTCGGGCATGGATATTTGTGCCGTCCTAGTTCGTAAGTAGTTCATAAGTAGCTTGTAAGTTAAGGGACTGATGACCCCGTAGTTAAGTCCCCCGCAGAAACTTAAATATTTGTACAGTTACCAATTTATACCCGAGGAAAGTTTTAGGCACGGTTTTATAGCGATCTGATAGGTATTTAGTAATTTGAAGAATATAACGCGAATGCGGAACAATCATTACTCTTTGAAAATTATATTTACTCTTTTAAAATGGTTTTAGGGGATGGAAAGTTTCGGTGTATATAAAATTCTACTTGTGTGTGTGTTAATATTTCGCTCTGCAGCGAAAACATACAGAACGCAAAGGAATGGTGTTTGTGTAATTGTTGTCCGATGTCTCCCGTTGTACACCATAGCAGTTCCATGACGACAACTATAAGGAGGTGCAAGATATGGTGATAGAAAGACGTCAAATTATTTAAAAAATTCTGACTGAAGGCCAGCGATGACGTTTGCGGCTCTATAGCAAGGAGGTTACGTACAGTGAAACGTGATGCCACAGACCATATCTTTGGTCTATGCGTGCTACAATGTCTTCAGCTCTTTCTCTGTAACGATAAGCATACGAATAAGGAAATATAAGAATAAATAAATAAAGCAGTAAAAAAGAAATTTCTTTTATTACAACTCTTTAAAAAAATCGATTTGACGTTTCGCGCATTACATCAAGTGATCCATCTGTGATATTATTACAATCATTATTGTTGAATTTCGTGATTGGATTCTTCGAAACGAGTGCATTTTTACCTGTGATTTCTTATATATTCTCTGATAAATGTAACATGTTTTTAGAAAATAGGAGATGGACAGAGAGAGAGAGAGAGAGAGAGAGAGAGAGAGAGAGAGAGAGAGAGAGAGAGAGAGAGAGAGAGAGAGAGAATGGATAGGAAAAGTACTAACTCAAGGTTCGAATAAATAAATGAATGGCCGGACAACGTACGTATGTTTATTTGCGAGTACGCGTTGCAGACAAATCTACCCTTTTGATCGGATCCTTTGGTTCACGTAAGCTTCAATCCATGAGGACGGTCGCCGTAAGAGTAAGGATCACACACAATATATAGTTCAAGAGATATGACTTCGTCAACAATGAGATGCGCGAAAAACTGCTGCATTTAGCGACAATGCTGCTTATTTTCTCCTAAACCACTGGACCGATTTCAACCAAATTTGGTACACACATTCCTTACCTTATGGTACCAATTGCTGCAGGTTTAGAATGACAGACAACATACGATTCAGAAGATATGACGTCATAAACAACAGGAATCGCAAAAAACAGCCACATAATGCGGCGAGACTTTATAAATACGCTATACGAGAATCAGAGTACTTATCGACTTGCAACAAACTTTAAACATAATTTCAATCCTTTATTAAACTTTTTCTCGTTGACAACCATAGCAAAATGATGAAAGGGAAAATGTTTCTCGCTTACTACTTTTCCGCTGTTTATTGAGTAAAACTACGGCATTCGGTATGACGTTAAAATTTATAATTTGTAAACTACAAATTGTAGTCGCAGGAAATTTTACAGACAGTATACACGCATATAGTTGAATGTACCTTCTAAATTCTATCACAGTACGACCCTTAGTTCATGAGATATGAGCACATAAACATAAATGTCCATGGAAAACCGCACCACCACGCACCTAGTTTTAATCTATTACTTCTTTACTGCTAATTGTATTGCCAAGAGATTTTACAGACATACACGCCTTATACAAATGAATATATACTTGAATAATGGCAGAAATAAATAAATAGATACCTGGGAAACTCCGGGTTTTCAGCTAGTACTGAATATAATACTTCAGCAAATTTCAGTTCAAGTAGCATAGTTAGTATTTTTATTTTATTTGCTAGGACGCCACAAAGGTAACATTTTTCTGCCTGAAAACAGCTATAAAGTCTATCACAATAAACCTAGATGCAGAATTAATTAACAGGGAAATCAGTGGTGTACATTTTTCTGGTGGCATACTAAAATTCTTCGCTTGAAAATCATTACAAGAAAGTATCAAAACTGGGATTATAATTTGAAGCACACCATTGTTTGGTAGTGATTGACGGACTGTACCAAAACCGGAGGGTAAGGTGGTATAAAAGAATATCGAAATTTGGATAGGGCGAAAAGATAAGAAATGAGGAGATTCCTCGCAGAAATGGTGAACAACGCAACGTATAAAAACAAAAATGTTCAAATGTTTGTAGAACTTATGGGACTTAACTACGGGGTCATCAGTCCCTAAGCATACAAACTACTTATGAACTAGCTAAGACTAAGGACGGCACAAATATGCATGCCCGAGGAGGGATTCGAACCCTCGACCGTAGTGGCCGTGCAGACCGTGACTGGAGCGCCTCAGTCCCCTCGGCCACCGCGGCCGGCCGTATAAAACAATGATGAGAAGAAAGTACAGGATGATTGAACATGTGACAAGACAACGATGATCAACTCTTTGGTACTACAGGAAACATATTAGAAAGAAACTTGGAAACAAGTGCACTCTCTCGAAACTGAAAAATGAAGCTGCTAGTCCCCTTGCAAACAGTATGGAACGGGAACTGAAAGCGGTAAGACCGAGTTTGGAAGATTGGTTTAACATCACACGGAATACTGGAAACTTAAGAGACCGCACGGAATGTATTGGGCAAAATGGTTGAACGGAGAAAACTGAGAGGAAAGCGACAGCATAGAAAGTTGAACAATGAACTGAGGTGATCTACTGACAAAGCGAAAGAAGACTGGTTGAAAAATCAATGTGAGGAAATAGAACAGTCGGAAAGACAAGCAAAAGTACGAGGCGCGTCCAGAAAGTAAGTTACGTTTGGTAATAAAATGAAAGTGTACACAGATACAGAGGAAATTTTTCCTGCACAAAATTCTACAACTCTTCAACTACTTTTCCACATAACTGCCGAAATTTTGAAGGCACTTGTCATAGCGTGCCACAAGTTTTTGCAATGCATCCTTCACAGAAGGTTGCCGCCTGTGTATTCAACCATGTGGTAACAGCTCTTTATCATCGTTGAATTGTTGACCACCAAGGACAGATTTTAGGTGTAAGAAGAGATGAAAGTCGCTAGGAGAGAGGTCCGAGCTGTATGGAGGATGATCAAACAGGTCATATTGAAATTTCCGTAAGAATTGTTTGGTCACATTCGGTGTGTGTGGTCAGGCATTGTCGTGAAAAAAAATCTTTTGACAGTAATCCTCTTCTTACACCTAAAATCTGTCCTTGGTGGACTACACTTCAACGATGATGACGAGCTGAAAGAACATGTTACCACATGGTTGAATACACAGGCGGCAACGTTCTATGAACAAGGCACACAAAACCTTGTGCCTTGCTATGCCAATTGCTTACAAAATTTCGGAAGCTATGTAGAAAAGTAGTTTAACAGTTGTAGAGTTTTGTACAATCAATATTTTTTCTGTATCTGTACCCGTTCGTTTTATATAACCAAATGGAACTTACTTTCTGGACGCGCCTCGTAGATAAAATGTCAGAGCTGGAAAGTATATAACAATGAGAGAACCTCGAAAAATTAGCAAGTAAGGCAGCTAAACAATCAGATTAGAAGAGTACCGAAGAAAACAAAGATGGTTGGATAAATAATTTCGTGTGTCTCATTGGCCTGGTGTAAGTCTTTCAATTGGACGCCACTTCGGTGACTTGCGTGTCCCTAGCCTACCCCAGTTATCCAACTGGGAAAAGGGGACCTACAGCTTAACGTGGAATCCGAACCACGTGTCGTTTCAGGCGACTCCTCACATCGTTGCGAGGTGAAGGATGGGTTAAAATGTAGATTGAAAAATCCGACATCCGACCGGGTCTCGAAACCGCGACTTTTAGTTTCCAGTCAAGCGCTTTACCTCGAGGCCACGAAAATCAGTGTGGACCAATAATAGAATAATGGTCGGGCCCGGTGATCTCGGGATAAAATGCTCGACTGGGTTTGAAACCAGGTCTGATCTCGGATTTTTTCAGTCTGCGTTTTAAACCAGCCTTCACCTCTCAACGATGTGAGGAGTCGCCAGAAACGACACGTGCTTGGGATTCCACGTCCAGCTGTAGGTCCCCTTTCCTTTCCTTTCCTTTCCCCGGTTGGATAACTGGGGTAGGCTAGGGACACGCAAGTCTCCGAAGTGGCGTCCAATTGAAAGACTTGCACCAGGACAATGAGCCACACGAAACTGTTATGCAATAATGAGAGTTGTAGGAGGCTATCCAGGATCTCAAGGAAGGTGCTCCTTAGTGTCACGTGAACCGAAGGTAGCTTGTCTCCTCATCGTGACAGATTCATTTTGTTACAGCCACTTAACAGTGTAGTCAGTTACTTACTGTGTTGTAGCGTTATGTGCACATTCATATGTTCATGGTGTTCGTTATCAAAGAAAAATGAAGAACGTACAGTATCTTTTAGAAACAAATCACTCAGCTTTAAGGTTGGAAGAGAAGTGTGAAATTCCGAAGGTTGGTAGGCCGACGCCTCAGCTCGACTTTAAGCAAGTGCAAACTAGCCTAGGTAAGACATTCTAATGACATTTGAACCACAAATATATATCTGGTACTTCGGATGACTGTGGGTTCACTTCTTTCAATGGCAGGGGGCGGGGGGCACCAATATCGACACCTGTCATTGAAAGAAGTGAACCCACAGTCATCTGAAGCACCAGCCGACACTTACTATGACGTCGCAATCTATATCTATAAATGTGAATGTCTGTTCGGTGTACGTTTATGACATTTGAACCACAAGACATAAAGAGCTAAAAATTTGTACAGTCACTAATGTCTACCCGGGGAAGGCTTTAGGCACGGTTTTATGGCGATCGGATAGCTATTTATCTATATCTATAAATGTGAATGTCTGTTCGGTGTACGTTTATCACGTCCGAACGACAAGACGCAGAGACTTAAATATTTGTAAAGTTACTAATTTATACCCGACGAAGGTCTTAGGCACGGTTTTGTAGCGATCTGATAGTAATTTGAAGAATATAACGCGAAATGCGGAACAATAATTACTCTTTGAAAATGGTTTTATTGGTTGCATTGTTGCTTGAGGTTTGATAACGATAAAAGGGTGGAGTGTATTAGGATGGAAAGTTGTCGGTGTATATAAAATTCTACGCGCTTCTGCAGCGAAAACTACAGAACGCAAACGAATGGTCTGTGTGTAATTGTTACCCGAAGTCTCCCGTTGTACACCATAGCAGTTCTATGCCGATAGCTATAAGGGGTGGAAGATATGTTGAACGTCGTCAAATTATTAAAAAAAAATTGCGATGACGTTTGCGAGCCGGCCGCGGTGGCCGAGGGGACTGAGGCGCTCCAGTCACGGTCTGCACGGCCACTACGGTCGGGGGTTCGAATCCCCCCTCGGGCATGGATATTTGTGCCGTCCTTAGTGTTAGCTAGTTCATAAGTAGTTTGTAAGTTTAGGAACTGATGACATCGTAGTTAAGTCCCTTAAGCTTAACAAACACTTGAACTTGCCATTCTACATTCACGAAGATGCTAAACTAGTTCTTTTTGCTGGTGATACAAGTCTAGCTATCACGCCTGACAAACAGGAATTAACTGATGAAATTGTAAATGATGTGTTTCAGAAAGTTATTAAGTGGTTCTCTACAAATGGACTCTCATTAAACTTTGATAAAACTCAGTATATACAGTTTCATACAGTAAATGGCATAACACCATTAATAAATTTAGACTTTGAACATAAATATGTAGCTAAGGTAGAATATTCAAATTATTTAGCTGTTTGCATTGACACATGTTGTTCACATGTTTGTATAGTGTATGGGACTTAACTACGGGGTCATCAGTCCCTAAACTTACAAACTACTTATCAACTACTTACGAACACAAATATCCATGCCCGAGGGGGGATTCGAACCCCCGACCGTAGTGGCCGTGCAGACCGTGAATGGAGCGCCTCAGTCTCCTCGGCCACCGTTTGGATTGACGAGGAATTGAATTGGAAGAAACACATTGAACATCATTTGAAACGTTTGAGTTCAGCTACATATGCTTTCAGGGTCATTGCAAAATTTGGTGATATACACCTCATTAAATGAGCTTACTATGCCTATTTTCATTCACTGCTTTCATATGGGATCATATTCTGGGGCAATTCAACGTTGAGTAAAAATGTATTCATTGCAAAAAGCGTGTAATCAGAATAATTGCTGGAGCCCGCCCAAGAGCATCCTGCAGACATTTATTTAGGGATCTAGGGATCTTCACTGTAGCTTCACAATACATATATTCACTCATGAAATTTGTTATTAACAATCCGACCCAATTCAAAAGTAATAGCAGTGTGCATAGTTACAACACTAGGAGTGTGGTGTCGCACAAGTCCAAAGTGCGCGCCACCTACTTTCGCCGCGCGCCGCCATCCACGCACGGCGCGGCGTTCTTACGACGTCTGTTGCAACTCCGCTCGTGGCCACCACTGAACGACATCGTTCACTTGGGACGGAGATAGGAACCAGCTAACACTTCGGAATCAGATAGGCACCAGTGAAGACTTGGCTATCGGACAGGCACTAGGCAGGCCTCTAGCTCAACTATGTATCAGCATTCTGCGGTACTGAACTATGTAAAAGTTAAGTATTACTATGTCTCTAAGAAATACATATCTCGTTCTAATTTACTCTAGTGTTTCTAGTTTCTGCTGTCCCACTGGCTGGTCACCTCCTACCTGCACACGCGTGCATCCTTTATTCCTGTGTCGGTCTTTCTACTCGGCCACCGACACCCAAGACAACCGGCGGAAACGAGACACAAAAAGGACAAATGGTGATATTCAGCCGGCCGCGGTTGCCGAGGGGACTGAGGCGCTTCAGTCACGGTCTGCACGGCCACTACGGTCGGGGGTTCGAATCCCCCTTCGGGCACGGATATTCGTGTCGTCTTTAGTATCAGCTAGTTCATAAGTAGTTTGTAAGTTCAGGGACTGATGACCCCGTAGTTAAGTCCCATGAACTATACAAACATTTCAAACATTTTGGTGATATTCACTGTTCAAGGTTAAATCTAACTTTGGAACAGAAAGGTGTGAATTATGCTGCCACAAAAGTCTTGAGTCACTTACCAAGTAGCATCAAAAGTGTGACAGATAGCCAATTAGTATTTAAAAAGAAATTAAAGGAATTTCTGAATGGCAACTTCTTCTACAATGTAGATGAATTTTTAGATAAAACATTAAAAAAATAAAAAATAAAAAAAAATAAAAATTTAATTTTTTTAATAAAATTAAAGTATTGATTGTCATGGATACACAACATTTACTAATATGACACGTTCCACATCATTACGAAATATCGTATATATGATCTATGGAACAAGTATTAATCTAATCTAATCTAGACAACGGCATGTTCTAAATTGATGATTTGGAAAGAAACCATAGGGCAGTATTTATATCGTAATCTCGTCTTCTTCTGGCAGTGAAAGAATCTCATTAATGTAAGCGGAGTTATTATTCGTAATTATTCAGAGAAAAAGTACCCTGTGTCCTGGATTTATGGGGGTTTTGAAATCAACGTGAATTTCTCCGCTCTATATTTCGGGTAACTGATAAAACGGGGACGTCCTTTCCACGCTCAGCGAAGAGTCGACCCATAATAAATCAATAAATAAATAAATAGAAATAAAAAAACAACAGTGAAACGTGATGTCACAGACCATATCTTTGGTCTGTGCGTGCTACAATGTCTTCAGCTCTTTCTCTGTAAGGATAAGCATACGAATAAAGAAATATAAGAATAAATAAATTAAGCAGTAAAAAAGATATTTCTTTTAATACATCTCTTAAAAAATCGAATTGACGTTTCCCTCATTACATCAAGTGATCGATCTGTGATATTATTACAATCATTATTGTTGAATTTCGTGATTGGATTCTTCGAAACGACTGCATTTTTACGTGTGATTACCTTATATACTCTGATAAATTTAACATGTTTTTAGAAAAAATGAGATGGACAGTGAGAGAGAGAGTGGATAGGAAGAGTGCTAAGTCAAGGTTCGAATAAATAAATAAATACCCGGGCAACGCCGGGTTTTCAGCTAGTTGTTCAAATGTTTAAAAATGTTCAAATGTTTGTTAAGGTTATGGGACTTAACTACAGGGTCATCAGTCCCTAAACTTACAAACTACTTATCAACTACCTTATATTAAGGACGGCACAAATATCCATGCCCCAGTGGGGATTCGAACCCCCGACCGTAGTGGCCGTGCAGATCGTGACTAGAGCGCCTCAGTCCCCTCGGCCACCGCGGCCGGCCATCAAGTGATCCAACTGTGACATTATTACAATGATTATTGTTGAATTTGGTGATTGGATTCTTCGAAACGAGTGCATTTTTACCTGTGATTTCTTATATATTGTGTGATAAATGTAGCATGTTTTTATAAAAAAAGAGATGGACAGAGAGAGATAGTGGATAGGAAAAGTACTAACTCTAGGCTCGAATAAATAAATAAATACCCGGGCAACGCCGGGTTTTCAGCTAGTTGTTCAAATGTTTAAAAATGTTCAAATGTTTGTTAAGGTTATGGGACTTAACTACAGGGTCATCAGTCCCTAAACTTACAAACTACTTATGAACTACCTACAACTAAGGACGCCACAAATATCCATGCCCCAGGTGGAGGGGATTCGAACCCCCGACCGTAGTGGCCGTGCAGACCGTGACTGTAGCGCCTCAGTCCTCTCGGCCACCGCGGCCGGCAGCTACTTGTTCATAATTGTCAAGAGCAAAAGTGCCCAATGTCCTGGACATAATGGGGCTTTTGAAATCAACGTGAATTTTTCCGCGTAATTGATAAAACGCGGACGTCCTTTCCACGCTCAGCGAAGAGTCGACCCATAAAAAAAAAAAATGTGGACAGCACAAATTGTCAGAAAAGCGGACTTGAGCTCCGTTCTGAAATAAGCGATTCAGTTATAATCAGCCTGCATGTCAAGAGGAATGTTTACTTCACGTCACCTGTTGATGGTCGGTCCTCAGCGTTGGCTGGGCGATGCTGAGTAGACACGACGGTGCAGTAGACACACAGGAGACTCGGGGGGACGTATTATAGAGGGCAGTGTGTAGCGCAGTCTACGCGTGAAGCAGCGACCACTGCCTCAACCGCCGCGGTTGACAGGGGGTCGGGCGCTCAGCGCGTCTGACCAGAGCCGGCTGCTGGGC
This sequence comes from Locusta migratoria, assembly GCA_026315105.1. Taxonomy (NCBI): domain Eukaryota; kingdom Metazoa; phylum Arthropoda; class Insecta; order Orthoptera; family Acrididae; genus Locusta; species Locusta migratoria. The sequence goes on from CM048754.1 coordinate 20,978,517, forward strand.
CACTCAACACTGAGAGCCGGTCGGCCGTGGGTTTCTCCAGACGGCGTTATCTCGCCGCTAATCTCAGATAGCGCGCCAAAGAGGTGCGGCTCCTTGCAAGTGGTCGACCCTATCTGCGGAATTCACAGCAGGACCGCGACGGGTGTGTCACTCGTCTTCCTGTAGGGATAGGTCCGTACCTCCGGGGTCTCCTTATCAATCTACACTTGACACACGTCCACTGAATGTGTGGCCGCGTTCCATTTTGATTGATTCATTAACCTGAAGTGTTTCTGCGACATTCATGCTACCTATTTGTGTTTTCATTAATGAATTAGACGCGGTGGAGTAGCTGAGCGGTCTAAAGCGTCTCGCTGCAGAGCGCGCGGTTGCTTGCCGTGGAGGTTCGAGTCCTCCCTGTGGCATGGGTGTGTGTGTTTGTCCGTAGGTTAGTTTACCTAGGTTTAAGTAGTTTGTAAGCTACGGACTGATGACATCGCAGTTTGGTCCGATATATGTACAAACATTTGAACATTTTTGGATTAATGAAATAAATCGCAATTTGGGATCACTTATGGCTTCGCTGAACTAGGTTTAGATGTAATACCAATGTGCGGCGAATCAAAATTTGTGCCCGGCTGAGAATCGAACCCAGGATTTTCCTGCTTACTAGGCAGACGCGTTGACCACTCCGCCACCGAGGACAGCCGACTGCAGAGGACTCTTCCCTGCACGTCTCCCGCCACACACAAATCTTCATTCGCCACGCTGTCTCTTTTCTGTTACCACAGCCTATTCTGTCCTGCAATGCTCGCAGCCAGAGTACTGTATTCCCGCATCAGGGAGAAAAGACCATGACGGTTCGAGACACAATTAACTTTCGTCACGAACCCAGCCTCGGCTTGTATAGAATTATATATTTTTAACGATATTATAGCGTTCATTTATAACGAAATAAATTGTGCCGCGGTGGAGTAGCCGAGAGGTCTAAAGCGCCTCGCTGAAAAGAGCACGGTTGCTTGCCGTGGAGGTTCGAGACCTTCCTGGGGCATGGGTGTGTGTGTTTGTCCTTAGGTTAATTTACCTAGGTTTAAGTAGTTTGTATGCTACGGACTATGACCACGCAGTTTGGTCCGATAGATTTACAGACATTTGAAGATTTTTTTTTTTTTTTCGGAAATAAATCACAATTTGCGATCTCTTATCGCTTCACTGTAGTAGATTTAGATGTAATACCGATGTGTGGGGGATAAATATTTTTGCCCAGCCGGGATTCCAACCCGGGATCTCCTACTTAGTAGGCAGACGTGTTGACCACTCCGCCACCGAGGACACAGTGACCAGCCCGACTGCAGAGGACTCTTTCCTGCACGTCTCCCGCCACACACACACAGCCTATTTTTTGCAGTCGGGCTGCTCACTGTGTCCTCGGTGGCGGAGTGGTCAACGTGTCTGCCTAGTAAGCAGGAGATCCCGGGTTCGAATCCCGGCCGGGTGCAAATTTTCATTCGCCGCACATTGGTATTCCATCTAAACCTACTACAGTGAAGCAATAAGTGATCGCAAATTATGATGTAAGGAAATCAAATGTTTGTAGATCTATCAGACCACACTACGTAGTCGTCAGTCCTTAGCTTACAAACTACTTACATCTAGGTCAACTAACCTAAGGACAACACACACACCCATGCCCCAGGGAGGACTCTAACCTCCACGGCGAGCAACCGCGCGCTCTGCAGCGAGGCGCTTTAGACCGCTCGGCTGCTCCACTGCGGCTCGGAGAGTCCTCTCGACGGAGTAAATAGTCATGTGTCAGAGGACAATGCACAATCCGGAGACGTGTCAAGGATACTTCATGTTGCCTCAGTGACTGACAGGACGTTCCCCACGGTCGGAGAGTTGGCTTAACCGACCGCAGTTTATTGTTCGTCACTGTCTGCCACGCCTCCTCCCAGAATTTCTAAAAGGCGGACGTCCTTTTCACGCTCAGTGAAGAAATGTGGACAGTACAAATTGTCAGAAAAGTAGACTTCAGCTCCTTCTGCAATAAGCGATTCAGCTATAATCACCCTGCACGTCAAGAGGAATGTTTACTTCACGTCACCTGTTGATGCTCGGTCCTCAGCGTTGGCTGGGCGATGCTGAGTAGACACGACGGTGTAGTAGACACACACGAGACGCGGGGGACGAATTGTAGAGGGCGGTGTGTAGCGCAGTCTACGCGTGAAGCAGCGACCACTGCCTCAACCGCCGCGGTTGACGAGGGGTCGGGCGCTCAGCTTGTCTGACCAGAGCCGGCTGCTGGGTCACTCAACACTGAGAGCCGGTCGGCCCGTGGTCTCCTCCAGACGGCGTTATCTCGCCGCTAATCTCAGATAGCGCGCCAAAGAGGTGCGGCCCCTTGCAAGTGGTCCACCCTATCTGCGGAATTCACAGCAGGACCGCGACGGGTGTGTCACTCGTCTTCCTGTAGGGATAGGTCCGTACCTCCGGGGTCTCCTTATCAATCTACACTTGACACACGTCCACTGAATGTGTGGCCGCGTTCCATTTTGATTGATTCATTAACCTGAAGTGTTTCTGCGACATTCATGCTACCTATTTGTGTTTTCATTAATGAATTAGACGCGTTGGAGTAGCCGAGCAGTCTAAACCACCTCGCTGCGGAGCGCGCGGTTGCTCGCCCTGGACGTTCGAGCTCTCCCTAGGGCAAGGGTGTATGTGTTAGTCCTTAGGTTAGTTTACCTAGGTTTAAGTAGTTTGTAAGCTACGGACTGATAACCACGCAGTTTGGTCCGATAGATTTACAGACATTTGAACCCATTGACCCCACCGGTATCCTTGTTTGTTTGTTTGTTTGTATAGTATATGGGAAATTTTTTTTCGGAAATAAATCGCAATTTGCCTTCACTTATCGCTGCAGAGGATTCCTCCCTGCATGTCTCCCGCCACACACAAATCTCCATTCGCCACGCTGTCTCTTTCCCATACCATAGCCTAATTGTTCTCCTGACGACAATTGTCTCGATACCTCATGGTCTGTTCTGCCTGATGCGGAATACAGTATTGTGGCTGAGACCATTACAGAAAAAATAGGCTGTGGTAATAAGAAAGAGACAGCGTGGCGAATGGAGATTTGTGTGTGGCGGGAGACGTGCAGGGAAGAGTCCTCTGCAGTCGGGCTGGTCACTGTGTCCTCGGTGGCGGAGTGGTAAACATGTCTGCCTAGTAAGCAGGAGGTCCCGGGTTCGAATCCCGGCTGGGCGTAAATTTTCATTCGCTGCACATTGGTATTACATCTAAATCTACTACAGTGAAGCGATGAGTGATCGCAAATTGCGATTTAAGGAAATCAAATCTTTGTAGATCTATCGGACCAAACTGCGTGGTCATCAGTCCGTAGCTTACAAACTACTTAAACCTATGTAAACTAACCTAAGAACAAACACACACACCCATGCCCCAGGGAGGACTCGAACCTCCACGGCGAGCAACCGCGCGCTCCGCGGCAAGACGCTTTAGACCGCTCGGCTACTCCACCGCGGCTCCGAGGGTCCTCTTGACGGAATAAATAGCCAAGTTTCAAATGTTTGTATTGCTTATGGGACTTAACTACGGGGTCATCAGTCCCTAAACTTACAAACTACTCATGAACTAACTAACGCTAAGGACGGCACAAATATCTATGCCCGAGGGGGATTCGAACCCCCGACCGTAGTGGTCGTGCAGACCGTGAATGGAGCGCCTCAGTCCCCTCGGCCACCGCGGCCGGCAAATGGCCATGTTCCAGAGGACAATGCCCTATCCGGAGACGTGTCAAGGCCTCTTCTTGCTGCCTCAATGACTGACAGGACATTCTGTGTGTGTGTTAATTATTTAATTATTTTTATGAAAGAAATAAAAAAAAACACATAAAAGAACTAAAGAATGGCAAAAGTGCAGGAGAAGATGGTATCGTTGCAGAAATGCTAAAATCTGGAGGTGTCTCTTGTATACAGAAGATCCACAAGTTAGTCAGAAAGACATGGCAAGAATAAGTGATACCTGAAGATTGGAAAGTGGCTCTTATTTGCCCAATCCATAAAAAGAATCTCAAGATGCTATGTGACAATTATGGGGCGATAGCATTACTAAATACGAGGCACGTCCAGAAAGTAAGTTCCGTTTGGTAATAAAATGAAATTGTACACAGATACAGAAGAAATTTTTATTGCTCAATATTCTACAACTCATAAAATACTTTTCCACATAACTTCCGAAATTTTGTAGGCACTTGTCATAGCGTGCCACAAGTTTTTGCAATGCATCCTTCACAGAAGGTTGCCGCCTGTGTATTAAACCATGTGGTAATAGCTCTTTATCATCGTTGAAGTGTTGACCACCAAGGACTGATTTTAGGTGTAAGAAGAGATAAAAGTCGCTAGGAGAGAGGTCCGAGCTGCATGGAGGATGATCAAACAGGTCCCATTGAAATTTCCGTAAGAATTGTTTGGTCACATTCGTTGTGTGAGGTCAGGCATTATCGTGAAAGAAAAAAATCTTTTGACAGTAATCCTCTTCTTACACCTAAAATCTTGGTGGACAACACTTCAACGATAATGACGAGCTGAAAGAAGATCTTACCACATGGTTGAATACACAGGCGGCAACATTCTATGAAAAAGGCACACAAAACATTGTGCCATGCTATGACAATTGCCTACAAAATTTCGGAAGCTATGTAGAAAAGTAGTTTAACATTTGTCAATTTTTGTACAATCAATATTTTTTTCTGTATCTGTGACCGTTCGTTTTATATAACCAAACGGAACTTACTTTCTGGACGCGCCTCCTATTTCCTACAAAGTGTGTTCAACATGCGTGCTCTCTCGGATTAAACCACTGGCGGAAGAGCTAATTGGCGAATACCAAGGTGGGTTTCAACCAGGGAAATCAACTACTGATCATATACTTTTTATTAAGCATGTCTGTGAAAAAAATGTATGAATATGATAAAGAAATACACCTCATGTTTGTTGACTTCCAAAAGGCTTATGACAGTATCCACAGGACAAGTTTGCTTAAAGCCTTGATCGAATTTGGTGTGTCCAAGAAGCTAGTAAGACTTGTATCGCTATGCCTGGATGACACAAGAGCAAAGATTAAACTGGGTAACAGAACCACGGATAGTTTTCGTGTAACCACTGGCCTAAGGCAAGGGGGTAGTCTCTCCCCAATACTATTCAACCTGGTGCTTGAGAAGATCATCAGAGAAATGGATAGTTTCAACCATCAGGGTATCCAGGTAGTAAATAGGAACATCACCCATCTAGCATACGCAGATGATATAGTCTTAACGACACACACAATCGAAAATTTGAAGATGCTAATGATGATCATGGAAAGCGGTCGCTACGTCCGGTGTATGGCGGGGGGAGGTTTTTTCAAACTATTAGAGCTTCAGTCTCCACTCTTCATTCTGGCTCCGATGACTGAGGAAGTGAGTACTCTGCCGAAACATGCTGAGGGGAAGGCATAGTGTTAGGACTTTTATTTCTTTGTGATCAGGCAGTCTTGGTTTTTCGATATTAGTCCTCTTGAGTATTTTCTTTCGCTATGCGAAGGAAAGTGTTCTTAATTACAGGACCCTAATGATCCAAAAAACTTCCGTCCTGTGTCTCTTCTGTGTCACTGCTTTAAGATCTTGGAACGCCTGACGTTAAGCCGCATAGAAAACGTCTTAGAACAACAGATCATCCCACAGCAGGCAGGTTTCCGACAAGGCAAATCATGCTGCAGTCAAGTCTCAACCTGACCCAACATATCGAAGATGGTTTCGAGAGAAAAGAGATCACGGGAGTGGCATTCATAGACCTTACAGCTGCATATGATACCGTAAACCATCGGAGGCTCCTCAGGAAAGTATATGATGTAACAAAAGACTATCATTTAACATCACTGATTGCCACTTTCCTGCAAAATAGGAGATTCTTTGTCTGTCTCCAGGGTAAGAAGAGCAGGTGGAGAAATCAGAGGAACGGCCTGCCTCAGGGAAGCGTCCTCGCTCCAGCTCTGTATAATATATACACAAATGACCAACCAGTGCCAAACACCACGCGCCAATTTATGTATGCCGATGACACTGCAGTTGCAGCACAAGGGACGAATTTTCTGGATGTAGAGGAGAAATTATCCAGTACCTTGGAATCCCTCTCCCAGTATTATGAGGCAAACTACCTACGACCGAACCCATCCAAGACTCAGGTCTGTGCTTTCCATTTAAAGAACGCGGAGGCAAATAGGGAATTGAATGTTACATGGAGAGGTGAACGACTCGCGCACTGTCCGACGCCCAAATATCTCGGTGTCATACTGGACCGCACACTGACCTATAAACATCATTGCAATGCCACAAGGGAGAAAGTCTCAGCGAGAAACAACATCATCAGGAAATTAACTAACGGAACCAGGGGTGCAAACCCAAAAGTCCTGAGAGCCTCAGCCCTCGCGCTTAGTGTGTCAGCTGCGGAATGCGCCGCTCCAGTATGGAGCTCATCAACACACGCGAGAAAAGTTGACACCGCGGTGAATGAAATGGCACGGATTGTGACTGGGTGCCTGAAACCAACACCAGTACACAAGATGTACTTAATTATGGGGATCGCACCGCCCAATGTACGACGTGAAATTGCTGCCAAAGCTGAAAAAACGAAGCAAGAAAAGGACATGCGTCACCCTCTATATGGACACCAACCTGCTGACCGACGGCTTCGCTCGAGGAAGAGTTTCCTGTCACGTACCCGAGCACTGGAAGGGTCGCCCGCAGAAAACCGTATTGCGAGGTGGGAAATGGATTTGAGAAGCCCGTATGAAGCAGCAAAAGAAGAACTGGCACCTGGTGGAGACCTGCCGTACACAATCTTGAGAACCCTGAACCGTATGAGGGTAGAAGTGCCAAAGTGCAAGACAAACATGCAGCGATGGGGCTTCCTAAAAGATAATGAGAACACTCTGTGTCTTTGTGGTGCTGTACAGGATCCTCAACACCTGCTTATCTGTCCATATTTAGAAAAGCCCTGCACAATGGAAGACTTATGGGAGGCTAACGACAAAGCCATATTGGCTGCTAATTTTTGGAAGTTAGAAGTCTAGTTCCGGACACGGAAAGTAAGTAAATTACAGAAATCGTGTAAATTCAGTGTAAATTTATTATTTGCATTTTCAATCCAGTGATGATTCTGTGATCGGTTTAGCTCCAGTTAGAATACACGTGTGAGGCCTACGGCCTTAGTGTAAATTTAGTGTGTTTGAATTTCCTTACTGTTTTTAACTGACTTTTCACGTCGTTACTGTATCTGTGAATATGCTAAATATTTCCCAGTTTTTATGATATGACACTCTCTTTCTTGTATTTATTTATTCCTGTAAATTTTCAGGTACATATTCATTTGTATAAGGGTTGTATGTCTGTAAAATCTCTTGGGAACACAATTAGTAGTAAATAAGTAGGAGATTTAAACTTGGTGCGTGATGTGGCGGTTTTCCATGAACGTTACTGTTTATGTTCTCATATCTCATGAACTGCGTGTCGTACTGAGATACAATTTAGAAGGTACACTCAACCATATGCGTGTATACTTTTTGTAAAATATCCTGCGGCTACTATTTGTAGTGCAGAAATTATAAATTGTAACGTCATATCGAATGCTGTAGTTTTACTCCATGAACAGCGGGGAAGTAGTAAGTAAGAAACATTTTTCCTTCCATCATTTTTCTATGGTTGCCAGCGACAAAAAGTTTAATAAACGTTTGAAATTATGTTTGTAGTTTGTTGCAAGTCACTGAGTACTGTCATTCTCATACAGCGAATTTAAAAATGCTCGCCGCATTATGTGGCAGTTTTTTGCGATTCCTATTATTTTTCACGTCATATCTTGTGAACCATGTGGCGTGCGTTATTCTTAACCCTGCAGCAATTGTTACCTCACAGGGAGGAATGTGTGTACCAAATTTGGTTGATATCGGTCCAGTGGTTTAGGACAAAATGAGCGGCATTGTCGCTAATTGTAGCAGTTTTTTGCGGATCTCATTGTTTATGACGTCATATCTCGTGATCCACGAATCGTACACTTACGGTGACCGACCTCGTGGATTGAGACTTACGTGTGCAAAGTTTCATTAAGACTGGAACAGAACTGTAGATTTATATGCAACACGTACGCAAAAACATACGGACACTCTGCTTTATATACAGGGTGTCACAAAAAGGTACGGCTAAACTTACAGGAAACATTCCTCACACACAAAGAAAGAAAATATGTGGATATGTGTCCGGAAACGCTTAATTTCCATGTTAGACCTCATTTTAGTATTTCTGATGTTCTTCTTTCATACGGGGTACTCTACCTGTGCTGCTAGAACATGTGCCTTTACAAGTACGACACAACATGTGGTTCATGCACGATGGAGCTCCTGCACATTTCAGTCGACGTGTTCGTACGCTTCTCAACAACAGATTCGGTGACCGATGGATTGGTAGAGGCGGACCAATTCCATGGCCTCCACGCTCTCCCGACCTCAACCCTCTTGACTTTCATTTATGGGGGCATTTGAAATCTCTTGTCTACGCAACCCCGGTACCAAATGTAGAGACTCTTCGTGCTCGTATTGTGGACGGCTGTGATACAATACGCCATTCTCCAGGGCTGCATCAGCGCATCAGGGATTCCATGCGACGGAGGGTGGATGCATGTATCCTCGCTAACGGAAGACATTTTGAACATTTCCTGTAACAAAGTGTTTGAAGTCACGCTGGTACGTTCTGTTGCTGTGTGTTTCCATTCCATGATTAATATGATTTGAAGAGAAGTAATAAAATGAGCTCTAACATGGAAATCAAGCTTTTCCGGACACATGTGCATGTAACATATTTTCTTTCTTTGTGTGTGAGGAATGTTTCCTGAAAGTTTGGCCGTACCTTTTTGTAACACCGTGTATATTATTGAGGTATGCCTACAAAGTAAGTTCCGTTTGGATACACAACATACACGTGTACAGATACAGAAGAAGTTTTTATTGTACAAAAATCTACAACTGTTAAACTATTTTCTACATCGTTTCAGAAATTTTGTAGGCACTTGTCACATCGTAGCACAAGTTTTTGTATGCCTTCTTCATAGAAGATTGCTGCCTGCGTATTTAACCATATGGTAAGATGTTCTTTCAGCTTATCATCATCGTTGAAGTGTTGATCACTAATGACGGATTTTATGTGTAAGTAGAGACGAAAGTCGCTAGGAGCGAGGTCTGTGCTGTATGGAGGGTGATCAAAACGTCCCATTGAAATTCCCGTAAGAGTTGTTGCGTCACTTTCGCCGTGTGAGATCGGGCATTATCGTGGAAAAAAAAAAAAAAAAAAAAAAAAAAAAAAAAAAAAAAAAAAAAAAAAAAAAACTTCTTGCGGTAATCCTCTTCTTACACCTAAAATCTGCCATTGCTGGTCTACACTTCAACGATGATGACGAGCTGAAAGAACATGTTACCACATGGTTGAATACGCAGGCGGCAACGTTTTATGAAGAAGGCATACTAAAACTAGTGCCACGCTATGAAAAGTGCCTAAAAATTTGGGAAACCATGTTAAAAATAGTTTAACAGTTCTAGTTTTCTGTACAGTAACTGTTTTCTCTGTATTTGTACACGTTTGTCTAATATAACCAAACGGAACTTACTTTGTGGACGTACCTCGTAGGTAATAATAAAGAACATCCACGCAAAATTCTACCAGGCGACTCCCTCTTTCATTCCTCCTGCCCAGTCCATATTCACCTACTATTTTTCCTTCTCTTCCTTTTCCTACTACCGAATTCCAGTCTCCCATCACAATCAGGTTTTCCTTTCCCTTAATTGTCTGAATAATTCCCTTTAGCTCCTCATATATTTCTTCGATCTCCTCATCATCGACAGAGCTAGTTGGCGTATAAACCTGTACTACTGTTGTCGGTGTTGGCTTCGTATCTATCTTGACAATGATAATGCGATCACTGTGCTGTTCATAGTAGTTTACCCGCATTCCTATTTTCTTATTCATTATCATTCTAAATCGGTCATCTACATGTTAGCCCCCACCTCGTCAGCAACAATATAGATGATGTTTCCAGACAGATACTTTCTGTCTCTGCTCTAAAGGTTCGTTCTGGAAACAGACAGATTTCCAATAGCAGCGAAATAACATTTTTTCCGGTAACTTCGCGCAGCATTGCTGTCAGTGAGAGATGCGGGAACCACGGGAGAAAAATAGAGAGAGACAGAAGCTTTTTTTCAGACAGAGGTAGAGAAAAATATTGCAGCCCGAAATACGCAACCCTGGCTTTTGTGGGCGACGCTAGCGTTATTGACCCGGGCGTGCACGAATATTTGCCACGGGCGTTTTTTATAGCCGGGGGCCCACAAATTGACTGGACTCTAGTGTATTGCTCCAGCCGTTGCGTTATACGCATTTCCAGTACGGCCGGAGAACTGTTTTGCGTCCCAGCGCTGTAGGCGGGGTTGGGGCTTGCCTCGTCGGTAGCCCTGCCATGTTTTGCGATGGGTCTCACGCGTAGCGCAGGGGAGAACGTGCGCACTGGTTTGGCTCCGCAACCACCGTGTTGGTAAACCAGACACTCGACCTAACATTTAGACTCGTCTCTGCATTGACCCTCCTCTACTGCCTACCGCCAGCACAGAGTACGGATGGGAAAAACCGACCGGTTAAAACCGATACCGGTATTCTAGTATTAATAACCGGTTTTTTCGGTATTTATCTCGTGTCGGTTGCAACCGGTTTATACTAGTTATTGCCAAGAACCGGCTAAAAATCCGGTACGACTACTTCCTGCAGTAGTGGTTCAAAATGTGCTTTTTGTAAAAAAATTAACACTAGTAGGCCCTAATATTTAGGGCTATTCCTAAAATTTCCACTGCTGTGAAATGGTAGGTCATTGCAGTAACTAAGAAAAGCGATCAGTGATAATTTAAGAACAATCCCGGCAGTCAGAAACGCGTGGCATAAGAACTAAAGGACTGGTGCAGCTACTGAGGCATCGACGCAGCTGTTGCCGTGTGGCGTGGCCTATTAGACGACGCGCGTGCACCGGCAGTGTACGAGACTTGCCTCCGTCTGGTCATGCGGCAGTTCCTTGCTGTCGTCGCCAGACATCGGTTGTGTCTTAAACGGCACCATCCCGAGTGTGGAAGTACTTCACGAAGTACGGGAGCAGTGAAGTACAATGCTCCATTTGCTTTAAAAAGCTGAAAACGGGTGGAGGTACTACAAACATGCTATGTCATTTAAGGAGAAAGCATCCAAAATGTTTCTTGGAAGAGTAGGTAAATTCGATTCATATACCTATTATGTAAGCTTGGAATAATAACTTATAATGTATTTTCATGTTGTTATGCTAACAAGTTTTATTAATGTGATTCCTTTTTTAATAACCAACATGGGTTTACGTAACATTGATCATGTGATGCCTTGCGAGGTAGCCGTGCGGTCTGAGGCTCCATGTTACGGACTGCTCCAGTCGGAGGTTCGAGTCCTCCCTCCTCCCTCGGTCATGGGTGTGTATGTTGTCCTTAGCGTAAGTTAGTTAAGTTACAGTAAGTAGTTTTTAAGTCTAGGAATCAATGACCTAAGCAGTTACGTCTCATAAGAACTCACACGTGATATGACGTATAACGTAAATTTACCTAAATTTTAACTAAATGTCGTAAGTTTCGGTTTCGGCAGAAACTAGAAGAACCCAAAATTCGATTACGGTTTCTGTTTTGGCCGCAAAATATGTTTCGGTCGAACTCTACTGGAAATAATAGCCATAAAAAACCGAAAACCGGTTATTTAAAAAACCGGTTATCTTGAGCAGTTTTTACGGTGCGGTTAAACTGGAGATGAAAAGAACCGGTATAACCGAAAACCGGTTGTTTCAGCAATAACCACCATCCCTAGCACAAGGTCCCAAGTCCCAAAATGCTGCCCAAAAGTTGAACATAAAAATTGGTATTCTAGGGACTTTTGATGGTTGCAATGGTTTTAGTGGCACGGCAGTGCGTGGTATTAATATGTTCGTAAATGGCGCTTGCGAATTTGCGATTCTTTAGGGGCCCATATATCAGGTTCTATTCATCTCAGAGGAAAGGGGTAAAGTGTTCTGGATAGATCTTGCCCTAGTGATCATTTGTGTACATATTAGAACAATGGCTATACCTTAACTATCATACAGTGCACCGTCAAAGTTTTCAAAGTTTCACACTTTCTGGAGCCCATCCAAATTGAGCAAATCAGTTGGCTTCTCTACATGAAGTGTAGTCTGTGGTGGGCTTTAACGGCTTACAAAAGCACCATTCATTCGTAAGCGGTTCCTGAGAAAACCTAAAAAAAAAACATGGTTTTTGGGTACAAAAAAAAAAGAATTGTGCGGATGGTCACTTCGATACTTTCTATTCATTACAAATCTTCGAAATTTTTCCCACATGTTCTTATGATGATATTCTCGAGGCCGTTTTTAAATTTTTTCGATATCGTTATCCGTTACCGAGATGCAGAGGTTGAAACTTATCATAGTTTTGCACAAAATCACGAAACACGATTTTTAGCCGTTTTAGCACGGTGAATCGCAAATATCTAAATAACTAACCATAGAAAATTGTTCAAATATTTACAATACATCCTGATACATTTATCTATAAACGGAATTTTTCGGTTTTCGTAAATCTTTGTAAGTTGGCAAGATACGGCCGAAAAAACGCGATATTTTGCTAGAAAAAGTGCGTATTGTGCTGAAAGACTGCGTTCGGACAGCTCTGAAACTTCCACGCGATTTGAAATAAGGTACTCGGCGAAAAAATTTGTACTTCTTAAAGATTGGACTCTACGTTCGATAAAGACTTTTGTCTTCTTTTACTTTACAGCCACCCCATGAACCACAGACATTGCCGAGGTGGGGCGCGCCTCAACGATGCAGATAGCCATACCGTAGGTGCAACCACAGCGGAAGGGTATCTGTGGAGAGGCCAGACAAACGTGTGGTTCCTGAAGAGGGGCAGCAGCCTTTTCAGTAGTTACAGGGGCAACAGTCTGGATGATTGACTGAGCTGCTCTTGTAACATCGGCTAATGTGGCTTTGCCACACAGTTACTGCGAACGGCTGAAAGCAAGGGGAAACTACAGCCGTTACCTTTCCCGAGGACATGCAGCTTTACTGTATGAACATATGATGATGGCATCCTCTCGAGTAAAATATTCCGGAGGTAAAATAGTCCCCCATTCGGATCTCCGGGCGGGGACTACTCAGGAGGATATTGTCATCAGGAAAGATGATACTGGCATTCTACGGATCGGAGCGTGGAATGTTAGATCCCTTATTCGGGTAGGAAAATTAGAAAATTAAAAAATGGAAATGGATAGGTTGAGGTTAGTTATAGTGGGGATTAGTGAAGTTCGGTGGCAGGATGAACAGGATTTCTGGTCAGGTGAGTAAAGCATTATAAATACAAAATCAGTTGGGGGTATCACAGGAGTAGGACTGATAATGAATAAGAAAATTGGAATGCGGGTAAACTACTATGAACAGCACAGTGATCGCATTATCATTGTCAAGATAGATACGAAGCCAACACCAACAACAGTAATACAGGTTTATATGCCAACTAGCTCTGCCGATGACGAGGAGATCGAAGAAATCTATGAGGAGCTAAAGGAAATTATTCAGACAATTAAGGGAGAGGAAAACTTAATTGTTATGGGAGACTGGAATTCGGTAGTAGGAAAAGGAAGAGAAGGAAAAATAGTAGGTGAATATGGACTGGCAGGAGGAATGAAAGAGGAAGTCGCCTGGTAGAATTTTGCACTGAACATGATTTAATCGTAACAAACACGTGGTTTAAGAATCACAAAAGAAGGTTGTATACGTGGAAGAGAGCAGGAGACACCGGAAGGTATCAGATAGATTTTATAATGGTAAAACATAGATTCCGGAACCAGGTTATAAACTGTAAGGCATACCCAGGGGCAGATATAGACTCTGACCATAACTTATTAGTCATGAACTGCAGGCTGAAACTGAAAAAACTGCAGAAAGGTAGGACAATAAGGAGATGGGATTTAGATAAATTGAAGGAAAGTGAAGTTCTGGAGAATTTCAGAGGGAGGCAACAATTGACATAAACGGGGGAAAGTAAAACGGTAGAGAAGGAATGGGTAGCATTGAGAGATGAAATAGTGAAGGTAGCAGAGGACAAAATAGGTAGGAAGGAAAGACCTACAAAAAATCCTTGGATATCACAGGAGATACTAAATTTAATCGATGAAAGGAGAAAATATAAAAATGCAGTAAATGAAACAGGCAAAATGGAGTACTGACGACTAAGAAATGAGATTGACAGGAAGTGCAAAATGGCTAAGCAGGAGTGGCTCAAAGGCAAATGCAAGGATGTAGAAGAATGTATAAATAGGGGAAAATAGATACGGCCTACAGGAAAATAAAAGAAACATTTGGGGATAAGAAAAACAGCTCTATGAATATCAAGGACATTGATGGAAAACCAATTCTCAGCAAAGAATGGAAAGCTGAAAGGTGGAAAGAGTATATAGAGAGGCTCTATGAAGGAACTGAACTTAGCGGCAATATTGTAGGAAGGGGAGGAGAATAAGATGAGGAGGAAATAGGAGATACTAGACTGAGAGATGAATTTGACAGAGCACTGAAAGACCTAAGTTGAAACAAGGCCCCTGGAGTAGATGATATTCCCTCAGAGCTACTGAAGTTTCTGGGAGAACCAGCCATGACAAAATATTTTCACCTGGTGTGTAAGATGTATGAGACAGGTGAAGTAACCTCAGACTTTAAGAAAAATCTTATAATCCCCATTCCAAAGAAAGCAGGCGCAGACAGGTGTGAAAATTACAGAACCATCAGTTTAATAAGTCATTGTTGCAAAATATTAACACAAATTATTTACAGAAGGATGGAAAAGCTTGTAGAAGCCGACCTCGGGGAAGATCAGTTTGGGTTCAGGAGAAATGTAGGAACACGGGAGGCAATACTCACTTTACGGCTTATCCTAGAAGATAGATTAAGAAAAGGCAAACCTACATTTCTAGCTTTTGTAGATTTGAAGAAGGCTTTCGACAATGTTGATTGGAATAAACTCTTTCAAGTTCTGAAGCAAGCAGGAATAAAATATAGGGAGCTTAAGGTTATTTACAACTTGTACAAAAACCAGACAGCGGTTGTTAGAGATGAAGGGCATGATAGGGATGCAGTGGTTGGGAAGGGAGTAAGACAGGGTTGTAGACTTTCTCCATTGTTATTCAATTTGTACATTGAGCAACATATAAAGGAAAGCAAGGAGAAATTTGGAGAAGGAATTAAAGTTCAGGGGGAAGAATTAAAAACGTTGCGTTTTGCTGACGACATAGTAATTCTGTCAGGTACAGCAAAGGACCTGGAAGAGCAGTTGTTCAAAATGTTCAAATGTTTGTATAGCTTATGGGACTTAACTACGGGGTCATCAGTCCCTAAACTTACAAACTACTTAGAAACTAGCTAACACTAAGGACGTCAAAATATCCATGCCCGAGGGGGGATTCGAACCCCCGACAGTAGTGGCCGTGCAGACAAGAGCAATTGAACGGAATGGACAGTGTGCTGAAAGGTGCATATAAGATGAAAATTAACAAGAGCAAAACTAGGGTAATGAGGTGGAGCCTAAGAAAGGCAGTTGATGCTGAAAGAGTTAGATTGGGTAACGAAACAATAGAGGAGGTAGATGAGTTTTGTTACTTGGGCAGTAAAATAACAAATGATGGTCGCAGTACAGAGGATATAAAATGCAAAATGGCAATGGGTAGAAAAGCGTTCTTGAAAAAGAGAAATTTGTTAACATCGAATATTGATTTAAGCCTAAGGAAGTCCTTTCTGAAGGCATTTGTATGGAGTGTTTCCTTGTATGGGAGTGAGACATGGACGATAAACAGTACGGAAAGGAAGAGGATTGAGGCTTTTGAAATATGGTGCTACAGAAGAATGCTGAAGATTAGGTGGGTGGATTGCGTAACTAATGATGCTGTGTTGTATGGAAGGGTGTCGTCTGTAACTGACTGTAATAGCGTACAGGATGACTTAGACAAAATTTCTAGTTGGTGCGAAGAATGGCAACTAGCTCTTAATGTAGAAAAATGTAAGGTGATGCGCATGAGTAGAAAAAACAACCCTATAATGTTCGAATACAGCATTAGTAGTGAGCTTCTTGATGCTGTTGCATCGTTCAAATATCTAGGCGTAACATTGCAGAGCGATACGAAATGGAACGAACATGTAAGGACAGTTGTGAGTAAGGTGGACAATCGACTTCGGTTTATTGGGAGACCGCGTATGACACTCTTGTACAACCACGTCTTGAATATTGCTCAAGCGCTTGGGACCCGCAGCAGATCAGTTTAAAGGAAGACATAGAGGCGGTTCAGAGGCGAGTAGCTAGGTTCGTTACTGGTAGGTTCAACCAATGCGCGAGTGTCACGGAAATGCTCTGGCAACTCAATTGGGGATCGCTGGAGGAAAGACGACGTTCTTTTCGTGAATTTCTGTTGAGGAAATTTAGAGGGCCGGAATTTGAAGCTGAGTGTAGTATGAACTTCTGCCGCCTACTTACATTTCGCGTAAAGTTCACTAAGAGAAGATGTGAGAAATTTGGGCTTGTACGGAGGCATATAGGCATTCTTTTTTTCCTCGTTCAATTTGGGAGTGGAATAGGAAAGGAAATGCCTAGTAGTGGTACTGTGTGCCCTCCATCACGCACCTTACGGAGTATGTATGTAGAGGTGTAGATGTAGACGTACTGAACAGAATTGGTGAGAAAAGAAATTTCTGACATACCTTGACTAAAAGAAGGGATGGATTTGTAGGACATATTCTTGGACATCAAGGAATTGTGAATTTAGCGTTGGAGGGAAGCGTGTGGGGTAAAAACTGTAGAGGGAGACCAAGAGATGGATACAGTAAGCAGATTCAGATGGATGTAGGTTGCCATTCTTATGTGGAGATGAAGAGGCTTGCTCAGGATAGAGTATTGTGGAGAGCTGCAGTCTCCGGACTGTAGACTACAACAACAACATCCAGGTACGTGTGTAGGTCGGAGTGACGTTTCCATTGATCAGTGGGAGACATCGCCAGTGGAGTCGAGAGAGTGAGTCAGGGACCTTGCGGTACGTGCGACAGAGAGTAACATATACAGAGGAGAAGCCCCCCCTAAACCACTGTCCTACTCTCCCATCATAGTTCCGTAACATGCTAGCAGGTGTCAGGCCGTTCCCTGGCTTAGTACCGGCACAGAGTAACATATACAGAGAAGCAGCCCCCCTAAACCACTGTCCTACGCTCCCATCGTAGTTCCGTAAGATGCTAGCAGGTGTCAGGCGGTTTCCTGGCTTAGTACCGGCACAGAGTAACATATAGAGAGAAGCAGCCCCCCTAAACCACTGTCCTACGCTCCCATCGTAGTTCTGTAAGATGCTATCAGGTGTCAGGCCGTTCCCTGGCTTAGTACCGGCACAGAGTAACATATACAGAGGAGAAGCCACCCCTAAACCACTGTCCTACGCTCCCATCGTAGTTCCGTAAGATGCTAGCAGGTGTCAGGCCGTTCCCTAGCTTAGGGTGCCTCTCCCACGTCAGAGGGTAGCGTGGAGGGGAGGCTGAGGGGAGAGCTCGTGCCGCCTGCCACGAGGCCACGGCAAAGACGTAAAAATAACCAGACTCCCTGACGGCGCTGCTGTCGCGGGATAATTTGAACCTTCGCCCAGCCGCCATGGTAGTGGCAAGTGTCACATAAATACCAGTGTTGTTAGCAGGTAAACCATGTATTACGTAGCTACTGCGGGATATATACACAATTGATAGTTACGTCTGTATTGTTTGACTATCGGAGTGTACATGAAGCACAATGGTGAAGAGCTTCTCAGCGTTTAACTACGTAAATCTATTTAAGAAAGGAATAAAAAGATCGAATAATGTATTCCGATTTATATTTCTCAGGAATAGAAGTAGCCCTACTACTTGTGTTCAGAGATAGTTACTCTTGTGAAACAGACTGTGAGTCAAGACAATATAGGACTAAATGAAATAAATAACAGGTTTTTATAATACTGGTAGCTCCTAAAAAGTAGCTACTTTAGGCAGTACTGGTAGATAGGAAGTTCAAAAAGTTTCATTTTTTGATTGTGTAAAACAACTATTGGAATCACGAAATTAGTTTCCTCACTGCAGTTCGAATTTTTGTTTATGAAATTAATATTAGCAACTTGTAATTCAGAATTTAAAGGTAATCTGCTTTACATATAGGTATAACAACTGAGAGGGATTTGCAGTTCTGTGTATAGTTCCATATATGAATGGCACATAGCCACAGTGGATGCACATTGTGAAGTTCAACCCTGTGACGATAGTTGCTGACTTTTAAGCAGTTTGCTCTGCTTAAGGTATGTGGCTTACAGCATTAAAATGCTGATTTTCTTGCTAGATAGCCTAATGCGTAGATGCCTTAGTTCAAATTCAAATGTTTAAATGTTTGTAGAGTCTATGGGACTTAACTACGGGGTCATGAGTCCCTAAACTTACAAACTACTTACAACTAAGGACGGCACAAATATCCATGCCCGAGGGGGGATTCGAATCCCCGACCGCAGTGGCCGTGCGGACCGTGACTGGAGCTCCTCAGTCACCTTTGCCACCGCGGCCGGCGTTGCCTTAGTTAAGAAAAGATTTGGCATACTTTGTGTTCTTAAAAGAATTTGGTAGTGCCTGTATACACGACGTAAGAAGCTATTTTTCAGTTATGTATCTGATGGCATATTTCACTTTCACAATCGATTTTTAACATTAGCTGTTTTAGGCAGCCCTGTTTGATTTTTTGATGCTATGAAATATTGGAGAATATAGTATTCAAGCAAAGACGTAAAGTGTGAATCTCTTCCGAAATTAATGTTTGCACAAAAGTTTCACAATCGTAGAATATAGTGAAAAGGTACCAAAAAATCGCGTCTGACGATAAATTCAGTTCATATGCTGCACTTTGAACGTAAAAAAAACTATATGTTATAGTTCGGTTTCGTTAGGACGACTAAACGCTGTTGGCCAATTTCTCACCATATGTGTAATAAATTTACACACAAGCGATAGTTGCTGTATATTCAAGGAGTCTGAAGCTGTTTTGTAGTTATATATTTCAATTAGACATAGTTTTCACGACTTAACTCAAATGAATACTCTCTCTAATCAAAAGAGTCTTACGCACATTTAAAGTTCGCAGGGAAGTTTGCCACCACAATGGCCGCCGAGGCGCTCTTCAATTTGTCCGCTGTTCGCAGTCGACCGCTTACGCCATTGTGGGGGGTTGGGCCACGGCTGTGTCCGGATTGCTTGCGTTTGAGGGGAGGTGGTGGTGGGGACAGCCGCTACCTGCCACCTGCTCTGGCCAGTTTAAAGGGCTGCTTCTGACTGCAGCGCCATCACGGCACATCTTACAGAACTGCTGGAAACCCTCCCTCCCCGCACCCCTGAGCGTAGCACCGGGCCCTTACGGAGGTTTCCCCTCTGTATATATTTGTCTGTGGTGCGACCGACGGCTAGACGTGAGGCGAGTAACGTTTCGCACCTTGTCGGAGATAAGCCGGGCTTTGATAAACGGGCTGCTAAGTGGAACGTATCGGCCGGCCGAGAACCTGCTCGCGACAAGGCGCTCGGCATTTCGCCAGGCCGGTGGCGTACTTCAGGGGGTTTAGTCATCCAGGTGCAACAGCTGATGGCTAGTTTTCGGTCGTGTGAGGCATGTTCCATAAAAAGCACTCCGACACAGTGCTGATTGCCGCTGTGAATATCTACATCCATATCTACATCGACATGTAGACATTTATTACGGAAGTTTATAACGTTGCCCTTGCTTCGTATGATGCCATAATTGTTAAATGTATATTTCGTGATTATATTTTTTGTGGTGTCGCACAAGTCCAAAGTGCGCGCCACCTACTTTCGCCGCGCGCCGCCATGCACGCACGGCGCGACGTTCTTACGGCGTCAGCCACGAGCGCCCTCTGCTACAACTCCGCTCGTGGCCACCACTGAACGACATCGTTCACTTGGGACTGAGATAGGAACCAGCTAACACTTCGGAATCAGATAGGCACCAGTGAAGACTTGGCTATCGGACAGGCACTAGGCAGGCCTCTAGCTCAACTATGTATCAGCATTCTGCAGTACTGAGCTATGTAAATGTTAAGTATTGTATAAATTCTGTGCATTATATATCTCGTTCTAATTTACTCTAGTGTTTCTAGTTTCTGCTGTCTCACTGGCTACTCCCCTCCGTACCAGCACAAGCGTGCTACCTTTATTCCTGTGTTGGTCTTCCTACTCGGCCACCGACACCTACGACGGAAACGAGACACACAAGCGGCGACGAGGCTGGGACACAAAATTTTTGGACGAAGAATTGATGGTACCGAATGTTTGAATTTGAAATAAGCTAAAGTACAGCATAAAATGAACATTAAAGCAAATAAACCGCGGATTGCATATTAAACTTGGGCACCATACAAGCAACAGCACGTTATAAAACTTACGGAACGCATCTAGCTGGATCCTGCACTTCGTATTGTAGAAGCTGGAAATGATAACTTTTATGTCTTATTTAATAAGTGAATGTTCGAGATACTTTCCGTGGGAGATCAATGTTCAGACTGTTCACTTCGATTTCATTTTTGTGTGACCATGGGTGGAACATGAAGTTACTGGTAATGATAAAAAAAATTAAAAATATGATCGGACTTCGTGAAATTACAAAAGAAATGACTGCAGATTCTAAAATCAAGCAAAGTATAGTATAAGGATGATTGATTGAAATTTTGCAGACAATGCGAAGCGATTGTAATGGCGTCTGAACATTAAACTATTACGGAGGCGAAGGAGCTCAAAACAATAGAAAATAAGTATTTGACGTGGAGGGATTCATTTAAATAAAAGGCAAAGAGAAGGGATGATTTTAAATTTAAGTAATATATTTTTACAACTTGCATCAGTTACATTGAATGGATACACGGAAGGAAGACGTCCGTACAGAACGAACATAGACAAGAGAGTGAGTAAAACTACTATCTCGGTTCCGTCTTCTCGCATGTTTGGGAGTAAAAAATGACGAACGAAATTAAATTAGTTGCATTGCGAGTCAGGGGGAACCGGAAGCGATAAGTATCGCTGATCAAAGATAAACAAAAAATAAATAAAAATTTCAGTGTATCGTTACAAGTTGATAATCGCGTTGAAAGGACTAAGACTTGCAGCGATGGACGGGATGAGAGAGAATTCTCAGACGCCGCATAGCGCCATCCAGGAAATGTAGGCGGCTATGGGGTAAGTGTATCAGTAACGTCGACGAAAGTATTTTCAAGGAGAGAACAAAAAAGTTTTGTGAACCAAGTTCCGGAATTCTTGAAACAGGGTGCTAAAAAAAGTAAGGGAGCTGGCCGCGGGGCCGAGGGGACTGAGGCGCTCCAGTCACGGTCTGCACGGCCACTACGGTCGGAGGTTCGATTCCCCCCTTGGGCATGGATATTGGTGCCGTCCTTAGTCTTAGCTAGTTCATAAGTAGTTTGTAAGCTTAGGGACTGATGACCCCGTAGTTAAGTCCCATAAGTTCTACAAACATTTGAACATCTGAATTTGAAGTAAGGGAGACTGGATATCAATGATGACATTCTGGAAATTTGAGAAGGTGAGCAACAATGACAGGGTATGTTGAATGGAATAAATTGTCTACTGAGAGCAGAATATGCACTGAGAGCAAACACAAAAAAAATTGGATCTTCGTATCTCGAGGGATAGCGCCAATCACTTCGAAACCCTGCCGGTCGCGGTGGCCGAGCGGTCTGCGGCGCGCCAATGACGTACTGCATCGCCACTACCTTCGGGGATTCTACATCTACATCTACATGGGATACGCTGCAAATCACATTTAAGTGCCTGGCAGAGGGTTCATCCAACCACCATTATACTATTTATCTGTCATTCCATTCTCGAATAGCGCGAGGGAGGAATGAACATCTGAATCTCTCCATTCGATCTCTGATTTCTCGTATTTCATTTTCATGATCTTTTCTACCTATGTAAGTGGGAGTCAATATATTTTCGCATTCAGAGTTTCGTAAGTAGCCCACGCCGCAGCGACAAGCGCCGTTGTTGTAATGATTCCCATCACAGATCCTGTATAATTTCCGTGACGCTGTCTCCCCTGTATCGTGACAATACGAAACGAGCTGCCCTTCTCTAGACTCTTTCGATGTCCTCCGTCAAACCCACCTGATAAGGATACCACACTGGGCTGCAATCCTAAAAAAAAAAAAGACGGACAAGCGTAGTGTATGCAGTTTCTGTTGTAGTTGTGTTGCATCTTTTAAGGGTTCTGCCAATGAAACGCATTCTCTGGTTCGCCTTTCGCACGACATTATCTACGTGTTCTTTCCAGTTTAAGTCTGAAGTAATAGTAATTTTGTGGAGTTTACGGCCATCACTTTTGATTGATTTACCTTGTAAACAAAGTTTAACGGAATTCTTTCCGTACTCATGTGGACGACTTCACACTTCTCATTATTTACAGTCAATTGCCAATTTTCACACCATATTGATATCTTATTCAGATCGTACTGCAGTTGGTTTTCATCTTCAGACAATTTTACTAGACGATAAATGACTGCGTCATCTACAAACAACCTAAGAGATCTACTTAGATTTTCCCATAAATCGTTTATGTAAATAAGGGTATCTGACAGAAATTTTCCTATCCAATCGCTCGTATCTCGAGGACTGTTACGACCAAAAATAAATAAATAAATAAAAATAAAAAAACAATAAAAAAATTTTAAAAAATGAATGATCAAGGTACTAGAGGGTCTCTTCTACATGGGCATCGGATTCTAGAAATTTTTGGTATTTATGGTACGTGAAGTTCAGAACTAAAATAACAATCAGCCGAAGCCATTACTCTCAAAATTTTTCGACAAAAATCAACTGAAGTTCTGCAACAGCCTGTAAGTATGAATAATTGAAAGAGGTCTACCATCTGTCAGTGTACCTGAGAACCCGTGTCTATGGCCCTCTGAGTCTCGTGGACATCCTTTTATAAAATACTGGCTGTAAACCCGGCGTCGCCCGGGTGTTTGTTTATCCTACACTCTGGTAGTCCACATCCCCTTCCCCCCTCTCTCTGCATCCACCTCTTTCTCTGCCATCTCTCTGTTCGTTTCCACCTTTCCCTCTCTTGGCAAAGTTTTCTGCAAGGTATCCTATGTAATGTACCATACAAAAATTTACGTACCCAGTGATCTTCCTCTTGGTTTAAAGGTCATAAAGGTCATGTGTGAAAAAATTCATAAAGCTTGGAGCAAAACTATGCATTTTGTAAAATTCCGTAAGTTAAGTACCCTCCACCATGCACCGAACAAAATTTTATACAGACAGTGACATTCCTCTTGTTTTTAAGATAGAGTGTGCCAAATTTCAGCAATATCGGAACAATACTACAGATTTGTATACAATAGAAGCGCAGGGTCACATTAAAAAACCCAGTTTGTTGTTCTCAAATATTCCAGATTTATTTCATAGAACACTTGTTCTGAAAACAACGAAAACAACAAAATAGAATCTGTGAAATCGTTCGAGCTGTTCTCAAGTTATGGCGTGACCAAGGTAATTAGGGATCCATTTTTATGTTGCAAAGTATCCTCCCTCATGCACCTCATGAAACTTAAGGTAGACGGTTAATTCCTCTTGTTTTGAATGTCAAGCGTGCGAAAATTTGTGTAGATCGGAACGAAACGGCAGATTTCGTGAGTCTGTAGGAGAAGTATGCTCCACCATGCACCTATCACAAAATACTTTCTTAGCTCACGTTTTCTACCTATAAACTAGTTTCCTGCCAAATTTCAGCTTCATAGGTGAAGTAGTTTTCGAGATTTGGTGTTTAGTCAGTGAGTCAGTAAGTCTCCGTTCACTTTTGTATAAATAGGGATTAGGAAAAGAGATTGCTTAATTTTGGATGCAAGAAAATTAAGGGTGACTTGCAGACAAAAATAAATAGTAACATGTAATTCTGTAATGCTAACTTTATTTGCCTGATGCGACAGTGATACTGTTGTGAGCGGTAGACTTCTTTTCGTTGCATCATTGTGTGTGTGTGGGTGGGAGGGATTCAGTTACAAAACGCTTCATGAACATCGGAAATTACATGCAAGCTTTGTTGCAGGTCGCTAACTACTGCCATTTTCCAATAATTGACGCATATATCTGGGTATTCTCACGCGGTGGCCTCTCATTATTTATGACGTCATATCTCCTGAGCTATGCGTCGTGCTCTTTTGTTTTTGGGTCAGGAACCTTCGTGGGCGTACGGTGAACAGTTCACCAAAGTTTCATTGTAATCAAATGAATGGTTTATGAACTCACAGAGGACATACAGACAAACATTCTTTTTCATATATATCGATATGAAGATCAGTCTTAATGTTCTGGAATGGATGACCTGTGTCCTTTATATGGGTAGTTACCCATATGCAGTATAAATTATTGCAAAAAGTTTATAATACAGTCGCAGATCTCACACCAGTCCACAACATGGATAACTATCAAATTCTGCTTTAGCAGAACTGTCGTCTGTAGCATAGCCATTTCTATCGCGTAGTTAATGTATCCAGGGCCGGATGTAGGACACTTGCCAAGGGGGGCAAGCTTAAATTTGCTGCCCCTTCTTTCAGTCCCCCCCCCCCCCCGTAAGAATCTACTTTTTGATGCTAATTGGGTTACATATTTCTAAATAAATGTCAGTCTCAGAACATGAACTTATTTCATTGACTGAATTAAGATCAAAGAAAAACAGAACAATATTAATACATACAAAAATATTACAACCTTACTCATCGTTCAAAAATCAATTCAAAATTTCGCTTTTCGATCTTTTTTTTAATGCAAAACTGTTTTTGATATCATCATAGTTTAGAGAAGCAGCTCGTTTGTGCTCTATGGATAATATACTCAGATTTATTACGCAGTCGTGCTTCTCAAGTCTATTTAATTAGTTTCAGCTTGGTGATACTTCTTTCCCCAGACGAAACTAGAATGGTAAGATATATTTTAACACTGTGGTAAGGTTGGGACACCCCTCTACCAATTTATTTTTACAAATTAAACTTAATGTTGACGATGCAGTGGAATCTACATCATTAATGCTTTTGACTTTCAATAAGAAGTGTGCGCACCTGAAATACTTTTTATATATATATATATATATATATATATATATATATATATATATATATATATATATATATATAAAGTATTTCAAGTGCGCACACTTCTTACATATAAAGTAGATTTTTAAAGTTTGATTAGCTGAAGTACCTCTGACAGGGCAACACTGAAGTCGGCAACCAGGAATTTTAGTTTTATTAAGTGATTTCGGTATTTCTTGCAGTCATTTTAAAAATCAAATGTTTATTAAGCTTATGAAACTTAATTACGGGGCCATCAGTCCCTAAACTTACAAACCACTTATCAACTACCTTATTCTAAGGACGATACGCTGGCCGCGGTGGCCGAGGTGACTGAGGCGCTCCAGTCACGGTCAGCACGGCCACTGCGGTCGGGGGTTCGAATCCCCCCTCGGGCATGGATATTTGTGCCGTCCTAGTTCGTAAGTAGTTCATAAGTACTTTGTAAGTTTAGGGACTGGTGACCCTGTAGTTAAGTCCCATAAGCTTAACAAACATTTGAACATTTGAAGGACGATACAAATATCTATGCCCGAGGGGGGATTCGAACCCCCGACCGTGGTGGCCGTGCAGACCGTGACTGAAGCGCCTCAGTCTCCTCGGCCACCGCGGCCGGCAGTCAGTCATTTTACTTTTAATAATTCTGTGTTAGTTAATTTTATAATAATTCTGTGTCAGTTAATTTTATTAAATTATACCAGAAAGTTACATTCAGTTAAAATAAATAAATAAAAATGCCTCCTCTACATTCTGCCGCCCGTGGCAACTGCCCCCTTTGCCCCTCTTTAGATACGGCCCTGATGGTATCGATTGTGTTTTGCCGCTACATGCGACCAGAACTTTTTTGGAATCTCTACGTGTCAGGGATTTGTTGCGGGAACCGTTGTAAGCTGCTGGCATTGAAGTTGGATCTCGGCTCATCCCGGCTCGGCTAGGCCCTAGGGAAGGGAAAAACTGACCGGTTAAAACCGATACCGGTATTTTAGATTTGAATAACCGGTTTTTTTCGATATTGATTTAGAGTCGGTTGTAACCGGTATTTTTTAGTTATTGCCAAGAACCGGGTAAAATTACCGGCACGACTACTTCCCGTAGTAGTGATTCAAAATGTGTTTTTTGTAAATAATTTTTAAAACTTTAAACTAGTTGACCCTAATATTTAGGGCTATTCCTAAAATTTTCCTCTGCTGTGAAATATTAGGTCATCGCAGTAACTAAGAAAAGCGATCAGTGATAATTTAAGAACAAACCCGGCAGTCAGAAATGCGTGGCATAAGAACTTATGGACTGGTGCAGCTACTGAGGTATCGACGCAGCTGTTGCCGTGTGGCGTGGCCTATTAGACGACGCGCGTGCACCGGCAGTGTACGAGACTTGCCTCCGTCTGGTCATGCGGCAGTTCCTTGCTGTCGTCGCCAGACATCGGTTGTGTCTTAAATGGCACCATCCCGAGTGTGGAAGTACTTCACCAAGTACGGTAGCAGTGAGGTACAATGCTCCATTTGCTTTAAAAAGCTGAAAACGGGTGGAGGTACTACAAACATGCTGTGTCATTTAAGGAGAAAGCATCCAAAATGTTTCTTGGAAGAGAAGGTAAATTCGATTCATATACTTATTATGTAAGCTTGGAATAATAACTTTTGATGTATTATCATATTGTTATGCTAACAAGTTGTATTAATGTGATTCCCTGAAAGCGAGGGACATTTTTAATTACCAATATGGATTTAGGTAACATTCATCGTGTGCTGCCTCGCGAGGTAGCCGTGCGATCTGAGGCTCCATGTCACGAACTGCGCGGCTGCTGCAGTCGGAGGTTCCAGTCCTCCCTCCTCCCTCGGTCATGGGTGTGTATGTTTTGTTAGCGTAAGTGAAAGTTATATTAAGTAGTTTTTAAGTCTAGGGACCGATGACCTAAGCAGTTAGGTCTCTTAAGAACTCACACCCATTGGAACGTTCTTTGATCATGTGGTACACAGTTTTCCTAGTTCAATTTGCGTGAATTTACACTGACAACAGTCATACTGTTAGTCGGAACTGTGACTTTATTTTTCGAAATACTTCTGCAGCACTGACTGAAGTTCATTTACACTGTCACTTATATATATATATATATATATATATATATATAACGAGATATTCGTATGCGCTGGCTCACAAGTCCAACTTACGGAGTGGTTGGCTCAATATTCGCAACTGCCGGATGGAAATACTAGGCCAGTAAATCTGTATGCTTGATATATCGTCTTCTACAGCGTCCTGCCTAGGATTATACACACTCAAGAAGCCGTAGTATTGGGAGGGATGTTTGTTAAGCTTATGGGACTTAACTACGGGGTCAT
Organism: Locusta migratoria; assembly: GCA_026315105.1. Lineage (NCBI taxonomy): Eukaryota > Metazoa > Arthropoda > Insecta > Orthoptera > Acrididae > Locusta > Locusta migratoria. Next base: position 21,006,165 of record CM048754.1, read on the forward strand.
CAGTCCCTAAACTTACAAACTACTTATCAACTACCTTATACTAAAGACGGCACAAATATCCATGCCCGAGGGGGGATTCGAACCCCCAACCGTAGTGGCCGTGCAGACCGTGACTGGAGCGCCTCACTCCCCTCGGCCACCGCTACCGACTATTGGGAGGGGATCTTGCAAAATATGGAAGGACAAGTGATTTATCGTGTATCGTAATCTACCTAAATTTTAACTAAACTTCGTAGGTTTCGGTTTCGGCCGAAACTAGAAGAACCGAAAATTCGATTACGGTTTCTGTTTCGGCCGGAAAATATGTTTCGGTCGAACTCTACTGGAAATAATAGCAATTAAAAAAAAACCGAAAACCGGTTATTTAAAAAAACGGTTATCTTGAGCAGTTTTTACGGTGCGGTTAAACTGGAGATGAAAAGAACCGGTATAACCGGAATAAGCGAAAACTGGTTGTTTCAGCGATAACCGCCATCCCTACTCGGCCCGGCGAGCGGCGTGAACGCAGTCTAAAGCGAGGCTGGGTTTCGCCGCCCATGCGCTAACGCGGCCCTAATCTGCGTTTGTAAACAGACGATCCAGTCGCTGTGTAAACACCGCTCTGGGAGCCACGCGCAAAACTCGCACCTGCGCCTCTGCACAAAGGCGCACCAACCACCTGGGACACTGTCTACTCGCATCTCTGAGGCTAAGGCCGCGCTTGGCGGTGTTCTCTACATCTACATACATACTCCGCAATTCACCGTAAGGTGCGTGGCGGAGGGTACACTGTACCACTACTAGGCATTTCCTTTCCTATTCCACTCCCAAATTGAACGAGGAAAAAAAGAATGCCTATATGCCTCCGTACGAGCCCTAATTTCTCTTATCTTGTCTTTGTGATCACCACGCGAAATGTAAGTAGGCGGCAGCAAGATCGTACTACACTCACCTTCAAATTCCGGCCCTCTAAATTTACTTAACAGAAATTCACGAAAAGAACGTCGTCTTTCTTCCAGCGATCCCCAATTGAGTTGCCGGAGCATTTCCGTGACACTCGCGCATTGGTCTAACCTACCGGTAGCAAACCTAGCAGCTCGCCTCTGAACTGCTTCTATGTCTTCCTTTAAACTGATCTGCTGCGGGTCCCAAACACTTCAGCAATACTCAAGACGTGGTCGTACAAGCGTTTTATACACGGTCTCCTTTACAGGTGAAGTACATCTTCCCAAAATTCTCCCAATAAACCGAAGTCGGCTGTCCGCCTTACTCACAACTGTCCTTACATGCTCGTTCCATTTCATATCGCTCTGCAATGTTACGCCTAGATATTTGAACGACGCGACAGCATCAAGAAGCTCACTACTAATGCTGTATTCGAACATTATAAGATTGTTTTTCCTACTCATGCGCATCACCTTACATTTTTCTACATTGAGAGCTAGCTGCCAATCTTCGCACCAACTAGAAATTTTGTCTAAGTCATCCTGTATGCTATTACAGTCAGTTACAGACGACACCCTCCCATACACCACAGCATCATCAGCAAACTGCCGCAAATTACAACTTACTCTTTCCATCAGATCATTTATATAGATAGAAAATAATACCGGTCCTATCACACTCCTCTGGGGCACGCCTGACGATACACTCGTCTCTGACGAACACTCCTCTCGATAATAATCGTGGCAGAAATAGTCGCCTCTTAAGGCCGTTACGTTACGTAACGTGACAGATTTTTCAAAAGATCCGATTCCATATTTTTAAATGGTGCAATTCACACCGACCTTGCAGAACCTCACAGACGCCACAGACGACGACGTACGAATCTCTGGGATCGCTCCGAGAGCGATCTGTTGAAAACGTCTGTCGACGTCTTCAGCTTAGGGATGGCAGTTATCGCTCGAACAACCGGTTTTCGGTTATACCGGTTCTTTTCATCTCCAGTTTTACCGCACCGTAAAAATTGCTCAAGATAACCGGTTTTTTAAATAACTGGTCATCGGTTTTTTATTGCTATTATTCCCAGTAGAGTTCGACCGAAACGTATTTTACGGCCGAAACAGAAACCGTAATCGAATTTACGGTTCTTCTAGTTTCGGCCGAAACCGAAACTTACGAAATTGAGTTAAAATGTAGGTAAATTTACGTTATACGACAAATCAAGTGTGAGTTCTTATGAGACGTAACTGCTTAGGTCATCGATCCCTAGACTTAAAAACTACTTAATGTAACTTAAACTAACTTACACTAAGGACAACATACACACCCATGACCGAGGGAGGAGGGAGGACTCGAACCTCCGACTGGAGCAGTCCGTAACATGGAGCCTCAGACCGGACGGCTACCTCGCGAGGCATCAGATGATCAAAGTTACCTAAATCCATATTGGTTATTAAAAAAGCCCCAGGCTTTCAAGGAATCACATTAATAAAACTTGTTAGCATAACAATATGATAATACATTAAAAGTTATTATTCCAGGCTTACATAATAGGTATATGAATCGAATTTTACCTTCTCTTCCAAGGAACATTTTGGATGCTTTCTCCTTAAATGACACAGCATGTTTGTAGTACCTCCACCCGTTTTCAGCTTTTTAAAGCAAATGGAGCATTGTACCTCACTGCTCCCGTACTTCGTGAAGTCGGGATGGTGCCATTTAAGACACAACCGATGTCTGGCGACGACAGCAAGGAACTGCCGCGTGACCAGACGGAGGCAAGTCTCGTACACTGCCGGTGCACGCGCGTCGTCTAATAGGCCACGCCACACGGCAACAGCTGCGTCGATGCCTCAGTAGCTGCACCAGTTCTCAAGTTCTTATGCCACGCGTTTGTTGCGCGTTTCTGACTGCCGGGATTGTTCTTCTTAGTTACTGTGATGACCTAATATTTCACAGCAGTGGAAATGTTAGGAATAGCCCTAAATATTAGGGTCTACTAGTTTTAATTTTTTTTAATTATTTACAAAAAGCACATTTTGAACCACTACTACAGGAAGTAGTCGTACCGGTTTTTACCCGGTTCTTGGCAACAACTACAAAAACCGTCACCAAATAAATACCGAAAAAAGTCTGTAACTCTGTAATGGAAGTCAGCGACCGACGGTGTGGTCACCCCACATCCAATATAGCTTGTCACTTGGTCGGGTTAAAGGAGAGAGTTAGGTTAGGATCTATTCTGTGTCTGAACTATATTAGATTTCAGTTTCCTGGGGTACAATGAATTCCAAATTCATTTTTATGCTTCGAAATTAGTTCTACAATGCGGCTTTTGTTATTAATAAAGTTTTCGAATGCATACGAATGAGCTACACCTGTCTGGAAAGAAGAAAGTGGCGAGGATTGTATACTTTTCTCAGTTATTGCTACTCCCAGACAATCTTTACGAATATGTTAGGTACCGGAAAAGGAGAAATTTCTGTTACGTACTTGCGATATTTCGTGGTGTCATTGACAAAACAATATTATTGTTTTGCTGGATTTGTTTGAAGTTGTGCAGACATACACCAGTTAACCTCCATGTTTTAAATAATGAAAAACTACACTAGTTAGGAGAGTTTATAATTTATCACAACGACTTTCGAGGATTTATTCGCGTCGTCTACTGCATTTGTTTACGTAAGTGCAGTACTTATTCGACGTTTCAATGTGTAATTTCCATACACACTTGCACTGCAGTGGTCTCTTAGATTAGCTACTGAAGTTCAGAATATCGGACAGAATAAATATTGAGGTCCGTGTTTTATCATAATGTTAGAAACCATAACTTTTTCTGTCTGCTTAAAGTTATTGTGCCTCTGCCATTACTCAGAATATGCACTGTAATAATCGTGACTTCGGCCTACCTGTGTACAGAAATCAGTGTCAGTGACGATTTGTGTGTTCCGATATCCACTTTAATGGAGCAGACACAATACCGGCAAGTATAGACAGACGTACTATTTAGTATGTAGAAAAAGTTGCCAAGATTTTATTGTGTGTGCTACGATTTCCCTCATTACAAAAATGTTCAAATGTTTGTAGAGCTTATGGGACTTAACTACGGGGTCATCAGTCCCTAAACTTACAAACTACTTATGAACTAGCTAATACTAAAGACGGCACAAATATCCATGCCCGAGGGGGGATTCGAACCCCCGACGGCCGACCGCGGTGGCCGAGGGGACTGAGGCCCTACAGTCACGGTCTGCACGGCCACTACGGTCAGGGGTTCACATCCTCCCTCGGGCATGGATAATTGTGCCATCCTTAGGATAAGCTAGTTGATAAATAGTTTGTAAGTTTAGGGACTGATGACCCAGTAGTTAAGTCCTATAAGCTTAACAAACATTTGAACATTTTTTTGAACCCCCGACCGCAGTGGCCGTGCAGACCGTGACTGGCGCGCCTCAGTCCCCTCGGCCACCGCGGCCGGCCCCTCATTCCAGTATCTTCAAAAAGTCATCTGTGCAAGTGCTACATAAAATCACACAAGGAAACTTCACGATGTATTTATGTAAACAAATGCTCTAAAAGTGAGAAAAACCCTCTAAATGCGTCGTGCTAAGCATAAAAAAACATAATGGATGCAGTTTTTCAGTATTTAAATTCATGAAGAACTCAGTTATAGGTCATCCAGAAACATCCGATTATGATGAACGAAATGAAGTTTACGGAACATTGAACTTCAATGACTGTCATTCAGTATATTTGTGAAAGACAAGTGTGAAATTAAGAATAATTTTGAACACAGAAACGACACAAAAGTGGAAGCACACGTAGGCCTGCACCACATTTGCAGGTCACTTCACAGAACAGACTTATCAACTTGTTAAAGAACGCCATAACCAGTAAGAATAATTTGTAATACCCGATTATCACAGTGCAAAATAACGTAAGAGAGCCACTACAATAACATTAACATACGCCACAATCCCAGATTGAACACATTTTTTGAGGTTATAATTTACGCCTAAAATTTCTGACAAAGGATTTAACCAACTATGGGTTTCCAATAAACTAATATCAGACCATAGATTCCGAATTATATCCCGATTGTGATATTTATCGTGTTCTGGGTGTCACAATCTCTTTCTTTCTTTCACTAAAGCATATCAGTTTCTCACTGCCCGCAGTGGCCGAGGGGACTGAGGCGCTCCAGTCAAGGTCTGCACGGCCACTACGGTCGGGGGTTCGAATCCCCTCTCGGGCATGGATATTTGTGCCGTCCTTAGTATTATCTAGTTTGTAAGTAGTTTATAAGTTTAGAGACTGATGACCCCGTAGTTACGTCGCTTAAGCTATACAAACATTTATATTTTTCTCACTGCCCATATCCAGCATATGAGAACGTCGGTCGATTTGACCGAAGAAAACAACTGATATGAAACTTCCTGGCAGATTAAAATTGTGTGCCGGAACCGGGACTCGAACCTGGGACCTTTGCCTTTCGCGGGCAAGCGCTCTACCGACTGAGCTATCCCGACACGACTCACGATGCCGCCTCACAACTTCACTTCCGCCAGTACCTCGCCTCCTACTTTCCAAACTTCACAGAAGCTCTCTTGCAAACACGCAAGACTAGCACTCCTGGAAGAAAGGATATGGTGGAGACATGGCTTAGCCACAGCCTAAGGGATGTTTCCAGAATGAAACTTTCACTCTGCAGCGGAGTGTGCGCTGATATGAAACTTCCTGGCAGATTAAAATTGTGTGCCGGAACCGGGACTCGAACCTGGGACCTTTGCCTTTCGCGGGCAAGCGGTCTACCGACTGAGCTATCCCGACACGACTCACGATGCCGCCTCACAACTTCACTTCCGCCAGTACCTCGCCTCCTACTTTCCAAACTTCACAGGCAAAGGTCCCAGGTTCGAGTCCCGGTTCCGGCACACAATTTTAATCTGCCAGGAAGTTTCATATCAGCGCACACTCCGCTGCAGAGTGAAAGTTTCATTCTGGAAACTGATTTGAATTTCACCGACTGTCGTCAGAGGTCTGTACGTTGGGGCGATGAGATCGTCTACACTGTGACCGTGGCCATAGTGGAGTAGGCTACTGGTCTGAAACGATCGGCCGTCTTCCGCCGATGTCTGTCGTCGGTAAAACCCACCGATATCGCAGCCTCTGTGACGATAGCCTTAGGCCGTTTTCCCAGTGACACCTACAGACCGTCGTCAGACGCCACCGGCCGAATTCCACTGAAGACATCGACCGACGGCGTGGTCACACTGCATCCCATATAGTGTTTGACTTGGCCAGGTTAAAGGAGAAGGTGAGGTTAGGTTAAAATTTATTCTGTATCTGAAGTGTATTAGATTTTGATTTTGTGGGGTGCAATGTATTCCACCGACATGTTCATACTTCGAAATTAGTGCTACAATGCGGCTTTTGTTATTAATAGAGACATCGAATGCATACGAATGAGCTACATCTGTCTGGAAATGGTGTTCCACAAGGATCCATTTTAGGGCCTTCGCTTTTTCTTGTGTGCCGCAATTGTTACCTCGCGGTAAGGAATGTAACAAATTTGGTTGAAATCGGTCCAGTGGTTTAGGAGAAAATGAGCAGCATTGTTGCTAAATGCAGCAGTTTTTCATGCATCTCATTGTTTATGACGTCATACGTCCTTACGTATATGTGGTAGGTGATTGTTACACTTACGGAGACCGTACTCATGCATTGGAACTTACATCAACAAAATTTGAAAAGGATTGGATCAAAATTATAGATTTGTATGCAACATGTATTTTGTGTCCCGACTTCGTCGCCGCTTTTGTGTCCCAGCCTCGCCGTAGGTGTCGGTGGCCGAGTGGAATGAAACCGACACGCTGGTGCAGGTACGGAGGGGAGCAGCCAGAAACTATAAACACTCGAGTAAATTAGAAAGAGATATATTGCACATAATGTAACAATACTTAACTTTTACATAGTACTGCAGAATGTTGATACACAGTTGTTAGAGGCCTGCCTAGTGCCTGTACAATAGCAAAGTCTTCACTCGTGCCTATCTGATTACGAAAGTCCTAACTCGTTGCTATCTCAGTCCGAAGTGCTTATTCGTTGCTGTCCCAGTTCGAAGTGCGAAGTGCGAAGTGCCGATGTCCTTCAGTGGTGGCCACGAGCGGCGTTGTACCAGAGGGCGCTCGTGGCTGTCGTCGGAAGAACGCCGCGCCGTGCATGCATGGCGGCGCGCGGCGAAAGTAGGTGGCGCGCACTTTGTACTTGTGCGACACCACACCCCTCCCCCCCAAACCGCCGCGCCGTCGTGGCGTAGGGCTGAGGGCCACGGCGACGGCACTGGGAGGAGGGCCTGAGCGGGGGCGTTACTGGTGGGACGGGCGTCGTAGCTGAGGCCGGGATCGAGACGCCGTCCGCGCCCCGGCATCCGCCTTGCGATCCTCCAGGGAACCCGCCGAAACCTGGGGAAGGGCGCCCGCCCCCGCCCAGAGGGAGCAGGTCATCTTCTTCTGAGGTGCGTGGCCCAAGCTGGGGGGGCCCGCACGGTCCCGGAGTCCCTCTCGGTGACGCTGTCGTCTGCGGCGGCGACAGCGGCGGCGACGACTGCGTCGGATGTACGTCGACGTCCATAGGGATCTCGTAGTCCGGGGACGAACGATGTGGCTGTGCTCCCTGGCGGTGAACTGGGTCTGGAATCAAGAAACCGGAGACAGGATCGCGCGGCCTGTGCAGGCGCAATTGGTTTGCGTGGCGCCGCAGCTCCGACCCTGTGGAAGAACGTACAACAAACATATTGCGCCCAAGCACGCGTTGAATGGTGCCCGGCAACCATGTCTTCTTGTTTCCAGCAAACACCCTGTACAGCACCGGCGTGGAAACCTGAAAACGCGTAGCGCCATACGAACCGACTCGGTGCGTGGGAGGCTGCAGCAGGTGAAGGAGAGTGCGGTGACGGCGGGCCGTGTAGCAGCTCGGCAGGAGACGGGCCGTCACGTGGCATGCACCGATACGTAGACAGGAAAATTTGAAGAGCTTGCTGCCTGGAGTGCTGACCTTTCATCTTCTCCATGTGAGACTTGAATGTTCGAACGAAACGTTCTGCTTCACCATTGGACTGAGGGTGAAAAGGTGCGGTGGTGATATGCTGAATGCCATTCACGCGACAAAACTGTTGAAATTCCGCACTAACAAACTGAGGTCCATTGTCACTGACGATAGTTTCAGGCAAGCCTTCGATGCAAAACACTGATGTTAAGGCACTGATTGTACTAGAAGCTGTCGTTGAGTTCATGGCAATCACAAAAGGAAACTTGCTGAAAGCGTCTACAATAATTAACCAGCGCGTATTCCAGAATGGTCCGGCAAAGTCAATGTGTAAACGTTGCCACGGTCCCTTGGGGCGTGGCCAATCCGAGAAACGTTGCGGAGGAGCCGCCTGATGCTCCGCACAAACTGTACACTGTGATGTCATGCTCTCTATCTGAGCGTCCATACCAACCCAGGTACAATGACGTCTGGCCAATTGCTTTGTCCTAACAATGCCCCAATGTCCTTGATGCAGGAGGCGCAACACTTCACGTTGCAGGGAACGAGGAACAATTACTCTTGTTTGGTCGTTGTCCGTATGTAACAACAGTACACCCTGACTTAAAGATAATGCATGACGTTGTGCAAAATAACGTCGAACCAGAGGCCGATCAATGTCTTTGGCTCTGGCAGGCCAACCAAAGCGAACAAAACGTGCTACCACATTTAGGTCTGCATCCGCAGCTGTTTCCTGTGCAACCCGACGATAGTTCAAAGGGAAGTCTGCGACAGCGGAAGCATCTCTGGAGTCTATCTGACAACATGCCATTTCTGAAGAATCAAACGACACATCCTGGCCAACCGGAAGTCGGGAAAGTGTGTCCGCGTTAGCATGTTTAGTGGTAGGTCGGTACAAAATCTCATACTGATAATTAGACAATATCAAGGACCATCTCTGAAGCTTTTGTGCCGTACGTGGCGGAATCGGCTTTGTGGGTGAGAACAACGACGTGAGAGGCTTGTGGTCAGTCAATAAATAGAATTTTCTGCCATAGAGATAATGATGAAATTTTGTGACGCCGTAAATGATTGCTAAGGCCTCCTTTTCTATCTGACTGTAATTCTGTTGCGTCGGCGTCAGTAGCTTGGATGCAAAGGCAATTGGACGATCGTGACATCCAATACGATGCGACAGAACAACACCCACACCGTACGATGAGGCGTCAACTGCTAGCACTACAGGCTTCTGTGGGTCAAAGGGAATCAAACATGCATCGCTGAGTAGCGCAGACTTTAGTTTGTCAAAGGCAACCTGACAATCTTTGGACCATACAAAAGGAACATTCTTCCTACGTAAGTGATGCAGTGGAGCTGCAATCTGAGAGGCATTGGGAATAAATCTGAAATAATAGTTAAGCTTTCCCATTACTGCTTGCAATTCGTGCACATTCTTAGGAGGAGGCAAGTCTTTGATTGCTCTAAGATGTGACTGTAAGGGATGAATTCCTTGGGCATTAATCACATGGCCTAGGTACTCTATTTCAGTTTGAAAAAACGAACACTTTGCTTTATTACAGCGTAGACCTGCTGCAGTCAACACTTTGAAAAGACACTCCAGGTTTGCTAAATGTTCTTCAACTGTACGTCCGGATACCACAATATCATCTAAATAGTTCGAACAACATGGTACAGAAACTGTCAGCTGTTCCAAAAAACGCTGAAAAATAGCGGGAGCGGAAGAACTGCCAAAGGGTAGGCGTTGAAATTGAAAAAGGCCCATGTGAGTATTAATGACGAAAAACTGTTTTGACTCGTCATCAAGTGGAATCTGTAAGTATGCCTCTGCTAAATCAATCTTAGAAAAGAAACGAGACTGTCCTAATTTGTCCATAAGTTCGTCAGGTCTGGGCAGGGGATAAGTGTCTACAATTGTTTGACTGTTCACCGTTGATTTGAAGTCCGCACAGAGACGAAGTTTTCCTGACGGCTTGGGTATAATTACTATAGGCGAGGCCCACTGACTCGCAGAAACAGGAGAAATCACCCCACTATCTTGCCAACGTTTAAGTTCTTCGGCAACTGTATCACGCAAGGCGATAGGCACTGGTCTAGCTTTACGAAATTTTGGAACTGCAGATTCTTTTAAAGTTACATGTGCCACGAAGTCTTTTGCACAACCTAGTTCCGGCGAAAACAAGTCACTGTATTTGTCACACAATGCATTGATTTTATCCTGAGGCACTATTGACGAAATTTGAAGCACATCTCTTTGAATTGATAAACCAAACAAGTCAAAAGCATCTAGTCCAAAAATGTTCTGTGTCGATTTGGCCTGAAGAACTACAAAAGCAACTGTTTTTGTTACACCTTGAAAAGAGGCAGGCAGGCTACACGTTCCTAGCACGGGAATATTTTGACCTGTATAAGCTGTTAACACTTGTTTACACAGCGATAATTTTGGCGAACCCAGAAGTTCATAAGTATCTTTATTAATTAAGGTAACAGCGGAACCAGTATCAAGCTGAAATTGCACAGTCTTATTTTCTATAGAGAGAGTAACAAACAGCTTGTGCTTCTGGCGCACGACCGGTGCGCGAATGTGGGCAACGTCTAATACATATTGTTTTCTGCGCTTGCGCGGGTTGCGTGCGGTAGGAAGCGGCGCATACTCGGCACACAGCGGATTAACCACACTGTCACTAGATGACACTACCGCCAGATCGGCGTCCGCGCAATGCGAGGCTACTGCACTAAAATTACTTTGAGTAGCTACACCAATTCTACTGTCACTAGCTACACAGTACTGGGCACTATTACAGTTAGTAGTTGCAGAAGGCACTATTTTCACTACAGGAATGCACTGTTCATAGTCATTTTGCTTGTCCCGAACCCTTTTCCGTTGCACTGTTTTACGCGCTCGTCGGCGCTTGCTACGTGGTGCACTATATAGTTTTGCCATAGGCGCAGAACTACTTTCTTGCAATTGAGAACCAACTAAAGCACTGTTCAATTCTACAGCGTCTATAACATTTACTGTATGCACTGCTCTCGCACTTTGCGAAGCACTGTTTCTAACGTTACTGTTCTTTGAGTTTTTAATTTGCATACACACAGACTGCACATGTCCCGATTTGCCACATTGATAACAGGTTGCGTTGCGATTAGGGCAATGAGCACGCTTGTGGCGAGACACACACTGGGGGCAAGATTTACGTACATTTTTCTGAAATGAGCGTTGGCGCCCGTTATTCAAATTACTGTGTCTAACACTACGGGGCGACCTTTGCGTCGCACTTTTACACTGGCTACTGTTCACTGTCTGTTCAGCACGGCCGGTAGAAAAATAAGAATCACTAGTGCTATACTGAGAACTACGGCTAGGAAAGCGTCCGTTGCGGCGCACTGAATTTACACTGTGGCTTTGCATTTCTACATCTGCTAAGTCAAAAGTATCATGCGCTTCTATAAGCTGCAGTACACTGTCTAATGAGGGGTCAGACTGTTTCAGAATTGCTGCTCTAATTCTGGGGTCCTGAATATTCTGCGTAATCGCATCCCTCAACATCACGTCACTATACGAAAGTCCACAAGAGCAAGTAAATTTACATTGGCGCGTTAAGCCCTTCAATTCCGTAATCCACTCTTGGTGTGACTGCTGCGGTAATTTTTTAAGTCTGAAAAATCGGTACCGCGCAGCGGCTACAAGAACTTTTCTCTCATAATGAGCATTCAGTGCATCTACAATTTGTTCAAAGTCTACATCACGAGGAGATGCGAGAGGGAAAAGTTTTTGCAATAGTACGAAAGTCTGGGGGCCCACAATCGATAAGAAAAGGTTCTTCACTCTCTGACCTGTAATTTGATGAGCCGCGACGAGTTCTTGAAACTGTGCGAAATAGTCGCTCCATTCTTCCTCACGTTCGTTGTACTGGCGGAACGTCGGAAGCGGTGCGGCGGCAGGTGTGGGCTGCTGATGTGACGACTGTTGTTGTTGGTGAGCAGCCTGTGTCGTCAACTGCGACACGGCCTGGAGAAGCTGGGTAATTTGCGCCGTCTGTAACTGAATAATTTCCATTAAGTTTGGGTTCGGGGTCGTGGCCATGCTGACCGATTAGGCGCCGCGCATACAAGTAACTTATAACAAAACACAAATGCAATATGAAAGAGGACGCTCTGCAACAAAAAAGTCCACAAAATACGTAACAGAATATGTTCCCCCAAAAATCTTATAATAAGGGTGGGTGGGCGGGAGCAATTTTTGCGTGCTCCGACTGCTGCTGTCTGGCTGCTGTAAGCGGGCTGGTCCAAGGTTCTATCACTCCTCGTCGCCACTTTTGTGTCCCGACTTCGTCGCCGCTTTTGTGTCCCAGCCTCGCCGTAGGTGTCGGTGGCCGAGTGGAATGAAACCGACACGCTGGTGCAGGTACGGAGGGGAGCAGCCAGAAACTATAAACACTCGAGTAAATTAGAAAGAGATATATTGCACATAATGTAACAATACTTAACTTTTACATAGTACTGCAGAATGTTGATACACAGTTGTTAGAGGCCTGCCTAGTGCCTGTACAATAGCAAAGTCTTCACTCGTGCCTATCTGATTACGAAAGTCCTAACTCGTTGCTATCTCAGTCCGAAGTGCTTACTCGTTGCTGTCCCAGTTCGAAGTGCGAAGTGCGAAGTGCCGATGTCCTTCAGTGGTGGCCACGAGCGGCGTTGTACCAGAGGGCGCTCGTGGCTGTCGTCGGAAGAACGCCGCGCCGTGCATGCATGGCGGCGCGCGGCGAAAGTAGGTGGCGCGCACTTTGTACTTGTGCGACACCACAATGTACATACAACACACAAACATACGGACACTCTGCTTTATATATAACTAGCTAAAAACTCGGCGCTGCCCGGGTATTTGTTTATTTATTCTTACCATTTTTCAGGTACATATTCATTTGTATAAGGGCTGTATGTCTGTAAAATCTCTTGGAAATGGAATTGGTAGTAAAGAAGTAATAGATTAAAACTTGGTGTGTAATGTGGCGGTTTTCCACGAACATTACTGTTTATGGTTTCATATCTCATGAACTATGTGTCGTACTGTGATACATTTTAGAAGCTACACTAAACTATATGCATGTATACTGTCTAAAATTTGTAGTGTATAAATTATAAATTGTAACGTCATACCGAGAGCTGTAGTTTTACTCCATAAACAGCGGAAAAGTAGTAAGCGAGAAACTTTTTTCCTTTCATCATTTTACTATGGTTGCCAGAGAGAAAAAGTTTAATAATGGTTTGAAATTATGTTTAAAGTTTGTTGCGAGTCGCTAAGCCCTATCATTCTCATACAGTGTATTTCGAAAGTCTCGCCGCATTATATGGCATTTTTTGCGATTTATATTGGTTTTGACGTAACATCTTTTAAACCATGTCCTGTATATATTTCTTAACCAAGCCGTAATTGTTACCGCACGTAAGGAATGTGTGTACGAAATTTGGTTGAAATCGGTCCAATGGTTTAGGAGAAAATGAGCAGCATTGTCGCAAAATGCAGCAGTTTTTCGCGCATAATCATTGTTTATGACGTCATATCTTGTGAACTATATCTCATATGTGATTCTTGCACTTAGGCGACTTACGTGTAGAAAATGTCATAAAGATTGGAACAAAACTGTAGATTTGTATGTAAGACGTACACACACATACGGACACTCTGCTTTATATATTAGAAGATATGTGCTCTGTCGTCAAAATAGGATACCGGGGGGGGCGATGGGTTAAATAGAAGTTTTAACTACCCTAAAATTAAAAAAAGCAAATGAAGTTTTCTTTTTAATAAATCCAACGTAATCAACCACATATTAACGTATTTACACTAAAATACGGATTTTTAAAAACCTCACATGCGATTTGGTGGGGGGGGGGGGGGGTGGAGGGGTCGAGCAAAATCTCACGATATCTCACCAGGGAGAGAGAGCGGGGTTTAAATAACGCCGAAATCATCTCACGTAATTAATGAACGAGCCTTTACCTCCATGGTATGAAACCAGCAATATCCGAGTAAATTCAAATTTGGCGGGAAATCCGTCAAGTTGGCAGCACTGGCAGACCGACCTGTGGCGCATATCCGTCAAAAAAAAATCCGCCAAATGTCAAAGCTAAATATTTCCCTCCTACAACTTGAAATTCCGCCCAATTTGACGGGAAATCCGTCACGTTGGCAACACTGGCAGACCGACATGTGGCGCACATCCGTCAAAAAAATCCGCCAAATGTCAAAGCTAAATTTTGCCCTCGTACAATTTGGAATTCCGTGAAATTTGACGGGAAATCCGTCAAGTTGGCACCACTGGCAGACCGACCTATGGCGCACATCCGTCAAAAAAAAAAAAAAAAAAAAAAAAAAAAAAAAAAAAAAATCCGCCAAATGTCAAAGCTAAACTTTTCCGTCGTACAACTTGAAATTCCGCCCAATTTGACGGGAAATCCGTCACGTTGGCAACACTGGCAGACCGACATGTGGCGCACATCCGTCAAAAAAATCCGCCAAATGTCAAAGCTAAATTTTGCCGTCGTACAACTTGAAATTCCGCCCAATTTGACGGGAAATCCGTCAAGTTGGCAGCACTGGCAGACCGACCTGTGGCGCACATACGGAAAAAAAAATCCGCCAAATGTCAAAGCTAAATTTTTCCCTCGTACAACTCTGAATTCTATCAAATTTGACGGGAAATCCGTCAAGTTGGTAGCACTGGCAGACCGACCTGTGGCGCACATGCGTGGGCTTCCCCGCCGTGACGTCAGCCGGGTACGCAGAGCGGCCCCATTCGACGGCTGCTGCCTTCTGCACGTGTGTCCGGCACGGAAACGCGGCACCCACTGCCTTAGACTTCTACTAGAACAGTGCACCTGTCTACGCCGACTAGTCCCTGCCTTGCCGGCTGTTCCAGTTCTGGTATCACTATCAGCTCGCTCACAAACGCCGCGATAGCGTCGCGAAAACCGAACCGTCTAGCGTTTGTTTTGTCCCGGCGGCTTGAGGTGGAAAGAAAAACACACGGCCACAGCTCGGAGGGACACCAACAATTTCGAACATTGCTCACTTGCTAAGACTGTTATATTTTGACGATACGATCACATGAAAGTAAGTAAATCTGTATTGAAATAAATCGCAATTAGCGATTGTGGTGTCATACAAGACTGAAGTGCGCGCCACCTACTTTCGCCGCGCGCCGCCATGCACGCACGGCGCGGCGTTCTTACGACGTCAGCCACGAGCGCCCTCTGCTGCAACTCCGCTCGTGGCCACCACTGAACGACATCGTTCACTTGGGACTGAGATAGGAACCAGCTAACACTTCGGAATCAGATAGGCACCAGTGAAGACTTGGTTATCGGACAGGCACTAGGCAGGCCTCTAGCTCAACTATGTATCAGCATTCTGCACTACTGAGCTATGTCAAAGTTAAGTATTACTAAGTCTCTATGAAATATACATCTCGTTCTAATTCACTCTAGTGTTTCTAGTTTCTGCTGTCCCACTGGCTGGTCACCTCCGTACCTGCACAAGCGTGCATCCTTTATTCCTGTGTCGGTCTCGTTCTACTCGGCCACCGACACCTACGACAACCGGCGGAAACGAGACACAAATGTGGCGACGAGGCTGGGACACAAAAGCGATATTACGGCTTCACTGTATTCGGTTTAGATGGAATACCAAAGCGCGGCGAATGAAAATTTTGCCCGGCCGGGATTCGAACCCGGGATCTCCTGCTTACTAGTCTTTTTTTTTTTTTTTTTTTTTTTTTTTTTTTTTTTTTTTTTTTGTTATTGCTCAATGGGTGGTTCTGTTCATTGCGGACTCTGATCGTTTTTGTTCGTTGATGTTCGAAGTGTCATTGGCTCAGCTTTTTTATTACAGAGGGCGTTGAGCCATCTGACCGGGCGCGCTGAGCCACGGCGCCCGGCTGTCAGACGCGTTGACCACTCCGCCACCGAGGACACAGTGACCAGCCCGACTGCAGAGGACTCTTCCCTGCACGTCTCCCGCCACACTGAAATCTCCATTCGCCACGCTGTCTCTTTCCTATACCACAGCCTATTTGTTCTGTAATGCTCGCAGCCACAATACTGTACTCCCGCATCAGGGAGAACAGACCATGAGGTATCGAGACAATTAAATGTCGTCAGGAGCAAAGCCTCGGCTTATTCGTCAAAAATATATATATAACTAATATTCACTGCAAGAATAAATTGATTTTGCTGTCATCTTCTCTATCCTGAGCAAGCCTCTTCAACTCCTCATAAGAACGGTAACCAACATCCATTTCAACCAGCTTACTGTATTCATTTCTTGGTCTTCCTCTGCGATTTTTTCCCTCACACACTTTTCCCCAGCCGGCCGCGGTGGCCGAGGGGACTAAGACGCTTCAGTCACGGTCTGCACGGCCACTGCGGTCGGGGGTTCGAATCCCCCCTCGGGCATGGATATTTGTGCCGTCCTAGTTCGTAAGTAGTTCATAAGTAGTTTGTAAGTTTAGGGACTGATGACCCCGTAGTTAGGTCCCATAGACTATACAAACATTTGAACTTTTCCCCAACGCTTAATTCACAATTCCTTGATGTTTAAGAATCTGTCCTACCAATCAATCCCTTCTTTTAGTCAAGATATGCCAGAAATTTCTTTTCTCACAAATTCTGTTCAGTTCCTCTTTATTAGTTACACGATCCACCCATCTAATCTTCAGCTTTCTTCTGTAGCGTCACATTTCAAAAGCCTCTATCCTCTTCCTGTCCGCACAGTTTATCATCCATGTTTCACTCCCATACAAGGCAATGCTTCCACACTCCAAATGTCTTCAGAAAAGACTAGTTACGCTTAAATTAATAGCCGAAGTTAACAAATTTCTCTTTTTAAAAACGCTTTTCTTCCCACTGCCATTCTGCATTTTATATCCTCTGTACTGCGACCACCGGATATGGTAACATTGAGGTTATATATGTCTTATGTGTGGACTATCTGTTTAGTACGAAGTACCTAACGATGGCATAAGAAGCCGAAACCTGCCAACAACAAGCAAATAAAAGATATTGTGAAACAAAACTACTACGTATTTAAGTTTTTAATAAGTCATTGTTCCTCCAAGTACTGACGGAATCTCTCTCTCTCTCATATATATATGTGTGTGTGTGTTAGTCTGTATGTCCTCTATGTGTTCATAAACTATTCATTCGATTGCAATGAAACTTTGGTGAACTGTTCACCGTACGCCCACGAAAGTTCCTGACCCAAAAACAAAAGAGCACGACACATAGCTCATAAGATATGACGTCATAAATAATGAGAGGCCCCATCGTGACAACACCCAGATTTATGCGTCAATCATTGGAAAATGGAAATAGTTATGGACCTGCAAAAAAGTTTGCATGTAATTTCGGACGTTTATGAAGCGTTTTGTAATCGACCCCCACACCCACAAAATGATCAAACCGATAAGAAGTCTACCGCTGACAACAGTTTCGCTGTAGATGCCGTAAAACTGTCGCATCAGGCATGATCTCGTATCAAATAAAGGTAGTATTACAGATTTGCATGTTACTATTTATTTTTGTCTGCAAGTCTCCCTTCATTCTCTTGCATCCAAAATTAAGCAATCTGTTTTCTTAATCTCTGTCTATATAAAAGCGAAAGGACACCCAGTCACTCACTGACTGAACACGAAATCCCATCTTTGAACCTGAAATATGGCAGGAATATAGTTTATGGGTAGAAAACTTCAGCTAAGAAAGTATTTTGTGATAGGTGCATGGCGGAGCATACTTTCCTTACAGATTCACGAAATCTACAGTTTCATTCCGATTTTCACGAAATTTCGCACGTTTGAACTTCAAAACAAGAGGAAGGTCACCGTCTACCGTATGTTTCATACGGTGCATGGGGGAGGGCACTTTGCTACATAAAAATGGATCCCTAAATACCTTGGTCGCGCCATAACTTGAGAACTGCTCGACCGATTTCACAGATGGTTTCTTTGTTGTTTTCGTTATTCTCACAACAAGGATTGTATGAAATAAAATTGGAATATTTGAGAACAACAAAGTGCGTTTTTCAATGTGACCCTGCATTTCTATTGCATGGAAATCTATAGTTTTGTTGCGATATTGATGAAATTTTGCACACTCTACCTTAAAAACAACAGGAATGAATGTCACTGTCTGTAAAAATTTTGATTCGGTACGTGGTGGAGGGTACTTACGGAATTTCACAAAATGTATAGTTTTGCTCCATCTTTATGATTTTCTCACCGTTGACTTTTAAACTAAAAGGAAGATCACTGGGTACATAAATGTTTGTATGGTACATGAAAAAGGGTACCTTGCAGAAAGAGGGAAAGATGGAAACGAACAGAGAGATGGGAGAGAAAGAGGTGGATACAGAGAGAGGGGGGAAGGGGATGTGGACTACCAGAGTGTAGGGTAAACAAACACCCCGGGCAACATAGGGTTTAGAGTTAGTTATGTATAAAGCAGGGTCTTCATGTATGTATGGGTGTTTGTATCGCATAAATACAGTTTTGTTCCAATGTTTTGTCTTTCTTTCTTGTAACTGCACATTTGATCTTAGAAACAAGACTAAAAGTTTGTTACTGTGAATGACAGAACCCTACCATTTTACTATGATTTTGATGAAATCTTGCATACTTGATCCTTAAGATTCGAGGAACCGCTGTCTACATAAAATTTCGTAAAGTGTTAGGTGGAGGACAACAGTCTTTCACAGCAATGTGTAAGCAAGAATTTTTTTTTTCCTTTACTAATTTTTCTATGGTTGTCAGCGAGAAAAAGTTAAATAAAGGTTTGAAATTACGTTTAAAGTTGGTTGCAAGTTGCTAAGTACTGTCATTCTCATACAGTGTGTGAATGAAGTCCCGTCGCATTATGTGGCAGTTTCTTGCAACTATATTGTTTATGAGGTCATGCCTGATACGACAGTTTTACGGCATCTACAACGAAACTTTTGTGAGCGGTAGACTTCTTTTCGTGCGCCGTGTTGCTGTGCCCGCGGTTCGATTCCCCCCTTGGGCAAGGGTATTTGTGTTGTCCTTAGTTTTGTTTACCTTAGGTTAAGTAGTTGCTATGCTAAGGACTAATAACGAAGCTGTTTAGTCCCATAGATTCACAAACATTTGAACTGTTTGAACATTCGTTTCGGTCATCTTAGGACCACGTTAATTCATATCAGCTTCATTTCTTCTATTCTTCCTTCTTTTTTTGTGTATTTCTCTTTCCCGTATTCCCATTTCTTCCACATATCTTCGTACATCTTCGATCCAACGTATTCTGCTTCTCTTGAACAACCCGTCTCTAATGAACAAGCTGTCGACGAGACGTTAAATCGTAAGCTTCCTTCCATCCTTGTTGTTGTTGTGGTCTTCAGTCCGGAGACTGGTTTGATGCAGCTCTCCACAATACCCTATCCTGAGCAAGCCTCTTCATCTCCACATAAGAACGGCAACCTACATCTGTCTGAATCTGCTTACTGTATCCATCTCTTGGTCTTCCTCTGCGATTTTTACCCCACACACTTCCCTCTAATGCTAAATTCACAATTCCTTGATGTCTAAGAATGTGTCCCCCCAATCTATCCCTTCTTTTAGTCAAGGTATGCCAGAAATTTCTTTTCTCCCCAATTCTGTTCAGCACCTCCTCATTAGTTACGCGATCCACCCACCTAATCTTCAGCATTCTTCTGTAGCACCATATTTCAAAAGCCTCGATCCTCTTCCTGTCCGCACTGTTTATCGTCCATGTCTCACTCCCATACAAGGCAACACTCCATACAAATGCCCTCAGAAAGGACTTCCTTAGGCTTAGATCAATATTCGATGTTAACAAATTTCTCTTTTTCAAAAACGCTTTTCTACCCATTGCCATTCTGCATTTTATATCCTCTGTACTGCGACCATCACTTGTTATGTTACTGCCCAAGTAACAGAACTCATCTACCTCCTTTATTGCTTCGTTTCCCAATCTAATTCTTTCAGCATCACCTGATTTTCTTAGACTGCATTCCATTACCCTAGTTTTGCTCTTGTTAATGTTCATCTTATATGCACCTTTCAGCACACTGTCCATTCCGTTCAATTGCTCTTCCAGGTCCTTTGCTGTATCTGACAGAATTACTATGTCGTCGGCAAAACGCAATGTTTTTAATTCTTCACCCTGAACTTTAATTCCTTCACCAAATTTCTCCTTGCTTTCCTTTATAGCTTGTTCAATGTACAAATTGAATAACATTGGAGAAAGGCTACAACCCTGTCTCATTCCCTTCAGAACCACTGCATCCCTTTCATGCCCTTCAACTCTGACAACCGCTGTCTGGTTTTTGTACAAGTTGTAAATAACCTTACGCTCCCTATATTTTACTCCTGCTTGCTTCAGAACTTGAAAGAGTTTATTCCAATCAACATTGTCAAAAGCCTTCTCCAAATCTACAAAAGCTAGAAATGTAGGTTTGCCTTTCCTTAATCTATCTTCTAGGATAAGCCGTAAAGTGAGTATTGCATCCCGAGTTCCTACTTTTCTCCTGAACCCAAACTGATCTTCCCCGAGGTCGGCTTCTACCCGTTTTTCCATCCTTCTGTATATAATTCGTGTTAATATTTTGCAACCATGACTTATTAAACTGATGGTTCTGTAGTTTTCACACCTGTTTGCACCTGCTTTCTTTGGAATGGGGATTATAACTGTGGTGTCGCACAAGTACAAAGTGCGCGCCACCTACTTTCGCCGCGCGCCGCCATGCACGCACGGCGCGGCGTTCTTCCGACGACAGCCACGAGCGCCCTCTGCTGGAACCCCGCTCGTGGCCACCACGGAAAGACACCGGTGACTTCGGACTGAGATAGCAACGAGTTAGGACCTTCGTAATCCGATAGGCACGAGTGAAGACTTTGCTATTGTACAGGCACTAGGCAGGCCTCTAACAACTATGTATCAACATTCTGCAGTACTATGTAAAAGTTAAGTATTGTTACATTCTGTGCAAAATATATCTCTTTCTAATTTACTCTAGTGTTTATAGTTTCTGGCTGCTCCCCTCCGTACCTGCACCAGCGTGCTATTTTTGTTACTGTGTCGGTCTCGTTCCACTCGGCCACCGACACCTACGACGAGGCTGGGACACAAAAGCGGCGACGAAGTTGGGACACAAAAATAACATTTTTCTTCCATCCTTATACAACAAGAATTGTGTAATCTGCTGTTTAACCTCCCCTGGTCCATTCAGCAAATGGGTACAAATAACATTCTCTTATTTTTCCTGATGACATTGGTTATTTTTAATATCTTGGAATACCGTTGCTGGTTAGATTGCTCTCTAAATTCACCATCTTCCGTTCTTTGAGGCCCTAATATTTTCCTGAGAATCTTCCGCTCCACCAGTTGTAGTCTCCTGATCGCTCCAGTTTTTACTGAGTTGAGTGTTTCTCCTGCGTATATAGCTTCAGGACAGATTAATGTGTGCTAATGTTACAGTTTTGCATTGATAGAAATATTCTTCTTATTACAGATTTTCGTCGTCAGTTTATACTCTACATTAATTTTGTTTATCAGGGCTTCCATTGCATTCTCTTCAGTGAGTCCAGTTCTACTCATTCTCCTAAGTATTCGAATTCATCCACATTCTGCATTTTCCGTCCTTCTATTGCCGTCCATCCAGGAGCTGCCGTTACGTTTGTCATATATTTTGTGTTTTCGACAGAGATCTGTAGGCCACCTTTAACTGCTTGCCTCTGTAGCTCAGCCCCTTCTAATGATTCGGACAGTAGGACAACATCACCTGCGAATTCAAGAAAGTCTACTCGCGTATTCTTTTTTCTTGCACCCCAGCCATATTTACTGTGGTGTCGCACAAGTACAAAGTGCTCGCCACCTACTTTCGCCGCGCGCCGCCATGCACACACGGCGCGGCGTTCTCACGACAGCCACGAGCGCCCTCTGCTGCAACCCCGCTCGTGGCCACCACGGAAAGACATCGGTCACTTCGGACGGAGATAGCAACCAGTTAGGACCTTCGTAATCAGATAGGCACCATTGAAGACTTGGCTATCGTACAGGCACTAGGCAGGCATCTAACAACTATGTATCAACATTCTGCAGTACTATGTAAAAGTTAAGTATTGTTACATTCTGTACAATATATATCTCTTTCTAATTTACTCTAGTGTTTATAGTTTCTGGCTGCTCCCCTCCGTACCTGCACCAGCGTGCTGTCTATATTCCTGTGTCGGTCTCATTCCACTCGGCCACCGACACCTACGACGAGGCTGGGACACAAAAGCGGCGACGAAGTTGGGACACAAAAGTGGCGACGAGGATGGGATACAAAATTTACTGTAGTAGTTAAAAGTAAAAAAATTAAGATTGTGGAAATTTACACCAAGAATTATATATAATTTTTGAAAGCACTTTTTTTATTTTTATTTTATTTTTTTGAACAGCGATCTTAAAATTTTTTATAATTAAAATAAGACAGTCTGTAGAACCGAAACCGATTGCCAGTAATAAACACAACAAATTGCGATCTAGACTGTCCTATTTTAATTATTAAAAAATTATATGTTTAGGGAAAAATCGTAAATTTTTTTCAGGCTGTTATTTTCGAGTGATTGTAGAGTAATACAGTCACAAAACATGCGGGAACACGTCGTAAAAACACTACATTTATATACTGAACAGTTCCTAAGAAAACAAGGCGTTTATATAGCCAATTTAACACTGCCGAGATAGGGTGGTATGTTCTCTTTCTTTATTGATATATCATTCCTCTAATGGGATGCGCTGGCAGTGCTTAAGGCGCTCTTCAGCCTACAGAATTACAAAAACCAAGAAGAAATACATAAATGAGAAGTGGTACATAAATAAAGCAAATTAAACACATAAGAAACTCGCTACACGACTGTACAAAAAAACTCGAGACACTCGAACAATCCCTTCATACTACGCTTGGGGAACTACGATCAGAACCATAGGTGGAAACATAAGCGACTAAAATCACTGCTCTTCAGACAGTAGCCACCTGCGGTCATAGGGAGGACCAATTCACAGACACGATGAATATGGCGAACCCCTGCAGAACAGCAAACTGACTGGCAATGCCAGCTGAGCCCACAGCCGACCAACAGGCAAAGAAGGGAAACCATATTCAGCGCACTGAACACAAACAGACTTATACAGTCCCACATATTTAGCCAGTTCTATGACCGAACTGTCTAACTATCATGACAAACCTGGCTATGTTCACAGGTATTCTGCCGCAGCCGACCCAGGAGACTTCACAGGAGCTCAGCTGCAGCAGAACCTCGCATCAAACGGACTGATTCTTCATGACGTACCAAGATATACCCTCTACTAACATTACCAAACCTTGCATTGTCTGTCGCAGATAGCATACCGCTACTGCCCTTGCAATCTACCCCACTGTCGCAGAGGTTTTTTTCCTTTGGTTCTTGCCTTGGCACTTTCTTTCCTCTGCCCTTACATACCTTTACCCTTCGTATACCTTTCGACCACTACTATCTCCAGATGCACCGTATTAATGTGTGATCGTGCCCACATGTACGGAGAACATCGCGGTTCCCACATCCCGTGATCCACCTTAGCAAAACTAACGGATACGGAGGTGACAGTAGAACCATTGAGTTCGTCAACACGTTGGTGCGGGCGTGGAGGGGATCCATCCTTTGCACACATAACATGGCGAGAAAGTGAAGGTAAAACCTCGTTGAATGAAGCGGATTGAAGAATGGATAAATATATATGGCGATGATGACAGAATAACACAAATACTGTAGCACTGATGCACATGGGCAGTTAAAATCTACATCTACTCTACATCTACATCGATACTCTGCAAATCACATTTAAGTGCCTGGCAGAGGGTTCATTAACCACCTTCATAACTTTTCTCTACCGTTCCATTCTCTAATAGCGCGCGGGAAGAAAGAACACCTAAATCGTTCCGTTTTCGATCTGATTTCTCTTATTTTATTGGGATGGTCATGTCTCCCTAAGTAGGTGGGTGCTAGCAAAATATTTTCACATTCAGAACTAAAAGTCGGTGATTGAAACTTCGCAAACAGATCACGCCGCAATGAATAACGTCTTTCTTTTAATGATTTCCACCCCAATTCGTGCAACATTTCCGTGACGCTTTCCCCCCCGTAACGTGATAAAACAAAACGAGCTGCCCTTCTCTGAACCTTCTCAATGTCTTCCATCAGTCCCACCTGGTGAGGGTCCCACAAGGGGCAACAGTACTCCAAGAGAGGACGCACAAGTGTGATGTAGGCAGTCTGTTTGGTGGAGCTGGTGCATCGTCTAAGCGTTCTGCCAATGAAACGTAACCTTTGGTTCGCCTTCCCCACAATATTTTCTATGTGTTCTCTCCAGTCAAAGTTGTTCGTAATTGTAACTCCTAGGCGTCGGCTGCGTGGTGGCCGTTAGCAGTTTAATTAAAAATAAACTGATTAGATTCACTCCGACAAAGAGAGACAAGTCACACACAGAAGTTTAACTAATATAGTGAAGTGATGATTGGGAAGGAGCAAGGGGAGGAGCGAAGAGGGGGGGGGGGTGGAGGGAGAGAAGGACAGAGAAGAGGGGGCAGGAGAGAGTAAGGGGACACAGAGCAATACGGGAAAGGGGATGGGACACCTGAGGAAGCTGGAAGGAGGAGGAGGGGGAGGTTACCGGTGGGTCTGGCAGGGGGACAGAGGGTGGGAGGGAGGAAGGGAGTGGGACCCTCAAAGGGGGATCAACAGGAGGAGAGGGGAGAAGAGGAGAAGGGGGAATGTCAGAGCCAGTACAAAGGGTAGATGTCTGGGCAGAGGGCATCGTCAGGGAGGGGCAGAGTGCGGAAATTGCCATGGGAAAGGGTAAGGAGGGTGGACTATTCGAGAGCAGTGGGGATACTGTGGTAGTGGTGCGGCAACGGGCTTGGGTTGGTGAGGAGAGGATGGACAATAGGGTGAGGGGGTCCAGTCTATGGGAGAGAAAACGGAGATGAAGTGCTCAACGAAGCGGACAAGGTGGAGGATGATGAGGGCATAGAGGAGCCGCGTGCGGAATGGGGGGTAGGAAGGGATATGGAAGGCGAGGCGGAGGGCGTGGCGTTCCAGGATCTCGAGGGACTTGTATAGGAATGGAGGGGCAGACATCCAGGCTAGATGGGTGACACGGAGGATGGGATGGATGTGGGATTTGTAGGTATAGAGGATGGTGGAAGGGGTCAGGCCCCAGGTTCGGCCAACAAGGAGTCTGAGGAGATGGAGGCAGGACTCGAGGGACAGGATCTCGAGGGACTTGTATAGGGATGGAGGGGCAGACATCCAGGCTAGATGGGTGACACGGAGGATGGGATGGATGTGGGATTTGTAGGTATAGAGGATGGTGGAAGGGGTCAGGCCCCAGGTTCGGCCAACAAGGAGTCTGAGAAGATGGAGGCAGGACTCGAGGGACAGGATCTCGAGGGACTTGTATAGCGATGGAGGGGCAGACATCCAGGCTAGATGGGTGACACGGAGGATGGGATGGATGTGGGATTTGTAGGTATAGAGGATGGTGGAAGGGTTCAGGCCCCAGGTTCGGCCAACAAGGAGTCTGAGGAGATGGAGGCAGTAGCGGGCTTCTTCTTGGATGGTGTGGAGGTGGGGGTCCAGCAGAGGGTGCGATCTATGGTGAGGCCCAGGTACTTGAGGGTGGGAGTGAGGCGGATGGGACAGTTATGGAGGGTGAGGTATAAATCACGATCGCCTGGGTTTTGGTAGGACTTATAGACAGGAGCCACTGGTTGCGCCAAGTCAAGAGGTCAAGGTGTTCTTAGAGAAGGTCGTTGGAACAGGCGAGACTGGGAGCTAAGGCAAGGAGAGCGCTGTCATCAGCATATTGTAAGAGTTGTTTTGGAGAGGGGTGGTGGTGGTAGGTATATCTGCGGTATACAGGAGATAAAAGAGGGGAGAAAGGACGGAACCACTGGGGCACACCGGCAGAGGGATAGAAAAGATGGGAATCAGTGTTGCGGATGGTAACATAGGTAGGGCGGCCGGAGAAGAAGGAGGTAATGACCCAGACAAGGTTGATGGGAAGAGCATACGTTTGGAGTTTGAAGAGCTGGTTCGAGGTCTAGGGAGACAAATATGCCGGCAGAACGGGAACTGAGCTGGGGATAGAGGAGTTGGGTTAAGGCGGAGGAGTTGGTTGTCAGTGGAGAAGAAAGGACGAAAGCCACACTGAGTGTCAGGGAGAAGGTGGTGAAGCCGGAGGTGGTGATGAATGTGATGGGGTAGGATGGATTGGAAGACCTTGCTGAACACAGGTGAGACAAATTGGATGGTAGGATGAGTCTTCAGAGGGGTGTTTGGTTTAAGGGACATGAAGACATCATAAGTTTTCCACAGGTGGGGCTATTAACCGTGTAAAAGATGGTGGTGTAAAGGTGTGCTAGGATGGTGCGGAAGGGGACATTCATGCAGGTAACGATAGATGATATGGTGAAGGCTGGGAGGTGTGTTGGGTTTTGTGTGGAGTGTCAGCTGTAGGTCGTGTGTGGTGATTGGTGTGTTTATGTGTGAGGGGGCGGGGGAATGCGGCCCAGGTATTGAAAGCCGGGAAAATATCCGAAGTTGGGATTGTCAGGGATGATGAATATATCGATATATCGGAGAGGAAGGAGGCAGGAATTGTTGGTAATGTCTTGATTGGGCCTCATGTTCTTCCACCTACGCTCACTGGAGCACGTTATCATGATTTCATACGGGATACTCTACCTGTGCTGCTAGAACATGTGCCTTTACAAGTACGACACAACATGTGGTTCATGCACGATGGAGATCCTGCACATTTCAGTCGATGTGTTGGTACGCTTCTCAACAACAGATTCGGTGACCGATGGATTGGTAGAGGCGGACCAATTCCATGGCATCCACGCTCTCCTGACCTCAACCCTCTCGACTTTCATTTATGGGGGCATTTGAAAGCTCTCGTCTACGCAACCCCGGTACCAAATGTAGAGACTCTTCGTGCTCGTATTGTGGACGGCTGTGATACAATACGCCATTCTCCAGGTCTGCATCAGCGCATCAGGGATTCCGTGCGACGGAGGAAGGAAGCGAAATGGTCAGCCTTACTGGCATCATCCGGTAGGGGTTGGTCATGGTGCAGGAGGGGTACGTGGGGGTTGGTTGGGAGCCAGTAAGGGGATGGAAGGTAGGGGCGGTACGACTCCCCTTAATTTAAGTATTTCTGAAACTGCCTCACGAGTCGAGATCTCCTCTTTCTACATGAGTGACTAGGGCTAGGACGTATCTGCCTTTGTTGTGCTGCGGTGGAGTGACAAGTGTTCGGTTAAGTGCAGAGCGCCGGCGATGACGTCATAACTGTGACGCAGCCGGCCCGTGTGGCAGCCGTCCCTCAGGGAGGCGCAGACGCGGCCAACTGATGCCGCCTCGCGATTACGGCTATCTCGACAGTCGAGAATCGAATCGCTTCCGCTCCGGCGGCTGGCCGATATCGATACGTATCGATTACACGCGCCCGAGGGCAGGCGGAACCGAATGGAGTGGAGAGGCGATGGGCCACGGCGAAGCGATGGCGCACACACGAGGACGGATCGGCAGCGGGCAAACCTCGTCGCCTGTTTTGGGACTGAGCGCGAGGCGAGATCAGATTGAGGCGGTTGTTACTGTCTGTCTCAAACACTACGTACTCTTGTCATTGACGTCCCTTTGTTCTCTTCAAACTGATCCCTATCACATACAGAGTGAAGCACTTAAAACTCTTTTCCGGAATATTTGGAAGAAATAATTTATTGTCTGACTAGCTGAAAACCCGGCGTTGCCCGGGTATTCATTTATTCCTGCCATTTTTCAAATGTTCAAATGTTTGTAAATGTATCGAACCAAACTGCGTGGTCATCAGTCCGTAGCTTACAAACTACTTAAACCTAGGTAAACTAACCTAACGACAAACACACACACCCATGCCCCAGGGAGGACTCGAACCTCCACGGCGAGCAACCGCGCGCTCCGCAGCGAGATGCTTTAGACCGCTCGGCTACTTCACCGCGGCTGCCATTAGTCAGGTATATATTCATTTGTATAAGGGCTGCATGTCGGTAAAATCTCTTGGGAATACAATCAGTAGTAAAGAAGTAACAGATTAAAACTTGGTGCGTGATGGGGCGGTTTTCCATGAATGTTATTGTTTTTGTGCTCATATCTCATGAACTACGTGTTGTATTGTGATACAATTTACGAGGTACATTCAACTATATGTGTGTATACCGACTGTAAAATTTACTGCGGCTACAATTTGTAGTGTAGAAATTATAAACTGCAACGTCACACCGAATGCCGTAGTTTTATTCAATAAACAGCGGAAAAGTAGTAAGCGAGTAACTTTTTCCTTTCATCATTTTGCTATGGTTGTCAGCGAGAAAAAGTTTGCTAAAGGTTTGAAATTATGTTTAAAGTTCGTTGCAAGTCGCTAAGTACTCTCATTCTCATATAGCGTATCTATAAAGTCTCGCCGCATTATGTGGCAGTTTTTTGGGATTCCTATTTTTCATGACGTCATATCTTCTGAACCATGTGTCGTATGTTATTCTTATCCCAGAAGCAATTATTACCTCACGGTAAGGAATGTGTGTACCAAATTTGGTTGAAATCGGTCCAATGGTTTAGGAGAAAATGAGCAGCATTGTCGCAAAATGCAGCAGTTTTTCGCGCATCTTATTGTTTCTTACGTCATATCTCGAGAACTATGTATCGTACGTGATTCTTACACTTACGGCGGCCGCCATCGTGGATCGAAGCTTACGTGTACGAAATTTCATAAAGATTGTCACAAAACTGTAGATTTGTATGGAACACGTACAAACATACGGACACTCTGCTTTATTTATTGTCTGATTACACATGTCTGCGACATAAAAATTGTTTCAAATTTAATAAGTGATTTTTATAGTGTTTTCAACAATGATTTCGGAAAAATTCCATCACGTGCAGGTATTTCACAATCTGCTTGTCTAGTTTTAGCTTTTTTCGATATTTTTATACATATTTCAGCACTCTAGTGAGTTTAAATTTTGGTTTTTAGGATCTCCATCCACTGGTATTTAGCCGTTTTTATACTAGAGTTTCTATCTTTCTTCTCTCGAGAACGACACCTGGTGTTCTTGCAGTGATGTTCCTGGACTTTCAAAATAGAATATGCTCGTGATGAGTATAGACTTTTTATTGTTTCTTCAAAAAGAAGTATTTGTACACAATGGCAGTAAGTATGCTTCCATACCAGTTGGACACTCGGTTCACTTAAAAGAATATTTCGAAAACCTTGAACTGGTTTTAAGCAAAATCTGCAATTCAGAGCGCAAATGGTCACGATGTTGTGATTTAAAAGTGATTTAAATGCCGCTTGGTCAACATAGTGGCTACACAATGTTCCCTTGCTTTCTATGTGAATGGGACAGTAGACACTGAAAGTAACACTACATAAAAAAAAGCTTCGCCCTTGAGAAAAACCTTACAGGAAGGTGTTAAAACTGTTGAGAGAAGAAGCCTTTAGGATACCAAAAACTTGTTACTTCCACCACTTCACATTAAGTTGGGGCCGATGAAACAAATTGTTAAGGCAAGAGGGGATTGTTTCAGACATCTTTGTGGACAGTTTCCTGCTTTATCCGAGGCAAAGATAAAGGGAGGAATCTTTGTTGGACCAGATATTAGAAAACTAATGACAGTTCCCAACTTTGTGGACAAAATGGAAACAATAGAACAGCAGCATGGACACCTTTTAAATTAGTTGTTGCAGGTTTCCTATCAAACAAAAGAGATCCAAACTACAAGACAATCATCAGGTTACTTTCCATTGTTCGCGCTCCACGACTGTGATATGTTTCCAATACTCATATTTGCAGCTATCAGTCGATCTGTTTTAAAAATTCTTTATTAGCAAATCATGATTGCCTTTATCAATGCTAAAAAGTACAAGAAAAACACACTGTTACTACATGAAAATGTTACATAGGTACCACTTCTGTCATTATGACAGACATAATAATGTTCTAAGTAATTATACATACCATGTGTTTAACTGAAGACATTATTAATATAGATACTTGGCGTGGTGTGAGTTATCCATATTAATAACATCTTCAGTTAAACACTTGTGTGTTTTTCTTGTACTTTTTAGCATTGATAATGGCCATTAACTGGCCGAAATCATGATTTGCTAATAAATAATTCTAAAAAAAAAGATCGACTGTTAGCTGGAAACCTCAGGATATTGGATACAAGACAATCGTCGCAGACATGGTTGACAACTTTCATAAGCTGGGCTGTAACATGAGCATTAAAGTTCACTTTCTCCACTCACATGTTGACTACTTCCTCTACTTCCCTGCAAACCTTGGTAATGTTAGTGAAGAGCAGGGCGAAAGATTCCACCAAGACATCAAGAAAATGGAAACAAGATATCAAGAAAGATGGAAAGTCAACATGATAGCGGACTACTGCTGGAAGATAAAAAGAGATGACCCTCAACGAGTCCACAGCCGGAAAAAAATGAAAGAAGCTTCGACAGAAATCGAAAGTGTTATTTTAAGGACCTATGGGCTTAAAGAGAAATTGAAGTGTACTGGAAATGTAGTTTAGAACATGATTAACCAATAAAATTAAATTTAATAAAGATGGGAAAAATGTGAAAATTGCTTACATTTTGTTATTATACCCAAAAATACTCCTTTTTTTTATGAGAAAATCTGACGTGATAGGAAAAAATGGATTATATTTTTGAAATCAGCACTGAAAATTACATAAGTGTCAGTTATCAAATTTCAAACAACTTTCAGTCTTCAGAATCTTGGTAGTTACGACTGCAACACGTCTTTCCATGTTATGACAATAACAGCTTCCTCCTAGGAACACGGTCATAAGCCTTTTCTAGACCTATAACTATAATACATAGATACAATTGACTGTTCCACTCATAGCACTTCTCCATTATCTGCCGTATGCTGAAGATCTGGTCCTGACAGCCTCTAAGAGGCCTAAACCCACACTGATTTTCATCCAGCTTGTCTTCAACTAATACTCGCACTTCCCTTTCAACAATAACTGAGAATATTTTCCCAACAACGGTAATTAAAGATATACCCCTGTAGTTGTTACAATCTTTCCTGTTTCCATGCTTGGAAATTAGCATGATTACTGCTTTCGTCCAGTCAGATGGAACCTGTCCCGAATCCCACGCCTTCTCAGTTATCCTGTGTAACGATTTGAGACCTGATATTCCACTGTATTTGACGAGTTCCGGCTTAATTTCATCCACTCCATCCGCTTTATTGCACTGTAATCTGCTGACCATTTTCTCCACTTCCTCAAATGAGATCCTGTTTCCATCGTCGTTCCTATTCCATTCTACCTGAAAATCTGACACATCATTGAACGTTTCACCTACATTGAGCAATTCTTCAAAATATTCCCTCCATCTGCTCAAAGCATCCACAGGATTGACTAGCAGATTTCCTGACCTGTCCAAAACAGTTGTTAATTCCTTCTTCCCTCCCTTTCGAAGATTGCTAATTACGCTCCAAAATGGTTTTCCCGCGGCTTGACCCATAGATTCTAGCTTGTTTCCAAAGTCTTCCCATGATTTCTGCTTGGAGTCTGCGATTATCCGTTTGGCTTTGTTTCTTTCTTCAACGTAACTTTCTCTGTCTGCCTGATTTCTAGCATGGAGCCATTTTTGAAATGCCTTCTCTTCTCTCTTTACAAGCTGCTTGACTGTGTCATTCCACCAGGCTGTCTGCTTCTTCCTGCCTTTACACACTACAGTTCCAAGACATTCTCTAGCTGCTTCCAGTAGTGTGTCCCTGTACCTTGACCATTCCTCTTCCAGTGACTGTAAATCATTACATTCACCTAACTGGTACCTTTCCGAGATCATTGTTATGTATTTGTGCCTAATCTCCTTGTCTTGGAGCTTTTCCCCTCTTATCCTTCAACACATGGACCTGACTTTCTGCTCATTTGGCCTCACAAAACCAATTTCACTGCAAATTAAATAATGATCAGTATCATCAAAGAACCTCTGAAAACACGTGTGTCAATGACAGATCTGGTTCTCCTTCCTTCCCAAGTATAGCGGTGAATGTCCTTATGCTTGAAGAAGGAGTTTGTGTTAAATAAGCCCATACTGTAACAGAAATCCAAGAGCTGTTTTCCGTTCCAGTTGGCCTCCACATCCTCTCCAAACTTACCCATAACCTTTTCATACCCTTCTGTTCGATTTCCTATCCTGGTATTGTAGTCACCCATGAGCGAAACACCGTCCTTGTCCTTCACTCTAACAACTACATCACTAAGTGCGTTGTAAAATCTGTCCATCTCATCTTGATCTGTCCCTTCATAAGGAGAAAACACTGACACAAACCTAATTTTCTTGCTGGAGGTGGCCAAATCTATCCACATCAGTACGTCCTTTACACACCTTATTGCCATTATTATGGGTTCGATTGTTTTCCTGATGTGAAACCTTACTTTCCCTACTTTGACTCCTGAGAGGTAGACCTTGTATTCTCCGATTTCGTCCTCTTGCTCTTCCTTTATCATAACGTCACTAACAGCTAAAACATCTAACCCCATCTTACTTGAAGCCTCTGCCAGGTCTACCCATTGTAATCCCCATTGATATTAATAGCTCCCCATCTCATTCCAGATCGTTTACCAAGTAAAAAGTAAATAAATAAATAAAATAAATACATGAATATATAAGTAAAAAGAAAATTAAATAAAGTGTTGGCAAAACTTTCGAAGTATGCCAAAATAGTTGAACAGAGAAAAACAATGTGAAGAAGAGAAAAACAAAACGAAAGGGATTGCAATAGAAAGATGGGTGACGTGCAAACTCTTTATTAAACCTAGATAAAGTGAAGTCTAAACAAATGAAATGGAAAAAAGCAGACCAAAATGGGCGAAATTTGCCGACTACAAACAAAATCGGCTAAATCCAGTTGACAAGGTGCAAAAAGAGTGTGAGGTAAGGAGGAAGAAAAACAACATAAATGAATTATACACAACCTTAAATATTCGGAACGTGCACAAGAAGTTAGAACATGATTTTGATCTATACATTTAAAACGAACTGTACAAGCGAATGTATCGATATTTACAGAACCACAGGCGATGCTTTATAAACAACTAGCTGAAAACCCGGCGTTGCCCGGGTATTTATTTATTTATTCTTGCCTTGAGTTCCTACTTCTCCTATCCCTTCTCTCTCTGTCCATTTCCGTTTTGCTAAAAACGTATTATATTTATGGGTGAATAGATGAGAAATAACGCATGATGCATGATGGACAAAATTATAAGTGCAGTAACCAAACAAAGAAAAATGGCAATCATAATACAAATGGCAAATAAAAGTCGCACGATCCCATATTTATTGAGTTATATGTTGTAAAATTAAATAATTTTTCAGGTATATATTTTTATAAGTGCTATATGTCTGCAAAATCTGTTGCGAATGTAATTAGTAGTAAAGAAATAACAGATTAAAACTTGGTGCGTGATAGCGTGGTTTTCTAGGAACGTTACTGTTTATGTGCTCATATCTCATGAACTACGTGTCGTACTGTGATACAATTTAGAAGGTAAATTCAGGTATATGTGTATATACTGTCTGTAAAATTTCCCGTGGCTGCAATTTCTAGCGTAGAAATTATAAATTGTAACGTCATACCGAATGCCGTAGTTTTAGTCCACGAACAGCGGAAAGGTAGTAATCGAGAAACTTTTTTCCTTTCATAATTTTGCTATGGCTGTCCGCGGGAAGTAGTTCAATAAAGGTTTGAAATTATGTTTAAAGTTGGTTGCAAGTCGCTAAGTACTGTCATGCTCATACAGTGTGTGAATAAAGTCCCGTCGCATTATGTGGCAGTTTTTTGCAACTGTATTGCTTTCAAGGTCATGTCTGATGCGACAGTTTTACGGCATCTACAGCGAAACTGTTGTGAGCGGTAGAAACGCTTCATGAACGTCCGAAATTACATGCAAACTTTGTTGCAGGTCCCTAACTACTCCCATTTTCCAATAACTGACGCATAAATCTGGGTATTCTCACGCGGTGGCCTCTCATTATTTATGACGTCATATCTCCTGAGCTATGTGTCGTGCTCTTTTGTTTTTGGGTCAGGAACCTTCGTGGGCGTACGGTGAACAGTTCACCAAAGTTTCACTGCAATCGAATGAATGGTTTATGAACACATAGAGGACATATATCTGTATATGTGAATGTCTGTTCGGTGTTCGTTTATTTACGACTGACCCACAAGACGTAAAGAGCTCAAAATTTGTGCAGTTACTAATGTCTACCCGGGGAAGGCTTTAGGCACAGTTTTATGGCGGTCGGATAGATATTTATCTATATATTAATGTGAATGTCTGTTCGGTGTACGCTTATCACGTCTGAACGACAAGACAGAGAGACGTAAATATTTGTACAGTTACTTATACCTGAGGAAGGTTTCAGGTACGGTTTTATAGCGATCTGATAGATATTTAGTAATTTGAAGAATATAACGCGAAATGCGGAACAATAATTACTATTTAAAAATTATATTTACTCTTTGAAAATAGTTTTATTGGTTGCATTGCTTCTTGAGTGTTTATAATGATAAAAGGCTGCAGTATACTGGGATGGAAAGTAATCGGTGTATATACAATTCTACGTGTGTGTGGGTGTTAATATTTCGCTCTGCAGCGAAAACTACAGAACGCAAACGAATGATTTGTTTGTAACTGTTGTCCGAAGTCTCCCGTTGTACATCATAGCAGTTCCATGCTGAGAGCTATAATGGGGTGGAAGATATGGTGGTTGAAAGTCGTCAAATTATAAAAAAAATCTGACTGAAGGCCAGTGATGAGGTTTGCGAGTCTAAAGCAAGGAGGTTACATACAGCGAAACGTGATGCCACAGACAATATCTTTGATCAATGCTTGCTACAATGTCTTCAGCGCTTTCTAAAAAAATGTTCAAATGTTTGTAAAGCTTATGGGACTTAACTACGGGGTCATCAGTCCCTAAACTTACAAACTACTTATGAACTAGCTAATACTAAGGACGGCACAAATATCCATGTCCAAGGGGGTATTCGAACCCCCGACCGTAGTGGCCGTGCAGACCATGACTGTAGCGCCTCAGTCCCGTCGGCCACCGCGGCCGGCTCAGCGCTTTCTCTGTAAGGATAAGCATACGAATAAGGAAATATAAGAATAAATAAATAAATCAGTAAAAAAGAAATTTCTTTTAATACATCACTTTAAAAAAATGGATTTGACTTTTCGCGCATTACATCAAGTGATCCATCTGTGACATTATTACAATCATTATTGTTGAATTTCGTGATTGGATTCTTCGAAACGTGTGCATTCTTACCTGTGATTTCTTATATATTCTCTGATAAATGTAACATGTTTTTAGAAAAAATGAGATGGACAGGCAGAGAGTGCATAAGGAATGTACTAACTCAAGGCTCGAATAAATAAATAAGTACCCGGGCAACGCCGGGTTTTCAGCTAGTAATTAAATAATCTCGTAATTAATACTGAAATCTTCAACTCATCCGATATAAAGGGTGTTTCAGACGTCCCGTCCACCCACTGCAAACACTCTGGAGTCTTCTTCTTGTTGTGGTCTTCAGTCCGGAGACTGGTTTGATGCAGCTCTCCACAATACCCTATCCTGAGCAAGCCTCTTCATCTCCACATAAGAACGCCAACCTACATCTGTCTGAATCTGCTTACTGTATCCATCTCTTGGTCTCCCTCTGCGATTTTTTCTCTCCAAACACTTACCTCCAACTCTAAATTCAAGATTCCTTGTTGTCTAAGAATGTGTCCCGCCAATCTATCCCTTCTTTTAGTCAAGGTATGCCAGAAATTCCTTTTCTCCCCAATTCTGTTCAGTACCTCCTCATTAGTTACGCGATCCACCCACCTAATCTTCAGCATTCTTCTGTAGCACCACATTTCAAAAGCCTCAATCCTCTTCCTGTACAAACTGTTTATCGTCCATGTTTCACTCCCATACAAGGCAACACTCCACAGAAATACCTTCAGAAAGAACTTTCTTATGCCTAAATTAATATCCGATGTTAGCAAATTTCTCTTTTTCAAAAACGCTTTTCTTCCTATTGCCATTTTGCATTTTATATCCTCTGTACTGCGTCCATCATATGTTATTTTACTGCCCAAGTAACAAAACTCATCTACCATCTTTATTGTGTCTGTGTCTTATCTAATTCCTTCAGCATCACCTGATTTTGATAGACTACACTCCATTACCCTAGTTTTGCTCTTGTTCACCTTATATGCACCTTTCAGTACACTGTCCATTCCTTTCAGTTGCTGGACGAGGTCCTTTGCTGTCTCTGACACAATTACTATGTCGTCGGCAAAACGCAATGTTTTTATTTCTTTAGCCTGAACTTTAATTCCTCCTCCAAATTTCTCCTTGCACTCGCTTTTACCTTGATCAGTGTAGAAACTGAATAACATTGTAGAAAGGCCACAATCCTGTCTCTAACTCCCTTCCTAACCTCTGCATCCCTTTCATGTCCTTCAACTATGATAACTGATTTCTGGTTTTTGTATAAGTTGTAAATAACCTTCCGTTTCCTATATGTCACTCCTGCTGATTTCAGAATCTGAAGTGTTATGAACTGCAAAACGCAACAATATTTTTATTTATTTTGTATGGAATCTTATTGATTCCGATTGTATGCCAGAAAGGAGAATGTTTTCTTCAAAAATATTCTAAATCTTCATTCACCACTTACAAAGCCCTTTCTAAATACAGGAGTTTTCTGATAAGTCACACAGTAAGGTGAAGTACAGTACTAGTATGCACATCAACGATGTTGTTCCTACTGTAAGGATGTATTCAATAAATGGTCACCGACGTGATCACATTCAGTCTAGCTTACACGTGTGTGAGTGTGTGTATGTATCTGTGTGTGTGTATGTGTGTGTGTCGGTACGTCACTTAGAATCCGTGCGGCCCCATATAACTACACGGTAGATTCCCTTGCGTTTTTGGATACTATTGGACACACTCTATGCGCCTGAATAACGCATCACATGATAAGATGTGTGTAGCTTATTTCTCTCTAGTTGTTGTTGTTATGGTCTTCAGTCCGGAGACTGGTTTGATGCAGCTCTCCACCCTACTCTATCCTGAGCAAGCCTCTTCATCTCCACATAAGAACGACAACCCGCATCCATTTGAATCTGCTTACTATACGCGTCTCTTGGTCTCCCTCTGCGATTTTTACCCCACACACTTCCCTCCAATGCTAAATTTACGATTCCTCGATGTCTAAGAATGTGTCCTACCAAGCGATCCCTTCTTTTAGTCAGGGTATGCCAAAAATTCCTTTTCTCGCCAATTCTGTTCAGTACCTCTTCATTAGTTATGTGATCTACCCACCTAATCTTCAGCATTCTTCTGTAGCACCACATTTCAAAAGCCTCTATTCTCTTCCTGTCCGCACTGCTTATCGTCCATGTTTCACTCCCGTACGAGGCAACACTCCACACAAATGCCTTCAGAAAAGACTTCCTTACACTTAAATTAATATTCGATGTTAGCAAATTTCTCTTTTTCAAAAATGCTTTTCTTCCCATTGCCATTCTGCATTTTATATCCTCTGTACTGCGACCATCACATGTTATTTTACTACCCAAGTAACAAAACTCATTTACCACCTTCATTGTTTCGTTACCTAATCTAATTCCTTCAGCATCGCCTGATTTTCTAAGACCGCATTCCATTATTTTTGTTTTGCTCTTCTTAATGTTCATTTTATATGCTCTCTTCACCACACTGTCCATTCCATTCAACTGCTCTTCCAGGTCCTTTGCTGTCTCTGACAGAATTACAATCTCATCAGCAAAACGCAGCCGGCCGCGGTGGCCGAGGAGACTGAGGCGCTCCAGTCACGGTCTGCACGGCCAATACGGCCGGGGGTTCGAATCCCCCCTCGGGCATGGATATTTGTGCCGTCCTAGTTCGTAAGTAGTTCATAAGTAGTTCGTAAGTTTAGGGACTGATGACCCCGTAGTTAAGTCCCATACGCTATACAACCATTTGAACATTTGAACATTTAGCGAAACGCAATGTTTTTATTTCTTCCCCCTGAACTTTAATCCCTATTCCAAATATTTCCTTGCTTTCCTTCACCGCCTGCTCTATGTACAAATTGAATAGCATCGGAGAAAGGCTACAGCCCTATCTTACTCCCTTCCCAACTGATGCTTCCCTTTCATGCCCTTCGAGTCTAATAACTGCGGTCTGGCTTTTGTACAAGTTGTAAATAACTCTCCTTTCCCTGTATTTTACTCCTGCCGACTTCAGAATTTGAAATAGGTCACTAGAAGGGGGCACAGTTTTGGGCAATTCCTGGGCGGGTGATACAGATAGTGCCTTTCTATATGCAAGTTTTCCAAACAAAGATGTTACGCTCAAGATCTCGCCACCGAAAACAACAAAATATTTCCAAACCCTTGATGTCTACTTCCTTCGGCATTAGAAACTCTCTATGAGGTGGACTACTGATTTTGTGAGGCTACAAGGTGCCAAACCTCAAGTGAAGGTACACGATCGTTATTTCACCGTGGGACTTCGCTGTTTGCTTAACAATCAATTTCCTGCACCTATGTATAAGCCTATTTTGGAATATGCTTGGCGAAAGACACGGTATCTACATCTACATGGGATACTCTGCAAACCACATTTAAGTGCCTGGCAGAGGGTTCATCGAACCACAATTATACTATTTATCTCCCATTCCATTCTCGAATAGTGCGCGGGAAGAAATAACACCCGAATCTCTCTGTTCGAGCTCTGATTTCTCGTATTTTAATCATGATGATCATTTCTACCTATGTAAGTGGGGGTCAAAAATATATTTTCGCATTCGGAGGAGAATGTTGGCGATTGGAGTTTCGCAAGTAGCCCACGCCGCAGCGATAAGCGCCGTTGTTGTAATGATTCCCATCCCAGATCCTGTATCATTTCCGTAACGCTGTCTCCCCTGTATCGTGACAATACGAAACGAGCTGCCCGTCTTTGGACTCTTTTGATGTCCTCCGTCAAATCCACCTGATAAGGATCCCATACTGGGCACCAATACGGCAAAAAACGACGGACAAGCGTAGTGTACGCAGTTTCTTTTGTAGTTCTGTTGCATCTTTTAAGGGTTCTGCCAATAAAACGCAGTCTCTGGTTCGCATTTCCCACGATATTATCTACGTGTTCATTCCAGTTTAGGTCTGAAGTAATAGTCATTCCTAGGTATTTTGTGAAGTTTACGGCCTTCACATTTGATTGATTTATGTTGTAAACAAAGTTTGACGGATTTCTTTTCGTACTCATGTGGACGACTTCACACTTCTCATTATTTAGAGTCAATTGCCAATTTTTACACCATACTGATATCTTATTCAGATCGTTCTGCAGTTGGTTTTGATCTTCAGATGAGTTTACTAGACGGTAAATGACGGCGTCATCTACAAACAACCTAAGAGAGCTACTTAGATTTTCCCGTAAATCGTTTATGTAAATAAGGAACAGCAGAGGACCAATAACACTACCCTGTGGAACGCCCGATATCACCTCTGTTTTAGTCGATGCCTTACCATCGATTACTACGAACTGTGTCCTCTCTGACAAGAAATCCCCTATCCAATCGCAAATTTGGGGCGACACTGTGATACCAACGTCATCATTTGAAAATATATTTAGTGTGGCTTTTGCTATTGGACTGCGTGATGCGATATCGTGTCTTTAGGGGTGTGTGCAACATTCCTCCCTCCCCCTTTGTTTTGACCACTTCATCGAAATCCCGCATCTGCATCTTGAGGACTAATATAAGCACTTTCAGGTGTGTTGTATGCACGCACACCCATGCCAGAGAGAGGAGTCGAACCTCCGGCGATTCTTCAGTGTCGCTTCAGCTACAGATCTGTAAGTGCAATCATTTCATGTGCTCCATGTGCACTCTTTCAACCTTGAGTCATGAGTGATTTGTAGAACTCTAATAAGACGTAGCTTACTGATTTTGTATTTCCGTCAGTGTATATAAAATGCATTGCTTGTAATACGATATATTATCGTAGAATATTACTCAGAAGGGTCTCTTTTGAATTTTCATGAACTACTAGATGATAGGGATTGGGAAAACCGACCGGTTAAAACCGATACCGGTATTTTAGTTTTGAATAACCGGTTTTTTCGGTATTTTTTTTGGTGTCGGTTGCAACAGGTTTCTTTTAGTTATTGCCAAGAACCGGATTAAAAAACCGGAACGACTACTTCCTGTAGTAGTGGTTCAAAATGATTTTTTTTTCTGTAAATAATTTAAAGAAATTAAAACTAGTAGAAACTTATATTTAGGGCTATTCCTAACATTTCCACTGCTGTGAAATATTAGGTCATCGCAGTACCTAAGAAAGGCGATCAGTGATAATTTAAGAACAATCCCGGCAGTCAGAAACGCGTGGAATAAGGACTTAAGGACTGGTGCAGCTACTGAGGCATCGACGCAGCTGTTGCCGTGTGGCGTGGCCTATTAGCCGACGCGCGTGCACCGGCAGTGTACGAGACTTGCCTCCGTCTGGTCATGCGGCAGTTCCTTGCTGTCGTCGCCAGACATCGGTTGTGTCTTAAATGGCACCATCCCGAGTGTGGAAGTACTTCACGAAGTACGGGAGCAGTGAGGTACAATGCTCCATTTGCTTTAAAAAAGCTGAAAACGGGTGGAGGTACTACAAACATGCTGTGTCATTTAAGGAGAAAGCATCCACAATGTTCCTTGGAAGAGAAGGTAAATTCGATTCATATACCTATTTTGTAAGTGATGTACTCTAAGCTTGTATTATTAATGTATTATCATATTGTTGTGCTAACAAGTTTTATTAATGTGATTCCTTGAAATCGAGGGGCTTTTTTAGTAACCAATAGGGTTTTAGGTAACATTGATCACGTGGTATCTCGTGAGGTACCCGTGAGGCTGCTTCAGTCGGAGGTTCGAGTCCTCCCTTCTCCCTCAGTCATGGGTGTCTATGTTGTCCTTAGCGTAAGTTAAAATTAGATTAAGTAGTTTGTAAGTCTAGGGACCGATGACCTAAGCATTTACGTCTCATAAGAACTCACACAAATTTGAACATTCTTTGATCATGTGGTACAGAGCTTTCCTAGTTCAATTTGCGTAAATTTATACTGATAACAATCATACTGTTAGTCGGAACTAACTGTGAGTTTATTTTTCGAAATACTTCTGCAGCACTGACTGAAGTTCATTTACTGGCTGATATATATTCGTATGAGCTGGCTCACAAGCCCAACTTACGGAGTGGTTGCCTCAATATTCGCAACTGCCGGATGGAAATACTAGGCCAGTAAATCTCTATGCTTCGTATATCGTCTTCTACGGACTCCTGGCTAGGCTTACACACACTCAAGAAGGCGTAGTATTGGGAGGGGACCTTGCAAAATATGGAAAGACTAGTGATTTCTCATATAACATAAATTCACATAAATTTTTACTAAACCTCGTAATTTTCAGT
The DNA here is from genome assembly GCA_026315105.1 of Locusta migratoria. NCBI lineage: Eukaryota > Metazoa > Arthropoda > Insecta > Orthoptera > Acrididae > Locusta > Locusta migratoria. The sequence continues at coordinate 21,047,786 of CM048754.1, forward strand.
TTCGGCCGAAAGTAGAAGAACCGACGATTACGGTTTCTGTTTCGGCCGCAAAATATGTTTCGTTGGAACTCTATTGGAAATAATAGCAATAAAAACCGAAAACCGGTTATTTAAGAAACCGGTTATCTTGAGCAGTTTTTACAGTGCGGTTAAACTGGAGATGAAAAGAACCGGTATAACCGAAAACCGGTTGTTTCAGCGATAACCGCCATCCCTACTATATGACCCAGTATGACAGTATCACTTACGTTTTAATATAAACGATATTAATTTAAATCATATGTATTTTACACCCAGTAGCTTTATAAAGGCATCATCAGTCTAATTATAGGCTCGACAGTGGGCGAAAAGAGTGGACAAATCACGCACACGTGTCCTGGGTAATGTTCAAGTAACATCCGTGGAAGTTCAGGGAAGGTTTAAACGATGATAAAATATGGAAAATTTGGATTTAAAACATGTCAAATAATGACTTGATTGTTGTGTTTGTCGTGCGAATAGTCAGTTATAGTGCTGAAGTCCATCAAAAACACATTGAAAAACACGCTATTAGTTTTTCCCAATTTTTCCAATTTTCCAGTAGATTTCCAAAAAATTTATTTCATACCAACCTTGTCCTGTCAAGCCGTATTCAAGTGATCCTCTTACAACCATGTGATGATTGATTTTTATTCATAGAAAAAAAAATCGCTATCGGGATTTCCCAAATTTTCCTACTTTCCGAGTCACTTTTCCAAAATTTTTATTTGATGCGAACCTTCCTTTTGCTTTCAACATGAAATGTATAAAATTTTATCGCAATTGGATGAACTGTATTGATAGCTCACTGGAAAAAGCTGTTTCAGTTTTTTTCCGATTTTCCTCTTTTTCCGGAGAACTTTTCCACAGTTTATCACCGTTTAAACCTTCCCTGGACTTACACGAATATTTCAAGACTAAAATTAGCCAGATCGGTTCAGTCGTTCTCAAGTTTTAGCGACACTAACGAACAGCAATCTCTATATATAAAAGGAAGGGTCCCGATTGACTGACTGACTGACTGACTCATCATCGCCCGGCCCAAACCACTGAAGATAGAAACTTGAAATTTTTACAGGGTGTTGATCTTACTCTGTAGGCGTCATTTAAGAAGCGATTTTTCGATATTCCGTCCTTAAGGGGGCGAAATAGGGGATGAAACGTTTTTTGAAAATACGTAGCTATTTAGGCAAATTTGAAGCTAGAACTACAACATTTCGGATTTTAATTCAAGGTTCGAATTTAAAATACACGTGTTTCGGCATTTTTTGAAATTCGACAAATAATGGGGTAAAATAGGTGACGCAAAAAATTGATTTTCAAAAATATGTTGCTGTTAAATCAAATTTTAAGCTACAACTACGAAACTTCGGATATGGAATCTTGGTCAGGATTAAAAATCCACGACTTTTAGTATTTTCAGAAATTCAACAAGTAAGAGGGTTAAATAGAGGCTCAAAAATTCTTTTTGAAAACACGTTGCTATTGATACAATTTTGAAGCTGGAGATGCAAAAATTGATATTTGTATAGTTGGTTAGACGTTAAAATATACGTGTTTCGGTATTTTTGGAAATTCAGCCATCAACGGGGTTAAATTGGAGAGGGGGTGTTTTTCGAAAATCTGTTGCTATTTAGGCAATTTGGAAGTTAAAATTACAAACTTTCGGATTTGGATTCGGGGTTCGAAATTAAAGGACACGTGTTTCGGTATTTTTTGAAATTAGACTAATAAGGGGGTGAAATACGGGATGCAAAAATTGATTTTCAAAAATATGTTGCTGTTAACTCAAATTTCGAGCTATAACTACGAAACTTAGGATATGGACTCTTGATCAGGATTAAAAAGACACGAGTTCAGGGATTTTTGGAAATTCAACAACTAAGGGGGTAAAAGAGGGGATCAAAAATTCTTTTCAAGAACACAATGTTGTCAAGACAATTTTGAAGTTATAGCTACAAAAATTGGTATTTGTATTGTTCGTTAGAATTTAAAAAATACGTGTTTCGGTATTTTTGGAAATTCATCCATCAAGGGGGTTAAATTGGAAAGGGGATGTTTTTCTGAAAATCTTTTGCTAATAAAGCAATTTTGAAGCTACAACCACAAAAATTGGTACATGTTTTCTTGGTCAGAATTAAAAAGACACGTGTTTCGGTATTTTTGGACATTCGACCAATCAGGGGGTGAAATACGAGATGCAAAAATTGATTTTCAAAAGTATGGTGCTGTTAACTTAAATTTAAAGCTATAACTACGAAACTTAAGATATGGATTCTTCATCAGGATTAAAAAGAAACAATTGGTGCAGACCAACCAGCCTACGCATGCGAAGCTGCGGGGGCTCAGCTAGTTCATATATATATATATATATATATATGCGCAACTAAGCAGCAGAGAGTTGTGCAGTATTTGATCACAAAAAGTCGTGGCTAGAAATAGTCTCCGAAGGGACGCACTGAGAGTGGATTCCAGAAATGCGGACCGATAATTATGGATACACTAACTGGGGGCATTTGCAATCACCTTTAGGTAGCTCGAAATTTAAATGAAAACAACGGTTTAACTGTTCACCTTACACGAATACTGAATAATTGAATTTGTAGAGGAGAAATGTCTCTACAACTCTGCTCTCTGATGTTTATTTCTATAACTCGCACCGCCTCCTGGATATTTGCAAAAATAGCGGTGATTTGACAGTGTCACTTGATTTAACGTGAACCAGTACAGGCAAAGGAAATAATTTTGTAAAAGAGAACCAACTACCACGGCAACATAGTTGATGATGTTTTAACGGAAAAGGACAATGAAAATGTCGGAGATGTATTAAAATATTTTTTGAGGATGTTAAAGTTTGAAAAGAAAGTATGTTTGTCAAAGCTAAACTAAAAAATCAAATAATTTTGGTTCTGTGTTAAAATAAGGTCAGAGACAATGTTACGTATTGAATGCATAGATATTTCACTATATTAGAGTCGTAATTGCATCGTCCATAATTATTTATTAAATTCTTTAATATTTATATTTTTATTATTTTTTCCGAAATTTTTGCAAAAATTAAATCTTAAAACTACAGAAAACCAAAACCGCAAAACACGCGATTTTCATTGCGTATCCCATTATTTATAAGGTCACATATTCTGAAGTATGCGTTGTAGGCGGTTTTCACCCCAACAGAGCTTGTTTACTAATAGTACGCAGTTCGTGTACTTAATACGGTTCAAAGCTTTTCTGTAGTTTAGGAGAGGATGTATACCACATACACACACACACACACACACACACACACACACACACACACACACATACACGTGTTCAAATATTTGCAAACCTATGGGAACAAACTACCGCAGTCCTCGCTTCCTGGACTTAGAAACTACTTAAACTAACCTAAACCTACGAGCGAGGGAGGTCTCGAATCTCCGACAGGAACAGCTTCTGACATGGCGCCTACAATCACACAGAAGTCCCCCCTCCCTCCCCATATACACACATGCACACGTACATACATACATTTTATATGGTATACAGGATTAAATCCATTGTTCACATCATTAAATCCATAGCGCAATAAAAATAGAGATGTAGGTCTTCGTTATCTTCATCTACATAGATACGCTGCAAATCACATTTAAGTGCATGGCAGAATGTTCATTAACTACTTTCATAACCTTTCTCTACCGTTCCATTCTCTAATAGCGCGCGGGAAGAAAGAACACATAAATCGTTCCGTTTTCGATCTAATTTCTCTTATTTTCTTGGGATGCTAATGTCTCCTTATGTACGCGGTGCTAGCAAAATATTTTCACATTCAGAACTAAAAGTCGGTGATTGAAACTTCGCAAACAGATCACGCCGCAATGAATAACGTCTTTCTTTTAATGATTTCCACCCCAATTCGTGCAACATTTCCGTGACGCTTTCCCCCCCCGTAACGTGATAAAACAAAACGAGCTGCCCTTCTCTGAACCTTCTCAATATCTTCCGTCAGTCCCACCTGGTGAGGGTCCCACAAGGGGCAAAGGTACTCCAGGAGAGGATGCACAAGTGTGATGTAGGCGGTCTCTTTGGTGGAGCTGGTGCATCTTCGAAGCGTTCTGCCGATGAAACGTAACCTTTGGTTCGCCTTCCCCACAATATTTTCTATGTGTTCTCTCGTAATTGTAACTCCTTGGTATTTGGTAGAATTTGCCACCTTCAAGGTTTGAGTGATTTATCGCGTAATTAAAGTTCAGTGGATTTCCTTTAGTGGCCATATGTATTACTTCACACTTTCCATTACTTAGTGTTAATTTCCAATTTTCGGACCATGTGGAAATTTTGGCTAAATCGCATTGCAGTTGATTTTGATCCTCTGTTGACTTCAATAACCGATAAACGACAGCATCATCCGCAAACAGTCTGACAGAGCTATTCAGATTGTCTCAGAAACCGTTTATAAACAAAGGGAAGAGAAGAGGACCTATAACGCTTCCTGTGGAACGCCAGATATCACTTCTGTTTTACTCGATGACTTACCGTCAATTACAACGAACTGTGTCCTTTCTGATAGGAAATCGTGAATCCAATCGCACAATTGGGGAGATATTCCATAAGCACGCAATTTCATTAGAAGCCGCTTGTGGGGTAATCAAAAGCATTCCGGAAATCCAGAAATATGGAATCGATTTGAGATCCCTTGTCGACGGCACTTAACACTTCATGTGAATAAAGGGCAAGCTGTGTTTCGCAAGAGCGATAATTTCTGAATCCGTGTTGTCTACTGGTTAATAGGTCGTTCTCTTCGAGGTAGTTCACAATATTCGAACAAAGTATGTGTTCCAAAATCCTACTGCAAATCGACGTCAATGAGATAGGCCTGTAATTTTGGGGATCACTCCTATTGCCTTTCTTGAATATTGGAGTAATTTGGGCAACTTTCCAGTCTTTGGGTACGGATCATTCGCTGAGTGATCGGTTGTAAATTATAGCTAAGTACGGAGCTATTGCATCAGCATACTCTGAGAGGAATCTAGTTGGTATACAGTCTGGCCCGGAAGATTTATTTTTGTTTAGTGACTTAAGTTGTTTTACTACTCCAGGAACATCTACTTCTAAGTTTCGCATGCTGGCAGCTGTTCTTGGATTGAATACTGGAGTGTTCACTTCGTCTTCTTTGGTGAAAGCATGCGAAGCAGCGGGTGTTCAGCTTGTTCACTCATAATAGTAAAATTCATGTTGTGGACTAAAGGTTTTACCGTTGTTTAGGTAAAAATCTTTTTATTTGGGAAGATCAGGTAAGACATAGAAGATGAATGTAAACATGTTTAACCAAGATGTTTACTTTTATTAGTGCTCCGTGTTCAGCTGTGCGCACAAAAGTTTCGTCCTTTATGATTACTTTTAGTTGTTGTGCTGATAACTTCACACTTATCATTATTAAGGCTTAATTGGCAATTTTTGCACCATGCAGATATCTCATCTAAATATAATGACACGAATTCCTTTCCCCGATATTTTCAAAGAAAATTTTGTTTTATTATTATTATTATTATTTCGGCATGAAATACGAAATGCAAAAATTGATTTTCAAAAATTTGGTGCTTTTAACTCAAATTTCAAGCTGTAACTACAAATTTCAGATATGGATTCTTCATCAGGATTAAAAAGAAACATCTGGTGCAGACCAACCAGCCTACGCATGCGAAGCAGCGGGGGTTCAGCTATTGTATATATATATAAGATTAGGAGAGGATCTGAGAAGCTCTCTAAGGCTGTTTACGGATGATGGTGACGTTTATATACTCTAGGTTAATTAAGTCACCTTAAGATCAAAAGCAAATGCGAAATGATTTAGATAAGATATCTGCATGGCGCGAAAATTAGCAATTGACCCTAAGCAATGAAATGTGAGAAGTCATCGATATGAGCACTAAACGAAATCAATTACAGTTCATTTACACGATAAATCAGTCAAATCTAGAGGCCATGTATTCAATTAAATACCTAGGAATTTCTGTGTTATAGTTTAATTTTGTTTGTAAACCGTCTACGCACGTGAATAATGAAGGTTTTATATCGCCATATGCATTTCGCCTTTATTTTGAAGGTATCTTTAGTGGTCTGTAATATATACATGATAATGTTTCACAATTTATTCTTTTCTTGCGTTTTTAGTATTTGAAGTTATAAAGAGTTATGGTGTGTTATCTAAGAATAGTTAATGATGTTACTACTTACAGTATGACTTTATGACTTTAAGTTGTCTTGTTTCCAGTTATATTTCATCGTTGATGTGCCCACTAGTAATGTGTTCCACCTTACTGAGTGACGTATCAGGAAACACCTGTCTTTAAAAAGGGATTTGTAAGTGGAGAATGACGATTTAGAATATATTTCAAGAAAACGAATTATTGTGAAACATAATCATGTATATATTACAGGCCACTGATAGTGCCTTACAAATAAAGGAGAAATGCATAAGGCAATATAAAACTTTTATTATTCAGTTGCATAGACAGCTTACATAAATATCTACATTATAATATAAAAAAAGCAACTGTGGAAAGATACGACAAAAATTGAACTAACAACGATACCTAGGAATTTCAATTGCGAGCATTTTAATCGGAAACAACACACCGAAAATATGGTAGGGAAGCCGAAGCGAAGGCTGCGTTTCCTTAGCAGAACACTTAAAAGATGCAACTGACTACACCATACTTGTGCGTCCTATTTTGGAGTATTGCTGATCATTATGGGATCCACACCAGGTCGGATGTATGAGACAGAGGAAATACTCTCCGACTTCTAGAAGAATATTTTAATTCCAATTACAAAGAATGCAAGTCCAGACAAATGTGAAAATTACAGACTTATCAGTTTAATAAGTCATGGTTGCAAAATACTAACACGAATTATTTACAGACGAATGGAAAAACTTGTGGAATCCGACCTCGGGGAAGATCAGTTTGGGTTTAGGATAAATGTAGGAACACGGGAGGCAATACTCGCATTACGATTTATCTTAGAAGATAGGCTAAGGAAAGGGAAACGTACATTTTTAGCGTTTGTCGATTTGGAGAAAGCTTTTGACAATGTCGACTGGAATACACTCTTCCAAATTCTGAAGGTAGCAGAGATAAAATATAGAGAGCAAAGAGTTATATTCAACCTATACAAAAACCAGACAGTGGTTATTACAGTCGAAGGGCAAGAAAGGGACAGAGAGGTTGGGAAGGGAGTAAGACAGGGTTGTAGCCTTTCCCCAATGCTGTTCAATCTGTACATTGAGCAGGCAGTGAAGAACTGGAAGGAGAAATTTGGAGAGGGCATTAAAGTGCAGGGAGAAGAAATAAAAACTTTGCGGTTTACTGATGACATAGTAATCCTGTCAGAGACAGCAAAAGATCTGGAAGAGCGATTGAATGGAATGGACAGTGTCTTGAGAGGAAGGTATAAGAGTAACATTAACAAGAGGACCCTAAATGTAGGATCTGTGATGACGGTGATGAAACTGCATCACATCTAATCTTTGAATGCATTGCATTGGAGAGTAAAAGCGACAGAACATTTGGGACAACCAGACCCGAAGAAATTGTGTCTAATAAAGAACTGGTAAAGGGACTCCTTGGTCTGTTCAAGGGCATTGGTTGGCTTTACTAGACATACAGGGAGCGATACCGCACAATAAACCTAGTTTCGGTGCGGCCAGTGGCGGGTTAGACCAAGACTGTTTTGGCTTCCATGAGAAAAAATAGAGTCAAATCAAATCAAATCAACATTAACAAGAGTGAAACGAAGGTAATGGAATGCAATGTCAGAAAATCAGGCGATGCTGAACGAATGAGACAATAAAAGTAGTACATGAATTTTGTTATTTGCGTAGCAAGATAACTTCTGATGGCCGAAAAAAAGGAGATATAAAATGCCGAATGGCTTTGGGAAGTGCTTCTAAAGAAGCGAAACTTGTTAACATCCGATATTAATTTATATGTTAGGAAGTCCTTTCTGAAAGCATTTGTCTGGAGTGTAGCATTGTATGGGAGTGAAATGTGGACGATAAGGAGTTCAGACAAAAAGATGATAGAAGCTTTTGAAATGTGGTGCTACAGACGAATGATGAAAAGTAGATGGGTAGATCACATAAGTAATGAGGAGGTGCTTAACCGAATTGGGAAGAAAAGGAGTTTCTGGCATATCCTGACCAAGAGAAGGGATAGATTGGTGAGACACATTCTGAGACATCAAGGAATTGTCAATTTAGCATTAGAAGGAAGCGTGTGGGGTAAAAGTCGTAGAGGGAGACCGAGGGACGAATACAGTAAGCAGATTCAAAAGGATGTAGGTTGCCGAACGTATTATCAGATGAAGAGACTTGCACAGGACAGGGTAGCGTGGAGAGCTGCATCAAACCATTCTGCGGACTGAAGACCACAACAACAACAGGTGTTCCTTCTTCCCCATGCGCTCTCATAGAATGAAACTGTATATGAAAAGCGGATCGCTGAATCCTCTGCCTTGCACTTAAAATGTAATTAGCGGAGTTTGTATGTAGATGATGTGTATATGTACATCAATAGTGACGTGATTTTCAACAGTGACTCGTGACGTAAATGGATAACTGATGTTGCTTAGCAACAGTACGACCTCCCGAGAGGAACGGCGGAAGGAAGGAAGAGGTCTCAACGCGCCGTCGACTGCCGCGTCACTGGAGACGGGCTTACGAGGAGAAAACAGCGGCCAGCCCGTAAGTCGACGTCGTCATTTTCTGTTCCTCTAGTCGCCACCACCACTTGAAACACTGTAAATATTATTAAAATTGGAAGAACCAGCGTGTCAAGTCTAGTATACGATACAACCCGTCAGCTTTGATCAGTGACGTCATCAGTCAAAGGTGTTTATGCTTATATATGAAGATGGTATTAACCATAGACTAAATATAGCATAGACTGCTCGTGTCCCTATCTCTGCCGTGTTGTGGTTTGAAACAAACATCTAACATTGCCTCTAGTCACGTGACTGAGATTTCGTCATTAGGTTCGTTTAAGCAGCTAACAGCTACCAGATTTCCGTAAACTGAGCATGCGCAAAGCTGTTATCGAGGTACTGAAACAGCCCGGCGCATGCTCAGTTTACAGGAATCTGGTAGCTGTTAGCTGCTTAAACGAACCTCTTATGAGCAACAGTTTTTGTAGTTTTCAGTTGAAGACAAGTATTGATTTTAACAATAAAACGAAGGCAATATAGTTCTTGCACAATTATAGTAATATTAATGCTATGATTGTTTTTATATGTGACGAGTTGACACTTATTCAGTTCTTTTTACGAGAAATAGAATTACAGTTAGTGTTTGTGCAGCAAAATCTGATATTATGGATGTAGACCGTTTTTAGTTCCTATAAAAGCATAACACGTATTGTTGAGAAAACGTAAGAAAAAGTGATGCTGTTTGTAAAACTGATTTTTCGCTTTCTACTCCCAAGGCGGTTGTAAAGTAAGAGACTCGCAGAGCAACAAAAATAACTATTCACTTAATAAGAGCAAGTCATTTATACGTTTCACCTAGGCACATGTAAAAACTATAACCATCGCATTAACATTAAGAATTGTGGAGAAATAACGTTAACTGTACTGCTAAAAGCGTTATTAGCATATGATTAGACATTTTGTTGTTAAAATCAAAGCCAAATTTCAGTTATCAATGGGAAAAACTACATCTGTCAGCACCACTTCACATTTCTCGCTATGACGAAAACGGCTTGTTGCCCCGAGTCACGTCACTTAGATGTTGGTTTCAGTGTAATGACGTCACGCCCAGTCTATATTATCTATGGTCTGTGGTATTAACGTTTTTGTACCAAAGATATGGAACTATTTGCATACGTTCGTTGATTACATTAAAGATAGACAATTGATATCTCGATTCTGTATTGATCGAAGTGATTCAACAATTTTGTTATAATTTAAGGATAAATATTATCACTGAGAAATTGATTGCTTACAATCGACAGTAAGTAACATAGTTTATTGTTCGTTCTTTTTTTATGTGAATTTATATTATTCATTACTGAGTTTTATCCGTATTCAATTATTTCAAACGTTCAAATGTTTGTAATGCTTATGGGACTTAACTACGGGGTCATCAGTCCCTAAACTTACAAACTACTTATGAACTACTTACGAATTAGGACGGCACAAATATCCATGCCCGAGGGGGGATTCGAACCCCCGACCGTAGTGGCCGTGCAGACCGTGACTGAAGCGCCTCAGTCTCCTCGGCCACCGCGGCCGACATTTTATTATTTAATCGATCTTTTTAGGAATAGACGATAATAAAAAAAATTAATAAAGATCAACTTTCATTAATGATTAGTGAAGACATGGTGTCTCTAACTAAATCTTTACAATTTTTGTAGTAATTGATGAAATTGGTTAAAGTTTACGACGCTTCTCGCTTGGCTGCAGTGGTTATGTTGGCACCAAAGGTAATGACGGCAACTCAGATGACCAATAAATATTTTTTCGTGACAACTTCAATTAAAACGAAAATAATTTTTTTCTGAACGGACAAGGGTACATACAAGAATCTGTCAACCATAGAGCAGGTACAGTATTAATTTTGCTGCGAGTGAAACGAGCAGCAATAACATTTACTCTGTAGCTTGTGAAAAATATTAACGCAATTCTACACTTCATTGTTCATCTATTGCCAACATAAGCATTGGAACCCGGCGAGAAGCATCGTAAAATTTTCCCGCTGAAATTTTTTACTTAACTTTTCCTGATTGAATATAGAATACGATACAGATATCTCACGAAATAGCGTAAGAATACTATAGAGTTTTCTCATAAAATAGCTTCATATGGTATCATTTAAAATTGTATCGTAAACTAAACTTGACCTCCCCCTACTCAAGTCAAGAATACGATACAGATATCTTTTCAAATAGCGACATATGAGCAGAAACATTTATTATTATACTACGATTTTTCTCGAACATTATTGTACATGTAGCTTTTAACGAAATCGCACACATTTGTAATAGCATTTGTTAATATAATAGTAAAAAAGTATATTTCTAGTAGGTAATGTAACTTTTTTTTTTGTTTTTGATTCAGACGCTAGACTTGGAACTGTATCACCTCTAAAAAATCAATACTTTTCATTTATTATTCATTTTTAAAAAATTTAAAAATGCTTCACTGTTTTTTAATAAATAAAAAATACAGTAATGTAATAGATATGATGTGTTTCATTATTATACATATTTCTTAAACGAGCTAATAATTATTTATCTGTAAAGTTGATTATAGTATTATCTTTGGTGTCTTAATAATCGATATATATCTTGATAGACGTCAAATGTTCAAATGTTATTACTTCCATATCTTTGCTTCGTATATGACGTCATTGGTCAAAGCCGACGTGTTGTATCGTATTCTTGACTATTCCCGAACCAGCTTTGGCGCATTGAAATCTTTATGTTTTTTATATATACAATACAGATCGATTTCGGTCAGTGTCTGACCATCCTCAGTGCTAGAATTCAAGCCCTGTGGGCCGACAAAAACTTGCACTTTGAATATTAACATCGAGTTTTTGTGGGCCCTCAGGGCTTGAATTCTAGCACTGAGGATGGTCAGACACTGACCGAAATCGATCTGTATTGCATATAAACAAAATTAAGATTTCAGTGTGGCCAAAGCTGGTTCTTCCAATTTTAATAATCTTAATGTGGTCGCTCTGCAGCAGATTCCGAATGGAGTCGCCTACATGTACTGTAAATATTGTCAGGGAGAGATCAGTTTCTGAAATATGACCGACATGGTAACTAAATCCTAGCGTGTCTAAAGTTTCGAAAGACTCGTAAGACTATTCTTCGAGATATACACGGCGTTTTCGATAAGACGTTTTTCTCTGAAACTTACAAAACATCGACAGAAAGGAATATTTATGTATACAGATAAACTTGAAGAGTATTCAGAGTGAAACTTTCACTGTGTAGCGTAGCGGGCGCTGATATCAAACTTCCAGGCAGATTAAAATTGTGTGCCAGAACCGAGATTCGATCCCTGGTACATGCCTTTCGTGGGCAAACGCTTTAGAGCAAAAGGCAAAGGTGGCAGGTTCGAATTCCAGTTGCTGCACACAATTTTAATCTTCCAGGAACTTTGAAGAGTATTAGTGTAACTGCACAATTATCAACACATTCATTATAGCTGGGTAGCGCTGTCATAAATCCGCTATTACTGTAACGGCCATGTGTAGAATCACTATTTCGTGATGTTCGTGGTAGGAGGAGTCTGACCTAGGATCGTCGGATGAAAAAGTTTTTGGCAATTTGGAAGAATCCGTGTACATAGAAGGAAAAGCCATTGTGATCGATATATATATATATCGAGGACAGTTTACAACTCACCGCATAGGCGTGTGGACGAGCTGCGACAGGCACATACAAAAGACACACACATAACACATTCAGGTATCGGCCATGGCCTTCTTTAGAAAATAGATGACTCACACAATCACACAGGCACACAACACAGTCACACAAACATCACCTCCGACTGCTGCACTTCGAATCACGCTCTGCGGCGAATCGGGGATGGGAGGGGAGGGGAGGGGAGGGGGAGGGGGAGGGGATAGGAAGGTTACGTCACGGTGGTGGGGATGGGTTAGATGGGAATAACGAGATGCAGCTTAGGAATGGAGTGGGGAGGCGGGTGAGGGGAAAAAATAAAATGAAATAAAGTAAAGTAAATATATATATATATATATATAGAAAATGCATGCACACTGCAAGTACACAAGACCGCACACACACACACATACACATGCACGCACGCGCGCGCGCGCGCACACACACACTCACACACACACACACACACACACACACATACCTTACAGTTCCTACCTCTCTATCCCAAACCTCCCTATTTTGAGTGGTGTGTGAATGTGTGATCGTGTGTGTGTATATATGTGTGTGTGTGTGTGTGTGTGTGTGTGTGCGCGCGCGCGCATGCGTGCATGTGTATGTGTGTGTGTGCGGTCTTGTGTACTTGCAGTGTGCATGCATTTTCTATATATATATTTACTTTACTTTATTTCATTTTCTCCCCTCACTCGCCTCCCAACTCCATTCCTAAGCTGCATGTCGTTATTCCCATCTAACCCATCCCCACCACCGTGACGTAACCTTCCTATCCCCTCCCCCTCCCCTCCCGTCCCGTCCCCGATTCGCCGCAGAGAGTGATTCGAAGTGCGGCAGTCGGAGGTGATGGTTGTGTGACTGTGTTGTGTGCCTGTGTGATTGCGTGAGTGCTCTATTTTCTGAAGAAGGCCATGGCCGATAGCTGAATGTGTTGTATGTGTGTGTCTTTTGTATGTGCCTGTCGCAGCTCGTCGCCACGTCTTTGCGGTGAGTTGTAAACTGTCCTCACTATGAAACTTCCTGGCAGATTAAAATTGTGTGCCGGAACCGGGACTCGAACCTGGGACCTTTGCCTTTCGCGGGCAAGCGCTCTACCGACTGAAAGGCAAAGGTCCCAGGTTCGAGTCCCGGTTCCGGCACACAATTTTAATCTGCCAGGAAGTTTCATATCAGCGCACACTCCGCTGCAGAGTGACAGTTTCATTCTGTCCTCACTATATTATTTATTCCAACCTGGACTTTCCATTATATATATATATATATATATATATATATATATATATATATATATATATACAACGTTCGATTCTTGCTTCACATTCGATATGACAAACGCGAAGCAGTTAATTTGAATTGTATTTTTGATTGCGTTGAATTTGTGACATTTTCTTGTACTTTTCCGACTCAATTTGTGGTTGCCATTTGAAATACCGAAATAAATAACGGCAATTTCCAAGAAAGGTATATATCGAACTGAAACTGTAAACGATTTAGTGTTTCTGTACCGGAGAATCGGGCGCTATGCGCACTCACATACTAAAAAAAAAAAAAAAAAAAAAAAAAAAAAAAAAAAAAAAAATAAACTTCTTGTTTGACCTATAACAAACGTTCTTAAGGCTATGCTACAGGTCACTTTCTTTTAAAGTGAAAGTTAGGTTAGGTACAGGCTAAACAAGATACAAAATGCTGTGAGTGATTCACTGGTTAGAGGAAGGTTCAGATTACTCAGTGAAGGACGAGTGCACGATGAAGAACGATGTGGATGCTCGTCCGTGGTTACTGGGGAACTGGTCCACACAACTGAAGAGAACATTAAGCACAACCTCTACGTTTATACAAAGTGCCCTTGCTGTGGAACTTTCGATAATGTCACGATCAGTAATTCGTTACATTGTTACTGAAAAACTGTTCAGTAAATCCTTACTGAACAACACAGAAAACAACGAATGGTCAGTGCACTTTAGTTTTTGACTCGCTACAGTGAAGAAGGCGGTGGTTTTATTTCTGGGATAGACACGGGGGATGAAACTTGGGTATCGTACCACACCCCCGAAACGAAAAGTCAATGAGTGGTATGGAGACACACTTCATCACCAACGAAGGTTACGCCTAAGTAAATCTTTGACACCTCGAAAAGTCACGTACACCGTTCTTTGGGACAGAGAAGGCAATTTTGATGATTGATTTCTTACCACGAGGCCACAATCAATGCACATGGTCACTGCGAGACCATTAAGAAATTGCGTCGCGCAATACAGAACAAATGACGAGGATTACTGTCCAAAGGTTTTTTTTTTTTTTTAACGATAATACCCAGTCGCACAGGGTGAATGTGAGCAGACAAGACAATTGTTACGGGAATTTCTGTGGGTCGTGTTTGATCATCCTCCGACAGTCCGGACCTAGCTCCTAGCGACTTTCATCTCTTCTTACACTTAAAAATCTGTCCTTGGTGGTCAACACTTCAACGATGATGACGAACTGCAAGAACATGTTACCATATGGTTGAAAATACAGGCGACAACAAATGTTCAAATGTTTGTATAGTCTATGGGACTTAACTACGGGGTCATCAGTCCCTAAACTTACAAACTACTTATGATCTAGCTAATACTAATGACGGCACAAACATCCATGCCCGAGGGGGGATTCGAACCCCCGACCGTAGCAGGGGACAACCTTCTATGAAGAAGGCACACAAAAACTTGTGCCACGCTATGACAAGTGCCTACAAAATTTCGGAAGCTATGTACAAAAGTAGTTTAACCGTTGTAAATATCTGGACAATAAATATTTTTTTCTGCATCCGTACAGGTTCGTTTCATACCAAACGGGCCTTACTTTGTGGAAATACCTCGTATGTTCACAGGTCTTTCAGTCAGTTTATTTTCATCCTTCTATGTGCCAGTGGTTTGACCTGTTAAAACTCAAAAGGTAAGTTGTTCAGCCAATTTGTATTGTGTAGTGCATTTTTTTAATGTTAATCTCGTGATATTTTATCAATATTAGTTTTCACAGTAGTCATCTTCGAAAACTGATGTACGTGTATTACCTACACAGCAAGTTAAGATCTTTGAACGTAAACTCCCAGCTACATCGCTGTATCTCTGCAGTGTTTACCTGATAATGACGTAACGGCCGAAACCCGGCTTATAAAAACACAATAAATTTGCAGAATACCACACATTTACCTCGTTTGTTTCTTTCAAACAGCGTAATTATCCCTTTCACTGCTCCATACGTAAATATACGCTACTCGTTTCACTGCTCCAGACGTTTATATACTATTTGCTATAAAAAATACTTCCAACGGTTCCCTGCTACAAACGTCTGTTTACGTGTGACGTCTACAAAGCGGCCAGCGAGTTGGATGTAATTGTTGCGCAAGTATGCAGTTTAATTGTTGGTATACGGAAAGTTTGTATCGCAGCATTACGCAGTCAGGGTTGCCAAGTGTGGCGATTTTTCGCATTCTTGGCCATCTTTTCCTTATAATAGTAGCCATTCTAACAGTCTGGCAACTAGCGATTAAATGTGGCTATTAAAGGAATTGGTTGGCGACTTAATGGCTATTTTATTTAATTCAAATACAACAAATGTAAAACAATCACTCTTTAGACATTGCGTCAATGATACCGGCTAAACTTCCGTAGAATGCTGGGGAAATGTAAGCAACATACACTAGTTAGGACAAATGTTTTCAAGTATCGTGGATGTGTGAGAGAGTGTCACAGATGTAAACAAACTTAGCATACTGATCGAAGATAGACGTAAGTCACCTCATGTACCCTACTTACTGTGGTGTCGCACAAGTACAAAGTGCGCGCCACCTACTTTCGCCGCGCGCCGCCATGCACGCACGGCGCGGCGTTCTTACCACGACAGCCACGAGCGCCCTCTGCTGCAACGCCGCTCGTGGCCACCACTGAACGACATCGTCACTTGCCACTTGGGACTGAGATAGCAACCAGTAAAGACTTCGGAATCCGATAGGCACCAGTGAAGACTTGGCTATCAGTTAGGCACTAGGCAGGACTCTAGCTCAACTATGTATCAACATTCTGCAGTACTATGTAAAAGTTAAGTATTGTATAAATTCTGTGCAATATATATATCTCGTTCTAATTTACTCTAGTGTTTCTAGTTTCTGGCTGCTCCTCTCCGTACCTGCACCAGCGTGCTATCTTTATTCCTGTGTCGGTCTCATTCCACTCGGCCACCGACACCTACGACGAGGCTGGGACACAAAAGCGGCGACGAAGTTGGGACACAAAACTTACGATGTTCAAGAACAGGCTGTAAACGATATCTCAAAGTATACTACAACACCATCTGTATGGCTCCCGCTGAGAACATGAGGATAAGATTATATAAACTACAGCATGCAAGGAGGCATTTAAACAGTAATTTTTTCCGCTTTCCATACGTCAGCACAACATAAATTCGTAACAACTGCTACTGTTAAGCGAGCCCTGTGCTACGCACTTCACAGTGGTTAACAATGATTTACAGAGTAAAAATGTCGATGGAGAACACGCGCATGGCTGATTTTTCAGTGTGTCATTACGCAATAATATGAATTAAAATCCATCTCACCTCAAAGTATGGATTGCTTACTGCATTATTATAAATTACCTCACCTCAAAATGTTGCAATGATTTTGTGTGTAGTAAAGAAATGTTTGAAAGATTCAATAACTCCATTTAACATCTGTAAATATTTGTTTTTCAGGAGATGAACGTGATTGGTAGTCGAACCTATGCATGAGAACAGTCCTTGTGTAAGTTTAATAGAATGATTCTTGAACAGTTTTGTGTTCTAATTTTTATAAGTTATGAAATTAATAAATGTGATAGTTAAATGTAACTGAATTTCCGGAGTCTCTCTGTTATATTTACAATGTGACAATATTTTAACTGGCCTCATTGTCAGTTGGTGGTGTGTCTGGGTTCACTTCTTGGATGGACTCAAATAACTGTTTCTGTGAAGTATGAGTTTCCTTGGAAAGTTCAGTCTGATGTCTGTGAATGTGAGAGTGCCACAGTTTGTGTTACGTTTTACTCAGTAACCAGCTTACTCCCTGAATATCAGGACTGTTATTGTCGAGTAACATGCCCTAATTACCATAACATAATAATATAGGGAGCGTAAGGTTATTTACAACTTGTACAAAAACCAGACAGCGGGTGTCAGAGTTGAAGGGCATGAAAGGGATGCAGTGGTTGGGAAGGGAGTAAGACAGGGTTGTAGCCTTTCTCCATTGTTGTTCAATTTGTACATTGAGCAAACTATAAAGGAAAGCAAGGAGAAATTTGGAGAAGGAGTTATAGTTCAGGGTGAAGAATTAAAAACATTTTGTTTTGCCGACGACATAGTAATTCTGTCAGATACAGCAAAGGACCTGGAAGAGGAATTGAATGGAATGGACATTGTGCTGAAAGGTGCATATAAGATGAACATTAACAAGAGCAAAACTAGGGTAATGGAGTGCAGTGTAAGAAAATCAGGTGATGCTGAAGGAATTAGATTGGGTAACGAAGCAATAAAGGAGGTAGATGAGTTTTGTTACTTGGGCAGTAAAATAACAAATGATGGTCGCAGTACAGATGATATAAAATGCAGAATGGCAATGGGTAGAAAAGCGTTCTTGAAAAAGAGAAATTTGTTAACATCGAATATTGATTTATGCCTAAGGAAGTCCTTTCTGAAGGCATTTGTATGGAGTGTTGCCTTGTATGGGAGTGAAACATGGACGATAAACAGTGCGGACAGGAAGAGGATTGAGGCTTTTGAAATATGGTGCTACGGAAGAATGCTGAAGATTAGGTGGGTGGATCGCGTAACTAATGAGGAGGTACTGAACAGAATTGGGGAGAAAAGGAATTTCTGGCATACCTTGACTAAAAGAAGGGATAGATTGGTAGGACATATTCTTAGACAACAAGGAATTGTGAATTTAGCGTTGGAGGGAAGTGTGTGGGGTAAAAACCGCAGAGGAAGACCAAGAGATGGATACAGTAAGCAGATTCAGACAGATGTAGGTTGCCGTTCTTATGTGGAGATGAAGAGGCTTGCTCAGCATAGGGTATTGTAGAGAGCTGCATCAAACCAGTCTCCGGACTGAAGACCACAAGAACAACAATAATGTTAACAGAATAAAGGTTGCGATATATGGCTATTTTTACTGATGCAAAGATGGTTATATTTTGGCATTTAATTGATGGAAACATGGCGATATTTTGGCTACTTTTTGTTTAAAATTTGGCGACAGAGCATTGGAAAAATCTGGCAACTCGGTACGCAGTTCGTGTGCAGTGCTTTATGTTCTATCTAATAAAATGGCACGTCGTTATCGTCCGTTTACAGAAGATGCTTAATGTTTTTAAACCAAAGTGATCTTCATGCCGAATCCTGCCGATTATGAGTGGACAGATAATGATGGCGATGAACCTTCAGGTGAATCCGTCACCACAAACGTACAAAATAGTTCTGATCCAGGAAACGTCGAACCAGCATATGCAGGTCCAGATTTTGATGTAACCGTCGATTCGTCGTCAGATTCCGAAGTAGAACCTGAGAGTAAGCCCGAAAAATCTGCCAAGAAAAACATAAAAGTTGATTTTAGATGGAAAGACTAGGATATGGACCGTAAAGTGTATAATAGCAATAACAGTGGTTCCGGTTACAAAATTGTGAATTTATATGATTCATCTACTGTATATGACTGCTTCCCAGTTTTTTTATTTTTTATTTTTTATTTTTTATTTTTTTTTTTTTATTTTTTTTTTTTTTTTAGTCGAGAAATTATAAACTACATAGCTGAGCAATGTAATTTATATTATGATCAGCTTTGCAAAGATGCCAGGGAAAAATCAAGACTACGACGTTGGAAAAACACAAGCAGTGATGAAATTTACTGTTTCCTTGCTGTAAATTCTCTGATGGCTCATGTAAGAAAAAATGAAATAAACAGTTATTGGACCAACGATCTCTCACTATCTACTGCAATGTTTGCACAGATAATGCCGAGAGACAGATACCTTCTTTTACTAAGGATGCTTCACTTTGTTGATAACAGTGAGAATTGTACTGTTACCAGGGATGGAATGTTGCGGTATCAGAACAGTAAGAAGCGAATTTCTATTTTAATTTTATTTAATTTCATTTTTTATTATTAAAAAAAGAAAAAATTAATAATAATAATAATAAAAGACAATTATTAATTAATGTTGTGAAGAAAAAAAATCATCTATGGAACTAAAAGAAAAAAGTGGAAGAGCAGTATCTTTGCTTTTTAATTAGCAGTCAGTCTTGTCTTGTCTTCTCGAGCAGTTAGAAGTGGTGAGCTGTCTCGTGTTTTCTTTTTTTTCTTTTATTTATTTATTTATTTATTTATTTATTTTTTTATTTTTTTTGTAAACTTTTAGTTGTGATGTAAATGTTTTTAGAAAAATACAGATCTTTCTCAAGAGTGAAAAGTTTCGTCTTAGTTTATTACTTAGGCCTTAAAGTGAACCACATAATGACCCTGAGATGTGATGAAGCAATCAACAATAAGTAGACATTCAGAAAACTGTCGGTATTTTTTTTTTTTACATGAGTTTATTCTAAAGTTTCTCTGAAGTTTATTAATATTGACTGCAGTTCTTCTTTGCTAATTTTCATTATCAGTGTTTCACAGAATCCTGGAGATGACAAACTCTGGAGAATACTACAAATTGCGGATCATCTAAGAAAAGTATTTGCAGATGCTTTCTGTCCCTTTAAAAATTTGTGTGTTGTAGAAAGTTTAGTTCTCTACAAATGTCGCGTCTTCTTCAAGCACTACATTCCTTCCAAACGCCACAGATTCGACGTAAAGTTTTTTGTGTTATGTGATTATGAAACTGGTTATGTTCTTGAGTTTATTATTTATGTGGGTGAAGCAACGGACATAAAAGAGAAACTGATTTTGGTGTAAATGTTGCAATACCTGGACGTAATGTACTTACTTTACTAGAACGTTACCTTGGGAAAGGTCACACATTACATGTAGACAATTGGTATACTAGCCCAACTTTATTTTCTTATCTGTATGAAAGAGAGACTAATGCCTGTGGAACTGTGAGAATAGACCGTAAAGGTATGCCTGCTATATAACTTTTGAAAGGTGAGATTGAGATTATGTCAACAGATAAACTTCTTGCTCTCAAGTGGTAGGACTTGCGGGAAGTGAGGATGCTTTCTACTCTTCATACAAACGAAATTGTAGCGACTGACAAAACTGACAGGAGCACAAATGGAGCGAAAAGAAAACCAGATTGCATCGTAAGCTATTCTGAAAATATGGGGGCCGTCGACAGGAGCGACATGATGCTAAGTTCAGTAGACTGTATACGGAAAACTGTAAAATGGTTTAAAAAATCGCACTGATTTGTTTTACAGCCCACTTTAGATTAGTTTTATACGTTTTTGCTAACATTTTGGACCAAAATAATAATCTAAACAATAAAAAATTAATTAATAGCAGTGTCTGGAACCCTTGTAGGAACAAACCATTTTTAGGTGCTGGCGGGTTCCGAACCACTGACCTTCAGCGTGCCTTCCAATACATTGCCCACTACTCTACAGCTAGCAGTAAGGAACTCCTTTCATAAATCTCTTAAATAACCGTTGTTAACTGATGCTAATATGGCATTTGCAGACACTACATCATCATTTATCGTACGAAGAACGACGTGTTTTTGTTAATTCTTCAGTGCGCCATTGCTTTGAAATGACAACGTGTAAGTTACAGTAAGAAAATCACCAAATACGCAACGCAAGATGGCGTATGCCAGAGACAGTACTGGGCGACGTAAGTCACGTGACATCTGCGAACGGCTGGTTTTCGTTAATTTAATGGAGGGTGTCAAAACTCAGTTATTTTTGCAAATATCTCTCAAACGATACGAGATATTAAAAAAAAACATAAGGGAACAAAGTTGTAGAGAATTTCTCCTCTACAAATTCGTTTATTCAATTTTCGCGTCAGATGAACGGTTTATTTGCAATTAAAGTTACATTACAAACGGCTTTTTTTGGTATTACTAACGTATTTCTTGTCCGAAATATTTCAAAAAGCGAGGTTCTGGTCTCTGGTAGTCAACAATTGTGTATGTAATATTTGGTGCCGATCGATTGAACGGTTCGACCTAAAAAGTGGGAACACGTTACTGCCAGACAGACATCGTCAAATCGCCGTTATTTTTGCAAATATTTCTGCAACGATATGAAAAACACATAACAGAGCGAAGTTGTAGACAATTTCGCCCTCTACCAATTAGGGTATTCAATTTTCGTTTCAAATGAACGGTTCGTTTGCAATTACAATTATATTACAAACGGCTTTTTTGGTATTACTACCGTATTGTTTGTCCGAAAAATTTGAAAATGGGACGTTCTGGTCTCTGGCAACCTACAATTATGTGTGCAAAATTTGGTGCTGATCGGTTGAACTATTCGTCTTAAAAACAGGGAACACGTTACGGACAGACAGACAGACGGACAGACAGACATACATCCCAAAATCGCCGTTATTTACAAATATATCAGAAACGATACGAGCTTTGAAAAAATCATAAGAGAGCAAGTTCAATTTTCGTGTCAGATGCGTGGTTAAGCCGTTAATATCATTTAAATTTCGAGCTGTTAAAAGACGATCGCAAAGGCCAACTTTTAGTATTACTACCGTAAAAAAGTACTGTTTCATTTGGCGGATGCGACTCTGATGAACGCTTATGCATTGTACAAAACTCAAACGGGAAGAAATATTTCAGTAACTGATTTTCAACAGAGACTCATCAAGGAGGTCATAGAGAGTCACCACCGACCACAAACAAAGGGACGTCGTGGAAGGGGATGGACTGAAGGTGACAACCCCTTACGCTTAGCTGAGCGCCACTTTAGTTCGCTAATTCCAGAAACGTTAAAGAAGAAGAACGCTCATAGAAGATGTATTGTATGTGCAAAACATTACAAACGAGGTGACACGAGATATATTTGTATAAAATGTAATGTGCCTTTATGTTTGAATTTTTGTTTCGAAAGATACCACCACACATTGAAATTTTACTAATGTAATATGTTATGTGGAATTAGATTAGGTAATCAGACAATAAAAGTAGAAGATGTATTTTGTAATTTGGGTAGCAAGATAACTTCTGATGGCCGAATTAAAGAAGATATAAAATGCAGAATGGCTATGGGAAGAAAAGCGTTTCTAAAGAAGCGAAACTTGTTAACATCCAATATTAATTTGAATGTTAGAATGTGCTTTCTGAAAGCATTTGTCTGGAGTGTAGCACCGTATGGGAGTGAACCGTGGACGATAAGGAGTTCAGACAAAAAGTTGATAGAAGCTTTCGAATTGTGGTGCTATAGACGAATGATGAAAATTAGATGGGTAGATCACATGACTAATGAGGAGGTGAACAACGGAGTTGGAGAGAAAAGGAGTTTGTGGCATATCCTGACTACGAGAAGGGATAGGTTGGTTGGACACGTTCTTAGACATAAAGGAATTGTCAACTGAGCATTAGAACGAAGCGTGTGCGGTAAAAATCGCAGAGAAAGACCGAGGGACGAATATAGTAAGAAGATTCAAAAGGATGTAGGTTGCCGAACGTATTCTCAGATGGAGAGACTTGCACAGGACAGGGTAGCGTGGAGAGCTGCATCAAACCAGTCGACAGACTGAAGACCACAACAACAACAACATTTTTTCTCCTAATAAAGTACCATTAAAAATAGTGTATGTCGAAAAATATTAAAAAGAAGATACTATTTAACGCTGTAATACTGGATTTGGCGTCATAATTTCATCGAAATTTTAACGATAGACTGACTATTGCGTTTTGCCGACGACATAGTAATTCTGTCAGATACAGCAAAGGACCTGGAAGAGCAATTGAACGGAATGGATAGTGTGCTAAAAGGTGCATATAAGATGAACATTAACAAGAGTAAAACTAGGGTAATGGAGTGCAGTGTAAGAAAATCAGGTGATGCTGAAGGAATTAGATTAGGTAACGAAACAATAAAGGAGGTAGATGAGTTTTGTTACTTGGGCAGTAAAATAACAAATGATGGTCGCAGTACAGAGGATACAAAATGCACAATGGCAATGGGTAGAAAAGCGTTCTTGAAAAAGAGAGATTTGTTGACATCGAATATTGATTTAAGCCTAAGGAAGTCCTTTCTGAAGGCATTTGTATGGAGTGTTGCCTTGTATGGGAGTGAGACATGGACGATAAACAGTGCGGACAGGAAGAGGATTGAGGCTTTTGAAATATGGTGCTACGGAAGAATGCTGAAGATTAGGTGGGTGGATCGCGTAACTAATGAGGAGGTACTGAACAGAATTAGGGAGAAAAGGAATTTCTGGCATACCTTGACTAAAAGAAGGGATAGATTGGTAGGACATATTCTTAGACAACAAGGAATTGTGAATTTAGCGTTGGAGGGAAGTGTGTGGGGTAAAAACCGCAGAGGAAGACCAAGAGATGGATACAGTAAGCAGATTCAGACAGATGTAGGCTGCCGTTCTTATGTGGAGATGAAGAGGCTTGCTCAGCATAGGGTATTGTAGAGAGCTGCATCAAACCAGTCTCCGGACTGAAGACCACAAGAACAACAATAATGTTAACAGAATAAAGGTTGCGATATATGGCTATTTTTACTGATGAAAAGATGGTTATATTTTGGCATTTAATTGATGGAAACATGGCGATATTTTGGCTACTTTTTGTTTAAAATTTGGCGACAGAGCATTGGAAAAATCTGGCAACTCGGTACGCAGTTCGTGTGCAGTGCTTTATGTTCTATCTAATAAAATGGCACGTCGTTATCGTCCGTTTACAGAAGATGCTTATTGTTTTTAAACCAAAGTGATCTTCATGCCGAATCCTGCCGATTATGGGTGGACAGATAATGATGGCGATGAACCTTCAGGTGAATCCGTCACCACAAACGTACAAAATATTTCTGATCCAGGAAACGTCGAACCAGCATATGCAGGTCCAGATTTTGATGTAACCGTCGATTCGTCGTCAGATTCCGAAGTAGAACCTGAGAGTAAGCCCGAAAAATCTGCCAAGAAAAACATAAAAGTTGATTTTAGATGGAAAGACTAGAAATTGGACCGTAAAGTGTATAATAGCAATAACAGTGGTTCCGGTTACAAAATTGTGAATTTATATGATTCATCTACTGTATATGACTGCCTCCCAGTTTTTTTTTTTTTTTTTTTTTTTTTATTTTTTTTTTTTTTTAGTCGAGAAATTGTAAACTACATAGCTGAGCAATGTAATTTATATTATGATCAGCTTTGCAAAGATGCCAGGGAAAAAATCAAGACTGCGACGTTGGAAAAACATAAGCAGTGATGAAATTTACTGTTTCCTTGCTGTAAATTCTCTGATGGCTCATGTAAGAAAAAATGAAATAAACAGTTATTGGACCAACGATCTCCCACTATCTACTGCAATGTTTGCACAGATAATGCCGAGAGACAGATACCTTCTTTTACTAAGGATGCTTCACTTTGTTGATAACAGTGAGAATTGTACTGTTACCAGGGATGGAATGTTGCGGTATCAGAACAGTAAGAAGCGAATTTCTATTTTAATTTTATTTAATTTCATTTTTTATTATTAAAAAAAGAAAAAATTAATAATAATAATAATAAAAGACAATTATTAATTAATGTTGTGAAGAAAAAAAATCATCTATGGAACTAAAAGAAAAAAGTGGAAGAGCAGTATCTTTGCTTTTTAATTAGCAGTCAGTCTTGTCTTGTCTTCTCGAGCAGTTAGAAGTGATGAGCTGTCTCGTGTTTTCGTTTTTTTTTCTTTTTTTTTTTTTTTTTTTTTTTTTTTTTTTGGAAACTTTTAGTTGTGATGTAAATGTTTTTAGAAAAATACAGATCTTTCTCAAGAGTGAAAAGTTTCGTCTTAGTTTATTACTTAGGCCTTAAAGTGAACCACATAATGACCCTGAGATGTGATGAAGCAATCAACAATAAGTAGACATTCAGAAAACTGTCGGTATTTTTTTTTTTTTTACATGAGTTTATTCTAAAGTTTCTCTGAAGTTTATTAATATTGACTGCAGTTCTTCTTTGCTAATTTTCATTATCAGTGTTTCACAGAATCCTGGAGATGACAAACTCTGGAAAATACTACAAATTGCGGATCATCTAAGAAAAGTATTTCCAGATGCTTTCTGTCCCTTTAAAAATTTGTGTGTTGTAGACAGTTTAGTTCTCTACAAATGTCGCGTCTTCTTCAAGCACTACATTCCTTCCAAACGCCACAGATTCGACGTAAAGTTTTTTGTGTTATGTGATTATGAAACTGGTTATGTTCTTGAGTTTATTATTTATGTGGGTGAAGCAACGGACATAAAAAAGAAACTGATTTTGGTGTAAATGTTGCAATACCTGGACGTATTGTACTTACTTTACTAGAACGTTACCTTGGGAAAGGTCACACATTACATGTAGACAATTGGTATACTAGCCCAACTTTATTTTCTTATCTGTATGAAAGAGTGCGCCTCGGTTGCACAGTGGTAGAGTGCCAGACTACAAATCCAAAGGTCGCGGGTTCGATCCCCGCCAGGTCCTAGGATTTTTATCTGTCACTTTCCACTTCCTTCACCTCTGGCAGTGTTGCTCATGTGAAAAATACCGAGTAGCACCGTGGTTCGGAACCCACGTTAAACTGTAGGTCCCCCTATAACTGGCTGGGTAAGTCAGTTCGAAGGTCGGAGGAAGGCAACGGCATACCACCTCCAAACAGGACCATGCCTAGTAAAGCACTGTGGTGTCAAACCAATCTTCGCATTGTTGACTGCTTTACCTTTTTACCTGTATGAAAGAGAGACTAATGCCTGTGGAACTGTGAGAATAGATCGTAAAGGCATGCCTGCTTTATATATATATATATATGTGTAACTTTTGAAAGGTGAGATTGAGATTATGTCAACAGATAAACTTCTTGCTCTCAAGTGGTAGGACTTGCGGGAAGTGAGGATGCTTTCTACTCTTCATACAAACGAAATTGTAGCGACTGACAAAACTGACAGGAGCACAAATGGAGCGAAACGAAAACCAGATTGCATCGTAAGCTATTCTGAAAATATGGGGGCCGTCGACAGGAGCGACATGATGCTAAGTTCAGTAGACTGTATACGGAAAACTGTAAAATGGTTTAAAAAATCGCACTGATTTGTTTTACAGCCCACTTTAGATTTGTAGTTTTATACGTTTTTGCTAACATTTTGGACCAAAATAATAATCTAAACAATAAAAAATTAATTAATAGCAGTGTCTGGAACCCTTGTAGGAACAAACCATTTTTAGGTGCTGGCGGGTTCCGAACCACTGACCTTCAGCGTGCCATCCAATACATTGCCCACTACTCTACAGCTAGCAGTAAGGAACTCCTCTCATAAATCTCTTAAATAACCGTTGTTAACTGATGCTAATATGGCATTTGCAGACACTACATCATCATTTATCGTACGAAGAACGACGTGTTTTTGTTAATTCTTCAGTGCGCCATTGCTTTGAAATGACAACGTGTAAGTTACAATAAGAAAATCACCAAATACGCAACGCAAGATGGCGTATGCCAGAGACAGTACTGGGCGACGAAAGTCACGTGACATCTGCGAACGGCTGGTTTTCGTTAATTTAATGGAGGAGTTGTAGAGAATTTCTCCTCTACAAATTCGTTTATTCAATTTTCGCGTCAGATGAACGGTTTATTTGCAATTAAAGTTACATTACAAACGGCTTTTTTTTTTATTACTAACGTATTTCTTGTCCGAAATATTTCAAAAAGCAAGGTTCTGGTCTCTGGTAGTCAACAATTGTGTACGTAATATTTGGTGCCGATCGATTGAACGGTTCGACCTAAAAAGTGGGAACACGTTACTGCCAGACAGACATCGTCAAATCGCCGTTATTTTTGCAAATATCTCTGCAACGATGCAAGATATGAAAAAAACATAACAGAGCGAAGTTGTAGACAATTTCGCCCTCTACCAATTAGGGTATTCAATTTTCGTTTCAAATGAACGGTTCGTTTGCAATTACAATTATATTACAAACGGCTCTTTTGGTATTACTACCGTATTGTTTGTCCGAAAAATTTGAAAATAGGACGTTCTGGTCTCTGGCGGCCTACAATTATGTGTGCAAAATTTGGTGCTGATCGGTTGAACTATTCGTCTTAAAAACATGGAATACATTACGGACAGGCAGACAGACGGACAGACAGACATACATCCCAAAATCGCCGTTATTTTTGCAAATATATCAGAAACGATACGAGCTTTGAAAAAACCATAAGAGAGCAAGTTCAATTTTCGTGTCAGATGCGTGGTTAAGCCGTTAATATCATTTAAATTTCGAGCTGTTAAAAGACGATCGCAAAGGCCAACTTTTAGTGTTACTACCGTAAAAAAGTACTGTTTCATTTGGTGGATGCGTCTCTGATGAACGCTTATGCATTGTACAAAACTCAAACGGGAAGAAATATTTCAGTAACTGATTTTCAACAGAGACTCATC
The DNA here is from genome assembly GCA_026315105.1 of Locusta migratoria. Lineage (NCBI taxonomy): Eukaryota > Metazoa > Arthropoda > Insecta > Orthoptera > Acrididae > Locusta > Locusta migratoria. The sequence goes on from CM048754.1 coordinate 21,075,814, forward strand.
AAGGAGGTCATAGAGAGTCACCACCGACCACAAACAAAGGGACGTCGTGGAAGGGGATGGACTGAAGGTGACAACCCCTTACGCTTAGCTGAGCGCCACTTTAGCTCGCTAATTCCAGAAACGTTAAAGAAGAAGAACGCTCATAGAAGATGTATTGTATGTGCAAAACATTACAAACGAGGTGACACGAGATATATTTGTATAAAATGTAATGTGCCTTTATGTTTGAATTTTTGTTTCGAAAGATACCACCACACATTGAAATTTTACTAATGTAATATGTTATGTGGAATTAGATTAGGTAATCAGACAATAAAAGTAGAAGATGTATTTTGTAATTTGGGTAGCAAGATAACTTCTGATGGCCGAATTAAAGAAGATATAAAATGCAGAATGGCTATGGGAAGAAAAGCGTTTCTAAAGAAGCGAAACTTGTTAACATCCAATATTAATTTGAATGTTAGAATGTGCTTTCTGAAAGCATTTGTCTGGAGTGTAGCACCGTATGGGAGTGAACCGTGGACGATAAGGAGTTCAGACAAAAAGTTGATAGAAGCTTTCGAATTGTGGTGCTATAGACGAATGATGAAAATTAGATGGGTAGATCACATGACTAATGAGGAGGTGAACAACGGAGTTGGAGAGAAAAGGAGTTTGTGGCATATCCTGACTACGAGAAGGGATAGGTTGGTTGGACACGTTCTTAGACATAAAGGAATTGTCAACTGAGCATTAGAACGAAGCGTGTGCGGTAAAAATCGCAGAGAAAGACCGAGGGACGAATATAGTAAGAAGATTCAAAAGGAACGTATTCTCAGATGGAGAGACTTGCACAGGACAGGGTAGTGTGGAGAGCTGCATCTAACCAGTCGACGGACTGAAGACCACAACAACAACAACATTTTTTCTCCTAATAAAGTACCATTAAAAATAGTGTATGTCGAAAAATATTAGAAAGAAGATACTATTTAACGCTGTAATACTGGATTTGGCGTCATAATTTCATCGAAATTTTAACGATAGACTGCTACAGTCGTACATATATATATATATATATATATATATATATATATATATATATATATATATATATATATATATATATATTGCGTTTTGCCGACGACATAGTAATTCTGTCAGATACAGCAAAGGACCTGGAAGAGCAATTGAACGGAATGGATAGTGTGCTAAAAGGTGCATATAAGATGAACATTAACAAGAGTAAAACTAGGGTAATGGAGTGCAGTGTAAGAAAATCAGGTGATGCTGAAGGAATTAGATTAGGTAACGAAACAATAAAGGAGGTAGATGAGTTTTGTTACTTGGGCAGTAAAATAACAAATGATGGTCGCAGTACAGAGGATACAAAATGCACAATGGCAATGGGTAGAAAAGCGTTCTTGAAAAAGAGAGATTTGTTGACATCGAATATTGATTTAAGCCTAAGGAAGTCCTTTCTGAAGGCATTTGTATGGAGTGTTGCCTTGTATGGGAGTGAGACATGGACGATAAACAGTGCGGACAGGAAGAGGATTGAGGCTTTTGAAATATGGTGCTACGGAAGAATGCTGAAGATTAGGTGGGTGGATCGCGTAACTAATGAGGAGGTACTGAACAGAATTGGGGAGAAAAGGAATTTCTGGCATACCTTGACTAAAAGAAGGGATAGATTGGTAGGACATATTCTTAGACAACAAGGAATTGTGAATTTAGCGTTGGAGGGAAGTGTGTGGGGTAAAAACCGCAGAGGAAGACCAAGAGATGGATACAGTAAGCAGATTCAGACAGATGTAGGCTGCCGTTCTTATGTGGAGATGAAGAGGCTTGCTCAGCATAGGGTATTGTAGAGAGCTGCATCAAACCAGTCTCCGGACTGAAGACCACAAGAACAACAATAATGTTAACAGAATAAAGGTTGCGATATATGGCTATTTTTACTGATGAAAAGATGGTTATATTTTGGCATTTAATTGATGGAAACATGGCGATATTTTGGCTACTTTTTGTTTAAAATTTGGCGACAGAGCATTGGAAAAATCTGGCAACTCGGTACGCAGTTCGTGTGCAGTGCTTTATGTTCTATCTAATAAAATGGCACGTCGTTATCGTCCGTTTACAGAAGATGCTTAATGTTTTTAAACCAAAGTGATCTTCATGCCGAATCCTGCCGATTATGAGTGGACAGATAATGATGGCGATGAACCTTCAGGTGAATCCGTCACCACAAACGTACAAAATAGTTCTGATCCAGGAAACGTCGAACCAGCATATGCAGGTCCAGATTTTGATGTAACCGTCGATTCGTCGTCAGATTCCGAAGTAGAACCTGAGAGTAAGCCCGAAAAATCTGCCAAGAAAAACATAAAAGTTGATTTTAGATGGAAAGACTAGGATTTGGACCGTAAAGTGTATAATAGCAATAACAGTGGTTCCGGTTACAAAATTGTGAATTTATATGATTCATCTACTGTATATGACTGCTTCCCAGTTTTTTTTTTTTTTTTTTTTTTTTAGTCGAGAAATTGTAAACTACATAGCTAAGCAATGTAATTTATATTATGATCAGCTTTGCAAAGATGCCAGGGAAAAATCAAGACTGCGACGTTGGAAAAACACAAGCAGTGATGAAATTTACTGTTTCCTTGCTGTAAATTCTCTGATGGCTCATGTAAGAAAAAATGAAATAAACAGTTATTGGACCAACGATCTCTCACTATCTACTGCAATGTTTGCACAGATAATGCCGAGAGACAGATACCTTCTTTTACTAAGGATGCTTCACTTTGTTGATAACAGTGAGATTTGTACTGTTACCAGGGATGGAATGTTGCGGTATCAGAACAGTAAGAAGCGAATTTCTATTTTAATTTCATTTAATTTCATTTTTTATTATTACAAAAAGAAAAAATTCATAATAATAAAAGACAATTATTAATTAATGTTGTGAAGAAAAAAAATCATCTATGGAACTAAAAGAAAAAAGTGGAAGAGCAGTATCTTTGCTTTTTAATTAGCAGTCAGTCTTGTCTTGTCTTCTCGAGCAGTTAGAAGTGATGAGCTGTCTCGTGTTATCTTTTTTATTTATTTATTTATTTATTTATTTATTTATTTTTTGTAAACTTTTAGTTGTGATGTAAATGTTTTTAGAAAAATACAGATCTTTCTCAAGAGTGAAAAGTTTCGTCTTAGTTTATTACTTAGGCCTTAAAGTGAACCACATAATGACCCTGAGATGTGTTGAAGCAATCAACAATAAGTAGACATTCAGAAAACTGTCGTTATTTTTTTTTTTTACATGAGTTTATTCTAAAGTTTCTCTGAAGTTTATTAATATTGACTGCAGTTCTTCTTTGCTAATTTTCATTATCAGTGTTTCACAGAATCCTGGAGATGACAAACTCTGGAGAATACTACAAATTGCGGATCATCTAAGAAAAGTATTTCCAGATGCTTTCTGTCCCTTTAAAAATTTGTGTGTTGTAGACAGTTTAGTTCTCTACAAATGTCGCGTCTTCTTCAAGCACTACATTCCTTCCAAACGGCACAGATTCGACGTAAAGTTTTTTGTGTTATGTGATTATGAAACTGGTTATGTTCTTGAGTTTATTATTTATGTGGGTGAAGCAACGGACATAAAAAAGAAACTGATTTTGGTGTAAATGTTGCAATACCTGGACGTATTGTACTTACTTTACTAGACCGTTACCTTGGGAAAGGTCACACATTACATGTAGACAATTGGTATACTAGCCCAACTTTATTTTCTTATCTGTATGAAAGAGAGACTAATGCCTGTGGAACTGTGAGAATAGACCGTAAAGGCATGCCTGCTTTATATATATATAACTTTTGAAAGGTGAGATTGAGATTATGTCAACAGATAAACTTCTTGCTCTCAAGTGGCAGGACTTGCGGGAAGAGAGGATGCTTTCTACTCTTCATACAAACGAAATTGTAGCGACTGACAAAACTGACAGGAGCACAAATGGAGCGAAACGAAAACCAGATTGCATCGTAAGCTATTCTGAAAATATGGGGGCCGTCGACAGGAGCGACATGATGCTAAGTTCAGTAGACTGTGTACGGAAAACTGTAAAATGGTTTAAAAAATCGCACTGATTTGTTTTACAGCCCACTTCAGATTTGTAGTTTTATACGTTTTTGCTAACATTTTGGACCAAAATAATAATCTAAACAATAAAAAATTAATTAATAGCAGTGTCTGGAACCCTTGTAGGAACAAACCATTTTTAGGTGCTGGTGGGTTCCGAACCACTGACCTTCAGCGTGCCATCCAATACATTGCCCACTACTCTACAGCTAGCAGTAAGGAACTCCTTTCATAAATCTCTTAAATAACCGTTGTTAACTGATGCTAATATGGCATTTGCAGACACTACATCATCATTTATCGTACGAAGAACGACGTGTTTTTGTTAATTCTTCAGTGCGCCATTGCTTTGAAATGACAACGTGTAAGTTACAATATGGAAATCATCAAATACGCAACGCAAGATGGCGTATGCCAGAGAGAGTTCTGGGCGAGGAATGTCACGTGACATCTGCGAACGGCTGGTATTTTTGCAAATATCTCTCAAACGATACGAGATATTAAAAAAAAAAAAAAAAAAAAAAAAAAAAAAAAAAAAAAAAAAAAAAAAAAAAAAAAACATAAGGGAACAAAGTTGTAGAGAATTTCTCCTCTACAAATTCGTTTATTCAATTTTCGCGTCAGATGAACGGTTTATTTGCAATTAAAGTTACATTACAAACGGCTTTTTTTTTGTATTACTAACGTATTTCTTGTCCGAAATATTTCAAAAAGCGAGGTTCTGGTCTCTGGTAGTCAACAATTGTGTATGTAATATTTGGTGCCGATCGATTGAACGGTTCGACCTAAAAAGTGGGAACACGTTACTGCCAGACAGACATCGTCAAATCGCCGTTATTTTTGCAAATATCTCTGCAACGATGCAAGATATGGAAAAAAAACATAACAGAGCGAAGTTGTAGAGAATTTCGTCCTCTACCAATTAGGGTATTCAATTTTCGTTTCAAATGAACGGTTCGTTTGCAATTACAATTATATTACAAACGGCTTTTTCGGTATTACTACCGTATTGTTTGTCCGAAAAATTTCAAAATGGGAGGTACTGGTCTCTGGCGGCCTACAATTATGTGTGCAAAATTTGGTGCTGATCGGTTGAACTATTCGTCTTAAAAACATGGAACACTTTACGGACAGACAGACAGACAGACGGACAGACAGACATACATCCCAAAATCGCCGTTATTTTTGCAAATATATCAGAAACGATACGAGCTTTGAAAAAACCATAAGAGAGCAAGTTCAATTTTCGTGTCAGATGCGTGGTTAAGCCGTTAATATCATTTAAATTTCGAGCTGTTTAAAGACGATCGCAAAGGCCAACTTTTAGTGTTACTACCGTAAAAAAGTACTGTTTCATTTGGTGGATGCGACTCTGATGAACGCTTATGCCTTGTACAAAACTCAAACGGGAAGAAATATTTCAGTAACTGATTTTCAACAGAGACTCATCAAGGAGGTCATAGAGAGTCACCACCGACCACAAACAATGGGACGTCGTGGAAGGGGATGGACTGAAGGTGACAACCCCTTACGCTTAGCTGAGCGCCACTTTAGCTCGCTAATTCCAGAAACGTTAAAGAAGAAGAACGCTCATAGATGATGTATTGTATGTGCAAAACATTACAAACGAGGTGACACGAGATATATTTGTATAAAATCTGATGTGCCTTTGTTGTTGTTATGGTCTTCAGTCCGGAGACTGGTTTGATGCAGCTCTCCACCCTACTCTATCCTGAGCAAGCCTCTTCATCTCCTCATAAGAACTACAACCCACATCCACTTGAATCTGCTTACTATACGCGTCTCTTGGTCTCCCTCTGCGATTTTTACCCCACACACTTCCCTCCAATGCTAAATTTACGATTCCCCGATGTCTAAGAATGTGTCCTACCAAGCGACCCCTTCTTTTAGTCAGGGTATGCCAAAAATTCCTTTTTTCGCCAATTCTATTCATTACCTCTTCATTAGTTATGTGATCTACCCACTTAATCTTCAGCATTCTCCTGTAGCACCACATTTCAAAAGCCTCTATTCTCTTCCTGTCCGCACTGCTTATCGTCCATGTTTCACTCCCGTACAAGGCAACACTCCACACAAATGCTGTCAGAAAAGACTTCCTAACCCTTAAATTAATATTCGATGTTAGCAAATTTCTCTTTTTCAAAAATGCTTTTCTTCCCATTGCCATTCTGAATTTTATATCCTCTGTACTGCGACCATCGCATGTTATTTTACTACCCAAGTAACAAAACTCATCTACCACCTTCATTGTCTCATTACCTAATCTAATTCCTTCGGCATCGCCTGATTTTCTAAGACTACATTCCATTATTTTTGTTTTGTTCTTGTTAATGTTCATTTTATACGCTTTCTTCAACACACTGTCCATTCCATTCAACTGCTCTTCTAGGTCGTTCGCTGTCTCTGATAGAATTACAATGTCATCAGCAAAACGCAATGTTTTTATTTCTTCCCCCTGAACTTTAATGCCTATTCCAAAATTTTCCTTGCTTTCCTTCACCGCCTGCTCAATGTACAAATTGAATAACATCGGAGAAAGGCTACAACCCTGTCTTACTCCCTTCCCAACTGATGCTTCCCTGTCATGCCCTTCGAGTCTAATAACTGCGGTCTGGCTTTTGTACAAGTTGTAAATAACTCTCCTTTCCCTGTATTTTACCCCTGCTGACTTCAGAATTTGAAAGAGTGTAGTCCAGTCAACATTGTCAAATGCTTTCTCCAAATCTACGAAAGCTAAAATTGTAGGTTTGCCTTTCCTTAATCTATCTTCTAAGATAAGACGTAAGGTAAGACGTGCCTTTATGTTTGAATTTTTGTTTCGAAAGATACCACCACACATTGATATTTTACTAATGTAATATGTTATGTGGAATTAGATTAGGTAATGAGACAATAAAAGTAGAAGATGTATTTTGTAATTTGGGTAGCAAGATAACTTCTGATGGCCGAATTAAAGAAGATATAAAATGCAGAATGGCTATGGGAAGAAAAGCGTTTCTAAAGAAGCGAAACTTGTTAACATCCAATATTAATTTGAATGTTAGAATGTGCTTTCTGAAAGCATTTGTCTGGAGTGTAGCACCGTATGGGAGTGAACCGTGGACGATAAGGAGTTCAGACAAAAAGTTGATAGAAGCTTTCGAATTGTGGTGCTATAGACGAATGATGAAAATTAGATGGGTAGATCGTGTAACTAATGAGGAGGTGCTTAACCGAATCGGGGAGAAAAGGAGTTTCTGGCATATCCTGACTAAGAGAAGGTATAGATTGGTGGGACACATCCTGAGACATCAAGGAATTGTCAACTTAGCATTAGAAGGAAGTGTGTGGGGTAAAAATCGTAGAGGGAGACCGAGGGACGAATATAGTAAGAAGATTCAGAAGGATGTAGGTCGCCGAACGTATTCTCAGATGGAGAGACTTGCACAGGACAGGGTAGTGTGGAGAGCTGCATCAAACCAGTCGACGGACTGAAGACCACAACAACAACAACATTTTTTCTCCTAATAAAGTACCATTAAAAATAGTGTATGTCGAAAAATATTAAAAAGAAGATACTATTTAACGCTGTAATACTGGATTTGGCGTCATAATTTCATCGAAATTTTAACGATAGACTGCTACAGTCGTATATATATATATATATATATATATATATATATATATATATATATATATATATATATATAATAGTAATTCTGTCAGATACAGCAAAGGACCTGGAAGAGCAATTGAACGGAATGGATAGTGTGCTAAAAGGTGCATATAAGATGAACATTAACAAGAGTAAAACTAGGGTAATGGAGTGCAGTGTAAGAAAATCAGGTGATGCTGAAGGAATTAGATTAGGTAACGAAACAATAAAGGAGGTAGATGAGTTTTGTTACTTGGGCAGTAAAATTACAAATGATGGTCGCAGTACATATGATTTAAAATGCAGAATGGCAATGGGTAGAAAGGCGTTTTTGAAAAAGAGAAATTTGTTAACATCGAATATTGATTTAAGCCTAAAGAAGTCCTTTCTGAAGGCATTTGTATGGAGTGTTGCCTTGTATGGGAGTGAAACATGGACGATAAGCAGTGTGGACAGAAAGAGGATAGAGGCTTTTGAAATGTGGTGCTACAGAAGAATGCTGAAGATTAGGTGGGTGGATCGCGTAACTAATGAGGAGGTACTGAACCGAATTGAGGAGAAAAGAAATTTCTGGCATACCTTGACTAAAAGAAGGGACAGATTGGTAGGACACATTCTTAGACATCAAGGAATTGTGAATTTAGCGTTGGAGGGAAGTGTGTGGGGTAAAAATCGCAGAGGGAGACCAAGAGACGCGTATAGTAAGCAGATTCAAATGTGGGTTGTCGTTCTTATGAGGAGATGAAAAGGCTTGCTCAGGATAGAGTAGGGTGGAGAGCTGCATCAAACCAGTCTCTGGACTGAAGACGACAACAACAACAACAACAACATATATATATGCACCACCTGAAAATTACGCGCACAGGGCGCCGCTGAGAATAAGTACACAGTGAAACGGTTAAATGTGGGTGGTTGGTGTTTTGTTGAGTGTTAGAATCATAACCGTGGCTTGCAGAGTTGATACGCAGATGTCAGCCGCATTTCGCCGGCTGCAGACGTACCTGTGGCTGTGTGGTGTGTGGTTCGTATCTCGCCGGCTCCCCTCAGCTGTTCGCGATAGCCCCGCGGCTAGAACTGACCGTGGCTGCCAACCCTGGCTGCTTCGCGTGGCCACGGCGGCTGATCTCGTTAGACAAAGAGGCTTAACAGTCAGCTCTGCGGCACAGGCTAGCGCTGCGGACACCAACGGGGACCCAGCACTCGACGCTGCCCACAGCAACACAAAGAAAACAAGTCGTACCTCGCTAACAGGAAACAAAGGGTGTCAGTGATGATGATCGTGTGGCATTTACGACCGTTAGACCCCAACTGGGGTCGTGTTCAGCCTGCCTGGTGCAAGTCTCTTTATCTGACGCCACTTCGGCGACTTGCATGTCAATGGTGATGGAATGATGATGAGGACGACACAACACCCAGGCCCCGAGCGGAGAAAATCTCCTACCCGACCGGGAATCGAACCAGGAGCCCCCTGCATGGCAACCAACCACGATGTCCACTGGGCTACGGAGGCGGACAGGGTGTCAGTGCAAGGGACTAGTGAAGTAAGCCAACAGTCATCATCGGATTGGGGTGAAATTACACGTGGTGTCCCACAAGGATCCATCTTAGGGCCACTGCTTTTTCTTGAGGGGGTAAAAGTGCAGTTGATGCGGCAGCGGCTAGCCGTCGCGCTCGCTAGGTTAGGAACGGCAAAGCAGCCAATCAGGAGTCGAGTTATGCCGCGGCCAATGAGATTGCGTGTTTCATGACGAGTTAATTTGGCGTCAATTTCCAAGTTTATTCGAGGATATCGGTGCGGCGTTTCTGTGAATGTAATTGATTTTCCATGTATGACAGATTTTTAGATTGTCGTGTTATGGACATTAGTTCAAATGTTCAAATGTTTGTAGAGCTTACGGGACTTAACTACGGGGTCATCAGTCCCTAAACTTACAAACTACTTATGAACTAGCTAATCCTAAGGACGACACAAATATCCATGCCCGAGGGGGGATTCGAACACCCGACCGTAGTGGCCGTACAGACCGTGACTGGAGCGCCTCAGTCCCCTCGGCCACCGCGGCTGGCTACGGACATTAGTGACACATTATTAATACACCACAGCAGTCAACCATGTTTTATTTGTTTTATGACCAGTACGAAACAGAGATCATTTTAAGTGAAAGTTAAGTCCGGTGTATGTTAAAGGAGGTTTATATATATATATATATATATATATATATATATATATATATATATATATATATATATATATGATGGTGCAAAGCGCCCGAATCTCCGGTTCAGAAACACTCAAGCGATTTACAGTTGTACGCTCGATACATATATCATTTCAGTCCGAGCTACCTCGATTGCAAGCATTCTTGGAAGTTACCGCAATTACTTTTACTGACCTAACAAGGGTACATACAAGAACCTGTCGACCATAGAGCAGGTATAGCATGTTTTATTTTATGATATGTTCGAAACAGTGATCAAGTGACTTCCATACTGATAGCAACTGTAACTTGTATATCGTCAAAAACGTTTGCATACACCGCTTCGATTTGTTTACATAGTACAATTGTAACGCTCTTTCTCATTGGCCGCGGCATCGCGACTCCTGATTGGCTGCTCTGCCGTTCCTAACCTAGCGAGAGCGACGGCACAGAATAGGGAGCATACAGAAGGGAAAGCTGGGGGCGGCGCCTTTGATCTGTGTGTTACCAAGCGCTGCGCTCGACGCCATATTGAAAAGCAGTAAACGCGGAACTATAACCACTTAGTACTTTGGCTGGAAATGGACTTTTTACGAACTGCAGCTAATCTCTCCGACTTTTACGAAAGGAAACGGCTTTTCATTATGCTCTCATCTATTTTGCGCCTTCTTGCACCTAATTGTAATCCAACGAAAAAAAAGGCCTAAATTGTAATGCAACTACGAAAATGTACGGTGGAATCGATGATCGTTTTATTTGGTGCTTATCTCTAGAAAAATCTCAAATAACGCGAAGGTATGTTTGGGAAATTAGTTATAAACAAGAAAGTGACTTTACAACGGCCAGGTTTTATTTGACACGAATAAATTCGCACAAAATATTGAGTCAGACTTAGCCGTACAGCGTGATTACACAGAATTAATGACGTCTGGGCATATATAAAAGTTGTATTTGCTTTAGGAGTATCGTTAATTTACTGATCGGAGAAGGGCATATAGAGGAATTTGTCAACCACAGAGCAGGAACAGCATAAAATAATTATTCCCCTTAATCTGTTTGTTTGAGTACCCGAAGAGCATTCGTTGCCAACATTAGCACACTACACTTCCAATGCCGTAAGTAAAAATTTACCTGCCTACTTACGCACTATTCTTTGTCATCCATTTTATATTATTCCCTGCAACGTTAAAGTTATAAAATATAAATGTAGTTCAACATTTAGATGCTGTTGAACTGCTGCAGCAACAGCAACAGCAACAGCGAGAGTTATCGTCAAGAGAAGAAGCGAGCCTACTTTTAATAATTACGCACACATTACTCTCATTCGAAACTGATAACATTTAACTTTCACTAAACATATAGGGACGTTCACTTACTGCTCAGCATTTTTTGGGAAGGTGAAGAAACTTATATCCTTATTTCTATTCGAATTATTGCGGCAATTAGATGCTGAACACCATCGGCCGCCTTTTCTTTTATTGCTGCTCATAATAAACGGAATAGCTACACCTACTGACACACAGTTCTATCTTTTCAATGCACCAAGAACTTGGTTACTTGTATGCAATTCTGACATTTAAAATACACAATTAACAAACAAAGACTGCGCATTACCACGCCACAGAGTATGGAGTGATCACACGTTTACTGCTTTTCAAGATGGCCGATTCCGCGCATGGGCACTAAATTTTGGACGACAGACTGCATCGGGAGTTTCCTTTCTGTATACTCCTTATTCTGTGGCGACGGCTAGCCGCTGCCGCATGAACTGCACTTTTACCTTCTTGAGTGCATTAATGACCTCTCTTTAGTTACAAAGCAGAGTTCGTCTTGTTTACAGATGATACAAGTACTGCAATAAAAAGTACGTCAACCATAGTTATAGGAAGGTCTGCTAATGATATTTTGATTAACATGCAGTTCAGAACATGTAAGAGATTTCCCGCTAGCATATGCATTAACTACGAAGAACAGCAGATAAAAGAGGTTGACGGTATTAAACTCCTGGGATTACAGCTTGATAATAAATTTAGTTGGGAGAAGCACACCACAGAACTGCACAAACCACTCCACAAATCTGTATTTTCAATACGAGTGTTATCAGACATAGGAAACATAAAAGTAACCAAGCTTGTAGACTTGCGCATAATAGTTCGCGAACAGGAGCGCTCACTTTAGTTTGGAGAAACGACATTTTTAGGATTTGTGATTTCAAATTCTGAAAGTGGCAGTTGAAAAATGCAAGGAACGAAAAGTTATACACAACATGTACAAAAACCACACAGAAGTTACAGTCTGTAGCAGTCAGCCACTGTGATAATAACTAGAGCAATGACAACGAATTCTTGTGTTATAACTTTGTATTTTTGTATTTCGACATGTTAAGCTATTAGCACAGTCTAACATATACAGTCACGACACTTCGGCAGATTTTTGTTATACACTGCGACAGCAGCGCTCCCAGCGGAGGGCAAGCTACTGCAATGAATACGATAGTGGATGAGTGCGAATAGTATCGTTTATATCGATTTTAACACATTTTTTTACATTAGGGAACGTATGTAATATCATAAAATAGGTAAACTTAAAAATAGCTCTACCTTTGTGTTTCTTAGATTTCCTAAGATCCCTGACACAGAATAAGGAGTACACAGAAAGGAAATTCCCGATGCAGTCTGTCGTCCAAAATTTAGTGCCCATGCGCGGAATCGGCCATCTTGAAAAGCAGTAAACGTGTGATCACTCCATACTCTGTGGCGTGGTAATGCGCAGTCTTTGTTTGTTAATTGTGTATTTTAAATATCAGAATTGCATACAAGTAACCAAGTTCTTGGTGCATTGAAAAGATAGAACTGTGTGTCAGTAGTTGGAGCTGTTCCGTTTATTATGAGCAGCAATAAAAGAAAAGGCGGCCGATGGTGTTCAGCATCTAATTGCCGCAATAATTCGAATAGAAATAAGGATATAAGTTTCTTCACCTTCCCAAAAAATGCTGAGCAGTAAGTGAACGTCCCTATATGTTTAGTGAAAGTTAAATGTTATCAGTTTCGAATGAGAGTAATGTGTGCGTAATTATTAAAAGTAGGCTCGCTTCTTCTCTTGACGATAACTCTCGCTGTTGCTGTTGCTGTTGCTGCAGCAGTTCAACAGCATCTAAATGTTGAACTACATTTATATTTTATAACTTTAACGTTGCAGGGAATAATATAAAATGGATGACAAAGAATAGTGCGTAAGTAGGCAGGTAAATTTTTACTTACGGCATTGGAAGTGTAGTGTGCTAATGTTGGCAACGAATGCTCTTCGGGTACTCAAACAAACAGATTAAGGGGAATAATTATTTTATGCTGTTCCTGCTCTGTGGTTGACAGATTCCTCTATATGCCCTTCTCCGATCAGTAAATTAACGATACTCCTAAAGCAAATACAACTTTTATATATGCCCAGACGTCATTAATTCTGTGTAATCACGCTGTACGGCTAAGTCTGACTCAATATTTTGTGCGAATTTATTCGTGTCAAATAAAACCTCGCACTTGTAAAGTCACTTTCTTGTTCATAACTAATTTCCCAAACATACCTTCGCGTTATTTGAGATTTTTCTAGAGATAAGCACCAAATAAAACGATCATCGATTCCACCGTACATTTTCGTAGTTGTATTACAATTTAGGCCTTTTTTTTCGTTGGATTACAATTAGGTGCAAGAAGGCGCAAAATAGATGAGAGCATAATGAAAAGCCGTTTCCTTTCGTAAAAGTCGGAGAGATTAGCTGCAGTTCGTAAAAAGTCCATTTCCAGCCAAAGTACTAAGTGGTTATAGCTCAGCGTTTACTGCTTTTCAATATGGCGTCGAGCGCAGCGCTTGGTAACACACAGATCAAAGGCGCCGCCCCCAGCTTTCCCTTCTGTATGCTCCCTATTCTGTGTCCCTGACAAGGTTGGAAACGGTACATTGCGGCACAGTTTATTTACTGTTATCTTGTAACCCACATGGTTATACTGAATAAATTAATTTACTATTAAAAATAGAAAAATGGCTAGGAAACACGGAATACCCGGCCTTTGGCAGAAAGACGTGTTTTTTCTTCTCAAGAGCGTTAACGTGTCTCCATTCCAATTCCAGTGAAATCGGTTGGGCTGGAACGTAGGAAATGAATATAGAATGCAATAACTACGGTATTTAACGTACCAAATCAGCCACCACAACTGTAGCTGAAGGAAAACATCAGAAACGTGACAAGAAAACTGAAAAAGCAGTCAAACCGTATTCAACAAAGAAGAACCCAATTCCGCAATTGTTGCTACAGCTGAATCACAAACGGCAAGAATCTTCAAGACATTGTCTTCTTAAGCTAAAGTAATCACACTCAAAAGAATATGCGCTTAGAATAAAGACGAGTGTAGCCTAAAAATGTGCGAATCATTAGACTCCATACCACAATGACACGTGTAAAAAAAAAAAAAAAAAACTCTTTGTCATAGTAAGAACAGACCAAAATAGAAATTTATGTTTATATTCTACTTACTTTCAGCGGAATAAGCTGCAAATATACACATATTCGTAAGTATTGGTTCATGAAGAAGTTCTTCGTTATACCACTGAATCAATTAAGTTCGACTGTTTTTACATTAATTTCCGTATTAAGTATGTCTCTTGATATATTACTAATGTTTGTAACACAAATAGTATGTTAACTATTTCGTTAATTACGTACACAAATAATTATAAACAAACATCACGCTTTCGACGGCTTGCCCACCGCTAGGAGCGCTAGTGTCGTTTCCAATACAAGCTCCCTGACCGGTGCTCGAATTTCACGGCTCAGCTTTTTGCCCTCCACCAGGCCGTTTTGTATACCTGCCGCCACCGCCAACCTTTCTATGCCATATGTTCTGACTCCCTTAGTGCCCTGCAGAGTCTTAAGGACCCTTTGTCGCACCATCCTCTCGTGAATCGGATCCAACGCTCCCTCCAGTTGCTAGCAGATGACAGCTGTCACGTTTCTTTCCTGTGGGTCCCTGGCCACGTGGGTGTGCCCGGGAATGAGACCGCCGACATAGCAGCCAAGGCCGCAGCTCTTTTGCCTCGCGTGGCTACCTTTTGCGTCCCATCGGACGATGTTCAACGGGCTCTCCGCCGGAGTATCGTGTCGCAATGGCACAGTGCGTGGTTTTCAATGTCCAACAACAAATTGCGAACTGTAAAACCGATCCCGACCGCTTGGAGGACCTCCTCACGCCCCTCTCGGCGGGAGGAGGTCATCCTGGCCCGGTTGCGGATCGGTCACTGCCGTTTCAGCCACCGTCACTTGCTATCCGCCGACCCTGCACCGCTGTGCTCCTGCGGTGAACTGCTGACAGTGCGACATGTTTTACTGACTTGCGTTAATTTTAATCATCTCCGTGTAGCCCTTCACTTTCCGTCTACTCTGGAGGAAATTTTAGCTGATGACACACGAGCAGTTGCTAGGGTTTTGCGTTTTATCAACTTGGCCAACTTATCCAAGGATATTTAACCCTTTTACTTGTCTTTTATCTTTCGTTTTAGCCTCTTCTGGATGTTCTGACAGTCCCCTTTTTTTTTGAGGCCATAGCGAATCTATGTTTTTGACTGGGCGCTAATGACCATAGAAGTTGTGCGCCCTAAAACCACAAAAAAAAAAAAGTTGGTAACAACTGTCACAGCAGTGAGTGTCGCGACTGTATATGTTAGACTGTGCCCCGGGGCCCCCGAGCTTAAGGGGCCCCCAGCCTTCGTGAGCTGCCTCCGGAAAAAGTTACAATAGAGCGTCGAATTTTTTATTTTTACTCTCCCACCCTAAGTCCCTCTCCCTCCCCTCCCACCAAATTTCCAACATATACATATACATATACATATACATATACATCGAGCAGGCGGTGAAGGAAAGCAAGGAAAAATTTGGACTAGGGATTAAAGTACAGGGGGCAGAAATAAAAACATTGCGTTTTGCTGATGACATTGTAATTCTGTCAGAGACAGCAAAGGACCTGGAAGAGCAGTTGAATGGAATGGACAGTGTGTTGAAGAAAGCGTATAAAATGAACATTAACAAGAGCAAAACAAAAATAATGGAATGCGGTCTTAGAAAATCAGGCGATGCTGAAGGAATTAGATTAGGGAATGAAACAATGAAGGTGGTAGATGAGTTTTGTTACTTGGGTAGTAAAATAACATGTGATGGTCGCAGTACAGGGGATATAAAATGCAGAATGGCAATGGGAAGAAAAGCATTTTTGAAAAAGAGAAATTTGCTAACATCGAATATTAATTTAAGTGTAAGGAAGTCTTTTCTGAAGGCATTTGTGTGGAGTGTTGCCTTGTACGGGAGTGAAACATGGACGATAAGCAGTGCGGACAGGAAGAGAATAGAGGCTTTTGAAATGTGGTGTTACAGAAGAATGCTGAAGATTAGGTGGGTAGATCGCATAACTAATGAAGAGGTACTGAATAGAATTGGTGAGAAAAGGAATCTTTGGCATACCCTAACTAAAAGAAGGGATCGCTTGGTAGGACACATTCTTAGACATCAGGGAATCGTAAATTTAGCATTGGAGGGAAGTGTGTGGGGTAAAAATCGCAGAGGGAGACCAAGAGACACGTATAGTAAGCAGATTCAAGTGGATGTGGGTTGCCGTTCTTATGAGGAGATGAAAAGGCTTGCTCAGGATAGAGTAGGGTGGAGAGCTGCATCAAACCAGTCTCCGGACTGAAGTCCATAACAACAACAACCGCATTGGGCCACCGAATGGCGGAGCAAAGCTTCCTAGTGGGACCTTCACTTCACACGACGCCATTCGGTGGCGCAGCTGATCAGCCAAGCCGGCAGTCGCCGTGCAGAACACTTGTGTCGGGATAGCAGCAGACGTATTGGCAGCATCAAAGCTGCTCACAGCAACAGCTGAGACTTCCAAGTGTTGCGGCGAGCCTCTCGGCGCAGTGTGGATGATCGCGCGCCTCCAAACACTGCATAAACTTCAATAAGAAGTGTACAGTACGATTATCTGTATAAACCGGTTTTTCGAACATCCATGTCTCCCAACAACTTTGGATAATAGACGTTCTATATAAAATTTTAGTTGAATGAAGGATTTTCGACTTTACCCTTGACCAACAAACCTCAAAGGCAGGAAGTGAAATCCAAAATTATTCCCACCTCAGGATATAACCATAACAAGGTCTATTCCTTGTCCGCTAAGACGTGTACTGTGTCACTATTAGCGTATTGTCAGTTGAAGTCAGAGTTGCGAAATAACAGTCAATGGCGCTGAATTACGACCAGTGTCCAGAATGAAACTTTCAATCTGCAGCGGAGTGTGCGCTGATATGAAACTTCCTGGCATATTAAAATTGTGTGCCGGAACCGGGACTCGAACCTGGGACCTTTGCCTTTCGCGGGCAAGCGCTCTACCGACTGAGCTACCCCGACACGACTCACGATGCCGCCTCACAACTTTACTTCCGCCAGTACCTCGCCTCCTACCCTTAGGCTGTGGCTACGCCATGTCTCCACCATATCCTTTCTTCCACGAGTGCTAGTCTCGCGTGTTTGCAAGAGAGCTTCTGTGAAGTTTGGAAAGTAGGAGGCGAGGTACTGGCGGAAGTAAAGTTGTGAGGCGGCATCGTGAGTCGTGTCGGGGTAGCTCAGTCGGTAGAGCGCTTGCCCGCGAAAGGCAAAGGTCCCAGGTTCGAGTCCCGGTTCCGGCACACAATTTTAATCTGCCAGGAAGTTTCATATCAGCGCACACTCCGCTGCAGAGTGAAAGTTTCATTCTGGAAACATCCCTTAGGCTGTGGCTAAGCCATGTCTCCACCATATCCTTTCTTCCAGGAGTGCTAGTCTTGCGTGTTTGCAAGAGAGCTTCTGTGAAGTTTGGAAAGTAGGAGGCGAGGTACTGGCGGAAGTAAAGTTGTGAGGCGGCATCGTGAGTCGTGTCGGGGTAGCTCAGTCGGTAGAGCGCTTGCCCGCGAAAGGCAAAGGTCCCAGGTTCGAGTCCCGGTACCGGCACACAATTTTAATCTGCCAGAAAGTTTTACGACCAGTGTGTTTGACTATAAACTGTGTGACCACATTTGAATACGAAGTAGTATAGTGTATTAGTACAGAACGGTATTGTTATCCTAACTCCTGTTTGTGAAATGAATACCCCCGAGAGAGTGCTTCTTAATGATAAATCCCAATTAAGTGCTCTAACGAATTGCACTCTGAAATTCGTGCAAGAAGAAGAGAAAATATGGATAGTGGATAGGCGCGTCATCAGTGAAGCTTCTGCCTGCTACTTCATCCGCCTAGCACAGCGCAAATTTCAAAACCATCTCATAGGGTCGTTTTATCTGTGTGTCCTACCCAAGTCGAACTCTATTCCTTTACAAAATTTTAACAAATCCACCCATTACTTTTTGCTTGAAACGATAACAAACTTACACAGTTATATTAGAGCGTACAATTAAATATTATCTCGTCCATTGCACGTGATACTTTGCTTAGTAGTATTTAGATTTGCCTTATTATGTCTTCTAGTGGTCGGTAAGAAGCTGATGATGAAGTAGTTTTGTATGTGTATAGTTTCAGTTTAAAGAGGGCCCCAATGTCACTTTTGCCCCGGGGCCCTCGGTGGTACAGCTACGCCACTGCGCGAACTAGTTCGTTCTTCTAGTTCGTCCGCTCCCAGTGACGGTTGAGCGGCGTGGTCTGCGCGTGCAGGTGGAGGGAGAAGTTCCCCCACCTAGCTGCTTCATGCGCTTGCTGCTTGAGCCGCTAACGATATCACGCAGACCAAAAGAAACAGTTTGTGGATAATTTCTCGCGTTTAAGTTTAGAGTTACCTCTACATCTTGGCAATGTGGAATTTATTAGTCAGATATTGCAGAGTGCAGAACACTTCAAAACAGAAATTTTGTAGCACTGAACTACGTAATCTAGCAGGCAGGTGCTCACCTCGAAATGGCTCTCATCCGCAGGAGGCAAACACGTGATTTTTAATTCTGCTGCGCGCCCTCTCGCTATTGCCCGTCGGTCTTCGGAAAAGATTGCAACGAACTAAGAAACAAGATACTTTTGGTGTAATAGTTCGCGACCGGTAATGCATGTTTTAGTTCGCGACCGATCGCGCGTATTTTAGTTCGCGAACGATCGCGCGTATTTTAGTTCGCGACCGATCGCGCATATTTTAGTTTGCGACCGGTAGCTTTCCTTTTAGTTCGCAGCTCGGCCGCGAAGTAGGTCGCTCCTTTTAGTTCGTCCGCTCGTTTTGGCTTTTGCTACCGCTACTAAAATTACAGCTGAGCTGCATCTCAGCTCGAAATGACGGCAACTGGCAGAAGGGAATCACGCGATTCTGCGCGCTCTCGCGTCCTCTCGCTGTTACCCGTCAGTCTTCGGAAAAGGAGCGGACGAACTAAAAGGGATCTGCGAACAAGTTCGCGTAGTTCGCCTGTGGGAGCGATCTTCCGAACTAGTTCGTTCGCGATCTACACAAGACTAAAAGTTTGCATACTTTGCTTACTTTCATGGTGCATAATGTTATATGGTACAATATTTTGGGGTAACTCTTCAAGTCAGTCAAAAGTCTTCAGAGTCCAAAAGCGTGTAATACATATTATATGTGGAGTAAATTCACGGACGTCCCGTAGAAGCCTCTTCAAAGAACTCGGTATATTAACTACTGCCTCTCAGAATATTTATTCCTTAAGGAAATTTGTTATAAATAATATATCCCTTTTCCCAGAAAACAACTCAGTTCATACCTCTCCGCCCCCCCTCTCTCTCTATCTTTTTTTTTTTTTTTTTTTTTTTTTTTTTTTTTTTTTTTTTTTTTTTACAAGTTCCACATCTACGAAATCTCCTCAGTGGAACTTGATCTACAACGTATTGTCAGCCAAGTGAACTAATTATGCCGAACTAACTGATTATTTAGTACAAAAAGCATATTAAACATTTGATTTACTTTTGTATTAGTTCGTATCGTCCACTGAGTTGACGAAGGTGACGTACTATATGGAACTTAGAGAAGAATGGCGCCACACACAAAAGTACACGACGGATGCTACACATTATTTTCTTTGTTTTTGGTGCTACATTGTCGGCACCTACAGTTTGCAGTTCCTTTTGTTGGCAAATGAGCTTCAACTTTCGCCAGACGAACTTCATCTGGAACTCCAGACACACTTCTTTTTTGTGTCTGAAAATGAACGGGTCTTCCTCTCCGCTTACGACTTGAGAAGCCGGAGATGATCTTCTGTAACTTCCACATAATGTATGCATTGACAATTAGCAAATCTACCAGGAAGAAAATTAGACTGTGCCACCACATCCGTGAACGACGACCTACAGCATACCGTTCGCGCAGCTGATATACACGAATATTATCTCCCTTGTAAATATAAAACTAGACAAATACGATACAAGTCACTTCAGAAGCAAAAGGAAAGCGCACTATACAGAAAACGCTGTTACGGTAGAAGCAGTGGCTTGTTTTCCCGCAGAAACTGCACTTCTGAATTGACTGACTAGCAATGTAGAAAAATAGCCTCTTTTGCGCGCCTGTTCACGATCTATATGTTCTCCTTACTTAACAGTCATATACAACCGCTCTCTCAAAGAAGGATCTGTACCAAAAGATTGGAAAGTTGCACAGGACACACCTATATTCAAGAAAGGCAGTAGGAGTAACCCACTAAACTACAGGCCTATTTCATTGACGTCAATTTGCAGCAGGGTTTTGGAACATATCCTGTATTCAAATATTATGAATTATCTCGAACAGAACGATATATTGACCCAAGGTCAACATCGATTTAGAAAATATCGTTCATACGAAATACAACTAGCTCTTTACTCACACGAAGTGATGTGGGCTATCGACAAGGGTTCGCAAATTGATTCCGTATTTCTTGATTTCCAGATGTCTAGTGACCCCGTACCTCACAAACGGCTTTTAATCAAATTGTGTAGTTACGGTATATCGCACAAAATTTACGATTGGATAGGGGATTTCTTGTCAGATAGGACGCAGTTCGTAGTAATCGATGGTAAGGAATCGACTAAAACAGAGGTGATATCGGGCGTTCCACAGGGTAGTGTTATTGGTCCTCTGCTGTTCTTTATTTACATAAACGATTTAGGAGAAAATCGAAGTAGCTCTCTTAAGGTTGTTGCAGATGACGCCGTTATTTACCGTCTAGTAAAATAATTTGAAGATCAAAATCAACAGCAGAACGATCTGAATCAGATATCACTATGGTGTAAAAATAGGCAATTGACTAAATAATGAGAAGTGTGAAGTCGTCCACATGAGTACGAAAAGAAATCCCTTAAACTTTGTTTACAAGATAAATCAATCAAACGTGAAGCCCGTAAACTCCACTAAATACCTAGGAATTACTATTACTTCAGACTTAAACTGGAAAGAACACGTAAATAATGTCCTGGAAAAGGCGAACCAGAGACTGCGTTTTATTGGCAGAACCCTTAAGACATGCAACAGAACTACTAAAGAAACTGCATACACTACGCTTGTCCGTCCATTTTTGGAGTATTGCTGCCCAGTGTGAGATTCTTATCAGGTGGGTTTGACGGAGGACATCGATAGAGTCCAGAGAGAAGGGCAGCTCGTTTCGTATTGTCACGATACAGGGGAAACAGCGTTACGGAAATGATACAGGATCTGGGATGGGAATCATTACAACAATGGCGCTTATCACTGCGGCGTGGGCTACTTACGAAACTCGAATCGCCAACATTCTTCTCCGAATGCGAAAATATATTGTTGTCTCCTACTTACACAGGTAGAAATGATCATCAGAATAAAATACGAGAAATCAGAGCCCGGAGAGATTCAGGTGTTCATTCTTCCCGCGCGCTATTCGAGAATGGAATGGGAGGTAAAATAGTATAATGGTGATTCGATGAACCCTCTGCCAGGCACTTGAATGTGATTTGCAGAGTATCCCATGTAGATGTAGATGTAGATGTAGTTAGCACACTCTAACGGAGATGGTACAAGTTAGAAGTGGGAACGCGGGGTACCACTGAACTTATAGCGAGAACAAATAAGTGGGAACTATAGTTCCCACTGGTCACTACAAGATTATGCACAAGCGTAAGTTTACACTCAGTGCCCTTGCTATGGAAGTTCCGCAGATCTCACCATCACTAATTCATGAAATTATCACTGAAAAATATTAATTTCGAAAACTTTCCTCGTGTTATATACCATCAATTCTTACAGAACAACACACAAAACAACGGATGGGTAGTACACCTCAGTTTTTGACGCGCTATAATGAAGAAAGCGATAGTTTACTTTCTCGGACAGTCACGGGAGATGAAACTTTTGTATCGTACTACACCCCTGAAACAAAGGTGCACTCAATGGAATGGAGACACTTATCATCTAGAAGAAAGTTTAACCCATTATAGGACAAGACCTTTTTTTTAATTTCAAAGGCGGTATTTTTATTGCATCCCATTTGACTGACATAGGCATGTAATACACTCCGAATTAGAAAGGAAGATTTAGGAGGTTGATATACAGACCACTATCTGGTGGGGCTTAGACTACTGTGGATGGAGGTCATTTGAAAGACCACTTTCTTATATCTGGAATAGATAAGTAGAAAATGGCATCTTTAATTCAAAGAAGCTATCATTTATTAAATAATTTACTGAATTACAAAATTTTAACATATTACAATACTCAAACATATGCGAAAATGTACCCCACGACTGGGGCAAGTCTTCGCTTTCACGTAAATAACTAAATACAATATTTTTCAAGCTAATCTATTTATTAAACTTCCTGGCAGATTAAAATTGTGTGCCGGAACCGGGACTCGAACCTGGGACCTTTGCCTTTCGCGGGCAAGCGCTCTACCACTGAGCTACCCCGACACGACTCACGATGCCGCCTCACAACTTTGCTTCCGCCAGTACCTCGCCTCCTACTTTCCAAACAGTGGTAGAGCGCTTGCCCGCGAAAGGCAAAGGTCCCAGGTTCGAGTCCCGGTTCCGGCACACAATTTTAATCTGCCAGGAAGTTTCATATCAGCGCACACTCCGCTGCAGAGTGAAAGTTTCATTCTAATCTTTTTATTGGTTGTACATTATCAGAAGTGCCCCTCGGTTGCACAGTGATAGAGTGCCATACTACAAATCCAAAGGTCGCGGGTTCGATCCCCGCCAGGTCCTAGGATTTTTATCTGTCACTTTCCACTTCTTTCACCTCTGGCAGTATTGGTCATGTGAAAAATACCGAAGTAGCACCGCGGTTCGGAACCCACGTTAAACTGTAGGTCCCCCTATAACTGGCTGGGTAAGTTAGTTCGAAGGTCGGAGGAAGGCAACGGCATACCACCTCCAAACAGGACCATGCCTAGTAAAGCACTGTGGCGTTCAAACCAATCTTCGGATTGCTGACTGCTTTACCTTTTTACATTATAAGAAATATACAGTTAAGATTAACTAGAAAATTAAATGTACATTATCATTTTTATACCTCATAACCATAATCACTGTCAAAAAGGATTTCCCTTGATACATAACTCATGTGCCCATCTTTTACAGCGGGTACACTTTACCCATTCGTCTCCAGGGTTAGATCTACTAAATAGATCTAGACCATATATATACAAACACAGGTGCCGCGGCGGAGCGGCCGAGCGCATTGAGGCGCTACGCTACGATGCCCGGGGCCGTTCACCGTCGGGGGGTCGAATCCTCCTTCGGGCTGGATGTTTGACCGTCTTTAAAATAAGCTAGTTGATAAGTAGTTTGTAATTTTAGCGACTGATGACCCCGAAGTTAAGTCCCATAAGCTTTAAAAACCATTGAACAGTCTATTTCTGCCGGCCGCGGTGGCGGAGGGGACTGAGGCGCTTCAGTCACGGTTTGCACGCCCACTACGGTCGGGGGTTCGAATCCCCCCTCGGGCATGGATATTTGTGCCGTCTTTAGTTGTAGGTATTTCATAAGTAGTTTGTAAGCTTAGGGACTGATAACCTCATAGTTAAGTCTCTTAAGCTTAACAAACATTTGAACATTTTCAATTTCTTTTTTAATTATTTTTTTTTTATTAATTTTTTTTACACCCATAAGTACCATCGCCTTCATCACTTGTTTCTGTAATTTCTTTCTTAGACATTATACATTCACCTGCAAAGGATCTGGAAGAACGAGGTTAATGGTATGTAATGCCAGAATATCAGGCGATGCTTAAGGAATTAGATTAGGTGATGAGACAATAAAAGTAGTAGATGAGTTTTCTTATTTGGGTAGCAAGATAACTTCTGATGGGATATATATAATGCAGAATGGCTATGGGAAGAAAAGCGTTCCTAAAGAAGCGAAACTTGTTAACATCCGATATTAATTTAAATGTTAGGAAGTCCTTTCTGGAAGAATTTGTCTGGAGTGTGGCATTGTATGGGAGTGAAACGTGGACGATATGTGTTTAGACAAAAAGGTGATAGAAGCTTTTGAAATGTGGTGGTATAGACGAATGATGAAAATTAGATGGGTAGATCACGTTACTAATGAGGAGGTGAATAACGGAGTTGGAGAGAAAAGGAGTTTGTGGTATATCCTGACTACGAGAAGGGATAGGTTGGTTGGACACGTTCTTAGACATCAAGGAATTGTCAACTGAGCATTAGACGGAAGCGTGTGCGGTAAAAATCGCAGAGGAAGACCGAGGGACGAATATAGTAAGAAGATTCAAAAGGATGTAGATCGCCGAACGTATTCTCAGATGAAGAGACTTGCACAGGACAGGGTAGCGTGGAGAGCTGCATCTGACCAGTCGGCGGACTGAAGACCACAACAACAACAACATTTTTTCTCCTAATAAAGTACCATTAAAAATAGTGTATGTCGAAAAATATTAAAAAGAAGATACTATTTAACGCTGTAATACTGGATTTGGCGTCATAATTTCATCGAAATTTTAACGATAGACTGCTACAGTCGTATATATATATATATATATTGCGTTTTGCCGACGACATAGTAATTCTGTCAGAGACATTAAAGGACCTGGAAGAGCAATTGAACGGAATGGATAGTGTGCTAAAAGGTGCATATAAGATGAACATTAACAAGAGTAAAACTAGGGTAATGGAGTGCAGTGTAAGAAAATCAGGTGATGCTGAAGGAATTAGACTAGGTAACGAAACAATAAAGGAGGTAGATGAGTTTTGTTACTTGGGCAGTAAAATTACAAATGATGGTCGCAGTACAGATGATATAAAATGCAGAATGGCAATGGGTAGAAAGGCGTTTTTGAAAAAGAGAAATTTGTTAACATAGAATATTGATTTAAGGCTAAGGAACTCCTTTCTGAAGGCATTTGTATGGAGTGTTGCCTTGTATGGGAGTGAAACATGGACGATAAGCAGTGTGGAGAGAAAGAGGATAGAGGCTTTTGAAATGTGGTGCTACAGAAGAATGCTGAAGATTAGGTGGGTGGATCGCGTAACTAATGAGGAGGTACTGAACCGAATTGAGGAGAAAAAGAGTTTCTGGCATATCCTGACTAAGAAAAATGTTCAAATGTTTGTTAAGCTTATGGGACTTAACTACGGGGTCATCAGTCCATAAACTTACAAACTACTTATCTACTACCTTATACTAAGGACGGCACAAATATCCATACCCGAGGGGGGATTCGAACCCCGACCGTAGTGGCCGTGCAGACCGTGACTGGAGCGCCTCAGTCCCCTCGGCCACCGAGGCCGGCCCTGACTAAGACAAGCTATAGATTGGTTGGATACATTCTGAGACAACAAGGAATTGCCAACATAGAATTAGAAGGAAGCGTGTGGGGTAAAAATCGTAGAGGGAGACCGAGGGACGAATACAGTAAGCTGATTCAAAAGGATGTAGGATGCCGAACGTATTCTCAGATGAAGAAACTTTCACAGGACAGGGTAGCGTGGAGAGCTGCACCAAACCAGTCAGCAAACTGAAGATCACAACAACGACAAATGCTTTCTTTCCAAATGTATCGTCACTAAAATTTTTCGTGAGTTCTTTCGCCTTTTAATTTTTTTTTTTCCTTCTTCGAAGTATCTTGCTACAATCTAAGTTGTTCCTTGACTTGACAGAACTGTCGATCGGTATAGCAGACTTCCTCGTTTTCGTTCCCCTTTTCTGGGATCTGTTATTGGTTATGGTCTCACAACGTGTGGAGAAGGGACAGTGGTTCGAGCTCCAGGCTTAACACACGGCTGTGTTTGCTGTGGCATTCCATCTGCGTCTACACCGCAGCCACCGGCGCTGTTTACACGTCTGTCCGGGGAAAATGTGCACCCATAAAGTCGGTACCCGTAAAACTGTTAGCTTAGTGAGAACAGTAAAAGTTCAAATAAAAACAATTATCTGCATCAGTCGCTTATTTTTATTTCTCCCAAGGCACGTTTCGAGAGTTTACTCTCTCATCGTCAGTTGTTATTTTGGGTTTCATTTTGCTACCAAACGCATACGAACGCTTATTAATGTAGGTACGTACAGAGATTACAAAATTAACTGTTGATTTGGTTACTTACAATTTGTTTCAGTGCATATAACTCTGTACATTTCACACATTAACATCACAGTAAAAATTACTGGGTATGAGGTCCGCCTGTTATCAAAACACTGTTTTTATTTGACACCCAAACTAGTTTCAGCACCTCTGTGCCATCATCAGTGGGATTTATGTTTATTTCATGCTTAATTTACATTTCGTGGTCATGTGGGACCCTTTTTATATACTTATTAAGTGGTAGCGTTGTCATGGTTTCTTTTGTTATATATTCCTTCTTCCGACTTGTTTCGCATAGTACACACTTAATACACATATGTTGTGGACTTTTTAATCACAATCACTTTCCACTTTAAAAATTCGCCTGTCTACTTTGCTAAACTGCACTGGTGTCATATGATTCCACTGCAGAACAGCTGACAGTCAAATGACACCAGTGCAGTTTAGCAAAGTAAACAGGCGAATTTTTAAAGTGGAAAGTGATTGTGATTAAAAAGTCCACAAAATATGTGTATTAAGTGTGTACTATGCGAAACAAGTCGGAAGAAGGAATATATAACAAAAGAAACCATGACAACGCTACCACTTAATAAGTATAGAAAAAGGGTCCCACATGACCACGAAATGTAAATTAAGCAGGAAATAAACATAAATCCCACTGATGATGGCACAGAGGTGCTGAAACTAGTTTGGGTGTCAAATAAAAACAGTGTTTTGCATATCAGGCGGACCTCATACCCAGTAATTTTTACTGCAAACACGGAAGAAGAGCTGCAAATAAAGAAAATGATGAATATTACAGTAAAACTACATACAGTACTGTAGCGTTACCATAGGAGCAGGAGGAAAAAGTATACATTAAGAGCGGTAGAAAAATTAATGTCTTCTTACAATATTTATTTTTTTTCTTCACAATTGATGTAACGAGTGTACGTTTCTTATTTTCTCTATAGTGATGAATATATTAATTAATTCACGATAAAAAAGCAAATGTTAATGTCTTTTCTTCAAAGAGGTTTCATTTATAGGCTTTCAAGATTGACCCTATGTCCACAATCACACTATCCTATTCATCAATTACACACACACACACACACACACACACACACAACACTCCCCACCTGCTACCTGCTATTTACTTATAAACTTAATATAATCCCCCGCCCCCCACATTCTACATTAAGTAACTCTCATAATACCCTTCTTCTTCTGCAGTACAACTACATTAAAATTATCGTCTTTGGTATATTCCTAGCAATTTCACTGTTTAACTTTCTTCAGTTGCCTGACTAGATGTTCCAATCGTAACACTAGGTTAATATTACTGTAACCATTCACATTTCTTTGCACATTAGTTCACTGCACAGCTGGTAGTTCTGAAATATTCCGCCTATGGCGCCACTTATCATTGTACTTCTAGACTACTGAATTTTAATCTGCTAAGCGACTGATTTATCAGTCACATGCTCCTCTCTTTATGCTTTTCTTCAACTACTTTGAGTATTACTGTTTTCCCATAGCCTTCTTCCCCCTTTTTCTATCGTTACTCCTTTACTATAAGCCTCATCCATAGATACTTTGTTACCAGTTGACTGTTGTTCATTCCATAATCTTTGCACTTAGCGTTGATTCCACTAGTAGCATGTTTATCTATTAAGCAACAGTACAAAAATGTAAGTGTTAATGTCATCCCATTATATGAACTTCTCTTTATTATATTCTATTTGGTTCCAAAATGCTGCATAATTCTGTAATCGACTTTTATTCGTTCTATAGCCTAATTGTATACAAATGCACCTGTTTGTCTGTATAGAGACCATAAGAAGGGCACTCAAGCGCCCGAAACCGGTCGTTGAAGTTCATAATAAATAACGACAAGCAACTGGTTGCTGCAATTCATTTATTTATAAAATGAAACAGTGTAAGAATCATTTTCTGATGTTAATGAATATAACAAGCGAAGAAAGCTTAAGTAGAGACAATCTGTTTTTTGCACTCGCCAAGAGTAGTATGTTTTTTTCGTTGTAAAGTGCAATTTGTGATGATACTGCTGGCCCTCTCATCTCAATGTTATCGTACGATACCGTCTGTGTCGGACCCAGAATGGTGTGGTGTAATAGTGATATATTTTGCGTGTGAAGTTAAAAACGATATAGCCAGCCTAGGAATCAGGGTAGGACAGTGTCTCGGTGATACTGTGATCAAAACAGGTGATAGATTTCATTAATTAAGGGATTAGCATATGAGGTTTCCGGACAGTTCTATAAACAATAGTTTTGTCAGTGTACATTATTTCAAGAACTAGAAAGAAATGACATGAAAATCCAAAATACATGAAAATAAATAGTATTGTGTATATGTTAGGCTCATAAACAAGCTGTGTTGACCAGCTAATTGTGTTAATTAATGTAATAGTAGAGATTTGAAGATTGTAATTCTTTGTATGTATTAACTGACGTGAGATTTTGAACCTATTTTCAGATTTACGAAGATATTTGATAGTTCAACATATGTTAGGAACATGTCTGATGTACTCATTAACAACTTAATTGACATTTAACATTGCTGTTTCTTATAAAAGAAAAAGGACGGCGATTAAGACTTAAAAATATATGCGCCATCTGAAAGTGTTGTATGTATAGTTTTCATTTTATGTTGTGATTATTTTTGTGTACATGAAATGTTTTACTTGTATGTTTGGTAATTGTAAATTAGTATATTCAATTGTTGTGAACAATGCATAATGTAATGTCATTGTTGCCGATGTTATATATTTGCCTCGCCGCCTTGCGTGGGGGAGTTCGAGTTTTAGCGTTTGCAAATGGCTTTGGGGTCTATGTCAGTCTGTGTTGTTCTGGTAATTTGTGTACGAAACTACGCAAGTTTTGAAGTTGTAATGTTTTGGTGTAATAAGAAGAAGTTTGATTGGAAATTAAAGAAGAAGTGAAAAATTGTTCATACGAGTATTTATTTCTACCACGACGCTCCAGGTGAATACTTTTGCAGCGAGCAGAACCCCCATACACCGTAATGTTGGAAAGATGAGTATCGGTGGAATGAACTGTAATTACTCAATAATCTAGTAAACGTTATAAAGTGTATAAAATATAATTTTCTTTCTTACAAATATAGCTGAAGTTCTAAACAGGATTGTGCGATTTATTTCGTAATCAAGAAGAACTAACCTACGTATTTTGGAGTGTTGTATAACCAGTTCTCAGCATAGAAGGGAAAGCTGAAAGGTGGAAAGAATACATAGAACAGCTCTACAAAGGAAATGAACTTAGAGACGATGTTGTAGCAAGGGAAGAGGAAGTAGATCAAGAAGAAAAAGGAGATGCTATACTGAGAGATGAATTTGACAGAGCCTTGAAAGACCTAGGTCGGAACAAGTCCCCAGGAGTAGATGACATACCCTCAGAGCTACTAAAGTCTCTGGGAGAGCCAGCAATGACAAGACTATTTGAACTGGTGAGTAGGATTTATGAGACAGGCGAAATACCCTCAGACTTTAAGAAAAATGTAATAATCCCCATTCCAAAGAAATCAGGCGCAGACAGGTGTGAAAATTACAGAACCATAAGTTTGATAAGTCATGGTTGCAAAATTTTAACACGAATTATCTACAGGAGAATGGAAAAGCTGGTAGAAGCTGACCTCGGGGAAGATCAGTTTGGATTCAGGAGGAACGTAGGAACCCGGGAGGCAATACTCACTTTACGTCTTATCTTAGAAGATAGATTAAGGAAAGGCAAACCTACATTTTTAGCTTTTGTAGATTTGGAGAAAGCATTTGACAATGTTGACTGGAATACACTCTTTCAAATTCTGAAGTCAGCAGGGGTAAAATATAGGGAAAGGAGAGTTATTTATAACTTGTACAAAAGCCAGACCGCAGTTATTAGACTCGAAGGGCATGAAAGGGAAGCATTAGTTGGGAAGGGAGTAAGACAGGGTTGTAGCCTTTCTCCGATGTTATTCAATTTGTACATCGAGCAGGGTGAAGGAAAGCAAGGAAAAATTTGGAATAGGGATTAAAGTTCAGGGGGAAGAAATAAAAACATTGCGTTTTGCTGATGACATTGTAATTCTGGCAGAGACAGTAAAGGATCTGGAAGAGCAGTTGAATGGAATGGACAGTGTGTTGAAGGAAGCGTATAAAATGAACATTAACAAGAGCAAAACAAAAATAATGGAATGCGATCTTAGAAAATCAGGCGATGCTGAAGGAATTAGATTAGGTAACGAAACGTTGAAGGTGGTAGATGAGTTTTGTTACTTGGGTAGTAAAATAACATGTGATGGTCGCAGTACAGAGGATATAAAATGCAGAATGGCAATGGGAAGAAAAGCATTTTTGAAAAAGAGAAATTTGCTAACATCGAATATTAATGTAAGTGTAAGTAAGTCTTTTCTGAAGGCATTTGTGTGGAGTGTTGCCTTGTACGGGAGTGAAACATGGACGATAAGCCGTGCGGACAGGAAGAGAATAGAGGCTTTTGAAATTTGGTGCTACAGAAGAATGCTGAAGATTAGGTGGGTAGATCGCATAACTAATGAAGAGGTACTGAACAGAATTGGTGAGAAAAGGAATTTTTGGCATACCCTGACTAAAAGAAGGGATCGCTTGGTAGTACACATTCTTAGACATCGAGGAATCGTAAATTTAGCATTGGAGGGAAGTGTGTGGGGTAAAAATCGCAGAGGGAGACCAAGAGACACGTATAGTAAGCAGATTCAAATGGATGTGGGTTGCCGTTCTTATGAGGAGATGAAAAGGCTTGCTCAGGATAGAGTAGGGTGGAGAACTGCATCAAACCAGTCTCCGGACTGAAGACCATAACAACAACAACAACAACGGCCTTAAATATGGACTTACACCTGGGATTTTCTACGTCTACTACAATATCAACAGTACAGTGTCGGTAGAAAATGTATAAACATTATTTCTTTAAAAGTATTAACACTTTATTAATGACACTGTTAAATGATCAAGCCGGAGCTGAAAATTTATATATAAAAGAAGAACAATAGTTACTGAACTTGTAACTATATAAAAAAATTTCTCCATTAATTAACTTACAGACAAAAATCTTGAATGAAAATGGTAGGAATTTTGTTATTTATCATTCATTTTACTACTACCATTAAATGCTGCAATTGAATACTTTATTTACTTATTTTTTCATTTATTCAGATTGTAATTGTTCAATACACTGGGCATGAACCAAAACATTAACAAACTAAAGATTGCGATTCCACAGATATAGTGCCTTGTCTCAAATATCTTATATAACTATCTAAATACTGTGTGCTCTGTGGATTTGTTTATAGCAGAATATTAATAAGGCTGTGCATATTGCAAAATTAATGCTGTTTGAGACACAGATAGGAAAAAAGAGCATATAAATAACATACTATATACAATTTATGTAAAACTTTTATGAGATTGTTTTCATATGGTCCACCTAAAGTTGAGAGTATAAACTCTCAAAACGCGCCGTGGGAGAAATAAAAATAAGTGACTGATGCAGATAATTGTTTTTATTTGAACTTTTATTGTCATTAACAGTGGAATTTCCTTACCACAGTCCAATATGGAGGACATAAGTTTAGTCAGAGCAGGATAATTTATATTAGGAAAAATGTTTACCTTTCATTGTGAGAGAGCTTTTTTGTGTGAAGAAAAGTACAGTACAACGCCCACATTACGTTACGAACACTTACATCTGCGATATTAAATGGACATTATAACGTTATATAAAGATTAGGAACATTTTTGATGTAGTAGAGCACGTTTTCGATGCGAAAATGCCCCCCCCCCCCTTTCCCAAAAAACTCGAAACCGTGCACCATTGCCATGTTTTTACTTACATCGGTCGGTGAAGGGAATGACTTTTTGAACAAACTACCACATCGCTGTATGGAGCTGAATGTACTTCTTCGATACATCATATCAGACAAAACCTCATCTAAACGCATATATCTTTATTTTAAAGTTGATTAAGGTCATAAAAATTTACTTACCTGGACAAAAAGGACTTAAACTGGTGTGAAGCGGTCACGTGACTAGCAAACAAACTGAAACTACCGGAACGGACGAACACAGGCGCAGCCTTAAAACTAGTTCCGGTCGCTGCTTCGATCGAGCGGCGCCTTGACGAAATAAGTTGTAATCGAAAACGTGCCCCGCGCGGAAATCTTCCCCCGTCTCCCCTACTGAATGTTACCTAGACGCGACATTACTAAAATAGAAAATGTATTCTAAAAATACTGCAGCTTCTTGTAATAATCTCTCAGATGTTCAAAGTAGATTATTTGTTTCAATATCACAACATGTTTCTGGCATAGCCCATCATCTGGTGACCGATATAATATATGAGGTATGGCCACAAAGAAACTTCGTTTTGGTTATAGAAAACAAACGTGTACGGTTACAGGAAAACTATTTGTGGTACAAAAATCTACAGCTGATAAACTATTTTTCTACGTAGCTTCCCAAATCTTGCAGGACACTTGTCATAGCGAGGGACAAGTTTTTGTACGCCTTCTTCATAGAAGGTTACCGCCTGTGTGTTCAACCATGTGGTGACGTGTTCTTTCAGCTTGTCGTCATCGTTGAAGTGTTGTCAATCAAGGACAGATGTTAGGTGTAAGAAGAGACGAAAGTCGCTAGGAACGAGGTCTGGGCTGTTTATTTATTTTTTATTTTCTGTTCCATAGGACCCAATTGAGGAGTGCGACTCCATGGTCATGGAACAAGTCAGTACATGAATTTTTACACAAGAATGGTAATAGAAAAAATTTAAGTAGTCTTGTGCACATGACAATCTTAATACAAAGTGAAAAGAATTAAAAAAATGAATTAGCTTAGTTGTTTAACTTTTCTAGGAGCTCCTCGACAGAATAAAAGGAGTGAGCCATGAGGTAACTCTTCAAATTAGATTTGAAAGCGTGTGGATTACTACTAAGATTCTTTAGTTCTTGTTGCAGCTTATTGAAAATGGATGCTGTAGAATACAGTACGCCTTTCTGCACAAGTGTCAAGGTGGTGTGATGAAAATGTAGATTCGACCGAGTGAAAGCTACTAACTCGTGGGAATAAGCTAATATTATTAACAACAAACGACATTGAAGGAAATACGTATTATGACGCCAGAGTCAAAATTCCCAGACTACTGAAAAGGGGTCGACATGACGTTCGCGAACTTACACCACATATTGCTCGAACCTCCCGTTTTTGAGCCAGAAATATCCTTTTTGCATCAGGCGAGTTACCCTAAAAATAATGCCGTACGTCATAAGTGGGTGAAAGTAAGCGTAATAGACGACTTTTCATGTTGGAAAATCACTTATTTCAGATACTGTTCTGATGGTAAATATAGCAGAATTTAGTTTTGGAACAATATCCTGAACATGGGCTTTTCACGACAGCTTACTGTCTATCTGAATACCTAGAAATTTGAACTCTTCAGTCTCACTTATCATATGCCCATTATGTGTAATCAATATGTCAGCTTTAGTCAAATGATGTGTTAGAAATTCTAAAAACTGAGTTTTACTGTGATTTAACATCAACTTGTTTTCTACAAGCTCTTGGACTGCATTATTTGATACTGTGTCAATATTACGAGCAACATCCTTCACTACCAAGCTGATATAATCAGCAAACAAAAAAAAAATTTACAATCACCTGTTATACTCGAAGGTATATCATTTATATAAATAAGAAACAGCAATGGTCCCAAAACAGAAACCTGGGGCACCCCACACTTAACTGTGCCCCATTGCGATTGTGCGTCATAGCCATACGGAGGATGATCAAACACGTCCCACTAAAATTCGCGTGACAGTTGTCTGGTCACATTCGCTGTTACGAGTTCGGGCAGACAGTAATCCTCGCTGCAATTTCTTAATGGACCCAGAGGAACCATGTGCATTGATTGTTTACATCGTGGTAATAAATGAATCAGGAAAATGCCAATCCTGTCCAAAAGACGGTACACATGACATTTACAAGTGTCAAGATCTGCTTACGCTTCTAATCCTTCATAGCATAATGATCAATATATTGTCCATCCTATATATAAAATAGATAAATCTACAGTTTTGTTCCAATCTTTATGAAAATTTGTACACGTAAGCTTCAATCCATGAGAACGGTCGCCGTAAGTGTAAGAATCACGTACGATAAATATTTCCTGAGATATGACGTCATAAACAATGAGATGCGCGAGAAACTGCTGCATTTTGTGACAATGCTGCTCATTTTCTCCTAAACCATTGGACCGATTTGAATCAAACTTGATACACAGATTCCTTACCGTGAGGTAATAATTGCTGCATGCTTAAGAATCACATACGGCACATGGTTCAGAAGATATGACGTCATAAACAATAGGAATCGCAAAAAAGTCACTTAATGCG
The DNA here is from genome assembly GCA_026315105.1 of Locusta migratoria. Taxonomy (NCBI): domain Eukaryota; kingdom Metazoa; phylum Arthropoda; class Insecta; order Orthoptera; family Acrididae; genus Locusta; species Locusta migratoria. The sequence goes on from CM048754.1 coordinate 21,110,746, forward strand.
GTGAGACTTTCGAAATACACTGTATGAGAATGACAGTAATTAGCGACTTGCAACAAACTTTAAACATAATTTCAAACCTTTATTAAACTTTTTCTCGCTGGCAACCATAGTAAAATAATGAAAGGAAAAAAAAGTTTCTCGCTTACTACTTTTCCGCTGTTTATGGAGTAAAACTACGGCATTTGGTATGACGTTGCAATCTATAATCAGTACAGTTCAAATTGTACCTGCAGGAAATTTTACAGACAATATACACACATATAGTTCAATGTACCTTCTGAATTGAATCACAGTTCAACACGTAGTTCATGAGATATAAGCACATAAACAGTAACGTTCCGCTGTTCATGGACTAAAAATACGGCATTCGGTATGATGTTGCAATTTATAATTTGTACACTACGAATTGTAGCCGCAGGAAATTTTCCAGACAATACACGCACATAGGTGAGTGTACCCGATAAATTATATCACAGTACGACACGTAGTTCATGAGATATGAGGAGATAAACATTAACGTTCATGGAAAACCGCCCCATCACGCACCAAGTATTAATTTATTACTTTTTTTTACTATTAATTGTATTCCCATGAGATTTTACAGATATACAGTCCTTATACAAATGAATATATACCTGAAAAATAGAAGGAATAAATTAATAAATACCCGGGCAATGCCGGGTTTTCAGGTAGTTTTCCATAAGTGGGAAACGGTGTAAGTTGCTCTTTGCCTTCATTATTTTCAACCGTTTCATTCCGAATAACAAGTTTACCATTGGAATTTGTAATATTTCATGGTGATTAATAATCTTTTATTGTTTGAATATTGTAATATATTAAAATTTTGCAATTCAGTAAATTATTTAATAAATTATAGCTTATTTGAATTACAGATGTCATTTTTACTTATCTGTTCCAGATATAAGTAGGTGGTCTTTCAAATGACCTCCATCCACAGTAATCTAAGCCCCACCCATAGTTAGGTAATAGTCTGTATGTCAACCACCTATTTCTTCCCTTCACTTCCAGGTTAACTGAACATAAAATAATTCGGAGTTTATTACAGGCATATATCAGTCCAACGGGACGGAATCAAAATACCACCTTTTAAAATTAAAATTGTGTGCCGGAACCGGGACTCGAACCTGGGACCTTTGCCTTTCACGGGCAAGCCCTCTACTGACTGTGCTATCCCGACACGACTCACGATGCAGCCTCAACTTTATTTCCGCCAGTACCTCGCCTCGTACCTCACACAATTTTAATCTGGCAGGAAGTTTCATATCAGCGCACACTCCGCTGCAGAGTGAAAGTTTCATTCTAGAACCACCTCTCAAATTTTCAAAAAAAAAGGGTTTGTCCTATGATGGGTTAAACTTTCTTCTAGATGATATGTGCCTCCATTCCATTGATTGCTGTTTTGTTTCAGGGGTGTTGTACGATACAAAAGTTTCCTCCTCTGTGACTATCCGAGAAAGAAAAGGATCGCCTTCTTCATTGTAGAGTGTCAAAACTGAACTGTACTACCCATCCGTTGTTTTGTGTGTTGTTCTGTAAGAATTTATGGTATCGTACAAGAGGAAAGTTTTCGAAATTTATGTTTTTCAGTGAAAATTTCGTGAATTACTGATCTTGAGATTTGCTAAACTTCCATAGCAAGGTCACTGATGGCCGAGTGCACCAACCTCGGTCAAAAAGCACGATAATCAAGGGTTCCGAGAACACGGTCAAAAGTTAACCGCGGTTAAAACGTCTCTGGTCAGCAAACCGTCGTCAGCCAATCGTACATTTGATCGTGATCAAGTCCGTGTAGCGTAATGGAAGGCACCCAAGTGATGCAAAGGTGTTAGTTGAGCTTACCTACATGTGTATTCTCGACTATCTTTGGTGAATGACGACAGTACCACGTGATTTGTATGTACAAGATTGTAAATACGGTAAAATTGTACGACGCTTCTCGCCGGGCTCCAGTGGTTATGTTGGCATCAATGGTAATGACGGCAACTAAGATGACCAATAAATATTTTTTCGTGACAACTTCAATTAAAAACAAAAGTTATTTCCTTCTGAACGGACAAGGGTACATACAAGAACCTTTCAACGATAGAGCAGGTACAGCATTAATTTTGCTGCGAGTGAAACGAGCAGCAATAACATTTACTCTGTAGCTTGTGAAAAATATTAACGCAATTCTACACTTCATTGTTCATCTGTTGCCAACATAAGCACTGGAGCCCAGCGAGAAGAGTCGTAAAATTTTACGAATCCAGTCATATTGCAAAGAGAAATGATTATTAAAAAAACACCCTAAGACAGATTTATATAATTACTTAAATTATGATTTATTGTTTCGAACAAATCAACTCAAATAACATTGTTGTTCACAGCGTATTTTCCCATGCACCGAGACTGAGGCGCTCCAGTCACGGTCTGCACGGCCACTACGGTCGGGGGTTCGAATCCCCCCTCGGACATGGATATTTGTGCCGTCATTAGTATAAGGTAGTTGATAAGTAGTTTGTATGTTTAGGGACTGATGACCCCGTAGTTAAGTCCCATAAGCTTAACAAACATTTTTCCCCATGCACCGCATGTTCACCTGGTAACACAAATATACAGATAACATGTTTTAATAACACGAAAGCTTTACGATTATAGTTACGCAAAATGTCGTAATTTTTTATTCAAAACTTTTTCTGAATTTGATAGTTACCTTACTGGAAATATTCATTAATTATGGCGCGGCGAACTGCTGTTCCTGGCAATGTGTCGTCACGATATATGTTACTGTTGTCACCAATAAGTATGTTAAATGCACCAGTTGCATATGCTCTTAACGTAATCAATAGTCTGTTCATAGGCGAAATAGGGTTATTTCTATCGGTAGGAAATTCTAACCTGTCACTGATTTGGTTTAACAACCACCACACTTTCTGTGGACAAACAAAATCTTTCTTCGAACTTTTTGTCACTGTAATCTTCAAAAGAGTCCCCCTTTCCACTATCACGACGTTCCGGTTTTGATCCCGATTTAAATGATCGAGGTAAAATAAATCTTTGTCAATTTTGTCTAAAACTTCAAAACGCGCCGCCATCTTGATACTGCACACTCGTATAACCCTGGTCATCTCGACAAAACCGGGCGTCAGCCGCGATCAAATTTAACCGCCATCAACTCCCTCGTTTAACTTTGATCGGTGTCGGCGCACCAGAAACCTGAGTTGACCACGGTTAAATGCCGACTTGACCGCGATTAACTTTTGACCGAGGTTGGTGCACTCGGCCGTGAGTGTAAACTGAAGGCTGTACTTAATCTTCTGTTCAGTCGTGTGAACCAGTTCACCAGTAACCACAGACGGGCGTCCACTTGGTTCTGCATCGTGCACTTGATCACGTCCTTCACTGAACAGTCTAACCCATCTTCTAACCGTTGAACCACTCGTAGCATTTTGTCCTTAAAACTCGAAGATTTGCCGATGGATTTCGTTTGGTTTACCTTTCTTTGCATTTAGAAATCGAATCACAGGTCTGACTTCACACGTAGCATCATTTTCAGTTACGGCTGACATTGTACAGAAGCAGTACAAAGCACACGTCCGCAGCAGCGATCTGAAAATGGCGGACATGTCTTCTGCTTGAGTCAGAGGAATCACTAGGAATCACTATTACTTCAGACTTAAACTGGAAAGAACACGTAGATAATATCGTGGGAAAGGCGAACCAGAGACTGCGTTTTATTGGCAGAATCCTTAAAAGATGCAACAGAACTACTAAAGAAACTGCATACACTGCGCTTGTCCGTCCATTTTTGGAGTATTTCAGCCCAGTGTGGGATCCTTATCAGGTGAGTTTGACGGAGGACATCGAAAGAGTCCAAAGAAGGGCAGCTCGTTACGTATTGTTACGATACAGGGGAGACAGCGTTACGGAAATGATACAGGATCTGGGATGGGAATCATTACAACAACGGCGCTTATCGCTGAGGCGTGGGTTACTTGCGAAACTCCAATCGCCAACATTCTCCTCCGAATGCGAAAATATATTGTTGACTCCCACTTACATAGGTAGAAATGATCATCAGAATAAAATAAGAGAAATCAGAGCTCGAACAGAGAGATTCAGGTGTTCTTTCTTCCCGCGCGCTATTCGAGAATGTAATGGGAGATAAATAGTATAATTGTGGTTCGATGAACCCTCTGCCAGGCACTTAAATGTGATTTGCAGAGTATCCCATGTAGATGTACATGTAGAGTATGTGCCGCGCATGCCCAGAACTGCGATCGTAGCGCTGCCGCGGACACAATTAGAAACGGAACTTAACTTTGCGGCCGGCCGCGGTGGCCGAGGGGACTGAGGCGCTCCAGTCACGGTCTGCGCGGCCACTACGGTCGGGGATTCGAATCCCCCCTCGGGCATGGATATTTGTGCCGTCCTAGTTCGTAAGTAGTTCATACGTAGTTTGTAAGTTTAGGGACTGATAGCCCCGTAGTTGAGTCCCATATGCTTTACAAACATTTGAATATTTCTTAACTTTGTGGATGACCTACGTTTTCAGAGTTGTTATGTTGTTATGGTCTTCAGTCCGGAGACTGGTTTGATGCAGCTCTCCACCCTACTCTATCCTGAGCAAGCCTCTTCATCTCCTCATAACAACGACAACCCACATCTCTTTGAATCTGCTTACTATACGCGTCTCTTGGTCTCCCTCTGCGATTTTTACCCCACACACTTCCCTCCAATGCTAAATTTACGATTCCTCGATGTCTAAGAATGTGTCCTACCAAGCGATCCCTTCTTTTAGTTAGGGTATGCCAAAAACTCCTTTTCTCGCCAATTCTGTTCAGTACCTCTTCATTAGTTATGTGATCTACCCACCTAATCTTCAGCATTCTTCTGTAGCACCACATTTCAAAAGCCTCTATCCTCTTCCTGTCCGCACTGCTTATCGTCCATGTTTCACTCCCGTACAAGGCAACACTCCACACAAATGCCTTCAGAAAAGACTTCCTTACACTTAAATTAATATTCGATGTTAGCAAATTTCTCTTTTTCAGAAATGCTTTTCTTCCCATTGCCATTCTGCATTTTATATCCTCTGTACTGCGACCATCGCATGTTATTTTACTACCGAAGTAACAAAACTCATCTACCACCTTCATTGTTTCGTTACCTAATCTAATTCCTTCAGCATCGCCTGATTTTCTAAGACCGCATTCCATTATTTTTGTTTTGCTCTTGTTAATGTTCATTTTGTACGCTCTCTTCAACACACTGTCCATTCCATTCAACTGCTCTTCCAGGTCGTTCGCTGTCTCTGACAGAATTACAATGTCATCAGCAAAACGCAATGTTTTTATTTCTTCGCCCTGAATTTTAATCCCTATTCCAAATTTTTCCTTGCTTTCCTTCATCGCCTGCTCAATGTACAAATTGAATAACATCGGAGAAAGGCTACAACCCTGTCTTACTCCCTTCCCAACTGATGCTTCCCTTTCATGCCCTTCGAGTCTAATAACTGCGGTCTGGCTTTTGTACAAGTTGTAGATAATTATCGAAGCATTTAATTCTGTGATTAAAAGATACAGTTGGTAATGTACCATGGTTGGAACTAAACTAGCGGCAACACTGCTGCGGAGACACTATGCAATGCAATCTACTATTGTCGCAGACAGCACACGTCGTTGACATACCTGCCTCACCTCCGAGCAAATGGACTCGCCCGAACCACGCCACCGTCGTGCGCACTATCGAGGGAAACACAAGTCACTTTGCTCTGTCAAGTGTGTTTTCTCCAATGTTTAGATAGTATAATACCCTTCAGTAAGTGTACTCCTTAGGTATGATATATACAGAAGTTAAGATGTTCCTTTCACAAGGTCCGGCTAGTCCGTGTCTTCCGTTAAAGAAAATAATATTTGAAAAACCGACTCGACACCGAAGTTGTCTTCATGAAGTTATTAACCCTCCGTCGGGCGCAGTCATAGAATAGGGAGCATACAGAAAGGAAAGCTAGGGGCGGCGCCTTTGATCTGTGTGTTACCAAGCGTTGCGCTCGACGCCACATTGAAAAGCAGTAAACGCGGAACTATAGCCACTTAGTACTTTGGCTGGAAATGGACTTCTTACGAACCGCAGCTAATCTCACCCACTTTTACGAAAGGAAACGTCTTTTCATGCTGCGCTCATCTATTTTGCGCCCTGTTCCTGCACCTAATTGTAATCCAACGAAAAAAAAGTAGTCCTAAATTTTAATACACACAACTACGAAAATGTACGATGGAATCAATGATCGTTTTATTCGGTGCTTATCTCTAGAAAAATCCCAAATAACGCGAAGTTCTGTTTCGGAAATTAGTTATAAACAAGAAAGTGACTTTGCAACTGCTTTACTTATGGCAGTGATGTAGTTGTGTTTTAAAGTTGGAAAAGTTGTATTTGCTTTAGGAGGATAATTAATTTACTGATCGGAGAAGGGTATATAGAAGAATCTGTCAACCATAGAGCAGGAACAGCAGAAAATAATTATTCCCCTTAATCTATTTTTTTTTTTTTTTTTTTGAGTATCCGAAGAGCATTCGTTGCCAACATTAGCACACTACGCCTCCAATGCCGTAAGTAAAATTTTACCTGCCTACTTACGCACTATTCTTTGTTTTGCATTTTATATTATTCCCTGCAACATTAAACTTATAATTATAAAATATAAATGTACTTCAACATTTCGATACTATTGAACTGCTGCAGCAACAGCGAGAGTTATCGTCAAGAGAAGCGAGGCTACTTTTAATAATTATGCACACGTTGCTCTCATTCGTAACTGATAACATTTAACTTTTACTACTGATAGCGACCTTCAATTACCGCTCAGCATGTTTTGGGAAGGTGAAGAAGCTTATATCCTTATTTTTATTCGAATTATTAGGTGCTGAACACCATCGGCCGCCTTTTCTTTTATTGCTGCTCATAACAAAAACGGAACAGCTCCAACTACTGACACACAGTTATTTCTTTTCACTGCACTGCACTGTACCAAATACTTGTTTACTTTTATGCGATTCAGCCTGTTATAACACACAATTAACAAACAAAGACGGCGCATTACCACGCCACAGAGTAGGGAGTGATCACGCGTTTACTGCTTTTCAAGATGGCCGATTCCGCGCATGCGCACTAAATTTTGGACTACAGACTGCAGCGGGAGTTTCCTTTCTGTATACTCCTTATTCTGTGGCGCAGTCGGCCTCACAGGCCAGCAAAACCCTTTTCTGATCCCCGTGCTTAACAGTGGTGGCCCAGCGGCCCGCCTCTCCGTTCACTCGCGTAGCTTTGGGAACCTCACACAGTGCCGATCCGCAGGCTGCCGTCGATTTCCACGCGGATCACGGGGAACTCCTTGGGCCTCACAGGCCGTCTGCGCCCGATTACATTATAGATTTTAAGGTGAGATTTTTCAAGATATTTTTATTTTATTACTTCGTTTCAATCAAAATAAGTCTGTCCTCTGTGACTTTCACCGTTACCTTCGGAAAAAAGAAGACTTTGACGACCCTGGCCCTTCAGACTGAGTGCGCCTGATCGAGTTCTAATTTCAGTTTTCATCTCTTTTCCTACGTTATCACATCCATATTTTCTGCTAAAATGTCCAGAGAAGTATATTATGCCTCTAAGCCAATAATCTTGTGGAAATAATGCGCCTCCTCGAGGGAGGACGAAACTGCTGAAGATCCAGCCGCGCTCGGTGATTTAGTCGATGAGAGAGACACCCACTCTCAGGATGAGGTAGGAGAAGGCAAGGAGGACTCAGCAACTGAACAGGAAGTTTAGGGAACAGCTCGGGAGTATGAAGAAGAGAAGAAAATATGTGAGCAGTTTTTATCTTGGAAAGGATAAGACGACGAAGTAGTCTAAGGAGACGCCTTCTATTATTCATATCATCATTAAACAACATTCAGTGTAAAAGATATTGCTACAAATGACGCTACCAATTGCAAAACCTTGTTTCATCAACATGTAACTGGACACTTTAGCCTGCGAAGTATACTATGAACTTATGTGGAATGTCGATTCGGCTGCAAACTTGACTGAAAAGATTTTTACCCCACAGGGAACGGGAAAGTTCTCCCACATTACCTCCCAATGGCTGAAACGTCGACCATGCGTGGCTGAAACAAGAGTTAGGAGGGTAAAGAATCACGAATGTTCAGCTTGTCATCAACCAATCTGCTTGAGCGACGTATACGTTCTGTGCCATACCCGTATTTCAGCTGTTAATTTGGGAGCTATAGCATCGGTTTTTGGCTGCAAATGTGGCGAGAAAAGATGATTCCATGACAGAATAGATTGCCTAATGTCCTTTAAAAATAACTTCATTACTTTTATGCATGTCTGTGTGACCAATTTTAAATTCTCTTTGTGGGAAATTGGTAATTTTGGTTACTTTAGTTTAAGGTGTATTCCGTTCAATAAATCCATTATTATGCTTTAAGTTTGCTGTAATTCCTTCCTTTAGATCCTCTTCAAGACTAGCCAACACGCATTTTGAATTTGATTTAACATGGCGGAGCTAGTGCACAAAATATGTGGGTGGCCTCTCAGGCCGGGTGCGCCTGATTTTGTGTCATCTGGAGGTGCGCCCGACGGAGGTTTAAATCTGGAAACTTACTTCTTAGTTTTACTGATTAAAGATCAACTCTTCTTTAATATTATAGATAACTTTATTACATTCAGAAGTAAACTACTACATTAGCGTGACATGTTTGTTCCTGATGTATTTCGGATGCAATCTCATTTAATAATAACTATTACTGCTACATATAAAACAAATTATGATTAAGTCACAGAGGTTATAAATCTTGTTTCTCCCATGGCACTTTGCACACTTACGCCAAGACAGTCCAAATTGACACGCCAGAACCTTGCGGAAATAAATTCCGTCTGGCAGTATTTGCTCACACAGCGCAAAAGCCCTTATAAAAATAAATTATTTGAATATCTTGGGTGGTGTTAGGAACCAGTAGTGTACAACGTTACATTACAGATCCCCCAACTCGGACACAAGATATCGAAATGCTTATTGTGAAACCTGTTAATACCTTATTTACATGAGAAGTGTAACCTGTTATACGTAACAAATAATGTAAGTAGTTTAACAATAGATATAAGATGAAACTAGTTATTATTGATAGATGTGAAGCATTGAATTAAAATTTGTGGTGCGGCCAGGAATCGAACCCGGACCTCCATGCTTACTAGGCAGACGTCTTAACCGTTAGACTACCACACCACTAACGATTAAGGCGCCTCGGAATAGTCTATGTACGATTTCCCTCCACAACACAAACTTTAATTCAGCTTCTTTGTTCCAAAGATAATTGCCACTACTGCCAAGGCTCTCCATGCAGCGGAATAGCACCTCAGCAATGGACATGGTGGAACAATCCTGTTACGGTGGAGAGAAATCGTACATAGACTATTCCGAGGCGCCTTAATCGTTAGTGGTGTCGTAGTCGCCGGGCGCCGTGGCTCAGCGCGCCCGGTCAGGGGGCTCAACGCCCACTGTAATAAAAAAAGCTGAGCCAAAGATTCAACGAACAATCAAGAACGAACCGGAACAACGACCGCAAAGCAAAGATCTACCTGAGAACAAAAAAAAAAAAAAAAAAAAAAAAAAAAAAAAAAAAAAAAAAAAACGGTTAAGACGTCTGTCTAGTAAGCATGGAGGTCCGGGTTCGATTCCTGGCCGCACCACAAATTTTAATTCAATGCTTCACATCTATCAATAATGTCTTTGACATATTTGAGACGAAAATCCGTCTCAGGGATTCTTTAATTGTATTAATTGAAACTAGTTATGTTGTTCAATGTAATATTCAAGTCTATCAGAAAATATTTTACTCGAATACTTGGGTCGAATTACGAACCAGTACTGGATAATGTTACACTACAATCTGTGACCACTGGTCTAACGTGACGGTGTCACTGTGATTTCCAAACAGGAACGACGGAGTTGGATCAAGACTGAACGTGCCACAGGTTGTACAGCACGCCAGTGTCATCGAGATCTTCAAAGAGGCGTGCGGGTAATCGGCATTGCCAAAAATGTTCAAATGTTTGTAAATCTATCGGACCAAACTGCGTGGTCATCAGTCCGTCGCTTACAAACTACTTAAACTAAGCTAAACTAACCTACGGACAAACACACACACCCATGCCCCAGGGAGGACTCGGACCTCCACGGCGAGCAACCGCGCGCTCCGCAGCGAGACGCTTTAGACCGCTCGGCTACTCCATCGCGGCTTGGAGGGTCCTCTAGACGTGCCACAGGAAATGCTGCACCATCCACCGTACCCCTCGATAACGCTAGTCAGGAAATCAAACCTAAGTAGTGCTGCATTTTGTAGGAACTTTTTTCTGAGGCGCGTCCAGAAAGTAAGTTCCGTTTGGTAATAAAATAAAATTGTACACAGATACAGAAGACATTTTTATTGCACAAAATTTTACTACTCTTAAACTACTTTTCCACATAACTGCCGAAATTTTGCAGGCATTTGTCATAGCGTGGCACCAGGTTTTGTATACCTTCTTCATAGAAATCTGCCGCCCGTGTCTTCAACCAGTTGGAAACAGTTCCTTTCAGCTCGTCGTCATTGGTGAAGTGATGACCGCCAAGGAAAGACTTGAGATGTCCTGGATATTGTCATCAATCGCGTGAACCAGTTCTTCTGTAAGCAAAAGTGGACGCCCACTTCGTTCTTCTTCGTGCACATCACTACGCCCGCCATTGAACTGTCGTACCCATCTTCTCACCATAGTTTTCTTGATTTGCAGCTCTTCTTCCGTGTTTGCAGTAAAAATTACTGGGTATGAGGTCCGCCTGATATGCAAAACACTGTTTTTATTTGACACCCAAACTAGTTTCAGCACCTCTGTGCCATCATCAGTGGGATTTATGTTTATTTCATGCTGTGAAAAACAAATTACATTCAGTTTACTATTGTGCTAGTTGCAAACTTTAGGCCTAAAAAAGTCGTCAGACTAATTTTGGTTTTTTACCTTAATTTACATTTCGTGGTCATGTGGGACCCTTTTTATATGCTTATTAAGTGGTAGCGTTGTCATTTGACTGTCAGCTGTTCTGCAGTGGAATGGCGGTCGATTTGAATGATGTTTGTGAAAAGTTGTGGAAAGTGATTGTGATAAAAAAAAAGTCCACAAAATATGTGTATTAAGTGTGTACTATACGAAAGAAGTCGGAAGATGGAATATATAAAAAAAGAAACCGTAAGTAATAGAGAATAAACAGACGATAAAAATATCCCCAGATGTCAAAATTACGTTTTTGCACCATAAGTAACGATTTAAAAAACCTAACAATTTGTTAATAAAGAGAATTTGGTTGCAGATGACAACGCTACCACTTAATAAGCATATAAAAAGGGTCCCACATGACCACGAAATGTAAATTAAGGTAAAAAACCAAAATTAGACTGACGACTTTTTAGGCCTAAAGTTTACAACTAGCACAATAGTAAACTGAATGTAATTTGTTTTTCACAGCATGAAATAAACATAAATCCCACTGATGATGGCACAGAGGTGCTGAAACTAGTTTGGGTGTCAAATAAAAACAGTGTTTTGCATATCAGGCGGACCTCATACCCAGTAATTCTCACCATCGAATCACTCATAAGATTTGGTCCGTAAACATCGCAAATTTGCCGATAAATTTCACTCGGTTTCACTTTCCTCGCATTCAGAAACCGAATCACCGACCTGATTTCACAGGCGGCGGGATTTCCAATCGACGCCGACATTTCAAACGAGCACAACAAAGCGTACGTAACTGACAGCGATCTCCAAATGGCGCACGTTCTTCTCCTCGATACACGTCGTCTACAGCGCATGTGCGGAACTGCAATCGCAGCGCTGCAGCGGAGGTAAATTGAAACGGAACTTACTTTCTGGACGCGCCTAGCTGAAAACCGAGCGTTGTACGGGTATTTATTTATCTATTCCTGCCATTTTTCAGGTATATATTCATTTGTGTAAGGGTTGTATGTCTGTAAAATCTCTTAGGAATACAATTAGTAGTAAAGAAGTAACATATTAAAATTTGGTGCGTGATGGGGCGGTTTTCCATGAACGTTACTGTTTATGTGCTCATATCTCATGAACTACGTGTCGTACTGTGATACAATTTAGAAGGTACATTCAACTACATGTGTGTTTACTGTCTATAAAATTTCCTGTCCCTACAATTTGTAGTGTACAAATTATAAATAGTAACGTCATACCGAATGCCGTAGTTTTACTCCATGAACAACGGAAAAGTAGTAAGCGAGAAGCTTTTTTTCCTTTCACCATTTTACTATGGTTGCCAGCGAGAAAAAGTTTAATAAAGGGTTGAAATTTTGTTTAAAGTTGTTTGCAAGTCGCTAAGTACTGTCATTCTCATACAGTGTATTTCGAAAGTCTCGCCGCATTATGTGACATTTTTTGCGATTTCTATTGGTTATGACGTCATATCTTCTGAACCATATGCCGTATGTCATTCTTAACCATGCAGCAATTGGTACCTCACGATAAGGAATGTGTGTACCAAATTTGGTTGAAAACGGTCCAATGGTTTAGGAGAAAATGAGCAGCATTGTCGCTAAATGCAGCAGTTTGTGGCGCATCTCATTGTTTATGACGTCATATCTCGTGAACTATGTATCGTATGTTATTCTTACACTTACGGCGACCGTAATTTCATAAGGATTGGAACAAAACTGTAGATTTGTATGCAACACGTACAAACATACATATATATATATATATATATATATATATATATTCGTTAGGAGTGTACACCTTTTAGAAACTAGTTTACGAGGTATGAGGAAGTAACTGATAAATTACGAAAATGTTACGATGCGCGAGGCCGTTCCCCGTCGGTGGTTCGAATCCCCCCTCGGGCATGGATGTTTGTGTCGTCTTTAGCATAAGGCAGTTCATAAGTAGTTTGTAAGTTTAGGGACTGATGTCCCATGAGCTCTACAAACATTTCAATACTTTGAAAAATATACATTACCGTTGTTAAAAAGACATCTGGAAATTTGCTACGGAAAAACTTAACATTTGACAGGGCTAACATACCGGACGCTGTACTTGTAAGTAAAAATGGTTGAGTTCTTCCGATTGTTCACTGAATTTATTCGATAACTTCCCAGAAAGAGTTTGACTAAGTTTATCTGGCGGGGATGGAGTAGCCGAGCGGTCTAAAGCCTCTTGCTTGTGGAGCGCGCGGTTGCTCGCCGTGGACGTTCAAGTCCTCCCTGGGGCATGGGTGTGTGTGTTGTCCTTAGGTTAGTTTACCTAGGTTTAAGTAGTTTGTAAGCTACGGACTGATGACGACGCAGTTTGGTCCGATAGAATTACAAACATTTGAACATTTTAAGTTTATCTAGCGTTTGTTGAAAAAGTCCTAATAAAGCAGGGTAGATTTCCTCCGTTTCTGACAAGTCTGGTCTATTTAAACTTCTGGCTTCCCTTCCATTCAGATATATAAGGACTGCGTTTTATTGGCAGAACCCTTAAAAGATGCAACATAGCTACAGAAGAAACTGCATACACTACGCTTGTCCGTGCATTTTTGGAGTATTGCAGCCCAGTGTGGGATCCTTATCAGGTGGGTTTGACGGAGGACATCGAAAGAGTCCAGAGAAGGGCAGCTCGTTTCGTATTGTCACGATACAGGGGAGACAGCGTTACGGAAATGATACAGGATCTGGGATGGGAATCATTACAACAACGGCGCTTATCGCTGCGGCGTGGGCTACTTACGAAACTCCAATCACCAACATTCTAAGTAGCTCTCTTAGGTTGTTTGCAGATGACGCCGTCATTTACCGTCTAGTAAAATCATCTGAAGATCAAAACCAATGCAGAACGATCTGAATAAGATATCAGTATGGTGTAAAAATTGGCAATTGATTCTTAATAATGAGAAGTGTGAAGTCGTCCACATGAGTACGAAAAGAAATCCGTTAAACTTTGTTTACAACATAAATCAATCAAATGTGAACGCCGTAAAGTCCACAAAATACCTAGGAATCACTATTACTTCAGACTTAAACTGGAAAGAACACGTAGATAATATCGTGGGAAAGGCGAACCAGAGACTGCGTTTTATTGGCAGAATCCTTAAAAGATGCAATAGAACTACTAAAGAAACTGCATACACTGCGCTTGTCCGTCCATTTTTGGAGTATTGCAGCCCAGTGTGGGATCCTTATCAGGTGGGTTTGACGGAGGACATCGAAAGTGTCCAAAGAAGGGCAGCTCGTTTCGTATTGGCACGATACAGGGGAGACAGCGTTACGGAAATGATACAGGATCTGGGATGGGAATCATTACAACAACGGCGCTTATCGCTGCGGCGTGGGCTACTTGCGAAACTCCAATCGCCAACATTCTCCTCCGAATGCGGAAATATATTGTTGACTCCCACTTACATAGGTAGAAATGATCATCAGAGTAAAATACGAGGAATCAGAACTGGAACGGAGAAATTCAGGTGTTATTTCTTCCCGCGCGGTATTCGAGAATGGAATGGGAGATAAATAGCATAATGGTGGTTGGAAGAAACCTCTGCCATGCACTTAAATGTGATTTTCAGAGTGTCCCATGTAGATGTAGACACGTACCTACAACAGGTTGCAGTACAGCCGAGTCCACAATACATGAAAATCCCATTCCACTTCTGCTACGCTGTTCTACATACAACTCCAGTTCATATCAGAGGGTAGTTCGTTAATCATCCGCTATTCGAGTCCGATGTTACACGATGTAGCAGGCAGGCATACCTAATGATGCTACGTATACCAAAAAAATGTTCAGTTGTTTGTAAAGCTTATGGGACTTAACTTCGGGGTCATCAGTCCCTAAACTTACAAACTAACTATAAACTAACTTATACTAAATACGACACAAACATTGTAAGGAAAGGAAATATTTATTGCGTGAAAGGTGTTTATTTCATTGAAGAATGAAAGGTGTGAGTGGAAGAAAGAAGTGAATGTTGATTTACGTGTTATTAACTGTGGTGGCTGTTGTTGTAATGTTTGAGCAACATAACAATCCTGACCTTAATATCGTCTTTAGTTACGTTAAACTCGTGATTAATACAAGTGGTGTAATTTAAATTTTGAAAATAATTAGCAAGACAATCAGTGTACTTGACAAATACTATGGCCCTATCTGACAAACTTTTCAAAAGATCACTCACCTTTCCTTTCCTTACAAAATCTCCTACGGAGACTGTGCACACGGAGATAGCAGAAATTAACTTACTCCGTCTGTGCAATGCGTACGACTCAATTAGCACGCCAATGGTAATGATAATTTATAAAATTATGAATAGTGGGATATTTAACATCAAGTTTGTTGGCAAATGGGTGCAGTGCAACCACTAAAGTCAGTATCTGATAAAATTAATTCACTCAAGCAAATAGGAAATTTAAGTAAATCAGTCTTATCTGATGTTATGCATACGGCAATTGTACGAGTTTGGTTCTTTATAGGATAGATGTGGCGGTGGCTATTATTGTTGAACTCAGTGAAAATGAAATAGAAAAATTATTCATTAATGTGCTGTAATTAATATGATGATAATCAATTTCTGTTCTTAACGTTTGACCTAATCTGATTCTTTGCTAATTGTTAGGTTTAGTAACGTTACACTGGCATGCATCTGTCTGTTATCTTCTTTCATCAATTTTAGCAAAATTGTCTCAACTGCATAATGCGTAATTAGAATAACTGTGGAGCATCCTGTTAAAGTTGAAGCGATACGCGGAATTCGCAGCTGTATCGCTAACGAAAATCCGTCCGTTGTTTTTTCGGGAAAACTCGCGATCCCTTTGTCGGTGAAAACGAAATTTCCCTGAAACAATACAGGGCGCGACCTCGAAACGGAGCTCGGACCAGGTTAGTTTCCACGTCGGCGGAATGAAAAAAAGATAAAAGTGAAAAAACAAACCAACCAAAAAAACAGAAACAGTTTCCGGGTATGCAGGTACGCTGTTCCAACGCAACGGCCAGGAATACAGAGTAGGGCAGGGGTTCGTTGCGTTCTGCAAAACGATTGTGGCGCGTGTAGAGCTGCAAAGGGGATTACGGTTCGTTACGGCCCCAGCTCACGACAATGGGACGAAAAAAAAAAAAATAAGGAGAGGGTTTCTCTTTCAGATTGAACGAAGTTCTGAATGCTATTCTCTATGCGGTAAAGCGTTGCAAAGTATTTGTGAGTCCACTCGGTTACTAAGGTTGCTATCAATAACATGAGATCCATTAAAAGAAAAGCGGAAACAGGAAAAATAAAAATAAAAAATACTGGCGTTTAAATACTACCGTCTTCAAAGTACTGAACTCACATATCCAGCTTGTGAGAGTTGTAAGGAACGATATTTTCCGATATCGGCTACTTTCACGTGTGACAAAGATTTTGAAGATTGTAAAATTAATACGTGTTACGAAAAATGACGTAAGGTATCACTTATGTCACGAGCGAATCAAACCTGTATGGCCGGCCGCGGTGGCCGAGGGGACTGAGGCGCTCCAGTCACGGTCTGCACGGCCACTACGGTCGGGGGTTCGAATCCCCCTCGGACATGGATATTTGTGCCGTCCTTAGTCTTAGTTAGTTCATAAGTAGTTTGTAAGTTTAGGGACTGATGACGCCGTAGTTAAGTCCCATAGACTATACAAACATTTGAATTTTTTTTTTTTTTTTTTTTTTTTTTTTTTTTTTTTTTTTTTTTGAGTGCACTCGCTTACTAAGGTTGCTATTAATTAAGAGAAATGTAGACTCATTTAAAAATTAGTATTGAAGCTTCCTCAACATTTGAACAAGCACTTTACAACTATTTTCATAATTATTATGGGGTGAGATCCTGAGTTTGTTATTTCTCCAGAGGTGTCCACGACCCCCTTGGCCAATGACTCCCCCCCCTCCCCCCACATCCAAAATATTTGGATTTGCAACAGTAAAAATAACAGCCAACCAGTTGCAAATTAAAGTTTAATAAACTTTACTGCAGTTTCAATGGATATAAATCAATCTTCTTCAGAAGATACATGGACATTACATTATTACTGTGGAAAAGTTTCATGCGTCAATCTTTGTACACATAATGTAGCCCTTTAAACAAAGGCACATCAAACATATAAAATGATAACCTATGCTGTGTAACAGATCCCCGTAGTTAAGTCCCATAGACTATACAAACATTTGAATTATTTTTTTTTTTTTTTTTTTTTTTTTTTTTGTGTCCACTCGGTTACTAAGGTTGCTATCAGTAACATGAGATAAATTAAAAGAAAAGCGGAAACAGGAAAAAAAAATACTGGCGTTTAAATACTACCGTCTTCAAAGTACTGAACTCACATATCCAGCTTTTGAGAGTTGTAAGGAACGATATTTTCCGATATCGGCTACTTTCACGTGTGACAAAGATTTTGAAGATTGTAAAATTAATACGTGAATACGAAAAATGACGTAAGGTATCACGTATGTCAGGAGCGAATCAAACTTGTATGACCGGCCGCGGTGGCCGAGGGGACTGAGGCGCTCCAGTCACGGTCTGCACGGCCACTACGGTCGGGGGTTCGAATCCCCCTCGGACATGGATATTTGTGCCGTCCTTAGTCTTAGTTAATTCATAAGTAGTTTGTAAGTTTAGGGACTGTTGACCCCGTAGTTAAGTCCCATAGACTATACAAACATTTGATTTTTTTTTTTTGTTTTTTTTTTTTTTTTTTTTTAGGAATATGGGTGAAATAACAAGAAGATTTGAGAACTCAGTAGATTGGCATAAGTACTTCTGAGAGGCGTTACAAGCTTAGCGTGGAGTGAGTCCACTCGGTTACTAAGGCTGGTATCAGTAAAACGAGATAAATTAAAAGAGAATGTGAAAACAGGAAAAGAAATAGTGGTGTTTAAATACAACCGTTCTCAAAGTACTCGACTCACATAACCTACAGGTGAGAGTTTTAAGGGACGATGTTTTCCGTTATCGGCTACTTTCACCTGTGAGTCACACAAATCTGTTGAAGATTGTAAAATAAATACATGAACACGAAATCTGACATAAGATATCACTTTATGTCACGAGGCGAGTCAAACTTGCATGTTGTTATTGTTGTGGTAGTGGTCTTCAGTCCGGAGACTGGTTTGATGCAGCTCTCCACGCTACTCTATCCAGAGCAAGCCTCTTCATCTCCTCATAAGAACGGCAACCCACATCTATTTGAAACTGCTAACATGTGAATAAAGTACGAAGTTCTGAATGCTATTCTCCATACGGTAGAGCGTTGCAAAGTATTTGTGAGTCCACCGGGTTACTAACGCTGGTATCAGTAACATGAGACAAATTAAAAGATAATGCTAAAACAGGAAAAAAATAAAAATAGTGGCGTTTGAATACTACCGTTTTCAAAGTACTCGACTCGCATAACCTACGTGTGAGAGTTTTAAGCAGTGGCGGCTGGTGATAATGTGCTAATGTGCTGCAGCACACTGTAAATATATTACTAAAATTGTGCCATTTTTCGTCGAAAGCAAGCGAGAAATCGCTGTAAAATTATATCCTTTCTATTGGTATGCGGTCCAGATATCACAATAAAATTATGCCAATTCCCTTCCAATGCGTATTAGAACGCTAGTAATAAGGATGAAAACGCATTGTGGAGCGCTCTCGTCGCGGTAGCTGGACACCAGCTCCGTGTGCTGAAGTGGGATTCAGCCGCGCTGGTACGTGCGCAGAGGGGCGGCGCAGTCGTCTGCTCGCTAGTGCGCATGCGCAGACGTGACGTCAGGCCTGGCGGCTCGTGTGTGCTGAGACCGACTGCAGCACCAGACCAATGTTTCTCTCCGCGCTGCGTGTGACGGCTGCGGAAGAATAGTATATGACGAATACTGCGGCATACAGAGTCAAATAGCGCGCTGGCTCAGGCGTCTTGCGCGTTGTCTCTCAAAACTACCTGTGTGAGGCTCGTATTCAAATACCTCTGAGTCCAAATTTTTAATTTCTGTAAATAAAACTTCAGTCACAAACAACATTAGTAATGTATAGCCAGTGAAACTGCGTTTTTCAGCCAAGCAGTTTCATTGGTCGCTTGTATAGAACGCATATGACGTTATTTCCATTGTCAGTCACGCTTTTTATTTTAGTATGTTTCCTGTTTATTTTTGTAATATTGTAGCACACTGGTCAAATTTTGTTCGAGCCGCCATGGTTTTAAGGGACGATGCTTTCCGATATCGGCTACTTTCAGCTATGACCCACACAAAGCTGTTGAAAGTTGTAAAATTAATACTTGGGATACGAAAACTGACGTAAGGTACCACTTATGTCACAAGGCGAATAAAACTTGTATGTTCTTATTGTTCTTGTTGTGGTCTTCAGTACGGAGACTGGTTTGATACAGCTCTCCACCCTACTCTATCGTGAGTAAGCCTCTTCATCTCCTACAGCAACCTACATCCATCTGAATCTGCTTACCAAATTCGTCTCTTGGTCTCCCCCTGTGGTTTTTACCCCACACGCTTCCCTCCAATGCCAAATTCACAATTCCTTGATGTGTAAGAATGTGTCCTACCAATCGATCCCTTATTATAGTCAAGGTACGGAAAAAATTCAGTTTCTCCACAATTCTTCTGATGGCTGAAGTAAAGAAGATATAAAATGCAGAAAGGCTATGGGAAGAAAAGCGTTTCTGAAAAAGCGAAACTTGTTGACATCTAATATTAGTTTATGTATTAGGAAGTCCTTTCTGAAAGCATTTGTCTGGAGTGTAGCGTTGTATGGCAGTGAAACGTGGACGGTAAGGAGTTCAGACAAAAAGATTACAGAACATTTTGAAATGTGGTGCTACAGGCGAATGATGAAAATTAGATTGGTAGATCGTGTAACTAATGAGGAGGTGCTTAACCGAATCGGGGAGAAAAGGAGTTTCTGGCATATCCTGACTAAGAGAAGGGATAGATTGGTTGGACACATCAAGGAGACATCAAGGAATCGTCAACTTAGCATCAGAAGGAAGTGTGTGGGGTAAAAATCGTAGAGGGAGACCAAGGGACGAATTCAGTTAGCAGATTCAAAGGGATGTATTCTGTCAAGATAGAGGTAGCGGCTGGTGCATACAGACTCAAAACTGGCAAAAACTGGAACTCTTTGGGATATCCAGAATCACACACAAAAATAGCGAGTGAGGTATATGTAGGAAAGGTAGGGGAAATGCCAGCCGACTATATTATAACCCCATACTGCTTCAACAAGGCTTTCAATATAACAACTGGAAGTAGGGAGAAATGGGAGAAAATAGTTCGACGCCGTACGGGGGATATTGTCTGGTTCACTGACGGGTCAAAATCAGACCAAGGCGTTGGGGCCAGGGTATATGGAATGCAGCCAAGACTGGAGGGCGTCATCTCTCTAGGGAAACTGGCCTCAGTATTCCAAGTCGAAATCACTGCCATCAGGGCGTGTGTGGAGGAGAAATTGCGTAGGTGCTACAAAGATCGTAGCATCTATATCTATTCGACAGCCAGGCAGCCCTGAGATCACTGGCAGCTCCTGCAACAAGGTCTAAAATTGTTGCAGAATGTCACAGGGTTCTGGTGGTGCTAAGGGAAAGCAATAGAGTAAACCTATTGTGGGTCCCTGGCCACTCGGGGATCAGTGGCAACGAACATGCCGACAGATTAGCCAGGATGGGGGGCAGAGACTCCATTTATTGGACCGGAACCTGTCCAGACAATCACCGAGGCAATGATCAAATTGGAGCTACGTAACTGGCTCAGAAGACAGCACGTAGAAATTTGGACCAAAGTCTATCAAAAAAAAATATGGCAAGGTAATGATGCCAAAGCCATGTTTTAAAAGAAGCTCTGCAATCCTGGGTCTGAACAGGAGAGAGATTAGACTCATGGTTGGATTGCTGACAGGCCATGGGAATTTCAAAAAACACGTACATACAATGGGAGTAACAGAAGAGGACCCTAAATGTAGGATCTGTGATGACGGTGTTGAAACTGCATCACATCTAATCTTCGAATGCATTGCATTGGAGAGTAAAAGGCACAGAACATTTGGGACAACCAGACCCGAAGAAATTGTGTCTAATAAAGAACTGGTAAAGGGACTCCTTGCACTGTTCAAGGGCATTGGTTGGCTTTACTAGACATACAGGGAGCGATACCGCGCAATAAACTTAGTTTCGGTGCGGGCAGTGGCAGGTTGGACCAAGTCTGTTTTGACTTCCCTGAGAGTATCAATCAAGGGATGTAGGTTGCCGAACGTATTCTCAGATGAAGAGACTTGCACAGGACAGGTTAGCATGGAGAGCTGCATCAAACCAGTCTGCGGACTAAAGACCACAACAACAGTTTATGGTGTCGCACAAGTCCAAAGTGCGCGCCACGTACTTTCGCCCCGCGCCGCCATGCACGCACGGCGCGGCGTTCTTACGACGTCAGCCACGAGCGCCCTCTGCTGCAACTCCGCTCGTGGCCACCACTGAACGACATCGTTCACTTGGGACTGAGATAGGAACCAGCTAACACTTCGGAATCAGATAGGCACCAGTGAAGACTTGGCTATCGGATAGGCACCTGGCAGGCCCCTAGCTCAACTATGTATCAGCATTCTGCAGTACTGAGCTATGTAAAAGTTAAGTATTACTAAGTCTCTAAGAAATATATATCTCGTTCTACTTTAGTGTTTCTAGTTTCTGCTGTCCCACTGGCTGGTCACCTCCTACTTGCAGAAGCGTGCATCCTTTATTCCTGTGTCGGTTTTTCTACTCGGCCACCGACATCTACGACGGAAACGAGACACAAAAGCGGCAACGAGGCTAGGACACAAAACAGTTGGCCCAAACGAATAATGTATAATACATATATAAATTCTATAATCCGATATCCATGTGGTCTCCTTGTGACAGCGACTAACTTGTGGGGATACTTTGTCTCCGAATGTGACGCGACAGAATTCTCTACGCTGTGGAATCCGCAGGTGTTTCAGAATGAGCCGTTAAAAGTGAGGAGGCGCACAGCTCAGCAGCGTCGCACAAAGGCCCTTTGTGACCCGTGCATGCATAGTTAACGCCGCATTCGCAAATTCGCGGACCTTTTTTTTTTTGCGCGTCGGTGCACAGATTTTTGCTTTGTCGACAGTTGCAGCTCCACACACGCGCAAACACACGCGTGTATTCGCGACCCCGTATGCGTGCGTATACCCGTGCGGGTAAACCCGCCTTGCGTGCGAGGCCATTCATGCGTACCCACAGTGCAGCGCGCGCGCCGCGGGGAAGTCCCGAGCTGCAAACTCGGCCCGCGCCGCCAGGGGGACAAACTTTACCGACGCGCAGCGAGGCGTGCGCTATTGAAAAGGTTTAGCGTGGCGCGGGTGGCGGCACTGGAGGGGGGGGATTTTCTGGAGGGGTGAGGGGAAACTGTCAGCCTAGGAGTGGGGTTGTGGAGGGGGGAAGGGGGAGGGGAACGGCGTACAGCGTGCCGCGAGCGGGGATAGCGAAATAATTAGCCACGCCAAATATTGGGTTTGCAAAGTTAAACGTCATGAAATATGCAGGCGTGTCGGTTCCGTGCGACCGTGGCGCCGCAGGCGGCGGCTGGCGGAACTGCTGCTGATAAGATCGGCAATATTCATCGTGTACACTGCCGGGCTTGTCGCGAAACGACGACCTTATCATCGTCCTGCGCGATTTTTTTTTTCTTTTGTTCTGTTTGAAAATGGTCGTCACTCTCTTTGTCGCAGGTTTGTTTCTGTGCTGCAGTGATATCAAACATTTATTTATATCTGCACAACGCCTGTCGAAAGCGAGAGACGATCGCGTTATTATTAAGCCTTTCATTCCCAATGTTGATCCTGGACAACAACGAATTAAAAGCTGACTTATACCGTATTTTGTGTCTCAGTCTTTAAAGTTGCGTGGTTGTTGATGTTGCTGATGAACGACACGCTTCTGGTACGACTTGTCAGGCATTTAATCTGGAAACTTATTTATCGATATGAAATAAAATATTTATGGTTGGGATCGGAGACTGTAACATGGGTGTATATGAGTGTACAAGGTTTGTGTGCAGATGCAACAGTACCTATCTACATTGGTACAGCAATGTGAATGTAAAAACTTATCTGAATGTCTCAAGAGTAAGAGTCAATATTGTAATTAATCAGCTTGGCATCGACTGATAGCAATCAGTATGGCCCTGTTAATGCGCTTAACTATCCAGGACACGAGTCTGGTTAAAAAATGAATGACAAGTCCGGTTGTAGCTCAAGTACTGAATCGTTAATCAGAGACAAATTATTCATTAATGAAATTAAATGCTGATCAATTTTTGACACAAATTTGATATGTTGTTGTTATGGTCTTCAGCCCGGAGACTGGTTTCATGCAGCTCTCCACAATACCCTATCCTGAGCAAGCCTCTTCATCTCCACATAAGAACGGCAGCCTACATCTGTCTGAATCTGCTTACTGTATCCATCTCTTGGTCTTCCTATGCAGTTTTTACCCCACACACTTCCCTCCAACGCTAAATTCACAATTCCTTGATATCTAAGAATGTGTCCTACCAATCTATCCCTTATTTTAGTCAAGGTATGCCAGAAATTCCTTTTCTCCCCAATTCTGTTCAGTACCTCCTCATTAGTTACGCGATCCACCCACCTAATCTTCAGCATTCTTCTGTAGCACCATATTTCAAAAGCCTCAATCCTCTTCCTGTGCGCACTGTTTATCGTCCATGTCTCACTCCCATACAAGGCAACACTCCATACAAATGCCCTCAGAAAGGACTTCCTTAGGCCTAAATCAATATTCGATGTTCACAAATTTCTCTTTTTCAAAAACGCTTTTCTACCCATTGCCATTCTGCATTTTATATCCTCTGTACTGCGCCCATCATTTGTTATTTTACTGCCCAAGTAACAAAACTCATCTACCTCCTTTATTGCTTCGTTTCCCAATCTAATTCCTTCAGCATCACCTGATTTTCTTACACTGCACTCCATTACCCTAGTTTTGCTCTTGTTAATCTTCATCTTATATGCACCTTTCAACACACTGTCCATTCCGTTCAACTGCTCTTCCAGGTCCTTTGCTGTACCTGACAGAATTACTATGTCGTCGGCAAAACGCAAAGTTTTTAATTCTTCACCCTGAACTTTAATTCCTTCTCCAAATCTCTCCTTGCTTTCCTTTATAGCTTGCTCAATGTACAAATTGAATAACAATGGAGAAAGACTACTACCCTGTCTTACTCCCTTTCCAACCACTGCATCCCTTTCATGCCCTTCTACTGTGACAACCGCTGTCTGGTTTTTGTACAAGTTGTAAATAACCTTACGGTCCCTATATTTTACTCCTGCTTGCTTCAGAACTTGAAAGAGTTTATTCCAATCAGGAGGAGGATAGGAGATCTGAAATTCGGCGCTAGTGGGGAATGCTGAAGATTAGATGGGTAGACCTCGTAACTGATAATGGGGTACTGAACAGAACTGGAGAGAAAAGTGGTTTCTGGCATACCTTGACTAAAAGAAGGGATCAAATAGTAGGGCACATTCTCAGATATCGAGGAATTATCAAATGTTCAAATGTTTGTAGAACTTATGGGACTTAACTACGGGGTCGTTAGTCCCTAAGCTTACAAACTACCTATGAACTAGCGATCCACCCACCTAATCTTCAGCATTCTTCTGTAGCACCACATTTCAAAAGCCTCAATCCTCTTCCTGTCCGCACTGTTTATCGTCCATGTCTCACTCCCATACAAGGCAACACTCAAATGCCTTCAGAAAGGACTTCCTTAGGCTTAAATCAATATTCGATGTTAACAAACTTCTCTTTTTCAAGAACGCTTTTCTACCCATTGCCAATGTTACCTTATTAACATTAAAAAAAAATACAAAATCAAAATCAGAATTATTAAGAATGCTAAGGCTTACAACAACACTCTTGACCAGCACCTAACTTCGCCCGTCCACTTCCACTCGCCTCATTCTCTGTCTCTCTCTGTCCTCTCGCCACTCTCTCAGCAGTTGATATACTGTCTTTGGTCAGAGGGAAGGAACAGTGCTGCCAACCTTTAATCTGTCCGTCTTGGAGGTTGTGTTGCGTTGCCGTTTGTACCTGGCGGTATGTTATTTTATATCAGCAGTGAACTGTCTTGTCTTTGGTGCTGTGACGAAGGTAATGCCAGCATTATTGGTCTGGTAGTGTTATCTGTTCAACAAAATAACATCCCAAGTAATAAAATACCATGATACAAACGTCTGTGTTGAGCATGAAATAAAAAAAATGAATAAAAAAATAAAAAACAATTGTTCGATGAAGAACTTTAAAACACATATATTTTTTTCAAGTTTGATTCCATTACTTGGAGGTGCTCCACGACCACACAATGATGAACTCACCAGATGTAATTAGCAGCATTGGCCGTTAATGTTTTATTTTAAAAAACCACAGATCGATTTCGATCACATAATGATCATCTTCAGTGTCCTTCCAACTATAGAACAATATCAAAGATCAGTATGGAATACATACAAATACAAATTGAACTGGAATACCACATTAAATATAATATGCAGACACCATACATACCGAGCATATGCATGCCCTGAATGCAACTGCAACGGTAATTTGCAGTGTCAAAGTTTGAAATAAGCGCGCTGCTTACAAACGTCATGCAGCGGCGCTGTAGGGATGGGCGTTATTAACGCCCTCTGTTACTTAGATGTTCCACTAATTTTTTATGCAAACCAAATAAAATTAAAATGTATTTCTATACATAGATATATAGGCTGAATAATCAATAAAAAATGAAAAACAGCATACAGAAATAAATAAAATATCAGGTAACAAACAAGAGTATGATGTTAAGCGTCTTATGCTAATTATAGATACCACTAGCGTAGTAAGTTATTTAAACAGGAAAATATAAAAACATTTAAAAAAAAATTTTTTAACCTTCGCTACTTTGTCATAAAACATTGAAAAGTATATCCCCTTGCTCTTCTTCGTCCTTTTCAAGAATTTGCAGCGTAGTTGCAATCAATGTATAAAGAGTACTGTCCTTCATGGTACTGCTCATTTAAAAAAAAAAATTTTTTAATGTTTTTATATTTTCCTGTTTAAATAACTTACTACGCTAGCGGTATCTATAATTAGCATAAGACGCTTAACATCATACTCTTGTTTGTTACCTGATATTTTATTTATTTCTGTATGCTGTTTTTCATTTTTTATTGATTATTCAGCCTATATATCTATGTATAGAAATACATTTTAATTTTATTTGGTTTGCATAAAAAATTAGTGGAACATCTAAGTAACAGAGGGCGTTAATAACGCCCATCCCTACAGCGCCGCTGCATGACGTTTGTAAGCAGCGCGCTTATTTCAAACTTTGACACTGCAAATTACCGTTGCAGTTGCATTCAGGGCATGCATATGCTCGGTATGTATGGTGTCTGCATATTATATTTAATGTGGTATTCCAGTTCAATTTGTATTTGTATGTATTCCATACTGAACTTTGATATTGTTCTATAGTTGGAAGGACACTGAAGATGATCATTATGTGATCGAAATCGATCTGTGGTTTTTTAAAATGAAACATTAACGGCCAATGCTGCTAATTACATCTGGTGAGTTCACATATATTGATGTTTTGTGCACTGTGTTAATATAGAAAACACGGAAATTTAATTTTCCAAAGTTGAAATAATGTGGGAACTAAATGGTTAACTGTGAAAGGGCCATGAAAGTTACGAAAGTTCCCATACCATTATTGCGGTATGAATATATTACGCCTATATATGAGCATATTTGCAAAATGACTGCCGTTTCTCGCATACTAAGCACCATCGGTGACAAATAGCTTGTTTGATACTCATAGAATATATGACATCAACTGCGATTTTTTTTTTCCTTACACTCTCCAAGTTTTCCTTCATCGGCGATGTTTAACAGTTAAACAGTCAAACAGTGACAGTGAAAGTAGTGAGAAAACGACACAGCATGAAGAACCGGCGGTATTGCACTAAACAGACCGACATTCCACGATGTGAAGCGAAAAGAAGACAAAATTTCCACCACTGATGATGTTTTACATTCAATAAAAGGAAACGCGTCTGGTGTGAAAAAATCGCATTTTATTGTAGTTGCAAAAGACGGAAAATCACTGCCATTCATACAATACTGTACTGTTTAATCAAAAAGGCAAACCCCTAGCTCTGCGGATAATGTGACTAGTGACTCACAGCGGTCCAAACGTTGAAGCACTTCAAGTTTTTGTTGAAGGGAAACGTACACACGGTTACGTTTTTGAGAAGCCATAGCGAACTTTCACTAATCGCACAACACAGTTTATCACGAAAAAAAAAAAAAAAAAAAAAAAAAAAAAACAATGCACAGCACTGTCTGTTGAGTCAGTTTGACTCGTTGCCGGCATAGGGTTACCAGATGTCAGCGCTCAAAAAAAGAGGACATTCCTAGAGTTATACAAAAATGAGCATAAGATTATAATTTGAAATTATTAGAAGCTGAGTTATCTTGTATTTTTGCATATGTAATGCCTTTATCTGGCCACCTCGTAACTTGCATTATACGCTAATTACATCCCTTATTATATTTCAAATTATCTGAAATCGTAAGTTGAGCTCGACGCACGGACGACATCAGAAGATGATAATCTAGAAAAATATTACATCGTTGGAAAACAAGCTAAATTCTATAGGGTTTGCTTTTACGAGAGTTCGAAAGATTGTATTTTTGTACTTTGTATTGCCACCCCTATGAACCGCAGACATTGCCGAGGAGGGGTGGCTTGCGTGCCTCAACGATACAGATAGCCGTACCGTAGGTGCAACCACAGCGGAGGGGTATCTGTGGAGAGGCCAGACAAACGTGTGGTTCCTGAAGAGGGGCAGCAGCCTTTTTAGTAGTTACAGGGGCAACAGTCTGGATGATTGACTGAGCTGGCCTTGTAACATCAGCTAATGTGGCTTTGCCACACAGCTACTGCGAACGGCTGAAAGCAAGGGGAAACTACAGCCGTTACCTTTCCCGAGGACATGCAGCTCTACTGTATGAAGAAGATCAGTTGAATGGAATGGACAGTGTGTTGAAGAGAGCATATAAAATGAACATTAACAAGAGCAAAACAAAAATAATGGAATGCGGTCTTAGAAAATCAGGCGATGCTGGAGGAATTAGATTAGGTAACGAAACAATGAAGGTGGTGGATGAGTTTTGTTACTTGGGTAGCAAAATAACATATGACGGTCGCAGTACAGAGGATATAAAATGCAGAATGGCAATGGGAAGAAAAGCATTTTTGAAAAAGAGAAATTTGCTAACATCGAATATTAATTTAAGTGTAAGGAAGTCTTTTCTGAAGGCATTTGTGTGGAGTGTTGCCTTGTACGGGAGTGAAACATGGACGATAAGCAGTGCAGAGAGAGAGTGAGGTACCCAGAGAGCATCCCAGAGTTACCCAGAGATGGCTACAACACTAAGAAAAACAATAATACACTTTATATGCACAGCAAAACACTCCAATGCAGTTGCGCAGCTGATACATATAATGTCTAAGCTGCATGCGGTTGCCTTACCAAAGCACTCTATGCAGTAGCCTCAGAGATAAACCACTTCTGTAAGAGAGAGAGCGACAGAGGAAGTGGCACTGATAAGCGTTTGAAAACAGCACGCTCGGCGCAGCGTCAACTTAGATGAACTTCCTGCTTGCGCCCATAAGAATAACACAGGCGGAAGTCCCTTATCTTTGATTTTTCAGCGTCGCGGGACACGTTAAATATATACAGGGACCTGTTCTAAAGAGAGTTAAAGTCTCCAAAAACACAAAATGAGATAAGAACACCATTAAATAGATCTAAAAGAGACAAATCGATATGTACCTATAATGATATACCTAAAACAAAAACTAAACACAAAAAAACCTGAAAAACCCTAAAAACATATTATGGCGGCGGGGCTTTTGTTAAAACTAGAAGCCCCGCGCCGCCCCTTTACTTTAGTAACTTTAAGCATAAACTAGTATACTATAATATACATAGTCTATCGAAGATATATATATATAAAAAATGCAGTTGCTTTGTTTGAATAACAACACTATATAATAAACCCAAGGGGGGGGAACATATCCCCCCATATTGCTATGGTTCCCCCCACACACAGTTGTCCGTACATATCGATTTGTCTCTTTTAGATCTATTTAATGGTGTTCTTATCTCATTTTGTGTTTTTGGAGACTTTAACTCTCTTTAGAACAGGTCCCTGTATATATTTAACGTGTCCCGCGACGCTGAAAAATCAAAGATAAGGGACTTCCGCCTGTGTTATTCTTATGGGCGCAAGCAGGAAGTTCATCTAAGTTGACGCTGCGCCGAGCGTGCTGTTTTCAAACGCTTATCAGTGCCACTTCCTCTGTCGCTCTCTCTCTTACAGAAGTGGTTTATCTCTGAGGCTACTGCATAGAGTGCTTTGGTAAGGCAACCGCATGCAGCTTAGACATTATATGTATCAGCTGCGCAACTGCATTGGAGTGTTTTGCTGTGCATATAAAGTGTATTATTGTTTTTCTTAGTGTTGTAGCCATCTCTGGGTAACTCTGGGATGCTCTCTGGGTACCTCACTCTCTCTCATGACAGCAAACAAGAAACCTATTGGGTCACGGGTAGTGACCCATCCCAAGTCATCCAGATACTGATTCACCAGCAAAACACGGACAACTGTGTGTGGGGGGAACCATAGCAATATGGGGGGATATGTTCCCCCCCCTTGGGTTTATTATATAGTGTTGTTATTCAAACAAAGCAACTGCATTTTTTATATATATATATCTTCGATAGACTATGTATATTATAGTATACTAGTTTATGCTTAAAGTTACTAAAGTAAAGGGGCGGCGCGGGGCTTCTAGTTTTAACAAAAGCCCCGCCGCCATAATATGTTTTTAGGGTTTTTCAGGTTTTTTTGTGTTTAGTTTTTGTTTTAGGTATATCATTATAGGTACATATCGATTTGTCTCTTTTAGATCTATTTAATGGTGTTCTTATCTCATTTTGTGTTTTTGGAGACTTTAACTCTCTTTAGAACAGGTCCCTGTATATATTTAACGTGTCCCGCGACGCTGAAAAATCAAAGATAAGGGACTTCCGCCTGTGTTATTCTTATGGGCGCAAGCAGGAAGTTCATCTAAGTTGACGCTGCGCCGAGCGTGCTGTTTTCAAACGCTTATCAGTGCCACTTCCTCTGTCGCTCTCTCTCTTACAGAAGTGGTTTATCTCTGAGGCTACTGCATAGAGTGCTTTGGTAAGGCAACCGCATGCAGCTTAGACATTATATGTATCAGCTGCGCAACTGCATTGGAGTGTTTTGCTGTGCATATAAAGTGTATTATTGTTTTTCTTAGTGTTGTAGCCATCTCTGGGTAACTCTGGGATGCTCTCTGGGTACCTCACTCTCTCTCATGACAGCAAACAAGAAACCTATTGGGTCACGGGTAGTGACCCATCCCAAGTCATCCAGATACTGATTCACCAGCAAAACACGGACAACTGTGTGTGGGGGGAACCATAGCAATATGGGGGGATATGTTCCCCCCCCTTGGGTTTATTATATAGTGTTGTTATTCAAACAAAGCAACTGCATTTTTTATATATATATATCTTCGATAGACTATGTATATTATAGTATACTAGTTTATGCTTAAAGTTACTAAAGTAACCCAATAGGTTTCTTTTTTGCTGTCATGAGAGAGAGTGAGGTACCCAGAGAACATCCCAGAGTTACCCAGAGAGCATCCCAGGGTGCCCCAGAGAAGGCTACAACACTAAGAAGAACAATAATACACTTTATATGCACAGCAAAACACTCCAATGCAGTTGCGCAGTTTATACATATAATGTATAAAGTAACCCAATAGGTTTCTTTTTTGCTGTCATGAGAGAGAGTGAGGTACCCAGAGAACATCCCAGAGTTACCCAGAGAGCATCCCAGGGTGCCCCAGAGAAGGCTACAACACTAAGAAGAACAATAATACACTTTATATGCACAGCAAAACACTCCAATGCAGTTGCGCAGTTTATACATATAATGGTGTTCTTATCTCATTTTGTGTTTTTGGAGACTTTAACTCTCTTTAGAACAGGTCCCTGTATATATTTAACGTGTCCCGCGACGCTGAAAAATCAAAGATAAGGGACTTCCGCCTGTGTTATTCTTATGGGCGCAAGCAGGAAGTTCATCTAAGTTGACGCTGCGCCGAGCGTGCTGTTTTCAAACGCTTATCAGTGCCACTTCCTCTGTCGCTCTCTCTCTTACAGAAGTGGTTTATCTCTGAGGCTACTGCATAGAGTGCTTTGGTAAGGCAACCGCATGCAGCTTAGACATTATATGTATCAGCTGCGCAACTGCATTGGAGTGTTTTGCTGTGCATATAAAGTGTATTATTGTTTTTCTTAGTGTTGTAGCCATCTCTGGGTAACTCTGGGATGCTCTCTGGGTACCTCACTCTCTCTCATGACAGCAAACAAGAAACCTATTGGGTCACGGGTAGTGACCCATCCCAAGTCATCCAGATACTGATTCACCAGCAAAACACGGACAACTGTGTGTGGGGGGAACCATAGCAATATGGGGGGATATGTTCCCCCCCCTTGGGTTTATTATATAGTGTTGTTATTCAAACAAAGCAACTGCATTTTTTATATATATATATCTTCGATAGACTATGTATATTATAGTATACTAGTTTATGCTTAAAGTTACTAAAGTAAAGGGGCAACGTGTCCCGCGACCCTGAAAAATCAAAGATAAGGGACTTCCGCCTGTGTTATTCTTATGGGCGCAAGCAGGAAGTTCATCTAAGTTGACGCTGCGCCGAGCGTGCTGTTTTCAAACGCTTATCAGTGCCACTTCCTCTGTCGCTCTCTCTCTTACAGAAGTGGTTTATCTCTGAGGCTACTGCATAGAGTGCTTTGGTAAGGCAACCGCATGCAGCTTAGACATTATATGTATCAGCTGCGCAACTGCATTGGAGTGTTTTGCTGTGCATATAAAGTGTATTATTGTTTTTCTTAGTGTTGTAGCCATCTCTGGGTAACTCTGGGATGCTCTCTGGGTACCTCACTCTCTCTCATGACAGCAAAAAAGAAACCTATTGGGTCACGGGTAGTGACCCATCCCAAGTCATCCAGATACTGATTTACCAGCAAAACACGGACAACTGTGTGTGGGGGGAACCATAGCAATATGGGGAGGATTGAGGCTTTTGAAATGTGGTGCTACAGAAGAATGCTGAAGATTAGGTGGGTGGATCGCATAACTAATGAAGAGGTACTGAACAGAATTGGTGAGAAAAGGAATTTTTGGCATACCTTGACTAAAAGAAGGGATCGCTTGGTAGGACACATTCTTAGACATCGGGGAATCGTAAATTTAGCATGGAGGGAAGTGTGTGGGGTAAAAATCGCAGAGGGAGTCCATGAGACGCGTATAGTAAGCAGATTCAAGTGGATGTGGGTTGTCGTTCTTATGAGGAGATGAAAATTCTTGCTCAGGATAGAGTAGGGTGGAAAGCTGCATCAAACCAGTCTCCGGACTGAAGACCATGACAACAAACTTTTTATTGAAGCAGTTGTATAATTTAAAAAAAAAAGAGGACGTTTCCCACTTTTGCTAAAAATCCGCCCGGACCCTTCTTAGGGTCCAAGAAAGAGGAAAAAGATGACGTATGGTAACCCTACGCCGGCAGAAGTCAGTCGGGCACATGGTGGGATATCCCGAGGAGTCGGATATCCCGAGGTCGGATATGAGGGGTTCTAGTGCAGTGTAAGTAGTTCGTAAGACTAGGGGCTGGTGACCAACGTAGTTGGTTCCATAGGATTACAAAGATTTTTTTAAATGTTTTTCTTCCACTAACAGCAATTAATTGTAGGCTTTGGAGAGCTCGGTTTCGCATACATCACACGACGGTCATCTGATGTAAGGTGTATCTGTGTAATACATCATGTACGTGAATTAAAGAAAGTAGGGGGAAAAAGACCTAGTCAATCGCTGTGTGCATTATCAGGAGACGATGGTACATTAGGTAGGAAGAAACAGCGCTCTGAGAGGGAAAGAACCTCGGTGTCGTCTCTGCCACGTCTGCCCTCACCCCGACCGTAAAATTCCGGTCGCCAATTTACCCCCCCCCCGCCCCCCGCCTCTCTACGCAGGAGCAGGGGGAGGGGGTATTCCTGCAAAACGAACCCACCGCAGCGCAAATTCCATCAGAGGCGGACGAACGAAAAAGAAAAAGGAAAGAAAAAAAAAGAAGTGAAAAAGAACAAACACGGGGAAGAGTGCGGCGATCAGGGTGAAGCGGTTAAGAGGGAGGGGCACTGGGGGTGGAAACATCCCCCCAGCCATCGGTCACCCCGACCCTCCGGTACAGAATAATAAGCGGGCATCCCGTGCGAACGCACCCCCGCCTATAAATTAAATTCGTGCCGATAGAGCGCCCTGGTAATTGAAATCGAACCGCGGCAACCGCCCTCGGTGTATCCCGTGCGGAACAACCGGTTGTTCGGGGAACAGTGACGTGGCCCAGGTAGCTTTGCCGCTCGCCGACGGAATAATTTTGCGCTAGCTACGAGCTGAAAGGTAGCGGAACAGCACTACCACACTATAGAATGCAGTCCAGGCATCCTGAAAACGCGTCTACATCTACATACATACTCCGCAATTCACCGCAAGGTGCGTGGCGGAGGTCACACTGTACCACTACTAGGCATTTCCTTTCCTATTCCACTCCCAAATTGAACGAGGGAAAAAAGAATGCCTATATGCCTCCATACGAGCCCTAATTTCTCGTATCTTGTCTTCGTGATCTTTACGCGAAATGTAAGTAGGCGGCAGCAAGATCGTACTACACTCAGCTTCAAATTCCGGCCCTCTAAATTTACTTAACAGAAATTCACGAAAAGAACGTCGTCTTTCTTCCAGCGATCCCCAATTGAGTTGCCGGAGCATTTCCGTGACACTCGCGCATTGGTCGAACCTACCGGTAACAAATCTAGCTGCTCGCCTCTGAACTGCTTCTATGTCTTCCTTTAAACTGATCTGCTGCGGGTCCCAAACACTTCAGCAATACTCAAGACGTGGTCGTACAAGCGTTTTATACGCGGTCTCCTTTACAGGTGACGTACATCTTCCCAAAATTCTCCCAATAAACCGAAGTCGGCTGTCCGCCTTACTCACAACTGTCCTTACATGCTCGTTCCATTTCATATCGCTCTGCAATGTTACGCCTAGATATTTGAACGACGCGACAGCATTAAGAAGCTCACTACTAATGCTGTATTCGAACATTATGGGATTGTTTTTCCTACTCATGCGCATCACCTTACATTTTTCTACATTGAGAGCTAGCTGCCATTCTTCGCACCAACTAGAAATTTTGTCTAAGTCATCCTGTATGCTATTACAGTCAGTTACAGACGACACCCTCCCATACACCACAGCATCATCAGCAAACAGCCGCAAATTACAAGATACTCTGTCCATCAGATCATTTATATAGACGGAAAATAATAGCGGTCCTATCACACTCCCCTGGGTCACGCCTGACGATACACTCGTCTCTGATAAACACTCGCCGTCGAGAACAACGTACTGCGTTCTATTACTTAGGAAGTCTTCCAGCCAGTCACAAATCTGTGAACCTATTCCATAAGCTCGTATCTTCGTTAGCAGTCTGCAGTATGGCACCGCGTCGAACGCCTCCTTGAAGTCGAAAAAAACACAATCCGCCTTTTGCCCTTCATCCATGGCTCGCAAGATGTCATGTGAGAAAAGGGCAAGCTGAGTTTCACATGAACGATATTTCCTAAACCCGAGCTGATTCATAGTAAGAAGCTTTTCCGTTTCAAGGAAATTTACTATATTCGAACTGAGAATATGCTCCAAAGTCCTACAACGAAATTGATGTCAACGAAATTGGCCTGTAATTGTGTGGGGGCAGTTCTCTATCCTTTCTTATAAACGGAAGTCACCTCCGCTTTTTTTCCAATCACTAGGAAGTTTGCGCTGAATTAACGATTCGCGATAAATGCAAGCTAAGTTCTTTCTTTTAGTCCGTCCGCTCCCAGTGACGGCTGAGCGGCGTGGTCTGCGCATGCAGGTGGAGGGAGAAGTTCCCCCACCTAGCTGCTTCATGCGCTTGCTGCTTGAGCCGCTAACGATATCACGCAAACCAAAAGAAACAGTTTGTAGATAATTTGTCGCGTTTAAGTTTAGTAATATATCTACACCTTGGCGTTATGGAATTTATTAGTCAGATATTGCAGAGTGCAGAATACTTAAAGCAGAAATTTTATAGCAGTGAACTACGTAATCTAGCAGACAGACGCTCACTTCGAAATGACTCATCAGCAGAAGGCAAACACGTGATTCTTAATTCTGCTGCGCGCCCTCTCGCTATTGGCTGTTGGTCTTCGGAAAAGAATCCAACGTACTAAGAAGCGATATACGTTTCGCATAATAGTTCTCGACCGATCGCTCATATTTTAGGTCGCGACCGGTAGCTCTCTTTTGGCTCACTTTAGGTTACGGTAGTAACACTAAAAGTGGGCCTTTGAGATCGTCTGTTGACAGCTCGAAATTTAAATGAAAATAACGGCGTAACCATGCATATGACACGAGAATTGAATAACCGAATTTGTAGAGGAGAAATTTTCTCTACAACTTCGCTCTATTATGTAATTCGCTTTTCTTCCCATAGCCATTCAGCTTTTATATCTTTTTTACTTCGGCCATCAGAACTTATCTTGCTACCCAAATAACAAAACTCATCTTCAACTTTTATTGCCTCATTATCTAAACTAAATCCTTCAGCATCGCCAGATTTTCTGACATTGCATTCTATTACCTTCATTTTACTCTTGTTAATGTTCATCTTATATCTTCCTTCGAGACAGTGTCCATTCCATTCAATTGCTCTTCCATATCCTTTGCTGTTTCTGATAAAATTACTATGTCACCAGCAAACCGCAAACTATTTACATCTTCCCCGTGAATTCTAATACCCTCTCCAAATTTTTCCTTCGATTCCATCACTGCCTGCTCAATGTACAGATTGAACAACATTGGGGAAAGGCTACAACCCTATCTTACTCCCTTCCCAACCTCTGCGTCCCTTTCTTGCCCTTCGACTCTAATAACCGCTGTCTGGTTTTTGTATAGGTTGAATACAATTCTTCCCTCCCTATATTTTACCCCTGCTACCTTCAGAATTTGGAAGAGTGTATTCCAGTCAACATTGACAAAAGCTTTCTGCAAATCTACAAACGCCAAAAACGTTGGTTTGCCCTTCCTAACATAAGTCTTAATGTGAGTATTGCCTCCCGTGATGCTACATTTTTCCTAAATCCAAACTGATCTTCCCGACGTTGGATCCCACAAGTTTTTCCATTCGTCTGTAAATAATTCGTGTTAGTATTTTGCAACCATGACTTATTAAACTGATAGTTCTGTAATTTTCACATTTGTCTGCTCTTGCTTTCTTTGGAATTGGAATTACGATCTTCTTCTTGAAGTCTGAAGGTATTTCCCCTGTCTCATACATCTTGCATACCAGGTGGAACAATTTTTCCATGACTGGCTCTCCTAACGATTTCAGCAGTT
Organism: Locusta migratoria; assembly: GCA_026315105.1. Classification (NCBI taxonomy): domain Eukaryota; kingdom Metazoa; phylum Arthropoda; class Insecta; order Orthoptera; family Acrididae; genus Locusta; species Locusta migratoria. The sequence goes on from CM048754.1 coordinate 21,147,508, forward strand.
CAGATGGAATATCATCTGCTCTAGGGGCCTTGTTTCGACTCAAGTCCTTTAGCGGTCTTCTTCTCGCAGTATCATATCTCCTATCTCATCTTCCTCCACTTCGTCTTCCATTTCTAGAATACCGCCTTCAAGTTTATTTCCTTCGTACAGACCCTCTATATATTCCTTCCACAGGTCAGCTTTCCCCTCTTTGCTTAGTACTGGTTTTCCGTCCGAGTTCTTGATATTCATACAGCTGCTTTTCTTGTCTCCAAATATCTCTTTTATTTTCCTGTAGGCGGTATCTATCTTTCTCCTAGTTATGCATTCTTCTACTGTTCTGCATTTGTCCTCTAGCCATTCCTGCTTAGTCACTCTGCACTTCCTGTCAATCTCGTTTTTCAGACGTTTACACTTCCTTTTTGCCGTTTCACTTGCTGAATTTTTATATTTCCAGACCCCCCCCCCCCATAGTCCGCCACTGAACCTGATAGCTTCCAGTGTCTCGTTGTCTCTTCCACGTGGAATTTTATCGGCCCGCCGATATCAATTAGTCCCGACAATTGAAGGGTGCACGGGGAAAAACGATCAAAGTCCATCGCAGATCGAATTTTAGCTTGCACTGCCATCTTGTAGTAGAAATGAAGAACTTTCAGCTTGTGGAACTTTGAGTTCGGAGAACTGATCGGTGTCCATGTAATTCAGTCTCAAAGTTTTTGTATACTTTGGAAGAATGATCAAAGTCACATTGTTCCTTTGGAAGAACGATCAGAGTCCACAGATATGGGCGTTAATGATCCATTATTGCATTTCATTGTTATAGACACAGTCTTAGAATAACATGGTTAGTGCACAGTAGAGTTGGGAAAAGTGAAACAGCTGACGGTTTCGAAACGAATGGAACCGTACCATATGTGGTTTCGAAACACTGTTTCGAAACACTGTTTCGAAACCATGAAACCGTGAAGCAAAGTATATTTTGTCATGAAATCTTCGTTCTAGGAGGGCAATATTTTTCACTATGTGGACAAGGGTACATACAAGAACCTGTCAACCGTAGAGTATATATTTACTTCTTGGTCTGTACGGAACATGTTGATAAAGATTTTCTCACGTCTTGTTGATGTTGCCAACATAGTCACACGAGGCCGCCGGTATGGTAGGTAAAAGTTTACCCCGTTAGGAACTCACAAACTGCAATACGGTACGCATATTACCGTGATGGATCATAAATGCTACTTTCTATACATACTAAATAAATTATAGGGAATAACGGACACACTAAATAATCACAAGTAATGCTATGGAATTACAAAAATAATAAAGTAAGAGGCAAGTTCACCACTTGTACGTCTTGACCGTTACACCACCGCCGCAATTCTTTTAACACGAGTTTCGAAAAATTATAACGACAGTAGGTAACTTCGTTTTCGCTCATAAGTAACCAACTCTTTAACACGAGATTATATATGCGATATACCCTTGTTAGTATAAAAAAGGTTATTTCAGGCTTCATGTTGTATTTTAAAGATTGTAGTTTCACTCGTGTGTCTTTAATGTGGTAGATAAACGTAGAATTTAACTGGTTATTTCAATGCAAATAGTGGACGTTGTTTTATTGTTCTTTTACATTTATAAAGCAGACATGTCATTTCGGAATACAGCAGTCTCTTGCAAACGAATCTTGATATCAGTAATCATAAGATGCAGACTCAAGAGTGTCAACTACTATTTGGCACTCTCTAAATGGTTTATATACCAGTAAGTTATATGTGTATCTGTGTGGAGCTTCAGTAAGATGAAACACCACATTTAGAAACCATTAGTCTGTTCCGCGTTTCTGCATTCGTGGTTTGAAACACCGGTGTGGTGAAACCGACATGAAATCTTGAAACCGACAGGAAGAAACGGTTTCAGTGTATCGACAATCGACCGCGAATGTGATCCGAAACAGAACGGAATGAAACCGCATGGTTTCGATACCGTGAAAGATGCCGGTTTTGAAACACTGAAACTGTTGTGTGTATCGAAACCTGGTTTCGAAACCATGAAACCGTAGCCAACTCTAGTGCACAGTCGGTTGTGCTGTAGCTGTGTGTTGAGTCAGTGTTCGAAAAATTTCACAATGTCAAGCAGTAGTGAAGAAAATTCTAGAGCAAAACCTGGAACCTGTTCAAAGAAGAAGGAGGTTCATGGGCGACTTACAGATGTTTGAAAACGCATTCGAGCTATGAGTCACATTACTGGCGACGACTGCAAGTGTTCACGCTTGAAATGCTTTGTAAATACAACAAACACAGAAAAAGAAATACATTGATTAAGCAGTTTAATGAAATGGCATCTTACGACGAACAAAATGCACATTTATCTGGTCTAATCACTATATTGCGCAGGAGACCAAGAAAGAATTCTGATGAAGCACAATATCGTGATTTCTCCTACAGTTACAAAGTTACGGTGATAAGGGATGGGAAGGTAGTTGAAATACCAGTCCGTCATGCAGCACTTTTGTCAATTCATGGCATTACAAATCGACGTCTCATCACTTTGAAACGTTCCCTAGCCACTGCAGGGAAAGCACACGTCCAGACCAGGGGTAAACATGGTAATAGGCCGCAAAAACTTAAAGGTGAAACAATGGCCAAAGTTCATGAACATATACAATAATGAAACTTTCTGGCAGATTAAAATTGTGTGCCGGAACCGGGACTCGAACCTGGGACCTTTGCCTTTCGCAGGCAAGCGCGCTACCGACTGTGCTATCCCGACACGACTCACAACTTTACTTCCGCCAGTACCTCGCCTCCTACTTTCCAAACTCCGCAGAAGCTCTCCTGCAAACACGCAAGACTAGCACTCCTGGAAGAAAGGATATGGTGGAGACATGACTTAGCCACAGCCTAAGGGATGTTTCTAGAATGAAACATTCACTCTGCAGTGGAGTGTGCGCTGATATGAAACTTCCTGGCAGATAAAATTGTGTGCCGGAACCAGGACTCGAACCTGGGACCTTTGCCTTTCGCGGGCTAGTCTTGCATGGTTCGCAGGAGAGCTTCTGTGAAGTTAGGAAAGTAGGAGGCGAGGTACTGGCGGAAGTAAAGTTGTGAGGCGGCATCGTGAGTCGTGTCGGGATAGCACAGTCGGTGGTGCGCTTGCCCGCGAAAGGCAAAGGTCCCAGGTTCGAGTCCCGGTTCCCGCACACAAGTTTAATCTGCAAGGAAGTTTCATATCAGCGCACACTCCGCTGCAGAGTGAAAGTTTCATTCTATATACAATAATAATTTTACTATGCAAATACTGTTTTCTTGTATTAACTTTTTTCAATGTCTTACTAATTATCGCAATTAGACCTATTATTAGGTAAAGATGTAAGATTTCTTTGTGTGTCATGTGTAAAAGTGGTGCAATGGTAATAATATTCACAAAAAAGTAGTTCATAAGCTTTTAAATTCATTTATGAATGGACTTAGATCGTTTTTACCTTGGGAATTTTGTGTATTGTTGTTTGGCTATGCTTTTCCATTGTTGTGCTGTACTATTGTAACTGATTATTATTCAGTGATATAACAAATAAGGTAGACAACAATTTCAGGTGAAAGAATCTACAAATTGATTAAATCTGTAACCAGATAATAGACTTCAAATTTTTGAAATTTAATTTTCTCACGATCCTCCAAACTTAGGGTAAACATACGTCCTCTTTTTCCCGGACACGTCCTCTTTTTGAGGCAAGAAAATGTGTCCGGTCGGAATTTATAAAATACTACAAAATGTCCTCTTTGTTTAGGTTGCGAGAAAGAAAATTTATATTTGTGTCATTGGCGACAACATGTTCAGTCGTTCTGCAGTTCCAAACAGTTCGCAACTATTACGCGCATACACAGAGTGAAATTGCCGTTCACAATTTCGCACTCCGCATGGGTCTGGCAGTTGCAAACGATTCGGATCTTCTCTGCGAAGGAACCCGGTTGTCTATCCTGTATTCAACCAGTGCATTCTGTCTTCCGCATTACGTTCTATGGCGTTGCTTTTGATATAGTTTGTGGTTTAGGTTAAAGCTGTATTGTGTGTTCCAGATCGTAGGTAACCTTTTGCTTCAAAATAAATTACGAACTTAAATATAACACAATACCGAAGAGAAAGTCAGTGTTTGATATGTGCTCCTGGAGAAATACAAATCATTCAAGAGAATGATCAAACGAATGTAAGAATTAATGATACATCGTGCTCCGATCAGCTTCGTAATTTCATAAAATATTTGAAAGATTATCAAAGGAAACAGAACATACCAGCAGCTGAAGTGTAGTGTACATATTTCAGTCAGTCAACTAGTGTCGTTAGTTATTCTGAACTGCTGAAAATTGTAGGCTTCTCTTTTTCTATAACTAGTCATAATGCCGACATAGAACCTGTGTTTTCTCTTGTGAACACTCAGTGTACAAAAGACAGGAATAGATTTGAAATATACCGTAATTATACTGTGTGTGTACAGTATAATTTCAAACATTTGAAAAGCCTTGTTTTTTTTAAAAAAAAAAAAAAAAAAAAAAAAAAAAAAAAAAAAAAAAAAAAAAAAAAAAAAAAAAAAAAAAACCACACAAACCTCTTGAGAGAGATTTCGTCGTCCACCAAATATAGTTGGTTCAAAGGTGAATAAGACAAGAATGTGACAATTGAGAGTAGTGCTGAGGAATAAACTATCAAGGTTCATAATATTTCGTTTCCCAACAACCACACAGGGTTACTGTTTTAGTTTGTAGTAGTTTTACGTGGTTCATTAATAAAGTCGTTAATTACATTATGTTAAAGATAAAGTGTCCTCTTTCTTTTTATATGACCTGTCCTCTTTTTTGGTGATGAACATATGGTAACCCTATCCAAACTGGACTTGGTTCGTTATTCCCGCGTGCCCTTCAAATTGGAACGTGTACATCGGCCTGTAACCGCTCCCGCATTGCACGATTGCAGACGGATACAACAGCCAGTATGACCGGGACTTTGGGAGCAGACTTACTGCTCGCTGGGTGATTCTGTTTACACTTCGGTAAAATCAGACGTGACGTCATTATGACGTATCCACAATATCGAAGACGACTGGAGCCATGATCGACTTGTGTGGTCGTTCTAGACGCAAAAACTGCGGTTGAATTGTAGCAGACGAATTAAAGGAGTAGCTGATAATATCTTCAGTTGGTAATGGTATATTCATTACAGTTTCGGAAGCTATAACTTTGCTTTCTTTTTCTTTTTTAAGTAAGAAGCTATAAACTTTCCGTAAAAAGACCTACACTGTGAGCTCTGAAACGTTAGTCAGCCAAATCTGATGTCATCGAGGCCCATTTGTGAAGGTTGTGTTTAAAACTAATGGAAACTTTGTGAAGGTTGTATTTAAAACAAATGGAAACTTTTTCTTTAAGCGAAAAATGCTACAGAGTTGCATTGTAGTACGGAGTCTACGTTAAACTAAGAGGACAAAATACGGTTACCAGGCTATGAAGCGACAATGTGTACTTGGACGTGTCAAAATATGCGACATACAAAAACAACATATAGTCGCCGTAGGTATATGTATGTTTTCGCCGAAACTATAAATCAAATGAGCTGGATATTAATACAGCCATTTGTTACAGAGGCTCTGCGAACATCAGGTAAAACATTTCGTAAAACTGGGTACTCATCTACGGCCAAGCTGCTGCAACACGCTAGTTCTTTTCTTTGAAAATGTGTGAAGTTGTCGTTCTCTAAGGCTCGGTCTGCGTAATTTGTGACATAATTTTCAATATACATTTACTGAAATTTTCGTCAGTGCTTTCCAAAACATGATACCAATATTAAGTAAGGCCTAGTTTTGTCACTAAACTACGAAGGAAAAAAGTATGCAATTCAGAAAGAATGTCGAATTAAGCGTGTTGTTCCACCCGAAACCAGCGTCTCGAACGATGCAAAAGTCGATGCGCCGCTATTCTGGACGTCGATAGTGGGGATACGTCATAATGACGTCACGTCTGATTTTATGGAAGTGTAAATAGAATCACCCCTGCTCGCTGCCCTACCCAGGGTTGCCAACGAGGTCATGATAAAAACCACCGAAGTGACCATAAAATCCCACCAAAAACCACCGAACTTTCCGAAGTTCCCATTAAAAAAAAACACTGTGTATTCGTTTGTTCTTGACCGATTGATTTCAAATTTGGACGCAACTGTGTATTTTAAAGGAGGAGTTTTTATGTACCTGACTTATCTGTACACACTCTAGATGGGAATACAAAAAATATTGTTTATTCAAAAGCACGTCAGTAAACATGATATATGTAAAAACAAACAATAATTACTTTGAGCCATTGCAATGCTTGTCGGGTACTGTACAGACAGCAAATTGTGAAATATTTGAACTTGAAAACAGAAAGTAATCCAGCCTGGAAAGGAGGTCAGCGTCAGTTTTTATTTTATGTCAGAAGATCTAGATATCAGCTATATTCCAATGTAATCACATCTGAGAAAAAAGAAAGTTAACTATGAAAGTACAGCCACATATTAGGTGTCTGCAATGTTCAGCCATTTTCACAACAAGAAGAATCTGATAAAGTGCTGTAGCAACAAATACATACCATTAACACAGTGTCAGAGTGTGATGCAAGTACAACACTTCCTCTCCATGGAGATTAGAGAAGTCAACACAGAACCATTGATCTCTATACTATCTGGATGTTGAACTTCAGTTGTCTTAGCGTGCCAGCCATAGATATTCATATTTAGTTTCTTGCCAAATTCAAACATGGCTGCTAAGAAGCATTTAAAGAAAAAGAGAAGAAAATATGTTTCGATTCCGTTCCCATATCAGCCTACAACATCGAATATTTAATTAAATTCAAAGTCAAGAGGTAAGCAAGCAATTCTTTGTCACGTAATGACTGATGGAAAGTCGTTTGCCAAATTTAAACATGGCGGACAATGCGCAATAGTGTGCAAAACATATGAATGTGCAGTCACGCTGCAATTCAATGCTCAGATACCAGAGTTATACATCCAGTTTGTATAGAGATCACTGCACAGAACTGACAGCCTACAACAATGAGCAATGAGTCATACCATTGTTAATATCTTTCAACTCTTAAGAATTTTGCATTTTATCCAACAATGTGATACATTTCCTAGTCATTTATCTGTCCATATTCGTTAATAATTTCAAATTAGGATTATATTACTTCTGCAAACTTTTTTTTTTTTCTTTTTGAAAACGATTTTATTAAAATCCACCAACTTTCCCACCTCCCACTGATTCAGATTTCTTCCCACCGTCGGCTTTAAAAAACCACCAGATTCGGTGGGAAACCACTGACGTTGGCAACCCTGGCCGTATCTCCCGCTCACCGCAGTGTGCCCGGCAGAGGTGCCAACTTAGCCATTTTATGGCTAGATCTGGCCTTTTTGAAGTGGCGTCTAGCCACTGTTTTTGAAAAAAAAAGGCTACTGCTGGCATTCCTAGCCATTTTTGTGATATTATATAGCCATTTCTAGCCGTTTTTATTATTCGATAATTTTCACAACAAAAATGCAAAACTCTGAAGTTTTTATCATGAATAGAAATGTATTTATTGATTTATTATTTTTAACGTTCCTCCAAAGTACGACAAATAAAACACCACTGTATCGAAACAGTCATACCTGGAAGTTTCGAGACAATGAAACAGTTCCGCATACCGATTCATTGTTTTGAAACAAACAATGGCCAACACTATGTAGTTGCACTAGCTTGGAAACGCTGTACCAGTTACAATAGTGTGGCGTGAAGTGTCTCTTTTTTTTTAACGTGTGTTAACATTGAGTGTTGGAAGAATACCGTGTGCTGTAGCAGTGTTTTGTGACTGTGATAGTTAATTATCTAGCCATTACGAAACCGCAATATACACAAACTTACAGGAAGTAATGGGATAATACGTCTGACTTCAAAGAATGGGTACAGGTAGTTTCAACGGACAAAACTGAAGCATTTTTCAAGTTTTTGCAAAACTGAAATAAGAGCAAAATTGTATGATTTAAAGCATTATTTAAATTCTAAAAAACACATTTCAGCATGTGCTCCATTTAGCAGCAGGCGTCAAACAAAAATCACGTTTAAACGAGTTGAGGTAATCACAAGTAGTAAAAAGGCCGAAGCAAGATTAGTTTTGTACACTGCAACACATTCCGCAATAACGAATATTGATTGATCATTTGTCACAGTTATGCAATGACACATTTTCTTTGAGTGACAAACCAGCCGATCTTCGTTTGCATCTGACAAAATCTTAGGGAATAATTATGAATAAACTTGCACCCATTGATCTCTATACACTCTGGATGTTGAACTTCAGCTGTCTTAGCGTGCCAGCCATAGATATTCATCTGATTCTTCAGTTTCTCCCGGCGTATTTGATAATCAAAATATCCACGGGTGTACTGCCGGTCTATGCTGTCCAACGGGCACAATATTTCGGCGATCATACATGTCGCCATCATCAGGTGGACTGACGGACTGAGCTCCTGGAAACGCGCCGGCACGGAGATCCGCACGCTACGGCTGCTCGAAGGGACCTGGGTTCTAGCCCGGTGGCGGGCCATTTAAATACCCTCGGCCCGCGGAGCGACCCCTCCGCGGTCCGCGCAGTGGAACCGATTGCGACGCCGTCTGAGATGACGTCGGTGTGAGGGCTCTGTCCGCCGTGGTCGTCACTTCGTTACGTTTGCTGGATTTACTCTCAATTAACCCAATCGCTGGTTCCCAAGCTTTGCTAAGATTATAGCCAGAGTCACGGTTTATGAGGTCGTCACTTCTAAAGAGATGTCGTTCTGAGAATGGTGTTCCAAATTTTGCTAAGGTTACGCATCACATCGATTCTGCAGCAGCCAAGAGAATTAAAAAACGGGCCGGCCTCGCATTGCTGCGTGAGAGAGTGCATTTCACCCGCCGTAGTCTTGAGTTCGTCTCTCTGGAACTATTCCATCTGCATTTGCAACCGGCTAGTCACTTCACGTCTTTTTCGTGGGATTGGATTGATGGTGTTACTTCGGTTGCAGCCGATTCCGCCCAAAAGAAGGCCACGGGACGTCAAACAGCTAAGTTCTCACGCCTCCTTGACAAGCCACCTCTGCAGGTTCCGTGCAAGACCGTCATCAATCTGAGTGGCATGGAGTTGAGTGATGATGCGGTCTCAGTTTTAGAGAAAGGACTCAACTTTGCTCCTACCCCCAAGTTCACACCGTTCGCAGAAATTATTAGTGCTGTTGAACAGGTTGCAGCTCGACTTCCGCCTGATTCAGCTGAGGAAATACGTCGTGAAACTTGTCGTGCATTGACGAAATCCAAGCCCACGAAGTCAAACATCACTAGTAAAGAGAGGGCGGCCATTCGTGACCTGAGGGAGCGCCCTGATATTGTTGTCTTACCGGCTGACAAAGGCAATGCTACGGTTGTTGTCTCCCATAAGGACTACACTGAAAAGATGCGGAGCCTGCTAAATGACGATTCCTACCGTAAGATCGGCGTTGACCCCACAAAGAGGATGCGGATTTACCGGAGGGTGTCGCCAAGAAACTGCTACCTCAAGGTCCGGTACCGCCAAGACTTTATGGACTCCCTAAGGTTCACAAAGATGGGGTGCCGTTACGTCCCATTGTCAGTAACATCAGAGCACCTACATATTTGTTGGCCAAATACTTGACGGGAATATTATGTCCTTATGTGGGTAAATGCCCTCATCACATCCGTAATTCCGTGGATTTTGTGAAACGCCTTAACAACTTCAGGCTGGCTGAGTCAGATATCATGGTGAGTTTTGACGTCGTTTCGTTGTTTACGAGGGTGACCCTTCGAGAGTCACTAGATTTGATTGGTCAGAAATTTGACGAGAAGACCACCGAAATTTTTAGGCATGTCTTGACCTCAACGTATTTTCTTTTCAATGGCGAATACTACGAACAAACGGAGGGAGTCGCCATGGGTAGCCCACTCTCCCCTGTGGTCGCAAATTTATACATGGAGCATTTCGAGGAGGAAGCCCTTGCATCATCTTTATGGAAACCTACTTGCTTTTTCCGTTATGTGGACGACACTTTCGTCATCTGGCCACATGGTATGGATAAACTCCTTGACTTCCTTACACATCTGAACTCCATACACCCCAACATCAAATTCACTATGGAGACTGAAACGGAGGGTCATACTGTATATCGGAAGACAACGCACACTGATCTGTATTTACACGCAGACAGCTGTCACCACCCTTCACGGAGGAATGGGGTACTTAAAACTCTAGTACATAGGGCGCGCACTACCTCCGACGCAGAGAGTCTACCCCAGGAATTGGAACACCTGAGAACTGTATTTCGAAAAAATGGGTACTCAGAGTGGCAGATTCAGCGGGCTCTCCGCCCAACCACTACATCACAACCTGTGGAAACGGATGAAAACGCGAGGGAGGATGTAGGCACTGCGTTCGTTCCATATACCGGCGCACTCTCAGGGAAGATCGCCCGCATTTTGAGAAAACACCAGGTTGGAACTGTTTTTTGTCCGCCGAATAAAATTCGTGCACTGGTGGGGAGCGCTAAAGATGATCTCGGTTTGAGGAAGGCGGGCGTGTACCAGATTCCGTGTCAGTGTGGAAAGTCACATATTGGACAGACGATGCGTACCGTCGAGGATCGATGCGTTGAACATCAGAGGCACACACGATTGATGTATCCGAGCAAGTCGGCGGTCGCTGAACATTGTTTGTCGGAGAATCACGCGATGGAGTATGAACGCACTATAATTCTGGTACAGACGTCGAGATACTGGGACTGCGTCGTTAGAGAGGCCATTGAAAGTCGCACAAGTGACGACCTCATAAACCGTGACTCTGGCTATAATCTTAGCAAAGCTTGGGAACCAGCGATTGGGTTAATTAAGAGTAAATCTAGCAAACGTAACGAAGTGACGACCACGGCGGACAGAGCCCTCACACCGACGTCATCTCAGACGCCGTCGCAATCGGTTCCACTGCGCGGACCGCGGAGGGGTCGCTCCGCGGGCCGAGGGTATTTAAATGGCCCGCCACCGGGCTAGAACCCAGGTCCCTTCGAGCAGCCGTAGCGTGCGGATCTCCGTGCCGGCGCGTTTCCAGGAGCTCAGTCCGTCAGTTCACCTGATGATGGCGACATGTATGATCGCCAAAATATTGTGCCCGTTGGACACAATAGACCGGCAGTACACCCGTGGATATTTTGATCATAGATATTCATATTTAGTTTCTTGCCAAATTCAAACATGGCTGCTATGAAGTATTACAAGAAAACGAGAAGAAAATACGTTTCGATTCTGCTCCCATATCAGGCTACTAGATCGGATATTGAATTAAATTCCAAATCGAGAGATAAGCAAGCAATTCGTTCTCACGTAATAACGGATGGAAACTCGTTTGCCAAATTTAAACATGGCGGCAATGCGAAATCGTGTGCAAAACATATGAATGTGCAGGCACGCTGCGGTTCTATGCTCAGACACCAGAGTTATACCACAGTCTAACATATACAGTCGCGACACTTACTGCTGTGAAAGTTGTTACCAACTGACAGTTGCTGCGACACTAGCGCTCCTAGTGGTAGTAGCTGCCAAAGGATTGATGTTTGTTTATAATTATTTGTGTGCATAATTAACAAAGTAGTTGGTATAGTTTTTGCGTTACAAGCATTAGTAAAATATTAAGAGATATACATAACACGGACATTAATGTAAAAGCAGCCGAATTTAACTGATTCGAAGATGTAATGAACAACTTCGTCATGAACAAATACTTACGAATACATGTTATTTTGCAGCTTATTACGCTGAAAGTAAGTAGAATATAAACATAAGGGAAACATAAATTTCTGTTATGATGTGTACTTACTATGACAAGAGTTTTTTGGCACATATCAATTCGGTGTGTAGCCTAATGATTCGCTCATTTTTAGGCTTTACACGTCTTTCTGATACGCTTATATTCGTTTGAGTGTCATTATTTTAGCTTAAGAAGAGAGTGTCTTGAAAATTCTTGCCGTTTGTGGTTCAGTTGTAGCAACAATTGTGGAATTGGGTTCGTCTTTGTTGAAAACAGTTTGGTTGCTTGTTTCGTTTTCTTGCCAGATCCGTGACGTTTTCCTTTCAGCTATAGCTGTGGTGGCTGATTTGGTACGTTCAATACTGTAGTTATAGCATTCTATTTGCGTTCCCTACGTTCCACACTCACCGATTTTACTGAAATTTTAGTGAAGCCTTAAAGTTCCTGAGTAGAAAAGCGACGACTTTTTGCCAAATGCAGGTGTTCTGTTGTTTCTTAGACATTTATTATTTTTAATAGAAAATGATATTATTCAGCAAAAGCCTGTAGATTACAACATAACTGTAAATAAACTGTCATGCAATGTTCCTTTTAGTGCCTCATCAGGGATCTCAGTAAACCTAATAAAGACAAAGGTGGAACTAATTTTATATTATTACCTATTTTTATGGCAGTGCATACATCCCCTAGTGTGAAAAGTCTGTAAAAATCAATATAACCGATACTATTCGCACTCATCCAATGCCGTATTCAGAAACGTAGCTTACCGGCCGCTTGGAGCGCTGCAGTCGTAGTGTATAGCAAAAATCTGCGCGAGTGTCGTGACTGTATTTGTTAGACTGTGGTTATACATCCAGTTTGTATAGAGACCACTGCTTGCACCCCACTTCACTGATCCGTTAGCGAGAGATATAAGCGAACAAAAAATTCAGTCTTATTATAGATGAATCAACAGATATTTCAGTGTCCAAATTATTAGCAGTTGCGGTGCGATATTACAGCACACAAATGAACGAAATCGTGTCCACATTTTTTAGGCATTGTTGAACTAGAAAAATGTGATGCTGCAAGTATAGTTTCAGGAATAAAAAAAACTTTTGCTGAATCTGAAACTTGATCCTAAAAAAGAAAATGAGGATGTGCACGATGATAATTATTTTTGCTCGGTGAGTGTTTTTCACATTTTAATTTTTATGCATAAAACATATAAATTATAATTTAGCCATTTATGGCCATTTTTGTTGCACTGTTTTGCCATTTTCTGTGACTGGTAGTTGGCAACACTGCTGCCGGGGTAACTGTTTGGCGGACGTGACCACTGAGGGAAGAGACCGCGCTCTGGATACAAAGCGACGCGCACACACGTGGACTCGCCGCTGCCTCCTTTTGTCTCCGCTAAAAGCCGCCCACGCCGCCGCCCAGTGGCGCCACTAAAGTTGCACGCGACGCGCCACTCGCCCCCCGATAACCGCCGCCATTACTCAGTTTGCGGGGCAAACAGCTGCCGCTAGCGCACTGTTTCCAAACTGCGTATCGCTACGCGTAACGAGGCACACTGAAATAGGGATGGGGAAACGGAAACAAATGACGGTTTCGGCACAAATGAAACCGTACATATGAGGTTTCAAAGCACTGTTTCGAAACCATTAAACAGTGTGTTTTGTAATAGTACTGGCTAGTTTATTGCACTATCGTGAATGTGTACTGTGCAAGTATTGCTATAGAACGACAAACATAGAGGACATCAACTATAGAAGCAAAAGTTAAACTTTTTTATATTTCCTGCGCGGGTTAAATTTTACTTACCGCCCTGACGGCCTCGTGTGATAATCTTCGCAATCGCATGAGAACGCAAATCAATATATATGAATGTTTCTCTGTATGTCCTCTAAGTGTTCATAAACCATTCATTCGATTGCAATGAAATTTTGGTGAACTGTTCACCGTACGCCCACGAAGGTTCCTGATCCAAAAAGAAAAGAGCACGACACACAGCTGAAGGGGTATGACGTCATAAATAATGAGTGGCTACCGCGTGAGAATACCCAAGTTTTAAGAATCATTTATTTGAAAATGGGAGTAGTTAGGGACCTGCAACAAAGTTTTCATGTAATTTCGGACGTTTATGAAGCGTTTTGTAACTGACGCCCCCCCCCCCCCTTATCAAAATGATGAAACGAACAAACATAAAATTATGTTCAACGAAAAAAAAAATTTGTCCACATTCCGCGCAACGTCTTCGATACTACGGGAGGGTTGGCGCCACCAGCGCAGACGTAGACTGAACCTGTGACAGCGTGACGTAGCGGCTGACCAATCAGAAGTCGACCAATGATAAGCCGTCCATGGGCTTTTTGAGGATATCTTCGAAAGCTTGAGATTTTATCAAGGATTGACGCGGCAAGAATGCCGAGAAAGTTTTATACAGAAGTGTCGCCGTGATAGACTTCGTACTCAATCTGTTTTCTTAATCTCTATCTATATAAAAGGCGCTCCACCCCATATTGCTAGACGCGTGAAAGACCTCTTGTGTGCGTCGTTTGGTGATGATCGTGTGCCAAGCCGCCACTTTCGTCATGCTTGGCCTCCCAGGTCCCCAGACCTCAGTCCGTGCGATTATTGGCTTTGGGGTTACCTGAAGTCGCAAGTGTATCGTGATCGACCGACATCTCTAGGGATGCCGAAAGACAACATCCGACGCCAATGCCTCAGCATAACTCGGGACATGCTTTATTCCTCGACTACAGCTATTGTCGAAGAATGATGGTGAACATATTGAACGTTTACTGTAAACTACATCATCTGTGCTTTGTGTTAATTACATATGCTAATTAATGGACAGAAAGAGGATAGAGGCTTTTGAAATGTGGTGCTACAGAAGAATGCTGAAGATTAAGTGGGTGGATCGCGTAACTAATGAGGAGGTACTGAACCGAATTGGGGAGAAAAGAAATTTCTGGCATACCTTGACTAAAAGAAGGGATAGATTGGTAGGACACATACTTAGACATCAAGGAATTGTGAATTTAGCGTTGGAGGGAAGTGTGTGGGGTAAAAATCGCAGAGGGAGACCAAGAGACGCGTATAGTAAGCAGATTCAAGTGGATGTGGGTTGCCGTTCTTATGAGGAGATGAAAAGGCTTGTTCAGGATAGAGTAGGGTGGAGAGCTGCATCAAACCAGTCTCTGGACTGAAGACCACAACAACAACAACAATTAATGCTTTTCTGATCAGATGAAGCGCTATCTGTCGGACATTTTTAACTCTTTTTTTCTTTCTCCCTAATAATACCCCATGTCATTCCAAGCATGTGTGCCAATTTTTATCTCTCTATCCACACAAAAGAGATGCATAGATGGGGAAGGGTGTAAGACAGGGTTGTAGCCTTTCTCCAATGTTGTTCAATTTGTACATTGGGCAATCTATAAAAGAAAGCAAAGAGAAATTTGGAGATGGTGTGGTGTCGCACAGGTCTGAAGTGCGCGCCACGTACTTTCGCCGCGCGCCGCCATGCAAGCACGGCGCGGCGTTCTTACGACGTCAGCCACGAGCGCCCTCTGCTGCAACTCCGCTCGTGGCCACCACTGAACAACATCGTTCACTTGGGACTGAGATAGGAACCAGTTAGCACTTCGGAATCAGATAGGCACCAGTGAAGACTTGGCTATCGGACAGGCACTAGGCAGGCCTCTAGCTCAACTATGTATCAGCATTCTGCAGTACAGAGCTATGTAAAAGTTAAGTATTACTAAGTCTCTAAGAAATATCTATCTCGTTCTAATTTACTCTAGTGTTTCTAGTTTCTGATGTCCCACTGGCTGGTCACCTCCTACCTGCACAAGCGTGCATCCTTTATTCCTGTGTCGGTACTTTTCTACTCGGCCACCGACACCTACGACCATCGGCGGAAACGAGACACAAAAGCGGCGACGAGGCTGGGACACAAAAGGAGGTATTAAAGTTCAGGGTGAAGAAATAAAAACATTGCGATTTGCCGACGACATAGTAATTCTGTCAGAGACAGCAAAGGACCTGGAGAAGCAATTGAACGGAATGGACAGTGTGTTGAAAGTAGCTTATAAGAAGAACAAGCAAGAACAAAACAACGGTAATGGAGTGCAGCCTAAGAAAATTATGTGATGCTGAAGGAATTAGATTAGGTAATGAAACAATAAAGGAGGTATATAAGTTTTGTTACTCTTTGCTGTAAAATAACAAATGATGGTCGCAATACAGAGGATATAAAATGCAGAATGGCATCGGGAAGAAAAGAGTTTTTGAACAAGAGAAAATTGTTAACATCGAACAGTGATTTAAGGCTAAGGAAGTCCTTTCTGAAGGCATTTGTGTGGAGTGTTGCTTTGTATGGGAGTGAAACATGGACGACAAACAGTGCGGACAGGAAGAGGATTGAGGCTTTTAAAATATGGTGCTACAGAAGAATGCTGAAGATTATGTGGGTGGATCGCATCACTAATGAGGAGGTATTGGACAGAATTGGGGAGAAAACTAATTTCTGGCATACTTTGACTAATAGAAGAGGTCGATTAGTAGTACACATTCTTAGACAACAAGGAATTGTGCAATTAGCGTTGGAGGGAAGTGTGTGGGGTAAAAATCGCAGAGGGAGACCAAGATATGGATACAGTAAGCAGATTAAAATGGATGTGGGTTGCCGTTCTTATGTGGAGATGAAAAGACTTTCTCAGGATAGAGTAGGGTGGAGAGCTGCATCAAACCAGTCTCCGGACTGAAGACCACAACAACAACAACATCTACATTACTCCGTGATTTGTTAAGTTATCAAATATATACTGACTTTTTGATCATAATGAGACAATATAAGTGTCAAGGAATTGAATTATTGTTGATATAAAAATAGTAGTGCAGCGGTAAAAACGAATATGTATTTAAAACGCAAACGTCATCGCTGGCCTTCAGTCCGATTTTTTTTTTAATATGACGACTTTCAACCACCATATTTTCCACCCCTTATAGCTATCGGCATGGAACTGCTATGGTGTACAACGGGAGACTTCTGACGACAATTACACACAGACCATTCGTTTGCGTTCTGTAGTTTTCGCTGCAGAGCGACACATTAACACACACACACACACACACGCAGAAATTTTATATACACCGATAACTTTCCATCTCAATATACTGCACCATTTATCATTATCAACCCTGAAGCAACAATGTAAGCAATAAAACCATTTTCAAAGAGTAAATATAATTTTCAAAAAGTAGTTATTGTTTCGCATTTCGCGTTGTATTCTTCAAATTACTAAATATCTATCAGATCGCTATAAAACCGTGCCTACTACCTTCCTCAGGTATAAATTAGTAACTGTACAAATATTCAAGTCTCTGCGTCCTGTCGTTCGGACGTGATAAGCGTACACCGAACAGACGTTCACATTTATAGATATACGAGGCGCGTCCAGAAAGTAAGTTCCGTTTGGTAATAAAATGAAATTGTACAAAGATAGAGAAGAAATTTTTATTGCACAAAATCCTAAAATTCTTAAACTGCTTTTACACATAACTGCCGAAATTTTGCAGGCATTTGTCATAGCGTGGCACCAGGTTTTGTATACCTTCTTCATAGAAATCTGCCGCCTGTGTCTTCAACCAGTTGGAAACAGTGAAATTTGGGGGAAGTCCATAGCGAGAGCACTAATTGTAAAATTACCGTTTTCCTCGATCTTGTCATCAATCTCGTGAACCAGTTCTTCTGTAACCAAAGGTGGTCGCCCACTTCGTTCTTCATCGTGGACATCACTACGCCCGCCATTGAACTGTCGGACCCATCTTCTCACCATCAAATCACTCATCGCATTTGGTCCGTAAACATCGCAAATTTGCCGATAAATTTCACTCGGTTTCACTTCCCTCGCATTCAGAAACCGAATAACCGACCTGATTTCAAAGGCGGCGGGATTTTCAATCGACGCCGACATTTCAAACGAGCACAACAAAGCGTACGTAACTGACAGCGATCTCCAAATGGCGCACGTTCTTCTCCTTGATACACGTCGTCTACAGCGCATGTGCGGAACTGCAGTCGCAGCGCTGCAGCGGAGATAAATTGAAGCGGAACTTACTTTCTGGACGCGCCACTTAGATAGAAGATGTATTTAAAACGCCGTTTGTCGACGTGGATGTATGCTGTGGGCCCACCTGAAAGACGTTTGTGGAGGCGAATATTTCATCCTGCGTCTATTGGGTGAACACACGCGCAGGGGCAAACGCGAAGGGGAAAACATTTTGCGTTCTCTTGGGAGGCAATTGAGACGCGAGCATTCATCCCGCCCGACGGCCGGAGATGTGTGTGTCGCGATGCGTGCTCTGTGTGTGTGTGTGTGTTTGTGACGTCATCAGGGCGGGAAGAGTGGGGGCAGACAGCCACGCAGAGGGCACGACATAAATTTTTCGTCGGCTCTCTCTGTATGAATGGCGGCGCGGATGAAAGTTTGAGGTGGCGCATTGTGGGTTACGGCTGCATTCTCCCTCATCGCCAGCCCAGGACATATTGCCAACGCTTTCACTGTGCCAAACTGCCCACGCGGGGGCGAGAAAAATTCATTGGCTGCGCCGCAGGGCAAGCGCTGTGACGTCACACTGTGTAGGCCGGCCGTTCCTCTGTGCACGGGAGACTGCTGTTCGCTGTTTATGCTCTTCAGTCCCCAGGTACCATATATGATACCTCTAGGCTTTATTTTTATGTTGGGCGCCCACTCAGCTGAACGTTTAAATGCTTGAATAACCGGACATCACGAGGTTTTTTTTTTTTTTTTTTTTTTTTTTTACGAGGGTTAGTCAATTATTATCCGCAGTTTAGTTATATTCTTACTTATGTTAGTAGTACTGTCGTTTTACGTTGGTGACGCGTGCTTTGTTTATTTGTTGTTATATCTTTGCAATTTTCAAGCTGCAACGTTATTTACGTTGTCGCTGCCGTGTTGTTAATCATGGCTGCTCCGCTGTCTATTTGCACCAAAGAAGAGCAACCTTCAGTGATACGTTTTTTTGTGGGCGGAAGGTGTATCAGGGGCCGAAATTCATAGAAGACTTTCAGTACAGTACGGGAGCTGTGTTTTATAGTGATCGGATAGTTATTTGTCTATATACAGGGTGTTTCACTAAGTGTGTTTGCCTCTGTAACTTATAAAATAATAGGTGACGGGAAATTTTAATGCGGTAGGTCAACACAAGAAATGTTACACTTTCTGCGGAGCTATGAACATATTTCATTGTATCATTTTCCAAAGAGTTACAGCACAAAGATATAATTGTTTAAATGGAACAATAGTTTTTTTTTCTATCGTGCATTGGATTCGTTTAAACCAGCTGCGTCCAAATCAATTTAAACTACATTTCTATCACTGTTAGTTTGGGAGCTACAACCCTTCAAAGTTCCGGGGGCGGAGGCTGCGATAGCGTAGCTGACTGGCCGAGTGGCTATCCCCTGGGGCACGGCCCACTGTCTCATGACCACCAGCCAGTCAGCTACATTGTCGTAGCCTCCGCCCCCGTAACTTTGAAGGGTTGTAGCTCCCAAACTAACAGTGATAGGAATGTAGTTTGTAAGCTACGGTAGTCTAAGCAGGGAACAGACGAGACCATCTAAAGTCCGAGCGGAAACTCGGAATTTAGCAAGGACTTCAATGCGAGATGCCTACAATACTTTTCTCATCGAAACTCTTTCTCGAAATTTGACTGAAAACCAAAAGAGATTTTGGTCACATGTTAAATATACTAGGGCCAAAACACAAACAATACCCTCACTACGTAATAGTAATGACGATCCTCCCGATGACAGCGCTACTAAAGCAGAGTTACTAAACATACCTTTTAGAAACTCATTCACCGAAGAAGACGAAACCAATATTCCAGATTTCGAATTACGAACAGAGGCCGTCATGAGTAACGTAGAAGTAGATATCATCGGAGTAGTGAAGCAACTAAAATCACTTAACAAGAACAAATCTTCTGGTCCGGATTGTATACCCATTAGATATCTATCTCATTATGCTGAAGCGATAGCTCCTTACTTAACAGCCATATACAACCGCTCTCTCAAAGAAGGATCTGTACCAAAAGATTGGAAAGTTGTACAGGTCACGCCTATATTCAAGAAAGACAGTAGGAGTAACCCACTAAACTACAGGCCTATTTAATTGACGTCAATTTGCAGCAGGTTTTTCGAACATATCCTGTATTCAAATAATATGAATTATCTCGAATAGAACGATCTATTGACCCAAGGTGAATACGGATTTAGAAAGTATCGTTCATACGAAACACAACTAGCTCTTTATTCTCACGAAGTCATGGCTGCTATCGACAAAGGTTCGCAAATCGATTCCATATTTCTTGATTTCCAGAAGGCTGTCGACACCGTATCTCACAAACGGCTTTTAATCAAATTGCACGGTTACGGTATATCGCCCCAAATTTGCGACTGCATAGGGCATTTCTTGTCAGAGAGGACACAGTTCGTAGTAATCGATGGTAAGGCATCGACTAAAACAGAGGTGATATCGGGCGTTCCACAGGATAGTGTTATTGGTCCTCTGCTGTTCCTTATTTACATAAACGATTTAAGGGAAAACCTAAGTAGCTCTCTTACAGGTTGTTTACAAGATAAATCAATCAAATGTGAAGGCCGTAAACTCCACTAAATACCTAGGAATTACTATTACTTCAGACTTAAACTTGAAAGAATACGTAGATAATGTCGTGGGAAAGGCGAACCAGAGACTGCGTTTTATTGGCAGAACCCTTAAAAGATGCAACAGAACTACTAAAGAAACTGCATACACTGCGCTTGTCCGTCCATTTTTGGAGTATTGCAGCCCAGTGTGGGATCCTTATCAGGTGGGTTTGACGGAGGACATCAAAAGAGTCCAAAGAAGGGCAGCTCGTTTCGTATTGTCACGATACAGGGGAGACAGCGTTACGGAAATGATACAGGATCTGGGATGGGAATCATTACAACAACGGCGCTTATCGCTGCGGCGTGGGCTACTTACGAAACTCAAATCACCAACATTCTCCTCCGAATGCGAAAATATATTGTTCCCTCCCACTTACATAGGTAGAAATGATCATCAGAATAAAATACGAGAAATCAGAGTTCGAACAGAGAGATTCAGGTGTTCTTTCTTCCCGCGCGCTATTCGAGAATGGATTTGGAAATAAATAGTATAATGGTGGTTCGATGAACCCTCTGCCAGGCACTTGAATGTGATTTGCAGAGTATCCCATGTAGATGTAGAGTTGGGGGGGGGGGCAGGATGGCTAGATTTCCCCCCCCCCCCCCCGAAATATTTTGACTTACACTGAATTAAATGGAAATATTCCAATACCAAAATCTTTCTTCATTATTGCGTCTCATTGTGAGTAGCACAGATCAAATTCTGCTTGGAACTCAATGTTTTCAAGTACATCTCTCAATTTTGAATCACATCTAATTTCTCATACTTACAGCGTCGGGTGGTAAATGTATCCACGCAGTTAGAGTTATTGTGGTCTTCAGGCCGTATACAGCTTTTATGGAGCCCTCCACACTACTATATGGCACAAGTAGGGTTACCAAATTTTCGAAAAAAAAACCGGGGGGTATTACAGAGAATGTTTAGAATCTTTATTTCGACCACAATAGCTTTGTTCCTTTTTATTTATTTATTAATTTTTTTTACTAAATCATATATCTGTCTTCCTCGAAGTTGCTTAAGTAATTCTTTGTTGATTTTGATATTGTCATAGAACTGAGAGCAAGTGATATCTTTGTAGTTGTAATATTGTACAGTGGCATTGTGGGCAGGGATTGCGAAAAAGAACTGAACAATTTTTTAAAGTTCTGAATATTCATCTCTTGAATGTTGATGATTCGTGAACTCACACTATTTATCAGGTACAGTTTTTTTCCAAAAATGTTGGCCCACTTTCGGATTTGAACTGTTCACACAGCAATAGAGATAGCCAATTGAATACAGTTAATTCCTCATACTGCCTTATCCACTTGCTAATGCAATCACTACATACAGTATAAAAAGCGTACATGTATTTCCTGAATGTGAACAACCTGGTCATTTTCACATTTAGAGCCGCGGTGTAGTAGCCGAGCGGTCTAAAGCGTCTCGCTGCGGAGCACGCGGTTGCTCGCCGTGGAGGTTCGAGTCCTCCCTGGGGGATGGGTGTGTGTGTTGTCCTTAGGTTATTTTACCTAGGTTTAAGTAGTTTGTAAGCTACGGACTGATGACCACGCAGTTTGGTCCGATAGATTTACAAACATTTGAACATTTCATTTCACATTTAGAGATATCTCTTACTTTTAGGGGAACGAAGGTATTTATAGCTCTGTCTTGTAGACTTCACGCAGTATTAGAGGGGACAGAATACACTTCTACGACAGTCTTTTTTTCACCTTCAATACGCAATATTTTTATTTGTGTAGGTAACTGGAGACACTATGTAGAAACTTGTGATTATGCCGTGTTTTATCTCTCCAGTTTTACTCCGACAAATCACACTTGACACCACAGAACAACAGTTTGATGTGGAGGACCAAAAAATCGGATGGTTTTTATTGTTTTGGATGTTTGCAACCGGGGGGCTGAAATAGAGCTTAAAAACTGGGTGGACCCCGGAAAAACCGCGTGATTTGGTAACCCTAGGCACAAGCCTCTTCGTCTCTGAGAATGGCAACCCACATCCTTTTAAATCTGCTTACTGGACTCGCCACGCGGTCTACGTCTGCTGAGCCGGCCGCGGTGGCCGAGGGGACTGAGGCGCTTCAGTCACGGTCTGCACGGCTACTAGGGTCGGGGGTTCGAATCCCCCCTTGAGCATGGATATTTGTGCCGTCCTTAGTCTTAGCTAGTTCATAGGTAGTTTGTAAGCTTAGGGACTGATGACCCCGTAGTTAAGTCCCATAAGTTCTACAAACATTTGAACATTTGATAATTCCTCGATATCTGAGAATGTGCCCTACTAATGGATCCCTTCTTTTAGTCAAGGTATGACAGAAACCACTTTTCTCTCCAGTTCTGTTCAGTACCCCATTATCAGTTACGAGGTCTACCCATCTAATCTTCAGCATTCTCCAGTAGCGCCGAATTTCAGATCTCCTGTCCTCCTCTTGATTGGAATAAACTCTTTAAAGTTCTGAAGCAAGCAGGAGTAAAATATAGGGAGCGTAAGGTTATTTACAACTTGTACAAAAACCAGACAGCGGTTGTCACAGTAGAAGGGCATGAAAGGGATGCAGTGGTTGGAAAGGGAGTAAGACAGGGTTGTAGTCTTTCTCCATTGTTATTCAATTTGTACATTGAGCAAGCTATAAAGGAAAGCAAGGAGAAATTTGGAGAAGGAATTAAAGTTCAGGGTGAAGAATTAAAAATATTGCGTTTTGCCGACGACATAGTTATTCTGTCAGATACAGCAAAGGACCTGGAAGAGCAATTGAACGGAATGGACAATGTGCTGAAAGGTGCATATAAGATGAACATTAACAAGAGCAAATCTAGGGTAATGGAGTGCAGTGTACGAAAATCAGGTGATGCTGAAGGAATTAGATTGGGAAACGAAGCAATAAAGGAGGTAGATGAATTTTGTTACAAATGATGGTCGCAGTACAGAGGATATAAAATGCAGAATGGCAATGGGTAGAAAAGGGTTCTTGAAAAAGAGACATTTATTAACATCGAATATTGATTTAAGCCTAAGGAAGTACTTTCTGAAGGCATTTGTATGGAGTGTTGCCTTGTATGGGAGTGAGACATGGACGATAAACAGTGCGCACAGGAAGAGGATAGAGGCTTTTGAAATGCGGTGCTACAGAAGAATGCTGAAGATTAGGTGGGTGGATCGCGTAACAAATGAGGAGGTACTGAACAGAATTGGGGAGAAAAGAAATCTCTGGCATACGTTGACTAAAAGAAGGGATAGATTGGTAGGACACATTCTTAGACATCAAGGAATTGTGAATTTAGCGTTGGAGGGAAGTTTGTGAGGTAAAAACCGCAGAGGAAGACCAAGAGATGGATACAGTAAGCAGATTCAGACAGATGTAGGTTGCCGTTCTTATATGGAGATGAAGAGGCTTGCTAAGGATAGGGTATTGTGGAGAGCTGCATCAAACCAGTCTCCGGACTGAAGACCACAACAAGACCGTCCTCCTCTTGTGTAAACTCCTTATCGTCCACGTTTCACTCCCGTACAAGGCCACACTACAGAAATAAGGCTTCAGGAAAGACTTCCTAACAGATGTCAAGAAATTTCTCCAGTTTTACAAACAACATTAGCACTTGACCTTATTGCAATATCGTCTTTTCGGAGTTTCGCTATGTAGTTTGTGCCACATTAAATTATCAAATGATAACTACACAAGGGACACGTCCTGGGTAATTCATTGGACATAGAATTAGGTAAATTATTAGTACACTTGAAAGGGTGCAGTTCATACAAGTGGCAAAGCGCACTAACTATCCAGGTTTTTATTACCTCTTTAATTAGCCCTTTATATCTTGTAAGCAATATACAGGGTGTTACAAAAAGGTACGGCCAAACTTTCAGGAAACATTATGTGGACATGTGTCCGGAAACGCTTAATTTCCATGTTAGAGTTCATTTTAGTATTTCTCTTTAAATGTAATTTGAAATAATTCGTGCAGACAATTGTCAAAATACCCAATTGTTTCGTTAGTATGTACTGTACTTCCTCGATTTACCGCCAATTGCCCTAATTGAAGGAAGGTAATGTTGACTTCAGTGCTTGTGTTGACATGCGACTCATTGCTCTACAGTACTAGCATCAAGCACATCAGTACGTAGCATCAACTGGTTAGTGGTCATCACGAACGTGCTTTTGCAGTCAGTGCAATGTTTACAAAATGCGGAGTTGGCAGATGCTCATTTGATGTATGGATTGTAGGAATTGTTGGTGACGTCTTGATTGGGCCTCATGTTCTTCCACCTACGCTCACTGGAGCACGTTATCATGATTTCATACGGGATACTCTACCTGTGGCGCTAGAATATGTGCCTTTACAAGTACGACACAACCTACATACACCTACATCTACACACATACTCCGCAATTCACCGTAAGGTGCGTGGCGGAGGGTACACTGTACCACTACTAGGCATTTCCTTTCCTATTCCACTCCCAAATTGAACGATGATAAAGAATGCCTACATGCCTCCGTACGAGCCCTAATTTCTCTTATCTCGTCTTTGTTATCTTTACGCGAAATGTAAGTAGGCGGCAGCAAGATCGTACTACACTCAGCTTCAAATTCCGGCCCTCTAAATTTACTTAACAGTAATTCACGAAAAGAACGTCGTCTTTCTTCCAGCGATCCCCAATTGAGTTGCCGGAGCATTTCCGTGACACTGGCGCATTGGTCGAACCTACCGGTAACAAATCTAGCTGCTCGCCTCTGAACCGCCTCTTTGTCTTCCTTTAAACTGATCTGCTGCGCGTCCCAAACACTTGAGCAACACTCAAGACGTGGTCGTACAAGCGTTTTATACGTGGTCTCCTTTACAGGCGAAGTACATCTTCCCAAAATTCTCCCAATAAACCGAAGTCGGCTGTCCGCCTTACTCACAACTGTCCTTACATGCTCGTTCCATTTCATATCGCTCTGCAATGTTACGCCTAGATATTTGAACGACGCGACAGCATCAAGAAGCTCACTACTAATGGCGTATTCGAACATTATGGGATTGTTTTTCCTACTCATGCGCATCACCTTACATTCTTCTACATTGAGAGCTAGATGTCATTCTTCGCACCAACTAGAAATTTTGTCTAAGTCATCCTGTATGCTATTACAATCAGTTACAGACGACACCCTCCCATACACCGCAGCATCATCAGCAAACAGCCGCAAATTACAACTTACTCTATCCATCAGATCATTTATATAGATAGAAAATAACCGTAACCACAACATGTGGTTCATGCACGATGGAGCTCCTGCACATTTCAGTCGACGTGTTCGTGCGCTTCTCAACAAGAGATTCGGTGACCGATGGATTGGTAGAGGCGGACCAATTCCGTGGCCTCCACGCTCTCCTGACCTCAACCCTCTTGACTTTCATTTATGGGGACATTTGAAAGATCTTTGTTTACACAACCGCGGTACGAAATGTAGAGACTCTTCGTGCTCGTATTGTGGACGGCTGTGATACAATACGCCATTCTCCAGGGCTGCATCAGCGCATCAGGGTTTCCGTGCGACGGAGGGTGGATGCATGTATCCTCGCTAACGGAGGACATTTTGAACGTTTCCTGTAACAAAGTGTTTGAAGTCACGCTGGTACGTTCTGTTGCTCTGTGTTTCCACTCCATGATTAATGTGATTTGAAGAGAAATAATAAAATGACGTCTAACATGGAAATTAGGCGTTTCCGGACACATGTCAACATGACATATTTTCTGTCCGCCTCCGTAGCTCAGCGGTAGCGTCGCTGACTACCACGCAGGAGACCCGGGTCCGATTCCCGGCAGAGGACTGGATGTTGTGTGTTCTCCTAATCATCATCATCTCATCATCGGCACGTAAGTCGCCCACGAGGCGTCAAATAAAAAGACTTACACAAAGGCGGCCGGACAAACTCGCAAGTGATCTCCCGGCCAAGAAAGCCATACGCTCATTTCCATTTTCTTTCTTTTGTGTGTGAGGAATGTTTCCTGAAAGTTTGGCCGTACCTTTTTGTTACACCCTGTATATTACCAGAATGAAACTTTCACTCTGCAGCGGTGTGTGCGCTGATATGAAACTTCCTGGCAGATTAAAATTGTGTGCCGGAACCGGGACTCGAACCTGGGACCTTTGCCTTTCGCGGGCAAGCGCTCTACCGACTGAGCTACCCCGACACGACTCACGATGCCGCCTCACAACTTTACTTCCGCCAGTACCTCGCCTCCTACTTTCCAAATTTCACAGAAGCTCTCTTGCAAACACGCAAGACTAGCAATCCTGGAAGAAAGGATATGGTGGAGACATGGCTTAGCCACAGCCTAAGGGATGTTTCCAGAATGAAACTTTCACTCTGCAGCGGAGTGTGCGCTGATATGAAACTTCCTGGCAGATTAAAATTGTGTGCCGGAACCGGGACTCGAACCTGGGACCTTTGCCTTTCGCGGGCAAGCGCTCTACCGACTGAGCTACCCCGACACGACTCACGATGCCGCCTCACAACTTTACTTCCGGCAGTACCTCGCCTCCTACTTTCCAAACTTCACAGAAGCTCTCCTGCGAACCATGCAAGACTAGCACTCCTGGAAGAAAGGATATGGTGCAGACATGGCTTAGCCACAGCCTAAGGGATGTTTGCAGAATGAAGCTTTCGCTCTGCGGCGGGGTGTGCGCTGGTGTGACGCTTCCTGGCAGATTAATCTGCCAGGAAGTTTCACCCTGTATATTGCTTACAAGATATAAATGGCTAATATAGAGGTAATAAATACCTGGCTATATAGTGTGCTTTGCCACTTCTATGAATGTGACCCTTTCCCGTGTACTAATAATTTACCTAAGTCTATGTCCAATGAATTACCCAGGTCGTGCCCCTTGTATAGTCATCATTTCACAATTGAAACGTATAGGTAAGTTAGAGAATTTGAAGAGAGAAATGGATAGGTTAAAGTTAGATATGATAGGGATTAGTAAAGTTCGGTGGCAGGATGAACAGGATTTCTGGTCAGGTGAGTACAGAGTTATAAATACAAAATCAGTTGGTGGTAACGCAGGAGTAGGTCTGATAGTGAATAAGAAAATATATCGTATACTATTGGCCTATACACACTCTTTTGGGATTAATTAATTAATTGATAGAGCTGAAGCATTGAATTAAAATTTGCGGTGCGGCCGGGATATCATTTCTTTTTGTAGGTAGTCCTTTTCTGTAAATTTTTTTGTACATCAGCCACCGATTTTCTTAAATTGCATTGCCTGTCTCTTCGGTTTGGTTTCGTTTGGTTTGGTTTGATGTAACAGTATTTGGAATATCCGGCAAGTCGATTACATTGTTATTGTTCAATCCTTTCATCGTGTATAGTACTGCCACCTGTGGTGGATCATTATACAAATATCAACAAGTTAGTGTTGTATTTGGCTTCAGTTTGTGAACTTCATAAACACGAAAGTTGCAGATTAGTGAATTAGTTAAATACAATGAAAGAATTCCTGAGACGGATTTTCGTCTCAAATATGTCAAAGACATTATTGATAGAGCTGAAGCATTGAATTAAAATTTGTGGTGCGGCCGGAAACCGAACCCGGACCTCCATGCTTACTAGGCAAACGTCTTAACCGTTAGACTACCACACCACTAACGATTAACGCGCCACGGAATAATCTATGTACGATTTCCCTCCACAAACTTTAATTCAGCTTCTTTGTTCCAAAGATAATTGCCACTACTGCCAAGGCTCTCCATGCAGTGGAATAGCACCACAAATTTAGTTCAATGCTTCAGCTCTATCAATAATGTCTTTGACATATTTGAGACGAAAATCCGTCTCAGGGATTCTTTCATTGTATTTAATTGATATTTATATCACCATAACAGGATTGTTCCACCATGTCCATTGCTGAGGTGCTATTCCGCTGCATGGAGTGCCTTGGCAGTAGTGGCAATTATCTTTGGAACAAAGAAGCTGAATTAAAGTTTGTGTTGTGGAGGGAAATCGTACATAGACTATTCCGAGGCGCCTTAATCGTTAGTGGTGTGGTAGTCTAACGGTTGCCGGGCGCCGTGGCTCAGCGCGCCCGGTCAGAGGGCTCCACGCCCTCTGTAATAAAAAAGCTGAGCCAAATATTCAACGAACAACCTCGAACAAAAACGATCAGTGTCCGCAACGAAGAGAACTACCCAGAGAACAAAAAAAAAAAAAAAAAAAAAAAAAAAAAAAGCGGTTAAGACGTCTGCCTAGTAAGCATGGAGGTCCGGGTTCGATTCCCGGCCGCACCACACATTTTAATTCAATGCTTCAGCTCTATCAATAATGTCTTTGACATATTTGAGACGAAAATCCGTCTCAGGGATTCTTTCATTGTATTTAATTAATTAATGTTTAGAATTAGTTTCGCCCACTACGACAACGAAGCGAAAGGTCGTTTGAGCGGTATAATTCTGGCGTGTCTGCAGGAAGCGCTGCTGCGATGAAACATCGGCCGATATTTCGTCGACCGTCCAAAGTCCGTGTGTGTGGTAGCAGCCCACCAGGTGTGTTTGTAACAAAGCCACGTCTGCGCAGTAGCTGAAGTCCGTGTACGGCGAGACAGTTGCGCGAGCTAGGAGAAGCCGCGTGTGTCACAACTGGTGAGTCAGAGCGGTCAATTGGCTGACTGCCGCAGTCTGGTGTCTGACGCGTGGCCGCACAATTGCAGTCCCTGCAGCAGAGGCGGGCCTGGCCCCGGTGTCGGGCAGCGCGGGTACCCCAACCACAGAATAGGGAGCATACAGAAGGGAAAGCTGGGGGCGGCGCCTTTGATCTGTATGTTACCAAGCGCTGCGCTCGACGCCACATTGGAAAGCAGTAAACGCGGAACTATAGCCACTTAGTACTTTGGCTGGAAATGGAGTTTTTACCAACTGCAGCTAATCTCACCTACTTTTACGAAAGGAAACGGCTTTCTATTATGCTCTCATCTATTTTGCGTCCTCTTCTTGCACCTAATTGTAATCCAACGAAAAAAAAAATAGGCCTAAATTTTAATACAACTACGAAAATGTACGGTGGAATTGATGATCGTTTTATTTGGTGCTTGTGGGACCCTCAGCAGGTGGGACTGACGGAAGATATTGAGAAGGTTCAGAGAAGGGCAGCTCGTTTTGTTTTATCACGTTACGGGGGGGAAAGCGTCACGGAAATGTTGCACGAATTGGGGTGGAAATCATTAAAAGAAAGACGTTATTCATTGCGGCGTGATCTATTTGCAAAGTTTCAATCACCGACTTTTAGTTCTTAAAGTGAAAATATTTTGCTAGCACCCAACTACTTAAGGAGACATGACCATCCCAAAAAAATAAGAGAAATCAGATCGAAAACGGAACGATTTAGGTGTTCTTTCTTCCCGCGCGCTATTAGAGAATGGAACGGTAGAGAAAAGTTATGAAGGTGGTTAATGAACCCTCTGCCAGGCACTTAAATGTGATTTGCAGAGTATCGATGTAGATGTAGATGTAGATCTCTAGAAAAATCCTAAATGACGCGGAGTTTTGTTTGGGAAATTAGTTATAAACAAGAAAGTGACTTTACAACTGCCAGGTTTTATTTGACACGAATAAATTCGCACAAAATATTGAGTCAGACTTAGCAGTACAACGTGATTACACAGAACTAATGACGTCTGGGCGTATATAAAAGTTGTATTTGCTTTAGGAGTATCATTAATTTACTGATCGGAGAAGGGCATATAGAGGAATCTGTCAACCACAGAGCAGGAACAGCATAAAATAATTATTCCCCTTAATCTATTTGTTTGAGTATCCAAAGAGCATTCGTTGCCAACATTAGCACACTACGCCTCCAATGCCTTAAGTAAGATTTTACCTGCCTACTTAAACACTATTCTTTGTCATTCATTTTATATTATTCCCTGCGACGTTAAACTTATAAAATATAAATGTGCTTCAACATTTCGATGCTGTTCAACTGCTGCAGCAACAGCAACAGTGAGACTTATCGTCAAGAAAAGAAGCGAGGCAACTTTTAATAATTACGCACACATTGCTCTCATTCGAGACTGATAACATTTAACTTTCACTACACATATAGCGACGTTCACTTATTGCTCAGCATCTTCCGTGGATATTTTGATTATCAAATACGCCGGAAGAAACTGAAGAATGTATTCGAATTATCGCGGCAATTAGGTGCTGAACACCATCGGCCGCCTTTTCTTTTATTGCTGCTCCTAATAAAAACGGAACAGCTCCAACTACTGACACACAGTTCTTTCTTTTCACTGCACTGCACTGTACCAAATACTTGCTTACTTTTATGCAATTCAGGCAGTTAAAATACAGAATTAGCAAACAAAGACGGCGCATTACCACGCCACAGAGTAGGGAGTGATCACGCGTTTACTGCTTTTCAAGATGGCCGATTCCGCGCATGCGCACTAAATTTTGGACGACAGATTGCAGCGGGAGTTTCCTTTCTGTATACTCCTTATTCTGTGATACTAACCTTCAACCATAGATATTGGTAGACTGGGCATGATTAAGGAGGTTAGAATAGGGGGGAGGGGGGGGATGCCCATAACGCCACCACAGAATAAGGAGTATACAGAAAGGAAACTCCCGCTGCAGTCGGTCGTCCAAAATTTAGTGCGCATGCGAGGAATCGGCCATCTTGAAAAGCAGTAAACGCGTGATCACTCCCTACTCTGTGGCGTGGTAATGCGCCGTCTTTGTTTGTTAATTGTGTATTTTAACTGCCTGAATCGCATTAAAGTAAACAAGTATTTGGTGCAGTGAAAAGAAAGAACTGTGTGTTAGTAGCTGGAGCTGTTCCGTTTTTTATTATGAGCAGCAATAAAAGAAAAGGCGGCCGATGGTGTTCAGCACCTAATTGCCGCAATAATTCCAATACAAATAAGGATATAAGTTTCTTCACCTTACCAAAAGATGCTGAGCAGTAAGTGAACGTCGCTATATGTGTAGTGAAAGTTAAATGTTATCAGTTTCGAATGATGGCAATGTGTGCATAATTATTAAAAGTAGCCTCGCTTCTTCTCTTGACGATAACTCTCGCTGTTGCTGTTCCTGCAGCAGTTCAACAGCATCGAAATGTTGAAGTACATTTATGTTTTATAAGTTTAACGTTGCAGGGAATAATATAAAATGAGTGCGTAAGTAGGCAGGTAAAATTTTACTTACGGCATTGGAGGCGTAGTGTGCTAATGTTGACAACGAATGCACTTCGGATACTCAAATAGATGAAGGGGAATAATTATTTTATGCTGTTACTGCTCTGTGGTTGACAGATTCCTCTATATGCCCTTCTCCGATCAGTAAATTAATGATACTCCTAAAGCAAATACAACTTTTATATATCCCCAGATGTCATTAGTTCTATGTAATCACGTTGTACTGCTAAGTTTCAATTGTTTGTTAAGCTTATTGGACTTAACTACGGGGTCATCAGTCCCTAAAGTTACAAACTACTTATGAACTAGCTTACACTAAGGACGGCACAAATATCCACGCCCGAAGGGGGATTAGAACCCCCGACCGTAGTGGCCGTGCAGATCGTGACTGGAGCGCCTCAGTCCCCTCGGTCACAGCGGCCGACTTACTGCTAAGTGTGACTCAATACTTCGTGCGAATTTATTCGTGTCAAATAAAACCTGGCAGTTGTAAAGTCACTTTCTTGTCTATAACTAATTTCCCAAACATAACCCCGCATTATTTGGAATTTTTCTAGAGATAAGCACCAAATAAAACGATCATCGATTCCACTGTACATTTTCATAGTTGTATTAAAATTTAGGCCATTTTTTTTTTGTTGTTGGATTACAATTAGGTGCAAGAAGATGGCGCAAAATAGATGAAAGCCGTTTCCTTTCGTAAAAGTCGGTGAGATTAGCTGCAGTTCGTAAAAAGTCCATTTCCAGCCAAAGTACTAAGTGGCTATAGTTCGGCGTTTACTGCTTTTCCATATGGCGTCGAGCGCAGCGCTTGGTAACACACAGATCAAAGGCACCGCCCCCAGCTTTCCCTTCTGTATACTTCCTATTCTGTGTACAGCGGTGCAGTGGGGCTCCAATAGACTACCCTTGGTGCGGGCAGCAGAGCGCAGCGGCCGGGCGCAGGCGAGCTCCAGAGGGTAAAAGTGGCGCGCTGCACAGCTCTGCTTTGCTCTGTCTCTGACAGAATTACAATGTCATCAGCGAAACGCAATGTTTCTTTCTTCACCCTGAACTTTATTGCCTATTCCAAAATTTTTCCTTGCTTTCCTTCACTGCTCGACCTCGCTTCCCAAGTAATGCTTCCCTTTCATACCCTTCGAGTCTAATAACCTTCAGAATTTTTAAGAGTATATTCCAGTCGACATTGTCAAAAGCTTTCTCCAAATCGACAAACGCTAAAAAAACGTAGGTTTTCCTTTCCTTAGCCTATCTTCTAAGATAAGTCGTAATGTGAGTATTGCCTCCCGTGTTCCTACATTTCTCCTAAATCCAAACTGATCTTCCCTGAGGTCGGATTCCACTAGTTTTTCCATTCGTCTGTAAATAATTCGTGTTAATATTTTGCAACCATGACTTATTAAACTGACAGTTCTGTAATTTTCACTTGTCTGCACTTGCTTTCTTTGGAATTTTAATTACGATATTCTTTTTGAAGTCGGACGGTATTTCCCCCTGCCGGCCGCGGCGGCCGAGGGGACTAAGGCGCTCCAGTCACGGTCTGCACGGCCACTACGGTCGGGGGTTCGAATCCCCCCTCGGGAATGGATATTTGTGCCGTCCGTAGTATTAGCTAGTTCATAAGTAGTTAAGTGCCATAAGGGATGGAGATTTATTATTTACTTACCTCTTAATAAAAAAAATGTAAACCAGTCAACAATCCGAAGATAGGTTTCAACACCACAGTGCTTTACTAGGCATGGTCCTGTTTGGAGGTGGTATGCCGTTGCCTTCCTCCGACCTGACTTACCCAGCCAGTTATGGGGGGACCTACAGTTTAACGTGGGTTCCGAACCACGGTGCTACTCGGTATTTTTCACTTGAGCAATACTGCCAGAGGGGAAAGAAGTGGAAAGTTAGAGATAAAAATCCCAGGGCCTGGCGGGGATCGAACCTGGGACCTTTGGATTTGTAGTCTGGCACTCTACCGCTGTGCAACCGAGGCGCACATACACACAGCTAGGCTATTTTATATCATGTAAGATACTGTAATCGTGGATTAATTTCGAACTGCAATGTTTGATGGACGAAACTAATTTATGAGTGATAATTTGGAACTTTTACTCACGAGTGCGTGTGATACTTATTGTGCCTCTCATGAACAATAAAATGTTCAAATGTTTGTATAGTCTATGAGACTTAACTACGAGGACAGCAGTCCCTAAACTTACTAACCACTTATCAACTACCTTATACTAACGACGGCACAAATATCCATGCCCGAGGGGGCATTCGAACCCCCGACCGTAGTAGACGTGCAGACCGTGACTGGAGCGCCTCAGTCCCCTCGGCCACCGCGGCCGGCTGTTGTCTTCAACCTCTCACTGACTCCCCCAAACCTACGCGAAATATACCTTCTCGTTACGTATCACATACGTGTACTACTGCAATCTCTGTAAAATATTTAATTTTTAATATAAATATTTTAAATTGATTTTCCATATTATATGTGACATTTTAATGTACTAATCATAGTAATAATACCAAATATTTGTTTTCGCCAGTTAATAGCACAATTTATCAGCGTTATAGCCTTAATCAATAGATTGACATTCCGCAAAACAATGTGTTTCAAATATGTGTCCAAAACTTTGCGAACAACATTCCTCACGCAGTTAATTTAAAAACTATGATGTTGTTGTTATGGTCTTCAGCCCGGAGACTGGTTTGATGCAGCTCTCCACCCTACTCTATCCTGAGCAAGCCTTTTCATCTCCTTATAAGAACGGCAACCCATATCCACTTGAATCTGCTTACTATACGCGTCTCTTGGTCTCCCTCTGCGATTTTTACCCCACACACTTCCCTCCAATGCTAAATTTATGATTCCTCGATGTCTAAGAATGTGTCCTACCAAGCGATTCCTTCTTTTAGTCAGGGTATGCCAAAAATTCCTTTTCTCACCAATTCTGTTCAGTACCTCTTCATTAGTTATGCGATCTACCCACCTAATCTTCAGCATTCTTCTGTAGCACCACATTTCGAAAGCCTCTATTCTCTTCCTGTCCGCACTACTTATCGTCCATGTTTCACTCCCGTACAAGGCAAGACTCCACACAAATGCCTTCAGAAAAGACTTCCTTACCCTTAAATTAATATTCGGTGTTAGCAAGTTTCTCTTTTTCAAAAATGCTTTTCTTCCCATTGTCATTCTGCATTTTATATCCTCTGTACTGCGACCATCGCATGTTATTTTACTACCCAAGTAACAAAACTCATCTACCACCTTCATTGTTTCGTCACCTAATCTAATTCCTTCAGCATCGCCAGATTTTCTAAGACCGCATTCCATTATTTTTGTTTTGCTCTTGTTAATGTTCATTTTATATGCTCTCTTCAACACCCTGTCCATTCCATTCAACTGCTCTTCCAGGTCCTTTGCTGTCTCTGACAGAATTACAATGTCATCAGCAAAACGCAACGTTTGTATTTCTTCCCCCTGAACTTTAATCCTTATTCCAAATTTTTCCTTGGTTTCCTTCACCGCCTGCTCGATGTACAAATTGAATAACATCGGAGAAAGGATACAACCTTGTCTTACTCCCTTCCCAACTGATGCTTCCCTTTCATGCCCTTCGAGTCTAATAACTGCGGTCTGGCTTTTGTACAAGTTGTAAATAACTCTCCTTTCTCTGTATTTTACCCCTTTCAAATTCTGAAGTCAGCAGGGGTAAAACTATGATAAGATTTTTGATAACCTCATCAGTTGCACAGTGTGAAATCGAAGTGTCCACTCATTGTTACACGTAGCACTACTACAGTGCTTTGTATGCAAAATGTGCCTATACGAGTGTGTTAAGGGCAGAAATGTTAATATTTCTCTCACCTATGTTGGGGTTCCAAAAGGTGTTGGAATAAGTGAATAAAAGCTAATTAGGATATTTCAAGTGGCTAATTGATGTAGAAGAAGAAACGAATTAATTCAAAAGATAAATACTTCCGTATTTTTTCGTACACACTCCAGATATAAAAAGAAAAATGTTTCAATTAAACAGTGTTTTTTTTTGGGGGGGGGGGAGGGGGTCGTGACCCCCATCACCCTCCCCTTGGATCCGCCACTGACGCGACGGTAACCAGTTGGCCTACCTTTACGGTAGTAACACTAAAAGTGAGCCTTTGCGATCGTCTTTTGCCAGCTCGAAATTTACATGAAAATAACGGCTTAACCATTCATCTGACACGAAAATTGAATAACCGAGTTTGTAGAGGAGAAAATTCTCTACAACTTTGCTCTCTTATTTTTATATATATATATTTTTTTCACATTTCATATCGTTTCAGAGATATTCGCAAAAATAACGGCGATTTTGGGATACCTGTCTGTCTGTCTGTCCGTAACGTGTTCCCTGTTTTTAAGGCGAACCGTTCAACCGATCAGCACCAAATTTTACAGACATAATTTTAGGCTGTCAGAGACCAGAACCGCCCTTTCTCAAATATTTCGGATAAAAAATACGGTACTAATAGCAAAAAAAGCCGCTTGTAATATAATTGTAATTGCAAACGAACCGTTCATCTGACACGAAAATCGAACAACTTAATTGGCAGAGGGGAAAATTCTATACAACTTTGCTCTCTGCATTTGCAAAAATATCGGCGATTTGACGCTGTCTGTCTGGCTGTAACGTGTTCCCACTTTTTAGGTTGAACCGTTCAACCGATCGGCACCAAATTTTACAGACATAATTGTTGGCTACCAGAGACCAGAACCTCGCTTTTCGAAATATTTCGGACACGAAATACGTTAGTAATACCAAAAAAAGCCGTTTGTAATATAATTTTAATTTCAAATTAACCGTTCATATGACGAAAAATTGAATGACCTAATTTGTAGAGGAGAAAATTCTCTATAACTTTGTTCCCTTATGGGTTTTTTTTTTTTTTTGTCCATATCTCCTATCATTTTTAGAGATATTTGCAAAAATAACGGAGTTTTGACACCTTCCATTGAAATAACGAAAACCAGCCGTTCGCAGATGTCACGTGACATTCCTCGGCCAGAACTTTCTTTCAGATACGCCATCTTGCGTTGCGTATTTGATGATTGTAACTTACACGTTGTCATTTCAAAGCAACGGCGCACTGATGCATTTAGAAAACCTCGTCGTTCTTCCTACGATAAATGATAATCGAGTGTCTAAAAATGCCGTATTAGCATCAGTTAAGAACGGCCATCAATAGTATGAGATTAAAGAATGGAACTACGAACTGTTAGACCTATCGTAGTGGGCAATGTGTTGGAAGATGATGCTGAAGCTCAGTGGATCGGAACCCGCCACTATCCAAAAAATGTTTTTTCCTAAAAGGGTCTCAGAAACTCTTATTAATTAATTTTTTATTATTTAGATTATTATTTTGGTCTCCAAAATGTTTGCAAAAACTTATAAAACTATAAATCTAAAGTGGGCCGTAAAACTCGTCAGTGCTATTTTTTAGTTTGGTATCATTAATGTTGGGCCGTTTCCGATTGTCTTTGCGACAGCTCCAAATTTAAATGCGAATAACGCCTTTAACGGTTACCGGAGACAAAAATGCAACCAACGCACTTCTAAAGGAGGAAATGCTCTACAAATGTCCTCTGATAGATCTATTGATAGAAGGAGAAAATGCAGTAAACGTAACAGGCATAAAGGAGCGCAGACGACAAAGAAATTAAACTTCCTCGCAGATTAAAATTGTGTGGCGGAACAGGGACTCGAACCTGGGACCTTTGCCTTTCGCGGACAAGCGCACTACCGACTGTGCTATCCCGACACGACTCACGATGCCGCCTCACAACTTTACTTGCCGGCCGCGGTGGCCGAGGGGACTGAGGCGCTCCAGTCACGGTCTGCACGGCCACTACGGTCGGGGGTTCGAATCCCCCCTCGGGCATGGATATTTGTGCCGTCCTTAGTCTTAGCTAGTTCATAAGTAGTTTGTAAGCTTAGGGACTGATGACCCCGTAGTTAAGTCCCGTAAGTTCTACAAACATTTGAACATTTGAACAACTTTACTTCCGCCAGTACCTCGCCTCCTACTTGCCAAACTTCACAGAAGCTCTCCTGCGAACCTCACAAGACTAACACTCCATATCCTTTCTTCCAGGAGTGCTAGTCTTGCGTGTTTGCAAGAGAGCTTCTGTGAAGTTTGTAAAGTAGGAGGCGAGGTACTGGCGGAAGTAAAGTTGTGAGGCGGCATCGTGAGTCGTGTCGGGGTAGCACAGTCGGTAGAGAGCGCTTGCCCGCGAAAGGTAAAGGTCCCAGGTTCAATTCCCGGCCCCGGCACACAATCTTAATCTGCCAGGAAGTTTCATATCAACACACACTCCGCTACAGAGTGCAGGTTTCATTCTGGACTAAGAAATGAAATTGACAGAAAGTGCAAAATAGCTAAGCAGGTGTGGCTAGAAGGCAAATGCAAATCTGTAGAAGAATGTATAACTAGGGGGCAGTAGATACCGCCAAGAGAAAAATAAAAGTGACATTTGGAGACAAGAAAAGTAGTTGTATGAACATAAAGAACTGAGATGGAAAACCAGTTCTACGTAAATAAGGTGGAAAGAGTATATAGAGAGGTTCTACAAAGGAAATTAACTTAGAGACATTATTGTAGGAAGGGAAGATGAAGTGGATGAAGATGATATAGAAGATACTATAAGGAGAGAAGAATTTGACAGACCACTCAAAGACCTAAGTCGAAACAAGGCCCCTGGAGTAGATGACATTCCCTCAGAACTACTGAAGTCTCTGGGAGAACCAGCCATGACAAAACCATTTCAGCTGGTGCATAATATGTATGGGACAGGGGAAATCGCCTCAGACTTTAAGCAAAATGTAATAATCCTCAATCCAATGAGGGCAGGCGCAGACTGGTGTGAAAATTACAGAACCATCAGTTTAATAAATCATCATCATCATTTGAGACCTTTCAGCGTTCAGTCTGGAGCATAGCACATCTAATAAAATTCCTCCATGATCCCTTATTCAGTGCTTAGATTGATGCCTCGTCTGATGTTATGCCTTTTACTTCAAAATCATTCTGCACCGAATCTAAGTACTTTCCTCTTGGTCTACCTCGACTCCTCTTACCTTCCACTGGCGAGCTCATGAGTCTCTTAGGTAACCTTGCTTCTCCCATGCGTGTAACATGACCCCACCATCTCAGTCTGTTTGCTCTAACTGCTTCATCTATGGTGTTCATTCCCAGTTTTTCTTTGATTTCCTCGTTATGGACACCCTCCTGCCATTGTTCTATTAGTACCTGCAATCATTCTTGCTAGTTTCATATCTGTAACCTCTACCTTATGAATAAGGTAACCTGTATCCACCCAACTTTCACTCCCATACAACAAAGTTGGTCGAAAGATAGAGCGGTGCACTGCTAACTTAGTCTTGGTACTGACTTCCTTCTTGCAGAAGAGAGTAGATCTTAGCTGAGCACTCACTGCATTAGCTTTGCTACACCTCGATTCCAGTTCTTTCGCTATGTTGCCATCCTGTGAGAAAATACATCCCAGGTACTTGAAACTGTCTACCTGTTCTAACTTTGTACCTCCTATTTGGCACTCACTTTTTTAAAATCTCTTTCCCACAGACGTTACTTTCGTTTTGGAGATGCTGATCTTCATATCATAATCCTAGCACTTCTGATCGAGCTCTGAAATAATAGTTTCCAACCTTTCAATCGAATCGGCCATTACAACTAAGTCATCCGCATATGCGACACTGCTTATTTTGTTTTGACCTATTTTAATTCCGCCCTGCCAGTCTTCTGTTTTCAACATATGATCCATGAATAGTATGAACAACAGTGGTGACAGGTTACAGCCTTGGCTTACCCCTGAAACTACACTGAAACATGAGCTTAATTTGCCTTCTACTCTAACTGCTGCCTGACAGTCTACGTAAAGCCCTTTAATTGCCTGCAGAAGTTTGCCTCGTATACCATAATCTTGTAGAACTGACAGTAGCTTTCTCCTAGGAACACGGCCATAAGCCTTTTTTAGATCTATCAGTTTCAAGTACCTAGGATGGCAACATAGTGAAAGAACTGGAATCGAGCTGCAGCAAAGCTAATGCAGTGAGTGCTCAGTTAAGATCTACTCTCTTCTGCAAGAAGGAAATCAGTACCAAGACTAAGCTAGCAGTGCAGAATGGCAATTGGGAAGAAAATCGTTTCTGAAAAAGAGGAGTTCGTTAACATCGAATATTAATTAAGGCGTAAGGAAGTCCTTTATGAAGGCATTTGTGTGGAGTGTTTCTTTGTACGGGAGTGAAAAATGGACGATAAACAGTGCGGACAAAAAGAGGATATAGGCTTTTGAAATGTGGTGCTACAGAAGAATGCTGAAGATTAGGTGGGTGGATCGCGTAACTAATGAGGAGGTACTGAACATAATTGGTGAGAAAAGGAATTTCTGGCATACCTTGACTAAAAGAAGGGATCGCTTGGTAGGACACATTCTCAGACATCAAGGAATCGTGAATTTAGCACTGGAGGGAAGTGTGTGGGGTAAAAATCGCAGGGGAAGACCAAGAGATAGATACAGTAAGCAGATTCAGACAGATGTAGGTTGCCGTTCTTATGAGGAGATGAAGAGGCTTGCTCAGGATAGAGTAGGGTGGAGAGCTATAGCAAAGCAGTCTCCGGACTGAAGACAACAACTACAACATATGTATTCGGTATCTCTCACCGTTTCAGAAATATCCGTAAAAATCAGGTCGCTTCGTTCAAGCGTTTGGTACTAAATTTTACTGACGTATTGTACCGAACTAGAACCTCACTGTGGGCCTCTAGCAGGGTCTGAAACTAATTCTTTCTCCAAATTTTTCCTTTATAGCTTGCTCAATGTACAAATTAATTAATATTGGAGAAAGGTCACAACCCTGTCTTACTCCCTTTCCAACCAATGCATCCCTTTCATGCCCTTCAACTCTGACAACCGCTGTCTGGTTTTTGTACAAGTTGTAAATAACCTTCCGTTCCCTATATTTTACTCCTGCTGTTTTCAGAATTTGAAAGAGAGTATTCCAATCATCATTGTCAAAAGCTTTCTCCAAATCTAGAAAAGCTAGAAATGTAGGTTTGCCTTTACTAAACCTGTCTTCTAGGATAAGCCGTAAAGTGAGTATCGCTTTCCGGGTTCCTTCATTTCTCCTGAACGCAAACTGGTCTTCCCCAAGGTCGGCTTCCAGTAGCTTTTCCGTCCTTCTGTAAATAATCCGAGTTAAAATTTTACAACCATGATTTATTAAACTGATGGTTCTGTAATTTTCATATAGATTATTAACACGAGAAATAGGCCGTTCGTGATGGCCTTTTGACGGCAGGAAGTGTAGTTGCAAGTAACGCATTAATCGTTTATCTGACACGAAAATAGAATAAAGTAATTTGTAGATGTGTTATGTCCTTTTTTTATATCTCACACTTTTTCACGGATATTTGCAAAAATAACGGCGATTTGACCCTCTTCCTTGATTCTACATAAACCAGTACAGGCAAAGAAAATAAAGCTGAAAAAGATGTCAAACTACCAAGGCGAGATAAGTGATAATATTTCAACGGGAAAAGTTAATAAAAATTTGGAGAGATATTACGACAAAAGATCAAAGAGCTAAAATAAAAAAAAGAGAGTATGTTTGTCAAAGCTAAATTCAAATATCAAATAATTGTCGCTGTTTCTTGAAATACTGTCAGACAGGCCTGTTGAGTGCACATATATTATCACAATAGTACTGTCGTAATCGTACCGTCTATAACTGGTTATTTACATTTTTATTATTTTTGGCCTAAATGTTTGGAAAAATACCTGCAACTACAAGATAGTCTTAAGTCCGCCGCAAAGTATTTTCCTGCGATAAAATTATCCCTGGACGAAATATAATCCTCCATTAAATGACTTACAGCAAAATAACATGTGTGTACATCCATGACTAACGTTATAGGGAATTTTCACATCGACAAATTCGTTTATTCTATTTTCGTCTCACAAGGAAAGTACTTGGGCTCGAACAAACACATATACACCAAAATCGTATGAGAGATAATGTAAAGGTCCCTTATTGCACTAGTGATACTCCCGCATCTGCAAAACTCTGCAGTCGTCCGTTAGAGGCCTCTGCGTGTGCCATGCCGCATTGCACTTTGACCTGTCGGTTCGCCAGTAGGGACGGTGCAGTGTGCCTCCGAAGTTGCGTTTTTTGACGTTATTTGTGTGGTGAAGCGTCAGATGGGGCGGCGATTGCTAATCGATCCTGCTAATGTATTGCGATTGGTTGAGATGAAGTTACGAAGAACCCTTCTTCGTGAAGATGGTATTAGTGTAGAAGAGGAATCATTTGCATGCTTTATCGTATATGTTATGGTTCAGAAATATGAAGATAAGTTAGATACTGTTGTAACACTAACACATAATGATGATAATAGCGATGATAATGACGAACAACTCATTGCAAGCGGTAGTGCTACAGTAAGTGCGGGAAGAGGCGATGGAAGCAGTGGCAGTGAATACCAACAGTCTTCCTAGAAGAAGGTTAAAGTTGCAACAATCATCATGGCTTTTGATGACAATTCCCTAGACTACATGTACGATGATTATTACGCTAGTTCTAGTTAAGAAATCTGGAATACGTATGGCGTCTACAATTATATCTACAGTGCTATCTAGAGCATGGTTGCAGAGCTGTGCATAAAAACGACACCTACCAGCACATTGAGGTGTACGTAGAGATCCTGTACCCAAACGTTCATACAGATATGTTTGTTCGAGCCCATGTACTTTCCTTGTCAGATGAAAGACTAAGGTGTTATTCGCAATGAAATTTCCTGCTGTCGAAAAGTTATCTTAAATGGCCCACTGTTGGTGTTAAGAACCTAAAAATGGAATTAATATGAGGATACAGAAGATTAAGCAGCAGCGGTTAGAGGATAAACGCAAGACCGTAGAGAAATATGTAGGGGAACGATAGATACCGCCTACAGGGAAGTAGAAGAGACGTTTGAAGACAAGAAAAAATGTCGTATGAATATCAAGAGCTGATATAGAAGACCAGTTCTGAACAAAGAAGAGAAAGTAGAAATGTTGAAGGAATATACACAGGGTGTGTACAATTGATGAAAGCAGAGATGGAAACGAAAGAGGAGATACAACACTGCAGGAAGAATCTGACAGAGAAGTACAAGAACTGCGTCGAAAAGATGCGAATGAAGTACTTGATATTCCGTGAGAGTTGCTGATATCCTTGGGAGAGCCAGTTATGACGAAATTGTTCTTTTTTTTCCTTCAAATTTTTTTTGTAAGCGCGGTGCGATAAGGAGGAGAACCCACGCTCAAGTTCTTGTTCGAGCTACTCGTTATACACTACTGGCAATTAAAATTGCTACAGCAAGAAGAAATGCAGATGATAAACGAGTATTAATTGGACAAATTTATTATACTATAACTGACATGTGATTATATTTTCAGGCAATTTGGGCGCATACATTCTGATAAATCAGTATCCAGGACAATCACCTCTGGCCGTAATAATGGCTTTGATACGTCTGAGCATTGAGTCGAGCAGAGCTTGGATGGCGTGTACATGTACAGATGCCCATGCAGCTTCAACACGATACCACAGTTCATCAAGAGTAGTGACTGGCGTATTGTGACGAGCCAGTTGCTCGGCCATCATTGACCAGACGTTTTCAGTTGGTGATACATCTGGATAATGTGTTAACCAGGGCAGCAGTCGAACATTTTCCGTATCCAGAAAGGCCCGTACAGGACTTGCAAGATGCGGTGGTGCTTTATCTTTCTGAAATGTAGGGATCGAATGAAGCGTACAGCCATGGGTGGTAACACATCTGAAATGTGACGGCCACTGTTCAAAGTGACAACAGATGACCCAGACGTGTAACCAATGGCACCCTATACGATCACGCCGGGTGATACGCCAGTATGGCGATGACGAATACACGCTTCCAATGTGCGTTCACCGCGATGTCAACAAACAGGGATGCGACCATCATGATGCTGTAAACAGAACCTGGATTCATCCACAAAAAAGACTTTTTCCATTCGTGCACCCAGGTTGGTCATTGCGTATACCATCGCAGGCACTCCTGTCTGTGATGCAGCGTCAAGGGTAACCGCAGCCACGGTCTCCGATCTGATAGTCCATGCTGCTGCAAACGTCGTCGAACTGTTCGTGTAGATGGTTGTTGTCTTGCAAACGTCCCCATCTGTTGACTCAGGGATCGAGACGTGGCTGCACGATCCGTTACAGCCATGCGGATAAGATGCCTGTCATCTCGACTGCTAGTGATACGAGGCCGTTGGGATCCAGCACGGCGTTCCGTATTGCCCTCCTGAACCCACCGATTCCATATTCTGCCAACAGTCATTGGATCGCGACCAACGCTAGCAGCAATGTCGCGATACGATAAACCGCAATCGC
The DNA here is from genome assembly GCA_026315105.1 of Locusta migratoria. Classification (NCBI taxonomy): domain Eukaryota; kingdom Metazoa; phylum Arthropoda; class Insecta; order Orthoptera; family Acrididae; genus Locusta; species Locusta migratoria. Next base: position 21,191,686 of record CM048754.1, read on the forward strand.
GATAGGTTACAATCCGATTTCTATCATCACCATCTACATCTACATAGATACTCTGCAAATCACTGTAAAGTGCCTGGCAGAGGGTTCATTAACCACTTTCATAACTTTTCTCTACCGTTCCATTCTCTAATGCGCGCGGGAAGAAAGAACACGTAAATCGTTCCGTTTTCGATCTGATTTCTCTTATTTTATGGGGATGGTCATGTCTCCCTAAGTAGGTGGGTGCTAGCAAAATATTTTCACATACAGAACTAGAAGTCGGCGATTAAAACTTCGCAAACAGATCACGCCGCAATGAATAACGTCTTTCTTTTATTGATTTCCACCCCAATTCGTGCAACATTTCCGTGACGCTTTCCCCCCGTAACGCGATAAAACAAAACGAGCTGCCCTTCTCTGAACCTTCTCAATATCAAGGGCAAGGGGCAACAGTACTCCAGGAGAGGACGCACAAGCGTGATGTAGGCAGTCTCTTTGGTGGAGCTGGTGCATCTTCGAAGCGTTCTGCCAATGAAACGTAACCTTTGGTTCGCCTTCCCCACAATATGTTCTATGTGTTCTCTCCAGTCAAAGTTGTTCGTAATTGTAACTCCTAGGTATTTGGTAGAATCTAGGACCTTAAGGTTTGACTGATTTATCGCGTAATTAAAGTTCAGCGGATTTCTTTTAGTCAGAAACGTGATGGTACGCATTTCTCCTCCTTACACGAAGCATCACAACAACGTTGCACCAGGCAACGCCGGTCAACTGCTGTTTGTGTATGAGAAATCGGTTGGAAACTTTCCTCGTGTCAGCACGTTGTAGGTGTCGCCACCGACGTCAACCTGTGATAGTCCTGTCCTGTGGCCACTTCATATTTCTGGCCGCTGGCCGTTTCTTTGCTAACATCGTACGTGTCTTAAATACGGAAGAACGACAGAAGTGCAATATATGTTGAAATGTGGGGTGGGGAGCAGTAGCATATGGCGCAGTAGGTGCTGGTTCCCGTGGGAAAGCCCGCCTATGTTACTGGTGCTCTCCTCGCATTGGCTGCTGCATTTCGCGTCACGTAATTTCTTTTGAAATTAGTTTTGTTTATTATATACTAAATATTAATTATTCAGAGCTGAGAATTTCTAATAAATGTCTCTCAAGGACAGGCCAGGTATTGACAATTTAAAAAGTCTAAGGTGCCTTCTCTTATTGTAACAAGAAAAGAGCAATTTTTCAGAAGGCGCGCGACGGCCATGTTTTGGCGCTAAATAGAGCGTCAGGTGCCCTCTAGCAAGGAGTAATATATATATATATATATATATATATATATATATATATATATATGTCTGTGCCTCTAGTCTCGCAACGCGCCGCAGTTTCAGTCTCGAGCTGACCACTATACGCGCCGGACCGCGCCGGTCATGAGTAAGGTTTTGTGTAATAGTGAAAACAGTCGAGGTCTCAACATGAGCTATGGGCAGCATATGCCGGGTCGTATTAACAATAGTTGCTCATTTTTTTATTATTTATTTAATAAATGGCATCCCTGACAATTAAAAATCTCGCGAGTCGCTTATTATGCTTCCCATCATACAGAACGTATTTTAGCCTCACTTGTATGCTGTAGAAGAACCAACGACCTGTGTGCTGTCTTCTGCGCTGGGGACACAACTATAGAAGACAACAGCTTAGTCAGAACTCTATGCTTCCCGTAAAGACTTGGACAGCAACTACGGCACCTCGTGCGTACTGTAGGGCGGTACAAACGCACACTGCTACGCAACAGCATCCGCAAGGATGTGGAGGTTTTAGGGGACTTGTGGGAGGAAGCAGTACTAACTTCTCCATCCGCAAATAAAACCGTAGGAAGCTTGTGAACCTTGTGTGAATGCTCTGAAAAGCTAATCATATGCGTATCACAGCGTCTTGTTCCTGTCGGTTAAATTTCGCGCCTGTAGCACGTCATCTTCGTGGTGTAGCAAATTTAATGGCCAGGAGTGTATTATTGAAATCTCTTAACTTCGCAAACAGATCACGCCGCAATGAATGACGTCTTTCTTTTAATGATTTCCACCCCAATTCGTGCAACATTTCCGTGACACTTCCCCCCCCCCCCCCCCCCCGTAACGTGACAAAACAAAACGAGCTGCCCTTCTCTGAACGTTCTCAATGTCTTCCGTCAGTCCCACCTGGTGAAGGTCCCACAAGGGGCAACAGTACTCCAGGAGAGGACGCACAAGTGTGATGTAGGCAGTCTCTTTGGTGGAGCTGTTGCATCTTCGAAGCGTTCTGCCAATGATACATATTTTCTGTGTGTTCTCTCTGGTCTAAGTTGTTCATTATTGTAACTCCTAGGTATTTGGTAGATTTTACGACCTTAAGGTTTGACGGATTTATCGTGTAATTGAAGTTCAGCGCATTTATTTTAGTTGTCATGTATTACTTCACACTTTTCATTATTGTCAATTGCCAATTTTTGCACCATGCAGAAATTTGGCTAAATCGCTTTGCAGTTGCTTCTGATCCTCAATTGACTTCACTAACCGATAAACGACAGCATCATCCGTTAACAGTCCAAGGGAGATATTCAGATTGTCTCCAAAATCGTTTATAAACACGAGGAAGAGTAATGGACCTATAACGCTTCCCTGTGGAACGCCAGATATCACTTCTGTTTTACTCGATGACTTACCGTCAATTACAACGAACTGTGTTCTTTCTGATAGGAAATAGTGAATCCAATCGCACAATTGGGGAGATATTCCATAAGCACGCAATTTCATAAGAAGCCGCTTGTCGGGTGCAGTGTCAAAAGCCTTCCTGAAATCCAGAAATATGGAATCGATTTGAGATCCCTTGTCGATGGCATTTAATACTTCATGTGAATAAAGGGCAAGCTGTGTTTCGCAAAAGTGATACTTTCTGAATCCATGTTGACTACTGGTTAATAGGTCGTTCTCTTCGAGTTAGTTCATTATGTTCGAACAAAGTATACGTTCCAAAATCGTACTGCAAATCGACGTCAATGAGATAGGCCTGTAATTTTGGGGATCACTCCTATAGCCTTTCTTGAATATTGGAGTAACTACAATCTGACCTTTATCGAAGTCGGAAACGTGTTGGTACGCATTTCTCCTCCTTACACGAGGCATCACAACAACGTTTCACCAGGCAACGCCGGTCAACCGCTGTTTGTGTATGAGAAATCGGTTGGAGACTTTCCTCATGTCAGCACGTTGTAGGTGTCGCCGCCGGCGCCAGCCTTGTGTGAATGCTCTGATAAGCTGATCATTTGCGTATCACAGCGTCTTGTTCCTGTCGGTTTAATTTCGCGCCTGTAGCACGTCACCTTGGTGGTGTAGCAGCTTTAATGGCCAGGAGTGTAGTTTGTTCAAATGTTCAAATGTTTGTTAAGCTTATGGGACTTAACTACGGGGTCATCAGTCCCTAAACTTACAAACTACTTATTTACTACCTTATACTAAGGACTGCACAAATATCCATGCCCGAGGGGGGATTCGAACCCCCGACCGTAGTGGCCGTACAGACCGTGACTGAAGCGCCTCAGTCCCCTCGGCCACCGCGGCCGGCTTTCCTTTAGTCGGAAACGTGATGGTACGCATTTCTCCTCCTTACACGAGGCATCACAACAACGCTTCGCCAGGAACGTTGGTCAGTGTTTGTGTATGAGAAATCGGTTGGAAACTTTCCTCGTGTCAGCACGTTGTATCTGTCGCCACCGGCGCCAGCCTTGTGTGAATGCTCTGATAAGTTGATCATTTGCGTATCACAGCGTCTTGTTCCTGTCGGTTAAATTTCGCGTCTATAGCACGTCATCTTCGTGGCGTAGGAATTTTAATGGCCAGGAGTGTAGAAGCACTGCAGAGTTTGTTCAAGGTTAAAATATTACAGGTGGAGTAAGTAAGGAACCACACTCTATCGTATCCGGTCGCTAGACTGCCAACAGTCATTGGATCGCGACCAACGCGAGCAGCAATGTCGCGATACGATACACCCCAATCGCGATAGGCTACAATCCGACCTCTATCAAAGTCGGAAACGTGATGGTACGCATTTCTCCTCCTTTCACGAGCCATCACAACAACGTTTCACCAAGCAACGCCGGTCAACTGCTGTTTGTGTATGAGAAATCGGTTGGAAACTTTTCTCGTGTCAGCACGTTGTAGGTGTCGCCACCGGCGCCAGCCTTGTGTGAATGCCCTGATAAGCTGATCATTTGCGTATCACAGCGTCTTGTTCCTGTCGGTTGAATTTCGCGCCTGTAGCACGTCACCTTGGTGGTGTAGCAGCTTTAATGTCCAGGAGTGCAGTTTGGGGATCGGTATGAGGGAAAGCGGCTGGAGAGCCTGCGCAGTTGGAGTGCGACCGTAGGTGTGGGGCAGAGGGCCACTTGGGCAGCAATTAGCGGCGCGATTGGCGGCTTCCTCGGCCAGCGGTGAGTCCATCACGTTCTCGTTCTCCACTCTGCCGCCTCTTCTCACGTGGACGCTCCAGTCGGCCTGCAGGTCTGCGCCTCGCTGCACGGGACTCTCTGGCGACAGCGACTCCGACGTGACCGTCGGATGAACGCGAGGGTCTGGTGCTAGTAGGGAGGTCTCGTCTTCTGTGAGTAATGCCACAGTCTATACATACATATTACCAATTGCAAAGCATTGCCGGGTCGACTAGATAACACAACAACCAAGTCATTACTTAACATGTTTTAAATCTAATTTTTCGTCGCATTTTTCCATATTTTATCACCGCTTAAATCTTCCCAGCCGGCCGCGGAGGCCGAGGAGACTGAGGCGCTTCAGTCACGGTCTGCACGGCCACTACGGTCGGGGGTTCGAATCCATCCTCGGGCATGGATATTTGTGCCGTCCTTAGGATAAGCTAGTTGAAAAGTAGTTTGTAAGTTCAGGGACTGATGGCCCCGTAGTTAAGTCCCATAAGCTATATAAAACATTTGAATATTTGGAACAGCGAGAGGACGCGAGAGCGCGCAGAATCGCGTGGTTCCCTTCTGCCAGTTGCCGTCATTTCGAGCTGAGATGCAGCTCAGCTGTAATTTTAGTAGCGGTAGCAAAAGCCAAACGAGCGGACGAACTAAAAAGAGCGACCTACTTCGCGGCCGAGATGCGAATTAAGAGGAGAGCTACCGGTCGCCAACTAAATATGCACGTTAGGTCGCGAACTAAAGTATGCGTGATAGGTCTCGAACTAAAAGATGCGCGATAGGTCGCGAACTAAACGATACCCGAATGCGCGATAGGTCGCGAACTGAAATATGCGTGATAGGTCGCGAGCTAAAATAAGCGTGATAGGTCGCGAGCTATAAGATGCGCGATAGGTCGCGAACTAAAGGATGCGCGATAGGTCGCGAACTAAGAGATGCGCGATATGTCGCGAACTAAAAGATGCGCGATAGGTCGCGAACTAAAAGATGCGTGATAGGTCACGACTGCTGTGAGTAATGCCACAGTCTACCATATACAGTCGCGACACTCACTGCTGTAAAAGTTGTCACCATGTGACAGTTGCTGCGACACTAGCGCTCCTGGTGGTGGGCAAGCTGCCGAAGTAGAGATGTTTGTTTATAATCGCTTCTGTACGTAATTAAAGAAAGACTTACTATAAGTATACTGCGCTCACGAAATGCTAGGTTCGCGTTTACGTGGCCTGGTTATTACTAGCGCGATCATCGTGTAAACTGGGTTTAATCGCTGGGGCCAGTGACACCCTGTCTGCTAACAGTAACGCCAGCGCGAGTGATTCCTGATAACAACACGATTGTGTAGGATGTGATTCCTTAAAGCCCTTTCCGCACGAGAAGTGAGAGACAGCTTACGAGATTACCCATGATGCACCGGTCACGCCGTCCGCGTACAGTGTAGTAGTCTTGTGTAGATCGCGAACGAACTAGTTCGGCAAAGCGCTCCCTCAGTCGAACTACGCGAACTAGTTCACAGATTCCTCGCCTCTTAGTTCATCCGCTCCTTTTCCGGAGACTGACGGAGAACAGCGAGAGCCGGCCGCGGTGGCCGAGTGGACTGAGGCGCTTCAGTCACGGTCTGCACGGCCACTGCGATCGGGGTTGCGAATCCCCCTCGGGAATGTATATTTGTGTCGTCCTTAGTGTTAGCTAGCTCTTAAGTAGTTCGTAAGTTTAGGGACTGATGACCCCGTAGTTAAGTCCCATAAGCTATACAAACTTTTGAACATATGGAACAGCGAGAGGACGCAAGAGCGCGCTGAATCGCGTGAGATAGAGCTCAGCTGTAGTTTTAGTAGTGATAACAAAATCCGAAACGAGCGGACGAACTAACAAGAGCGACCTACTTCGCGGCCGAGCTGTGAACTAAAAGGAGAGCTACCGGTCGCGAACTAAAATATGCGCGATAGGTCGCGAACTAAAATACGGGCGATAGGTCGCGAACTAAAGATGCACGGTAGGTCGCGAACTAAAATTTGCGTGATAGGTCGCGAGCTAAAATATGTGCGATAGTTCGCGAACTAAAAGATGCGTGATAGGTAGCCAACTAAAACATGCGCGATAGTTCCCCAACTAAAGTATGCGCGATAGGTCGCGAACTAAAATACGGGCGATAGGTCGCGAACTAAAGATGCACGGTAGGTCGCGAACTAAAATTTGCGTGATAGGTCGCGAGCTAAAATATGTGCGATAGTTCGCGAACTAAAAGATGCGTGATAGGTAGCCAACTAAAACATGCGCGATAGTTCCCCAACTAAAGTATGCGTGATAGGTCGCGTACTAAAAAAACGGGCGATAGGTCGCGACAGAATTATAAATCACGTGTTTGCCTCCTGCTGATGAGAGCTATTTCGAGGTTAGTGTCTCCCAGGTAGATTACATAGTTCAGTGCTACAAAATTTCTACTTTGAAGTATTCTGCACTTTTCAATATCTCGTGCCAGCGACTCCGACGTGAGCGTCGGATGAACGCGAGGGGGTCTGGTGCAAGTAGGTTGGTCTCGCCTGCTGTGAGTAATGCCACAGTCTATACATAGATATTAGCAATTGCAAAGCATTGCCGGGTCGACTAGATAACACAACAACCAAGTCATTACTTTACATTGCCCCCTACTTAGCTTGCATCTATAGCGAATCTTTAATTCAGCGCGAAGTTCCTAGTGATTGGAAAAAGGCGCAGGTGACTCCCGTGTATAAGAAAGGAAAGAGAACTGACCCATACAATTACAGGCCAATATCGTTGACATCGGTTTCATGTACAATTTTGGAGCATATTCTCAGTTCGAATATAGTAAATTTCCTTGACACGGAAAAGCTTCTTTCCATGAATCAGCACGGGTTTAGGAAACATCGTTCATGTGAAACTCAGCTTGCCCTTTTCTCAGATGACATCTTGCGAGCCATGGACGAAGGGCAACAGGCGGATTGTGTTTTTCTCGACTTCAAAAAGGCGTTCGACGCGGTGCCACACTGCAGACTGCTAACGAAGATACGAGCTTATGGAATAGGTTCACAGATTTGTGACTGGCTGGAAGACTTCCTAAGTAATAGAATGCAGAACGTTGTTCTCGACGGCGAGTGTTCATCAGAGACGAGTGTATCGTCAGGCGTGCCCCAGGGGAGTGTGATAGGACCGCTATTATTTTCTATCTATATAAATGATCTGATGGACACAGTAAGTTGTAATTTGCGTCTGTTTGCTGATGATGCTGTGGTGTACGGGAGGGTGTCGTCTGTAACTGACTGTAATAGCATATAGGTTGACTTAGACAAAATTTCTAGTTGGTGCGAAGAATGGCAGCTAGCTCTCAATGTAGAAAAATGTAAGGTGATGCGCATGAGTAGAAAAGACAATCCTATAATGTTCGAATACAGCATTAGTAGTGAGCTTCTTGATGCTGTCGCGTCGTTCAAATATCTAGGCGTAACATTGCAGAGCGATATGAAATGGAACGAGCATGTAAGGACAGTTGTGAGTAAGGCGGACAGCCGACTTCGGTTTATTGGGAGGATTTTGGGAAGATGTACTTCACCTGTAAAGGAGACCGCGTATAAAACGCTTGTACGACCACGTCTTGAGTATTGCTCAAGTATTTGGGACCCGCAGCAGATCGGTCTGAAGGTAGACATAGAGGCGGTTCAGAGGCGAGCAGCTAGATTTGTTACCGGTAGGTTCGACCAATGCGCGAGTGTCACGGAAATGCTGCGGCAACTCAATTGGGGATCGCTGGAGGAAAGACGACGTTCGTTTCGTGAATTTCTGTTGAGGAAATTTAGAGGGCCGGAATATGAAGCTGAGTGTAGTACGATCTTGCTGCCGCCTACTTACATTTCGCGTAAAGATCACAAAGACAAGGTAAGAGAAATTAGTGCTCGTACGGAGGCATATAGGCTTTCTTTCTTTCCTCGTTCAATTTGGGAGTGGAATAGGAAAGGAAATGGCTAGTAGTGCTACAGTGTACCCTCCGCCACGCACCTTACGGTGAATTGCGGAGTATGTATGTAGATGTAGATGTTTTAAATCTAAATTTTCGTCGCATTTTTTCCATATTTGATCACCGCTTAAATCCTCCCAGAACTTCCACGAACGTGACACGAACATTATCCTGCACATGTGTGAGTGATATGCCGCACTCTTTCCTCCCACTATTTGAGCCGATACTCAGACTATCTGATGATGTCTTTATAAAGCTACTGGGTCTAAAATGCATTTTATTTGAATTAATGTGGTTTATATTAAGAGGTATATGATGCGCAGTTCACCGGCTGATCTGGTAAATAAATAAATAGCCGGGCAAGGCAGGGTTATCAGGAAGTGTTTGTATATTCATGGGACTTAACCATTGTGGTTATAAAGCGGAATTCCTGCTCTGTTCCACTCCACAGATGCCGGACGTATCACTCCGACATAGCAAGCAATTTCGGTAAGGACGCGGCAGTTTCCACACATAAACATGAGAACCACACAACGAATTCCCTTCTGCGCATGCGCACCCACTTCGCTAATAGCAAATTTGGCACCTGTCCTAAAGCGTACTACTGTAGCTAGTACGAAACGCCGTCTGTGCTCAGTAAGTGCTACTAGTTCCGCGTTTACGTCGCTAGGTGGCACTCAACGTGATCTGTTCATTACTAGCGCGATCATCGTGTAAACTGGGCTTATTCGCTGGCGCCACTGCCACCCTGTCTGCTAACAGTAACGCCAGCGCGAGTGATTCCTGATAACGACACGATTGTGTACGATGTGATTCCTTAAAGCCCTTTCTACACGGGAAGTGAGAGACAGCTTACGAGATTACCCATGATGCACCGGTCACACCGTCCGCGTATAGTGTAGTAGTCGTGTGTAGATCGCGAACGAACTAGTTCGGCAAAGTGCTCCGACAGGCGAACTACGCGAACTAGTTCGCAGATGTCTCGCCTCTTCGTTCGTCCGCTCCTTTTCCGGAGACTGACGGAGAACAGCGAGAGCCGGCCGCGGTGGCCGAGGGGACTGCGGCGCTTCAATCACGGTCTGCACGGCCACTACGGTCGAGGGTTCGAATCCCCCCTCGGGCATGAACATTTGTTCCGTCCTTAGTGTTAGCTAGTTCGAGTCCCCCGTTCCGGCACATAATTTTAATCTGCCAGGAAGTTTCATATCAGCGCACACTCCGCTGCAGAGTGAAAGTTTCATCCTGGAAACTTCCCTTAGGCTGTAGCTAAGCCATGTCTCCACCATATACTTTCTTCCAGGAGTGCTAGTCTTGCATGGTTCGCAGGAGAGCTTCTGTGAAGTTTGGAAAGTAGGAGGCGAGGTACTGGCGGAAGTAAAATTGTGAGGCGGCATCGTGAGTCGTGTCGGGATAGCTCAGTCGGTATTGCGCTTGCCCGCGAAAGGCAAAGGTCCCAGGTTCGAGTCCCAGTTCCGGCACACAATTTTAATCTGCAAGGAAGTTTCATATTAGCGCACACTTCGCTGCAGAGTGAAAGTTTCATTCTACTTCATAAGTAGTTGGTAAGTTTAGGGACTCATGACCTCGTAGTTAAGTATCATAAGCTATACAAACATTTGAACGTTTGGAACACCGAGAGGACGCGAGAGCGCGCAGAATCGCGTGATTCCCTTCTGCCAGTTGCCGTCATTTCGAGCTGAGATGCAGCTCAGCTGTAGTTTTAGTAGCGGTAGCAAAAGCCAAAACGAGCGGACGAACTAAAAAGAGCTACCTATTTCGCGGCCGAGCGGCGAACTAAAAGGAGACCTACCGGTCGCGAACTACAATATGCGCGGTAGGTCGCGAACTAAATTATGCGCGATAGGTCGCGAACTAAAATATGCGCGATAGGTCGCGAACTAAAAGATACGTGAAAGGTCGCGAACTACAAGATGCATGATAGGTCGCGAACTAAAACATGCCCGAAAGGTCGCGAACTACAAGATGCGTGATAGGTTGCGAACTGAAACATGCATGAAAAGTCGGGAACTAAAACATGCGCGAAAGGTCACGCGAAAGGTCGCGAACTACAAGATGCGTGATAGGTCGCGAACTGAAAGATGCGCGATAGGTCGCGAACTACAAGATGCGTGATAGGTCGCGAACTGAAAGATGCGCGATAGGTCGAACTAAAACATGCGTGAAAGGTTGCGAACTACAAGATGCATAATAGGTCGCGAACTAAAACATGCGAGAAAGGTCGCGAACTACAAGATGCGTGATAGTTCGCGAACTAAAACATGCGCGAACGGTCGCGAACTAAAACATGCGCGAAAGGTCGCGAACTACAAGATTCGTGATAGGTCGCGAACTAAAATACGGGCGATAGGTCGCGACAGAATTATAAATCACGTGTTTGCCTTCTGCTGATGAGAGCTACTTTGAGTTTAGTGTCTCCCTGGTCGATTACATAGTTCAGTGCTACAAAATTCCTACTTTGAAGTATTCTGCGCTTTTCAATATCTGGCGCCAGCGACTCCGACGTGACCGTGAGTGATTGCTGATAACGACACGATTGTGTACGATGTCATTCCTTAAAGCCCTTTCTACACGGGAAGTGAGACCTTATGACAGTGCTTTCCAAACTTTCCCTAAAAAGAGTGGAGCCCCTCCATGCTCGCACTAGCATGGTGACCAACTCAATAGTTCTACTGTCACCTCTGCATGTGTTAATGTCTTTAATGCGGGAGTCACAGGAGCGGGTACTGTGATGTGTGCCGCACGTGTGGGTAAGATTACCCATTAATACGGTCCATCTGGATGATAGAAGTGGCTCAAAAATCAAATGTTCAAATGTTTGTAAAGCTTATGGGACTTAACTACGGGGTCATCAGTCCCTAAACTTACAAACTACTTATGAACTAGCTAAGACTAAGGACGGCACAAATATCCATGCCCGAGGGGGGATTCGAACCCCCGACCGTAGCAGCCGTGCAGACCGTGACTGATGCGCCTCAGTCCCCTCGGCCACCGCGGCCGGCTGGGCGTCATTGTCGTCGTTGAAATGGGAAGTTATAAAACATGCTATCACACTGCGTCGTCACAAAAATAAAATTATTGAAATAAAAATTTTGAATACGTCAGTGTTAAATTCACGGGCACAAACGATCCCATGCATAAAGACATAGCTTCAACGGCAAGTGAACACATCTGTTTTTATGAAACGAGATCATCTCAGGTGTGATTTATTTAGACGATTAGGGTATTTAGATGATGCTACCTAGCCGAATTCCCGAGATATTTTCAAGAGATTGTTGCTAGATATTAAGGAACATTTGTATCAAGTTTTGTTCAAATCGGTCCAGTAGTTTAGGAGACGTGGAACATACATACATACACACATATAGGCTATTTTATAAGATGTAAGATACTGTAATCGTGGATTAATTTCGAACTGCAATGTTTGATGGACGAAACTAATTTATGAGTGCGTGTGATACTTTTTGTGCCTCTCATGAACAATAAAATGTTCAAATGTTTGTATAGTCTATGGGACTTAACTACGGGGACAGCAGTCCCTAAACTTACAAACTACTTATGAACTACTTACGAACTAGGAAGGCACAATTATCCATGCCCGAGAGGGGATTCGAACCCCCGACCGTAGCGGCCGTGCAGACCGTGACTGAAGCGCCTCAGTCTCCTCGGCCACCGCGGCCGTCTAGAAGTGGCCTGAAGCTTTTGAAACAAGAGCGGTTTTTAAGGGCAGAGGGAAAAAAAGTACCAAGGCAAGTGCCAAGGGGAAAAAAACCTCTGCAATAGTCAGGAGCGGGTAGTAAGAGCAGTAGCGGATTCTTGCTATCTGCGACAGATCATGCAAGGGTGTGGTTATGTTAGTTTTGGGTATCGTGCAATCTCGGTACCATTTTCATTGCGCGTTTGTCATAAGTTTGTCAATCCGGTTTGATGAGTGGCCCCTCTGGGATGTCTCCTGGTCCATCATCAGCGGCGGCTGGCTGCGACAATCAAGATTGACAGGCAAGTGGTCGATGTTTGAGATCGGCCTCTAAGTGTGTGGGTTAGTGTGCGATTTGTTTGCGTTTTGTGTTTGTTCACGTTCCCTGCGACTGCCGGTTTGTCGGCGGTGGTAGCCCATCTGGCATTGCCAGTCAGTTGTGCTGCGATGCAGTGGTTCGATGAACATTGATTTTGTTTGCGTCTATAAGGCTCACCATAGGTGTTGTCGGGCGCGGTGGTCTTGGTGTTAAGTGCTTGACTGGAAACCGAAAGGTCTCGGGTTCAAAACCCGGTCGGACCGCGGATATTTTTCAGTCTGTACTTTAACCCGTCCTTCACCTCTCAACGATGTGAGCAGTCGCCAGAAACGACACGTGGTTCGGATTCCACGTTATGCTGTAGGTCCCCTTTCCCCGGTTGGATAACTGGGGTAGGCTAGGGACACGCAAGTCGCCGAAGTGGCGTCCAATTGAAAGACTTGCACCAGGACAATGTGTCATACGAAATTATTATACCATAGGTGTTTATCTATTCCTGACAAAGAGTGTTTTTGGTCGGTTGTGCTTTCGCTCATGACGACACCCTTTTATAGCTTACAGTTTTGCGCGACACCCTTCTACTCATGTAAATACATATGGTAGAATTTAGATGGTTCTAGCGCGCGGGGGGGGGGGGGGCGGAAATAAAGTTTCGCTTAAATGTAGTTTGTAAACGAAACTGAAATCCTCGTACGCATTGACACGTTTAATGTTGATCCTGACTGCAGCAATTGCGTACACTCATCGCAACAAAAGGAAACATTAGTTACTACGGAGATGTACAACAGAGTAACAAATGTTTCAAATGTTTGTATAGTTTATGGGACTTAACTACGGGGTCATCTCTCCCTCAACTTACAAACTACTTATGAACGAACTAATACTAAGGACGTCACAAATATCCATGCCAGAGGGGGATCCGAACTCCCGACCGCAGTGACCGTGCAGACCGTGACTGGAGCGCCTCAGTCCCCTCGGCCACCGCGGCCGGCCATACAAGTTTGATTCGCTCGTGACATAAGTGATACCTTACGCATTGATATGTTTAATGTTGATCATGACTGCAGCAATTACGTACTCTCATCGCAAGAAAAGGAAACACTAGGAACTTCGGAGATGTACAACAGAGTAACACCGCAGACAACAACGCCTAACTCACACAGTAATACTTGCTTCTTCTACATGCGACCCAACTTCCGAAACACGAAAACTGAATTTCGGAAAAACGTTTTTTGCTGTCGTGTGTACATGTCAGGGCCAGATACGGGTTGGCTGGATCGATTGAAAACGGCATCTGGAAATTAGCTGCTCGGATTTCTGATTTAAACATTACGGTTGCTGTTCCCTTTCAGTTCAATATTATCACATTATTTTCAGAAATAAAGATGATGTATTTATGACAAGTGATGAGTTATTGTTTAATTTCTGTTGTTAGGTTTTTGCTTCACCACGACCTCGGAAGTCCCGACATATTCGCTAAAAATGGATAAATATTTGTGGCAAGTAAGAATATGAATGCCACTTGTGGTCCCAGAATCTGTTACATACAGGAATCTGAGGGGAAAGAAATATTAACCCATACCAGGGTTGGAACCAACGGTAACTGCATTTAAAATACTACTCTCCGTTAATCAACCGGCCATACTCCATACTAAACGTCGCGACTGAACAACTTGCCGCGGTGCAGTAGCCGAGCGGTCTAAAGCGTCTCGCTGCGGAGCGCACGGTTGTTCGCCGTGGAGGTTCGAGTCCTCCCTGGGGCATGGGTGTGTGTGTTTGTCCTCAGGTTAGTTTACCTAGGTTTAAGTAGTTTGTAAGCTACGGACTGATGACCACGCACTTTTGGTCCGATAGATTTACAGACATTTGAACATTTTTGATAACGACACCATTGCGTGCGATGTGATTCCTTAAAGCCCTTTCCACACGGTGAGTGATAGCTTACGAGATTACCCATGATGCACCGATCACGCCGTCCGCGTACAGTGTAGTAGTCGTGTGTAGTTCTCGAACGAACTAGTTAGGAAGAGCGGTCCCACAGGCGAACTACGCGAACTAGTTCGCAGATCTCTCTACTGTTAGTTCATCCGCTCCTTTTCCTGACGGAGAACAGCGAGAGCCGGCCGCGGTGGCCGAGGGGACTGCGGCGCGCCAGTCATGGTCTGCACGGCCACTACGGTCGGGGGTACGTTTTTTTTATTGTGGTTTTAGGGCGCACAACTACTAAGGTCATTAGCGCCCAAATCAAAACTGGCATGTACCCAAGGGTAATAAGACTATATAAAAACAGCTAAAAAACATTGAATAAAAAACAACAAAGGGAAGAGCTAAATGTCCCTTGACAAATTGGTCAAATTGATAAAATCCAATACTCCAGCAACAGCCCGCCCGTCATCAGCTAAAATTTCTTCCAATGTGTCCGGCAGATATAGTGCAAGCCAAACAGGAGTAAAAATTGGAAGACGACAATAAAACATGGCGTACCGACAGCGGGTGGCCACAGGAACATAACGGTGCGGGGTCACCAGTTAGCAAGTGGCGGTGGCTGAACCGGCAATGTCCGATCCGCAACCGGGCCAGGATGATCTCTTCTCGTCGCGAGCGGCGTGAGGAGGTCATCCGAGCCGCCGGGAGCGGTTTAATGGTCCGGAGCTTATTATCAGTAAGTGAAGACCACACATTATACCACGACGATATAAGGCGCCGCGAAAGAGCACCTTGAATATCATGCGATTGGACACAGTATGTATCCGGAGGTTCGAATCCCCCCTCGGGCATGAATATTTGTGTCGTCCTTAGTGTTAGCTAGTTCATAAGTAACTTCCTGGCAGATTAAAATTGTGTGCCGGAACCGGGACTCGAACCTGGGACCTTTGCCTTTCGCGGGCAAGCGCTCTACCGACTGAGCTATCCCGACACGACTCACGATGCCGCCTCACAACTTTACTTCCGCCAGTACCTCGCCTCCTACTTTCCAAACTTCACAGAAGCTCTCTTGCAAACACGCAAGACTAGCACTCCTGGAAGAAAGTATATGGTGGAGACATGGCTTAGCCATAGCCTAAGGGATGTTTCCAGAATGAAACTTTCACTCTGCAGCGTGTCGGGGTAGCTCAGTCGGTAGAGCGCTTGCCCGCGAAAGGCAAAGGTCCCAGCTTCGAGTCCCGGTTCCGGCACACAATTTTAATCTGCCAGGAAGTTTCATATCAGCGCACACTCCGCTGCAGAGTGAAAGTTTCATTCTGGAAACATCCCTTAGGCTGTGGCTAAGCCATGTCTCCACCATATCCTTTCTTCCAGGAGTGCTAGTCTTGCGTGTTTGCAAGAGAGCTTCTGTGAAGTTTGGAAAGTAGGAGGCGAGGTACTGGCGGAAGTAAAGTTGTGAGGCGGCATCGTGAGTCGTGTCGGGATAGCACAGTAGGTAGTGCGCTTGCCCGCGAAAGGCAAAGGTCCCAGCTTCGAGTCCCGGTTCCGGCACACAATTTTAATCTGCCAGGAAGTTTCATATCAGCGCACACTCCGCTGCAGAGTGAAAGTTTCATTCTGAGTTCATAAGTAGTGTGTAAGTTTAGCGACTGATGACCCCGTAGTTAAGTCCCATAAGCTTAACAAACATTTGAAAATTTGGAACAGCGAGAGCGCCCAGAATCGCGTGAGATGCAGCTCAGCTGTAGTTTCAGTAGCGGTAGGAAAACGCAAAACGAGCGCACGAACTAAAAAGAGCGACCGACTTCGCGGCCGAGCTGCGAACTAAAAGGTGAGCTACCGGTCGCCAACTAGAAATGCGCGATAAGTCGCGAACTGAAATATGCGCGATAGGTCGCGAACTAAAATTTGCGTGATAGGTCGCGAACTAAAATATGCGCGATATGTCGCGAACTAAAAGATACGCGATAGGTCGCGAACTAAAATTTGCGTGATAGGTCGCGAGCTAAAATATGTGCGATAGATCGCGAAATAATAGATGCGTGATAGGTAGCCAACTAAAACATGCGCGATAGTTCCCGACCTAAAGTATTCGTGATAGGTCGCGAACTAAAATATGCCCGATAGGTCGCGAACTAAAAGATGCTCGATAGGTCGAGAACTAAAATACGGGCTATAGGTCGCGAAGTAAAGTATGCGCGATAGATCGCGAACTAAAATTTGCGCGATAGGTGGCGAACAGAATTAAAAATCACTTGTTTGCCTTCTGCTGATGAGAGCCATTTCGAGGTTAGCGTCTCCCTGTTAGATTGCATCGTTACAAAATTTATGTTTTGAAGTATTCTGCACTCTGCAATATCTGACTAATAAATTCAATAATGCGAAGATATAGAGATAACCCTCAACTTAAACGTGAGAAATTATCCACAAACTGTTTCTTTTGGTTTGCGTGATATCGTTAGCGGCTCAAGCAGCAAGCGCATGAAGCAGCTAGGGGGGGGGGGACTTTCCCCTCCACCTGCACGCGCAGACCACGCCGCTCAGCCGTCACTGGGAGCGGACGAACTGAAAATGTTCAAATGTTTGTAAATCTATCGGACCGAACTGCGTGGTCATCAGTCCGTAACTTACAAACTACTTAAACCTAGGTAAACTAACCTAAGACCAAACACACACACACGCACACACACACACACACACACACACACACACACACACACACGCACCCATGCCCCAGGGAGGACTCGAACCTCCGACGACGAGCAACCGCGCACTCCGCAGCGAGGCGCCTTAGACCACTAGGCTACTCCACCGCGGCTCGAACTAAAAGAACGAACTAGTTCGTGGCTATTATGCGCAAGTCTACAGTGTAGATACGTCCACTTGCACAAGGTGCACGCATACGATCGCTAGTACACGGAACAGGGTGGATCCTATTCTCACGCGTGTGGAAGTGTTTCGCGCATGCGCAGACGACCGAATGGGGCACCCAGCTGACAAACGAAGCCAAGTCGCGAATTTGTTTGGGAATGTGAGCTTGTCTCCTGCTCACAGGAACGTAAGTTTTTGACTCAGCCGTAAGTCTTTTAGGAGGTGATACTGTAGAGGAAGCCTAAGGAAGTCCTTTCTGAAGGCATTTGTATGGAGTGTTGCCTTCTATGGGAGTGAAACATGGACGATAAGCAGTGTGGACAGAAAGAGGATAGAGGCTTTTGAAATGTGGTGCTACAGAAGAATGCTGAAGATTAGGTGGGTGGATCGCGTAACTAATGAGGAGGTACTGAACAGAATTGGGGAGAAAAGAAATTTCTGGCATACCTTAACTAAAAGAAGGGATAGATTGGTAGGACACATTCTTAGACATCAAGGAATTGTGAATTTAGCGTTGGAGGGAAGTGTGTGGGGTAAAAATCGCAGAGGGAGACCAAGAGACGCGTATAGTAAGCAGATTCAAGTGGATGTGGGTTGTCGTTCTTATGTGGAGATGAAGAGGCTTGCTCAGGATAGGGTATTGTGGAGAGCTGCATCAAACCAGTCTCCGGACTGAAGACCACAAGAACAACACTGTAGAGGAATTGCAGTAAATATTTAGTATAACCCGTGTACAATTTTTATTGAATGCAGAGATATAGCTGTTAATATGAAAAAAAAAAAAAAAAAAAAAAAAAAAAAAAAAAAAAAAAAAAAAAAAACGTAGAGCAAAGGTAAATCAAGAAATTTTCACTAATTTATCCGTCGGTTCTTGGTAGTACAACATCACACCTACTTAAAAAGTGGTATTTTGTGTATGTTCTACACGTACATTTCTACTTAATTACCCGGTTTTAGGCTTACTAGGACATATTGAGACTTTAATCTACGTCAAAAACCTGTTGATATTAAAGATGAAGCAATGAATGAAAATTTGTGGTACGGCCGGGAATCGAACCAGACCTCCATGCTTATTATGCAGACGTCTGACCGTTACACCGCTGCTCATGTAACGACTAAGGCGCCTCAGAATAGTCTAAGTACGACTTCCCTCCACATCACAAATTTCAATTCTCCTTCTGTGTTCCATAGATAATTCTCACTGCTGCCAAGGCTCTCCATGCAACGGAATAGCACCTCGGCAATGGACATAGTAGAACATTCCTGTTAAGATTATTATAAATATCAATTTAAATATAGATTGAGAAACGCTGAGACGGTTTTTCGTCTCGAATATGTCCATGACATTAAAGATATACGTGAAGCATGGAGGTCCAGTTTCGATTCCCGGCCGCACTACAAATTTTAATTCATTGTTTCACGTTTATCTTTAATGTCATTGACATATTCGAAACGAGAAACCTTGTCAGAGTTTCTCAATATATATTTAAAAAGTCAATATGGTGATCTGCCAAGAACCGACGAAAGAATCAGTCAAACTATCCAAATCAGTTTCTTGTACATACCAAGAGCTGTATCTCTGTACCCAGTAAAAATTGGACACAGGTTATATGAAATTTTAACTGCAAATCGTCTTTATTGCCATCTTCTAAAATATTTGCTATTTTTTCTGAAACATGCTGCAGTTAACAAATGAAGTATTTAGTCTTGGTGAGCATCATTTGAAGCTTAATCAAAGTGAAAGGTCTGTGGGGACACGACAAATTACTATTTGTATTTTCTGAACTGTATTAAGCTAATTGGTGTTCTCTGCTTCTACTTCTACTGCGCGATCTTTACTCGACTGCGAGTGTTTCGAAGCATTTTAATCTCATTTTCCAATTTATCAATTCTCACGAGATGATCTTGTACTGACAAAGAAGACGATGTTGACGGAATGGAATAGGTGGAAGCAATTTGAACCTCGTCAACAGCGTTTAATTCGAACATACGATCTGCCATTTGAGCAATCTTGTCCACTGTTTCGTCAGATATAACTAAAATGCTTCGAATACTAGTTGGAAGTTTGTCAAGCCAAAGTGTTTTTAGGATCTTTTCTGATACATTTGTACCTGCATAGCTCCTCATTTTTCTTAATAATTGGGTAGGTTTCATGTCGCCAAGTTCTAAGCCACTCAAAAGTTTTTTTTTTTTTTTAATTTGGCGCTCTTCACTTTCTCTGAATATGTTCAGTAGACGTTCTTTTGCGAGAGAATATTTGTTGTTCTCGTTACTCGTAACTAGATCCCATATATTTTCAACAAATTTTGCTCCAGCTGAGCGAGTAAATAGTTAAATTTAGTCGCCTCCGTAACAATACCAGCGATCGTAAATTGCGCTTCGGCTTGACAAAACCAGATGTCCGGCTTTTCCGTCCGAAACGGCGGCAGCTTAACGCTTACCTTATCAATTTCCACTTTACTGCTACATTCAGAACGATTCCCTTGATTACCGTTTGCTTCTCCGGTCGACATCTAGCGTATTGTTGGACACAGAATACGTCGAACTCAAGTTACGGAAATCGCGTCGAAAATTACGCCGAAAAATTTCGTCGCAACTGTCGTCTTGTCGATCACGTCGGGGCCACCAATTTTGTAGCACACGGTTCATTAAACATTAAATTTAACATTTATTTTTCCACACATTTATTTACTTCTATCTTGCACATCACACATCCTTCGGCTTGACAAAACCAGATGTCCGGCTTTTCCGTCCGAAACGGCGGTAGCTTAACGCTTACCTTATCAATTTCCACTTTACTGCTACATTCAGAACGATTCCCTTGATTACCGTTTGCTTCTCCGGTCGACATCTAGCGTATTGTTGGACACAGAATACGTCGAACTCAAGTTACGGAAATCGCGTCGAAAATTACGCCGAAAAATTTCGTCGCAACTGTCGTCTTGTCGATCACGTCGGGGCCACCAATTTTGTAGCACACGGTTCATTAAACATTAAATTTAACACTTATTTTTCCATACATTTATTTACTTCTATCTTGCACATCACACATCATGGAAGCGTAATACAGTGACAAGAGAAGAACAGTATTTTGTACTCTTTTTTGTTAATGATCAAAGATAATAGCAGAGAATACCAATTAGCTTAATACATATCAGAAAATACAAATAGTAATTTGTCGTGTCTCCATAGGTCTATGTATCGACACCTGAGCTTGTTCATCAGATACATAGACGCCTCAAACCGCAGAGGCTGGAAGTATGTAATCGCATTTTATTATGTGGACGTTAACACATGTGAGCGACGTAGTTACGCATGAACTACACGGAAACAATTAGTACAGTTTCTTTTGTGTCCCAACTTCGTCGCCGCTTTTGTGTCCCAGCCTCGTCGTAGGTGCGGTGGCCGAGTGGAACGAGACCGACACAGGAACAAAGACAGCACGCTGGTGCAGGTACGGAGGGGAGCAGCCAGAAACTATAAACACTCGAGTAAATTAGAAAGAGATATATATTGCACAGAATGTAACAATACTTAACTTTTACATAGTACTGCAGAATGTTGATACATAGTTGTTAGAGGCCTGCCTAGTGCCTGTACGATAGCAAAGTCTTCACTGGTGCCTATCTGATTACGAAGGTCCTAACTGGTTGCTAACTCAGTCCCAAGTGAACGAATTTCAGTGGTGGCCACGAGCGGAGTTGCAGCAGAGGGCGCTCGTGGCTGTCGTCGTAAGAACGCCGCGCCGTGCGTGCATGGCGGCGCGCGGCGAAAGTAAGTGGCGCGCACTTTGGACTTGTGCGACACCACAGTTTCACAGTGGCAGTCTAAAACACAAATAAATATTTTAATCATCACAATATATCATGCAGTTTTGAAAAGTGATGTTAACGAGGCGATTCATTTGCTGCAAATTGACAACAAACGAAGTAGAAGCGTGAAGCAGACGACTCAACAAATGCGTACCGTTTTATCGCTTCTTTGTAGTTCGACGGTCTGTCTCAAGGGCTTAAGTTTTCCCTGCGGAAAGCGGCTGTCACACGGAGCGTTTTTGGGAACGTGTTCTTGCCAACCAGGGCGGCCATATTTGGCGACAAGTACCATTTTGTGCTATTTAAGTTAGAATTGAGCGATATTTCAGTAAGCTAATGCGACTATCGCCATTCTGACGATGTCTTACCTGAAAACCTGCGACTTTTGGGCGATTTAAGTATTTGATGTTTACTGTGGTTTTGCATTTAGGCTCATCATTTTAAATTTCAATTTAACACACATGTAGTTGACACACTACAAGCATTACTTCTACATCTGCAAATCACATTTAAGTGCCTGGCAGAGGGTTCATTAACCACCTTCATAACTTTTCTCTACCGTTCCATTCTCTAATAGCGCGCGGGAAGAAAGAACACCTAAATCGTTCCGTTTTCGATCTGATTTCTCTTATTTTATTGGGATGGTCATGTCTCCCTAGCTAGCAAAATATTTTCACATTCAGAACTAAAAGTCGGTGATTGAAACTTCGCAAACAGATCACGCCGCAATGAATAACGTCTTTCTTTTAACGATTTCCACCCCAATTCGTGCAACATTTCCGTGACGCTTTCCCCCCCGTAACGTGATAAAACAAAACGAGCTGCCCTTCTCTGGACCTTCTGAATATCTTCCGTCAGTCCCACCTGGTGAGGGTCCCACAAGGGGCAACAGTACTCCAAGAGAGGACGCACAAGTGTGATGTAGGCAGTCTCTTTGGTGGAGCTGGTGCATCGTCTAAGCGTTCTGCCAATGAAACGTAACCTTTGGTTCGCCTTCCCCACAATATTTTCTATGTGTTCTCTCCAGTCAAAGTTGTTCGTAATTGTAACTCCTAGGTATTTGGTAGAATTTATGACCTTAAGGTTTGACTGATTTATCGCGTAATTGAAGTTCAGCGGATTTCTTTTAGTGGTCATGTGTATTACTTCACACTTTTCTTTATTTAGTGTCAATTGCCAATTTTCGCAATTTTGTCTAAAAGTATTCTCGTTTATTAAACTGTGTAACGTTCTCGAAGTGTTTACGGCATGTACGCTTCTCCTAACATGTAAGTGTAATTGTTGTTGTTATGGTCTTCAGTCCGGAGACTGGTTTGATGCAGCTCTCCACAACACCCTATCCTGAGCAAGCCTCTTCGTCTCCTCATAAGAACGGCAACCCACATCCATCTGAATCTGCTTACTGTATCTATCTCTTGGTCTCTCTCTGCGATTTTTTACCCCCACACACTTGCCTCCAATGCTAAATTCACGATTCCTTGATGTCTAAGAATGTATCCTACCAATGGAAACTCTTCTTTTAGCCAAGGTATGCCGAAAATTCCTTTTTTCCGCCAATTCTGTTATACAATCTACCCACCTAACCTTCAGTATTCTTCTGTAACACCACATTTCAGAGGTCTGTATCTCTTTTCTGTCTAAACTATTTACCGTACAAGTTCCACTCCTGTAAAAGGCAACACACCACACAAATGCCATTAGAAAAGACTTACTTACACTAAATTATTTTCGATATTACCACATTTTTCTCCTTAAAAAACACTTTTCTTCCCATTGCCTTTCTACATCTTATATCCTCTGTATCTCGACTGTTTACTCATTGAAAACCGAGGTTTTAAAGACCGTTGCACATTGCTTCCTTACTGCAGTTTCGCCTTCAAAATGGCAGGGTGCTCTCCTGCCGAAATATCGGCCGTCGTCGATTTTAATACCTGGCAGCATACCAAAAAATGTTCAAATGTTTGTACAACTTATGGGACTTAACTACGGGGTCATCAGTCCCTAAGCTTACAAACTACTTATGAACTAGCTAAGACTAAGGACAGGGCAAATATCCATGCCCTAGGGGGGATTCGAACCCCCGACCGTAGTGGCCGTGCAGACCGTGACTGGAGCGCCTCAGTCTCCTCGGCCACCTCGGCCGGCGGCAGCATACCCGTAAGTTTTTCGAAGTTGTTATTCGCCAGGAGAAATTAAGGAATCACAATAAAGTGCGTCTTTTACTCTAAGAAAGGTACGAACAGTCCTGATCATAAAACTAATCCAACAAACTCATTCTTCAGAGGATGCGCACTTATACTTTCATAGCACTGAATACTGTACAGCATACGTCTATCAAATTAGCGTTTAAACCTCCGTAAGTGAGGAGTTTTCAAGTACCAAGTTTAGTGAGGTCGGTCTCCCAGACCATCAGAATAAAACAACTGAATTGACGTGGTATTTATTAATATTTCGGTTATAAACAAGGATACAATTGTCAATCAGTCTTTTTTTTATCTTAGTGATCAAATAATTAAAAGTATCTATTTACAAACAGGTAAATAAAATTCCGTCGTTTAAATATCCTTAGTTTACCTCCAGACTATATAATAAATTGGGAAAGTTTTGAACAAAATAGAGAAAATAGCAGTACGGTTACTAATAAAATAACACTTTACACTGTCTTTGCAAAAAGCTTCAATCGGCTGAAGACGTCTTTGATTTTTGATTTTATTTTATTTTATTTTTCAATTTGTGTCGTCTCCTCTTTCCTCGAAGGCTACTTCTTCACCAAATTCTGGTTCATTTTCATGTTCAAATTCTTCCAGTAACCTTCCGATACGTTCAAATTTTATCTCCAAATCCATTATTAATATGTTCTCTATACAACTAAGGCTTATTTTAGACTGAAAGTCTTGGTAGAGGTATGCAACCTTCATGACAAAGTTTATTTAAGTGATTCTAAAATTGCTTGGAAGTTGCTTTAATAATCAGTTAGATGCTGTTAGTAGATTGCTTATTGTCAATTCTCAACACGTTTCGGGCTTAGCCACTCATCTGGTGATCTGTCAGTAAGATACATATAGGGCCAATAAGTATATACACAAAATTATTTGCAATATACAATTAAAATATAAAATAATTTGATATACAGCAAATAATTTTACATAATTTGGAATTATACACCGATATTCAACTTTGTCATTTAACATACTGTTATTTTGTATTGCCAAACAAGAATAAACATCAATTGTCACATGATGCAACAAACAGAATCTGTTCAAGTCAATTTTCAATTGACTTGACATAATGCATCTCCTTGCTTTGTAAAGTGCGTTAACCTCCTTTTTAGCCTGCTAGGCTTAACAAAACTTATTTTAATATTCGTAGAATATATGACTTCAACTGCTATTGGGCAAAGCTGAAAATGTGTACCCAGCCGGGATTCGAACCCGGGTCTCCTGCTTTCTAGGCAGTTGCGCTGACCCCTACACCACTGGGGACACAGTGATCACCGCACCTGCAAGGACTACCCATGCACGCCTCCCGTCAGATACAAATTCCCAGCTTTGCCCTGCCCATAGTACTCAAACTCGTAGTTTAACTAATTCCCGTAAGAGAAATTTTTTCGAAAATCCTCCGGAAAATATCAGAATTTGAGAAAAACTGAAAATATGGTTCCAGTTCGGAACATTTTCTAGAGTCTCCAACAATGAGCGTATTCATTCGCTACTCACCTAGCGACCAAACACGCTGTAACGAAACGAACAAAAACGTCACAGAGGTTACTGCCATTGAAGTTTCAGCTCATAGAGAAACCGACGTTCAGCAATGGCTAAATTTCTACAAAAGCGAAAAATAATCATTTGGGATGAGTGTACGAAGGCACATAAACGCGCATTAGAGGCACTCGATCGTACGTTCAAGGATTTTAGTAATAATCCGGAGCCATTCGAAGGAACGACGATTCTTGCGGCTGATGATTTTCGTCAAATGCTGCCAGTCATACCAAGATCAACAGTTGCCGATGAAATAAACGCTTGCTTGAAGTCATCGAATGTTTAGGCCAGTAAAATTAGCTCCAAAAATGGGGCTGCGTTCCAAAAATTCGTAGAAATCTGGAAACTGTTTTAATCACTCAAGTAGACCTCTGGTATGCTAAATCTGAGTTTTCCCGATTTCTGAGCGGAGCTTTATTTGTGATAAAAAGAAAACCACCGAAATTTGGGACGTTTCCCAGTTGTTATTTTTTTTTTTTTTCGAATTCCTCGAAAACTAAACGGTTAATCGAAAAAGCTAAGGTTACAAAAACTTTTGAGCATTAAAGTCCGCATTGATTGAGTACCAACATGTAGTTATTTGATGAAATTTTACCAGAGTAATTCTACGTCAAAGATTGACAATTTTTCACAATTCCCGGAAGTCAGTATAAGATGTGCAGCATTTGGGAACTGACTATGTTCCACTGAATGGAAAGTAGAAAGCAAGGTGTTTCGTCAGTTTCACTGACATTTGAAAAATACAGTTTGATGCGGTATAACGTTCCTCTTATAAAATTTTGTGTCAAACAAGCCAATTCCGAAATACTGCAAGTCTTATACCAAGAGTGTTAGTGTGAAAATTTGTCAATCTTTGACGTTTAATTTCTCTGGTAAAATTTCATCAAATAGCTACGTTTTGGTATTCAATCAAAGCAGAATTTAATACTCTACATTTTTGTAACCTTAGCTTTTTCGACTAAACGCTTAGTTTTCGAGGACTTCGAAAAACCAAATGAGAAAAGTCCGAAATTTCGGTGGTTTTCATCACAGCCGAAACTCCACTCAGAAATCGGGGCAGACACAAGTTATTCATACCAGAGGCAGATTTCCACTAATTTTTAGAAGGCAGAATCCTAATTTTACTGGCCTAGTTTGGAGACACGTCGAAACTCTAAAGTTAACAATGAATATACGAGACGCATTACAAGATGGCAAATCGGCTGAAGAGATTTCCAAGCAATTGTTAGACATAAATAATGGGAAAATTCCGGTTGACGCTTCCACCGGCCTCATTTCGTTTCCGCCTAATTTTTGTCAGTTCACAACCTTAAAAGAAGAAGTGATCAGGAAAGTGTTCCCGAACATTGCTGCCAATTACAAAAGCTATATTTGGTTGAGCTAACGAGCTATTTTGGCAGCAAAAAATAAGGACGTAGGCAATTTGAATATGAAAATTCAAAGCCAAGTTCATTCATTTACTTCGATCGATTCCATCAGCAATTCTGATGAAGTCGTCAATTATCCAACAGAATACCTGAATTCATTGGATTGGCCAGGAATGCCAACAAACGATTTGCAACTCAAGGTTTGGTCTGTGACAATCATATTACGCAATCTAAGCCAACCGAATGTAAGCAATGGAAAAAGACTCTCTGATGAACAATGCGACTGAAGAAACGATAATCACACGTAACTACGAGGTATGTCCACAAAGTAAGTTCCGTTTGGTTATATAAAACAAACGTGTTTAGATACGCCGGCCGCGGTGGCCGAGGAGACTGAGGCGTTCCAGTCACGGTCTGCACGGCCACTACGGTCGGGGATTCGAATCCCCCCCTCGGGCATGGATATTTGTGCCGTCCTTAGTCTTAGCTAGTTCGTAAGAAGTTTGTAAGTTTAGGGACTGATGACCCCGTAGTTAAGTCCCTTAAGTTCTACAAACATTTGAACATTTTGTTTAGATACAGAAGAAAATATTTATTGTACACAAATATACAACTGTTAAACTACTTTTCTACATAGCTTCCGAAATTTTGTAGGCATTTGTCATAGCGTGGCAGAAGTCTTTGTATATGCCTTCTTCGTAGAAGAAGTGTATTCAACCATGTGGTAACATGTTCTTTCAGCTCGTCATCATCGCTGAAGTGTTGACTATCATGGTCAGGTTATAGGTGTAAGAAGAAAGTCACTAGGAGCGAGACTGTACGGAGGATGATCAAACACGTCCCAGTGAAGTTCCCGTAAGAGCTGTTTGGTCACATTCGCCTTGTGAGGTCGGCGGCCACGTGAAGGGAAGAAGAAGACTCCTTTCATCTCTTCTTACACCTAAAATCTGTCCTTGGTGGTCAACACTTTAACGATGATGAGCTGAAAGAACATGTTTGCCACATGGCTGAATACACAGGCGGCAACCTTCTATGAAGAAGGCACACAGAAATTTGTCCCATGCTGTGACAAGTGCCTACAAAATTTAGGAAGTTTTGTAGAAAAGTAGTTTAACAGTTGCGGATTTTTATACATATTTTTTCTGTATCTGTTCACGTTTGGTTTATATAACTAAACGGAACTTATTTTGTGGACATACCTCGTACAAAAGAGAGGATTTTCTGATTCCAATGATACTACTGATTCCAACCGATGTGCCGTTTCAATTTAAAAGTCTCCAGTTTCCCGTTCGCCTTCAATTCGCAACGACGATTAATACAACGCAAGGCCTGTCGTTGGAAGTTCGTGGAGTAAATTTTGAATTGCCGTGTTTTTCCCATGGACAGTTACACGTAGCTTGTTCCACAGTTGGTAAACCATGGGCAGTGTTCGTTTTCTCTCCGGATGGAAAGACAAAAAATACCGTTCACCAATAAGCGTTACAATGAACACAACAAAAAGACTTTCGAAGTAGGAAGCTTAGGGTTTAACGTGCCGTCGACAGCGTGGTCATTAGAGACGGAAAAGACTTTCGAAACGTCATATTTCCATTCCACTTATTGTATTTCAATTACTTGTTTTGTTTCATATTAATTTCTATCATTAAAGTATGATGATACAACAATTATTTTGTTTTCAATTGAAAAACTCCCAAGAAGCTTTAAAGCATTTCTATTCTGCTAGCTGCGAGAAAATCTGTTCAAATGTTCAAATGTTTGTAGAACTTATGGGACGTAACTACGGGGTCATCAGTCCCTAAGCTTACAAACTACTTATGAACTAGCTAAGACTAAGGACGGCACAAATATCCATGCCCGAGGGGGGATTCGAACCCCCCGACCGTAGTGGCCGTGCAGACCGTGACTGAGAAAATCTGTAAAGCTGTGTTGTAAAAATTTGCGGTTTCGTTTTTTCTTTTCTCACTCACATTTAACGTAAAAAAGAAAAGTTGTTTTTATACCTAAATTCATAATCATATCTGTACGTACAATAAAAACCGATGAAAATTCGGCCATTAAAGCTACTAAACACACAGATAGAGCAGCTCTAAAGTTCTAATAACCTGTTTCCAATTGATTTACCCATCCAATTTGACGTCTATTTTCTGATCGGGGTCCCAATAGCAATAACAATTAATGAGATCGGATAGAGTGAGAGTAGGAGATAGAGAATGGTGGAATGATGGATTTAAAAAGGGTGGATGATAAAGACGCAGAGACGAGGGAGAGGAGATTGATATGGTGTGGGATAAGTGGGAGTGGTGTGAAAGTAGGGGTAGGGGGATGGGACCTTCTTATCGGTTCTCTCCAATAAGACTTGCGGAATACATAACTCGGGTAGTAAAAGGTTTATGGCACGTTGTCTCTGTTTATAGGGGTCAGTTATGTATATCAGCTTCTGTGCCTTAAACAGCTACCCAAACTGTTTAAATTAATCTGTAGTTTACCCAGTCTATCAATCTGCATATGATGACGTGAAAACATATTTAACAAACATAAATGAAACCTCTGAATAACCAACAAAATGGATTCTAAGGGTAAAGAAGTGATTCACTCACGAAGTAATCTATACCTATATATAAAAGGCTTGTGTGTGTACGTGCTGACAGACTTTTCTCCATGACCACATACTGCCACCCACTCGTGGTTGTGGTAGTAGATAGCCCTTGGTCTAATGGTGTTAGTAAGGGAGTTTGGACGCGGTGCGTGGCAGTGGGTGAGTGTGACTAGCAAAAATTCGCAAAATATGCAATAAATACTCTTAGGAAGAGCTATATACTCTGTGACTTACGAACTTTACGACACGAGTCAAAATCTGTTTATTCTTTCAATCGTCAGACAATGCGGTCCTTTCAGACTTTAATAACGACGAGGAATATCAAATACGCATTTTTTAAATAGATCACATGTTTCCGTCAACCACACATTACCGACTATGAAGAGAGACACAAAAGAAAGATAACAATCCAGATAGACTCAAAGATAAAAATACTCGTGGAACATTGATCACTGTCGTGGAAGCGTATTGGAAACACAGACATACCTTAATGAATGTCTCTCAGGCCATACATATTGATATGCCTGTGCCAGTAAGCTCACTGGTCTGTGCTAATCAGTGATCTCTGATACATATAGCCGCGACACTCTTGCTGTAAAAGGTGTTATCGTTTGACACCTGGGTCAAGAAAAACTATGCGCCGTAGTCCTACTCATATCCCGGCGGCCCCATGTGATAATGTTGGCAACAGATGTTGAATAACGAGAATCATGTGACATCGTCATAAGCCAATCGCGTGACACGCAAATATTTTGTCGTGAAATCAAGCATACAGCAAGAACAACAGTATTTATCTACACTCTATGTGGTTCGGTCATCTTTGCAACGATTTTATATCGTGTTATTAATGTTGCCAACATAAAAACACGAGGCGCCAGGATAGAAAGTAAAATTTTACCGAATCAGATACATCCGTTGTAGTCACATCTCATTATGACCAGCACTTTCACACGAAATTCTTTTGTATACAGTCTCATGATTCACACAGTCTTACAATTCATTATAAATTCCTATTCAAGAAGATATTTGTGAAAACTGTTACAAATCAATATTCGCACTTATCCAATATCGTTTTCAGAAATGTAATTTGCCAGCCGCTTTCGGCGCTGCTGTTGCAATGTGTAAATTTGTGAACACAACCTAACATTGAATTTACGTTGTTCCGAAGCACGGACTGAATTTCACTCTTAGTATGATAAACTTTATGAACATTCATCGTTTTCGACCATGACTTCTACTTAAATTTGACAACTTGGCAAGGAGAACTGAGTTTATTGACAGAGAGATCCAACAAGGATTGTGTTTTTGCTGACCTACGTCCGGAACCCAAAGAACCATGATATCACAGGACCTTCTTTAGCAACCGTTGCGAAGCACGGACATATAAGCTATTTCTTTGTAAGTGTATTTTATCTCTCATATTGGACATGAAAATGTGGAGGTGGTCCTACTTTATACATCGGTAAATAACTGAATATTTCCGAAACTATTGTTTATGAGAGCCACAATAAATATCACACACACTCTAGAGTAAAAGTTCATCAAACATTGCAGTTCGAAATTAATCCGCGATTACAGTATCTTACATCTTATAAAATAGGCTGTATGTGTGTATGTTTATATGTATGTATGTATGTTCCAAGTCTCCTCCTAAACTACTGGACCGATTTGAACCAAACTTGATACAAATGTTCCTTAATATCAGGCAACAATCGCTGTCGTAGTAAGAATCACCTACGACACATACGTAAGGAGATATGACGTCATAAACAATGAGATGCGCGGAAAACTGCTGTGTCAAACGACAATGCTGCCCATTTCCTGCTAAACCACTGGACCGATTTTAACCAGATTTGGTACATATATTCCTTACGTGAGATGTCAATTGCTGTAGGAGAATGAACCACACACGACACATGGTTCATGAGATATAACGCCATGAACAATGGGAATCGCAAAAAAAAACTGGTACATAATGCGACGAGATTTTATAAACACCCTATATCAGATTGACAGTACTTGGTGACTTGCAACAAACTTTAAACATAATTTCAAACCTTTAATAAACTTTTTCTCGCAGACAACCACATCGAAATAATGAAAGGAAAAAAGTTTCTCGCTTACTACTTTTCCGCTGTTCATGGAACAGAACTATGACATTCGGTATAACGTTACAATTTGTAATTTGAACACTACAAATTGCACTCGTAGGAAATTTTGCAGACAGAATACACACGTAAAGCTGAGTGTACGTTCGAAATTTTATCACAGCTCGACACGTAGTTCTTGAGATATGAGGATGTAAAGAGTAACGTTCATGGAAAACTGCCCCATCAAGCATCACATTGAACATAAGTGTTACTGATTTCCCTTCGTGTATTAAATACTTAAAGACATTTATTTGCTTATTTTGGCATGTTTCACTTTTTGTATCAAAAACTTTATGAAGATACATGGTCTCAAACAATGACTCTTACTTACATTTGATATCTTTATGAAGATACATCGTTTCAGACAATGTCTCTTACATACATTTGATATCTTTATGACGTTACATCGTTTCGGACAATGACTTTTATTTACATTTGATATGTTTATGAAGATACATCGTTTCAGACAATGACTCTTACTTACATTTGATATCTTTATGAAGATACATCGTTTCAGACAATGACTCTTACTTACATTTGATATCTTTATGAAGATACATCGTTTCAGACAATGACTCTTACTTACATTTGATATCTTTATGAAGATACATCGTTTCAGACAATGACTCTTACTTACATTTGATATCTTTATGAAGATACATCGTTTCGGACAACGACTTTTACTTACATTTGATATCTTTATGAAGATACATCGTTTCTGAGAATGACTCTTACTTACATTTGATATCTTTATGAAGATACATCGTTTCGGACAATGACTTTTACTTACATTTGATATCTTTATGAAGATACATCGTTTCGGACAATGACTCTTACTTACATGTGACATCTTTATGAAGATACATCGTTTCGGACAATGACTTTTACTTACATTTGATATCTTTATGAAGATACATCGTTTCAGACAATGACTCTTACTTACATTTGATATCTTTATGAAGATACATTGTTTCGGACAACGACTTTTACTTACATTTGATATCTTTATGAAGATACATCGTTTCTGAGAATGACTCTTACTTACATTTGATATCTTTATGAAGATACATCGTTTCGGACAACGACTTTTACTTACATTTGATATCTTTATGAAGATACATCGTTTCAGACAATGACTCTTACTTACATTTGATATCTTTATGAAGATACATCGTTTCGGACAACGACTTTTACTTACATTTGATATCTTTATGAAGATACATCGTTTCTGAGAATGACTCTTACTTACATTTGATATCTTTATGAAGATACATCGTTTCGGACAATGACTTTTACTTACATTTGATATCTTTATGAAGATACATCGTTTCGGACAATGACTCTTACTTACATGTGACATCTTTATGAAGATACATCGTTTCGGACAATGAATTTTACTTACATTTCATATCTTTATGAAGATACATCGTTTCTGAGAATGACTCTTACTTACATTTGATATCTTTATGAAGATACATCGTTTTGGACAACGACTTTTACTTACATTTGATATCTTTATGAAGATACATCGTTTCAGACAATGACTCTTACTTACATTTGATATCTTTATGAAGATACATCGTTTCGGACAACGACTTTTACTTACATTTGATATCTTTATGAAGATACATCGTTTCTGAGAATGACTCTTACTTACATTTGATATCTTTATGAAGATACATCGTTTCAGACAATGACTTTTACTTACATTTGATATCTTTATGAAGATACATCGTTTCGGACAATGACTCTTACTTACATTTGATATCTTTATGAAGATACATCGTTTCGGACAACGACTTTTACTTACATTTGATATCTTTATGAAGATACATCGTTTCTGAGAATGACTCTTACTTACATTTGATATCTTTATGAAGATACATCGTTTCGGACAACGACTTTTACTTACATTTGATATCTTTATGAAGATACATCGTTTCGGACAATGACTCTTACTTACATGTGACATCTTTATGAAGATACATCGTTTCGGACAATGACTTTTACTTACATTTGATATCTTTATGAAGATACATCGTTTCAGACAATGACTCTTACTTACATTTGATATCTTTATGAAGATACATCGTTTCAGACAATGACTCTTACATACATTTGATATCTTTATGACGTTACATCGTTTCGGACAATGACTTTTATTTACATTTGATATGTTTATGAAGATACATCGTTTCAGACAATGACTCTTACTTACATTTGATATCTTTATGAAGATAAATCGTTTCAGACAATGACTCTTACTTACATTTGATATCTTTATGAAGATACATCGTTTCAGACAATGACTCTTACTTACATTTGATATCTTTATGAAGATACATCGTTTCAGACAATGACTCTTACTTACATTTGATATCTTTATGAAGATACATCGTTTCGGACAACGACTTTTACTTACATTTGATATCTTTATGAAGATACATCGTTTCTGAGAATGACTCTTACTTACATTTGATATCTTTATGAAGATACATCGTTTCGGACAATGACTTTTACTTACATTTGATATCTTTATGAAGATACATCGTTTCGGACAATGACTCTTACTTACATGTGACATCTTTATGAAGATACATCGTTTCGGACAATGACTTTTACTTACATTTGATATCTTTATGAAGATACATCGTTTCAGACAATGACTCTTACTTACATTTGATATCTTTATGAAGATACATTGTTTCGGACAACGACTTTTACTTACATTTGATATCTTTATGAAGATACATCGTTTCTGAGAATGACTCTTACTTACATTTGATATCTTTATGAAGATACATCGTTTCGGACAACGACTTTTACTTACATTTGATATCTTTATGAAGATACATCGTTTCAGACAATGACTCTTACTTACATTTGATATCTTTATGAAGATACATCGTTTCGGACAACGACTTTTACTTACATTTGATATCTTTATGAAGATACATCGTTTCTGAGAATGACTCTTACTTACATTTGATATCTTTATGAAGATACATCGTTTCGGACAATGACTTTTACTTACATTTGATATCTTTATGAAGATACATCGTTTCGGACAATGACTCTTACTTACATGTGACATCTTTATGAAGATACATCGTTTCGGACAATGAATTTTACTTACATTTCATATCTTTATGAAGATACATCGTTTCTGAGAATGACTCTTACTTACATTTGATATCTTTATGAAGATACATCGTTTTGGACAACGACTTTTACTTACATTTGATATCTTTATGAAGATACATCGTTTCAGACAATGACTCTTACTTACATTTGATATCTTTATGAAGATACATCGTTTCGGACAACGACTTTTACTTACATTTGATATCTTTATGAAGATACATCGTTTCTGAGAATGACTCTTACTTACATTTGATATCTTTATGAAGATACATCGTTTCAGACAATGACTTTTACTTACATTTGATATCTTTATGAAGATACATCGTTTCGGACAATGACTCTTACTTACATTTGATATCTTTATGAAGATACATCGTTTCGGACAACGACTTTTACTTACATTTGATATCTTTATGAAGATACATCGTTTCTGAGAATGACTCTTACTTACATTTGATATCTTTATGAAGATACATCGTTTCGGACAATGACTTTTACTTACATTTGATATCTTTATGAAGATACATCGTTTCGGACAATGACTCTTACTTACATGTGATATCTTTATGAAGATACATCGTTTCGGACAATGACTTTTACTTACATTTGATATCTTTATGAAGATACATCGTTTCAGACAATGACTCTTACTTACATTTGATATCTTTATGAAGATACATCGTTTCGGACAATGACTCTTACTTACATTTGATATCTTTATGAAGATACATCGTTTCGGACAATGACTCTTAATTACATTTGATATCTTTATGAAGATACATCGTTTCGGACAATGACTTTTACTCACATTTGTCATCTTGGCTAGGACAACTGAGTTTATTGACAGAGCGATCCAACAAGGATTCTATTTTACTGACTGAGGTCCGGAACCCTAAAAAGCCACGATACACGCAGGGCCTCCTTCAACAACCGTTGCGAAGCATGGGCATATAAGCTAGTTTGTTATAAAACACAGTCTGTAATCACAGGAGTACACGATTGCTGAATTATCACAGTTCCACAGCCCTACTACCGTGCATAGTTTTTAGTTTTTCAAGCAGAGACTAAGTTCTGCAGTCACAGTCCCGTAAATTTTCCAAGTCCACACATGCCTATCTCTTCAAATCACAAGTTCGTAAAGACCGCCCAGCGTCACAACATTTTCACCACCACGTCCAAGCTACGAGTCCCTTCACAAGCGTTCGAAAAGCGTGCTCTACCTGCTCCCAAAATTGTATCCTTCCATGCATCCTAACACCTCGTCTTTAAAATACAACTTCCCTTCCAAAATATTATACATTTGAATATCACTGAATTAAATGCTTTGACCACCTCCCTACAAATATTGTTTACATTTAACAAACAAATATACAGGGTGTTTCACTGTGTTTGCCTCTGTGACTCATAAAATAATAGGTGACGGGAAATTTTAATGTGGTAGGTCAACACAAGAAATGTTACACTTTCTGCGGAGCTATGAACATAGTTTATTGTATCATTTTCCAAAGAGTTACAGCACAAAGATATATTTTTTTAAATGAAACAATGTTTTTTTTCTATCGTGCATTGGATTCGTTGAAACCAGCTGCGTCCAAATCAATTTAAACTACATTCCTATCACTGTTAGTTTTGGAGCTACAACCCTTCAAAGTTTAGGGGGCGGAGGCTGCGATAGCGTAGCTGACTGGCTGGTGGTCATGAGACAGTGGGCCGTGCCCCAGGGGATAGCCATTCGGCCAGTAAGCTACGCTATCGCAGCCTCCGCCCCCGGAACTTTGAAGGGTTGTAGCTCCCAAACTAACAGTGATAGGAATGTAGCTTAAATTGATTTGGACGCAGCTGGTTTAAACGAATCCAATGCCCAATAATAAAAAAAAACTATTGTTCCATTTTAAAAATTATATCTTTGTGGTGTAACTCTTCGGAAAATGATACAATAAACTATATTTATAGCTCCGCAGAAAGTGTAACATTTCTTGTGTTGACCTACCGCATTAAAATTTCCCGTCACCTATTATTTTATAAGTTACAGAGGCAAACACACTTAGTGAAACACCCTGTATATTTAACAATACTAAAAAACGGTTGAGACTGAAGCTCTTTGCTCAGTTCGCCATTAAACATGGCATCACACTGATCAAATATACTGCCGCCGTCGAAATATAGTTACACAATTAATATTTAATTTATCATGGCTTTTTATACAAATATATTCAGTTATTGTCCACACATACTTATAATTGTTTATATATAAATTATCTGCTGCATATTTACTATTTTTAGTCGGCCATGAAATTTTTAAGTGGCAGTCTTCAACATAAAAAATGTACGTTACTAAGTATAATATTAAATATAATAAAATACATATATATAAATGAAATGCGTGTTGCTGGGTTCATGTTTTGTGTTTCTGTGGTGGAATCTATGTTCTGACACAAGAATATTACTACCTCAACGAACAGCAGAAAAAGAGAGTAAAACAAAGTTTATTGAAACAATACGGAAATAACGTGGTACGTCTATTTTAGATAGGTAGCATGGTGCAATGCTGACCATTTCCTTCATAAACTGTTACTGATAAACAGTAGGTATCAATAATCTATATCTATATATAAAAGGCTTGTGTGTGTACGTGCTGACAGACTTTTCTCCATGACCACATACTGCCACCCACTCGTGGTTGTGGTGGTAGATAGCCCTTGGTCTAATGATGTTAGCAAGGGAGTTTGGTCGTGGTGCGTGGCAGTGGGTGAGTGTGACGAGCAAAAATTCGCAAAATATGCAATAAATACTCTTAGGGAAAGCTATATACTCTGTGACTTACGAACTTTACGGTACGAGCCAAAATCTGTTTATTCTTTCAATCGTCAGATAATGCGGTCCTTTCAGACTTTAATAACGACGAGGAATATCAAATACGTGATTTTTTAAATAGATCAAATGTTTCCGTCAACTATACATTACCGACTATAAACAGAGACACAAAACAAAGATAAAAATCCAGATAGACTCAAAGATAAAAATACTCGTGGAACATTGATAACTGACTTGGAAGCGTGGTGAAAACACAGACATACCTTAATGAATGTCTCTTAGGCCATAGATATTGATATGTCTGTGCCAGTAAGCTCACAGGTCTGTGCTAATCAGTGATCTCTGATACATATAGCCGCGACACTCTCTGCTGTGAAAGGTGTTATCGTTTGACAGCTGGGTCAAGAAAAACTATGCGACGTAGTCCTACTCATATCCCGGCGGCCTCCTGTGATAATGTTGGCAACAGATGTTGAATAACAAGAATCGTGTGACATCGTCATAAGCCAATCGCGTGACACGCAAATATTTTGTCGTGAAATCAAGCATACAGCAGAAACAGCAGTATTTATCTACACTCTATGTGGTTCGGTCATGTTTGCAACGATTTTATATCGTGTTATTGGTGTTGCCAACATAGAAACACGAGACCGCCAGGATAGAAAGTAAACTTTTACCTAATAAGATACATCCGTTGTTGTCACATCTCATTATGACCAGCTCTTTCACGCTAAACTCTTTGTATAGTTTCATGATTCACACAGTCTTACAGTTCATTCCAAATTCCTATTCAAGAAGATATTTGTGAAAACTGTTACAAATCAATATTCGCACTTATCCAATATCGTTTTCAGAAATGTAATTTGCCAGCCGCTTTCGGCGCTGCTGTTGCAGTGTGTAACAAAATTGAGAATAACGACGCATAATGTCAAATATATAATTTTTTAACTTCTCGGCGCGTTTTCCTCAGTCACACTTTACCGACGATCAACAGAGACAAAGATGAAAATGCAGATAGGCTAACAAATGAATATTTAGAATAATACTCAAGCTGTCTCTCATGCCATATATTCTAACCCAAGCAACGCTGGGTTTCTTAGCTAGTTGTAAGTATAAGTCTTATTATTTTATAGTGCTGAAATTTGTCGGCTTTTTATATGTAAGGAATATTGTGATTGTAATTACGCCGTTTGATTCTCTCAAGTCTCCTGAATCCATTCATATAATTATATTTGCTGTATGATGATTTCCTGATTCTATATGAAATTTTAGAATAATTTTTGTGGCTGTATTGTATTTCAGTTGCAATCTGGAATAAGCGCCCTCGCTCAGCGAAGCGTTTTCGGTTTCCGAGCACATTATGGAAACCCTGATACCTGCTGTATCCCATTCACTAGGAACGAACTGGTATCCGGTCGGCTGTGGAACCCAATACCCTGGCAAAACCCGCCTTTCACAAGGAAAGAATCAACTTTCCCCTGTATCTGCAATAATACACCCTATTGAACCCCCTTATGGGCGAAATATCGAAAAATCGCTTTTTAAACGACGTCAACGGTTTAAGATGAACACCCTCTGCAAATTTCAATTTTTTATCATCAGTGGCTTTGGCCGGGCAATGATGAGTCATTCATTGAATCAGTCAGTCAGTCAGTCAGTCACTCGGAACATAGCTTATCTTCTTCTTCTTCTTTATATATAAAGCCGAATGTTCGTATGTTGCGTGTGTGTGTGTGTGTGTGTGTGTGTGTGTGTGTGTGTGTTGCATACAAATCTACAGTTCTGTTCCAATCTTTATAAAATTTTGTACACTTGAGCTCAATCCATGAGGACGGTCGCCGTAAGTGTAAGAGTCACATACGACACACAGTTCACGAGATATGACGTCATAAACAATGAGACGCGCGAAAAACTGCTGCATTTTGCGACAATGCTGCTCATTTTCTCCCAAACCATTGGACCGATATCAACCAAATTTGGCACACACATTCCTTATCGTGAGGTAACAATGGCTGCATCGTTAATAATCACATACGACACATGGTTCAGAAGATATGACGTCATAAACAATGGGAATCGAAAAAATAACTGTCACATATTGCGGCGAGACTTTATAAATACGCTATATGAGAATGACAACCATAGCAAAATGATAAAAGGAAAAGCGTTTCTCGCTTACTACTTATCAGATGTTTCTGGAGTAAAACTACGGCATTCGGTATGACGTTGAAATTTATAATTTGTACACTACAAATTGTAACCACAGGAAATTTTTCAAACGGTACACACGCATATAGTCGAGTGTACCTTCTAGATTGTATCACAGTACGACACGTAGTTCACGAGATATGAGGACATATACAGTAACGTTCATGGAAAACCGCCCCATCACGCACCAAGTTTTAATCTATTACTTCTTTACTACTAATTGTATTCCCAAGAGATTTTACAGACATACAGCCCTTAAACAAATGAATACATACCTAGAAAATGGCAAGAATAAATAAAAAAATACCCCGGCTACGCCGGGTTTTCAGCTAGTATAATATATTAAATGCCGTAACAAATGTTAGCCTTGCAAAGTAATTTTGGTATGCAGCGAAATAAAATACAGAATTAGAGATGTCAAGGCAAGTATAACCTAAAACTCCAAACAGTACATGTAAACGGCTCAGACTTTTCGTTTATTATCTTTATAAGCTATTTGCTTTGCTGGCCATATTGTGAACGTAGCAAATGAAAAACCTTCCGCCGTTATTTTTGTACAATTTTTAATCAATTACATGTTTCGAGAATCCAGTAGTCTCATCTTCAGACCCTTATAAGATTCCTGCAGTAAAATGATCTTATAAGGGTCTGAAGATTACATTACTGGAATCTCGCAACATGTAATTGATTAAAAATTGTACAAAAATAACGGCGGAAGGTTTTTCATTTGTTAAATTCATACAACGTCGGCGTCCCGTCATCCATCTGAGATGGATATACAGAGATATTGT
The DNA here is from genome assembly GCA_026315105.1 of Locusta migratoria. NCBI lineage: Eukaryota > Metazoa > Arthropoda > Insecta > Orthoptera > Acrididae > Locusta > Locusta migratoria. Next base: position 21,231,559 of record CM048754.1, read on the forward strand.
GAACTTTTCTGTCCACAGTGTTGACCAACACCTCTGGTGGTGATATTACAAGTGTAGCTGCTGATACCAACATGGACGTATGTTTCTGCTGAAGGCAATATGGATGCACCTGTTCAAATTACTGTAAAGGTGAGTTTTAGCAGGTACTGATTTGAAAGTGCCTACTGATAGTTGTATCAGTTAAGAATAATAATACGAAATTACTTGCTTAAGGCGTCACAAATATAAATACCTGTTCACAATGTATGTGATTCCAGGCTTTGTCGGCATATTCCAATGACAAAATCTTCTCAGGCGATTAGTTGAATGGTGACGTCGCTTTGTCGGAATGTTTCCACGAGTTTCGCACTCGTAATTTTCAGGCCAAGTGTCAACATCGACGAAAACCGTGGAATCGTTGCGAGAAACGACACCAGTATTCGGATGATCACCGGAGAAGAAAAAAGCGACGTGATCGCGTGTGGCAAATGAATTCAGTGCTTTCCACGGAAAATCTACGACAGTAAAAATTAAATGGTTTAAATCATACTTAACTGGAAGAGTGCAGAAAGTTGAAATAAGCAGTTCACATGATGTAGATGAGACAATTAATTCTTCTAACTGAGGAGTTATTAAAAATGGTGTCCCACAAGGTTCGGTCTTGGGTCCGTTGCTGTTCTTAATATATATTAATGACTTGCCATTCTACATACATGAAGATGCTAAGCTAGTACTTTTTGCTGATGATACAAGTATACCTATCACACCTGACAAACAGGAATTAACTGATGAAATTGAAAATGATATCTTCCAGAAAGTCATTAAGTGGTTCTCTACAAATGGACTCTCATTACACTTTGATAAAACCCAGTATATACAGTTTCATACAGTAAAAGGCATGACACCATTAATAAATTTAGACTTTGAACATAAATCTGTAGCTAAGGTAGAATATTCAAAATTTTTAGGTGTTTGCATTGACGAGGGACTGAATTGGAAGAAACATATTGAAGATCTCCTGAAACGTCTGAGTTTAGCTACTTATGCTATCAGAGTCATTGCAAAATTTGGTGATATAAATCTCAGTAAATTAGCTTACTATGCCTATTTTCATTCACTGCTTTCATATGGGATCATACTCTGGGGCAATTCAACATTGAGTAAAAAAAAGTATTCATTGCACAAAAGCGTGTAATCAGAATAATTGCTGGAGCCCACCCAAGGGCATCCTGCAGACACTTATTTAGGGATCTTCACTGCAGCTTTATATATATATATATATATATATATATATATATATATATTCACTCATGAAATTTGTTATTAACACTCCGACCCAATTTAAAAGTAATAGCAGTGTGCACAGCTACAACACTAGGAGAAAGGATGATATTCACTATTCAAGGTTAAATCTAACTTTGGCTCAGAAAGGGGTGAATTATGCTGCCACAAAAGTCTTTGGTCACTTACCAAGTAGCATCAAAATTCTGACAGATTGCCAACTAGTATTTAAAAAGAAATTAAAGGAATTTCTGAATGGCAACTCCTTGTACAAGGTAGATGAATTTTTAGATAAAAAAGAAAAAAAAAATATCCTTAAAATATTGATTGTCAAGTACAGACAACATTTACTAAACTGACACGTTCCACATCATTACGAAATGTCGTATATATGATCTATGGAACAAGTATTAATCTAATCAAATCAAATCAAATGGTGGCGTCGTCTTGTCGGAACGTTTCCACTAGTTTCGCACTCGTAATTTTCAGACGAAGTGTCAACATCGACGAAAATCGTGGAATCGTTGCGAGAAACGACGCCACTATTCGGATGATCACCCGAGAAGAATCCACCATCAATTCCGGCTAATCTGTTGAAGTCAGCAGAGGAAACTCCCAAAACTACACCCACATTAGGTGCTTGATTAAAACAAAAGGCTGTAAAAATGTTTAAAAAACATGTATTACACATAGATTATGTAATCAAGTAGCTACATTTTACTCTTAAAACTATTATAATTTTTAATGAAGAAATTTTTTTTTTCAAACGTTCCATTTCACGAGTTGTTGCCGAAACCGGACCTGGTCTAAAAGTAATGTAAGTAGTAGTCTTGTGTAGTTCGCGAAAGAACCAGTTCGGAAGACCGCTCCCACAGGCGAACTATGCGAACTAGTTCGCAGATCCCTAGCCTCTTAGTTCGTCCGCTCCTTTTCCGAAGACTGACGGGGAACAGCGAGAGGACGCGAGAGCGCGCAGAATCGCATGATTCCCTTCTGCCAGTTGACGTCATTTCGAGCTGAGATGCAGCTCATCTGTAGTTTTAGTAGCGGTAGCAAAGGCCAAAACGAGCGGACGAACTAAAAAGAGCGACCTACTTCGCGGCCGAGCTGCGAACTAAAAGGAAACCTACCGGTCGCGAACGAAAATATGCGCCATAGGTCGCGAACTAAAATATGCGCGATAGGTCGCGAACTAAAAGATGCGCGATAGTCGCGAACAGAATTAAAAATCACGTGTTTGCATTTTGCTGATGAGAGCCATTTCTAGGTGAGCATCTGCCTGCTAGATTACATAGTTCAGTGCTACAAAATTTCTGCACTCTGCAATATCTGACTAATAAATTCCATAATGCGAAGACATAGAGATAACTCTAAACTTAAAAGCCTAGAAATTATGCACAAACTGTTTCTTTTGGTTTCCGTGATATCGTTAGCGGCTCAAGCAGCAAGCGCATGAAGCAGCTAGGTGGGGGAACTTCTCCCTCCACCTGCATGCTCAGACCACGCCGCTCAGCCGTCACTGGGAGCGGGCGAACTAAAAGAACGAACTAAAGTGAGCGCTCCCGATCGCGAACTATTATGCGTAAGTCTAGTCTGTATGGCCTCTATGTGTTCATAAACCATTCATTTCATTGCAATGAAACTTTGGTGAACTGTTCACCGTACGCCCACGAAGGTTCCTGACCCAAAAACAAAAGAGCACGACACATAGCTCACGAGGTATGACGTCATAAATAATAAGAGACCATCTCGTGAGAATACCCATATTTATGCGTCAAAACAAGAGGAACGTCATCGTCTACCATAAGTTTCATACGGTGCATGGGAGAGAGTACTTTGCAACATAAAAATGGATCCCTAAATACCTTGGTCACGACATAAATTGAGAACGGCTCGACCAATTTGATAGATCCTTTTGTTTCTTTCTTTTTTATTCGTTTTTCTCCGAGTAAGGGTTGTATGAAATGAAACTAGAACATTTGAGAACAACAAAGCGTGGTTGTCAATGTGACCCTGCGTTTCTATTGCATACAAACCCATAATTTTTTTCCAGTTTGATGAAATTTTGCACACTCTACCTTAAAAACAAGAGAAATGTCATTGTCTGTACAAAATTTCGTTCGGTGCGTGGTGGAGGGTACTTAACTTACGCAATTTTATAAATTGCATAGTTTTGCTCCAGTCTTTATGAATTTTTGCACCTGTGACCTTTAAACCAATAGGAAGATCACTGGGTACCTAAATGTTTGTATGGTACATGACAGAGGGTACCTTGCAGAAAACTTTGCCGAAAGAGGTGTCGACGTTTCTATTTAGTGTGCTTATCCTGAGGTGTCGACATTTCTACACACTGAGCTAATCCTGAGATATCGATGTTTCCATTTAGTATGGTCGTCATCATGTGTCGACGTTTCCACACACTGTGTTAGTCCTGCAGTATCAACGTTTCTATTTAGTGTGCTGATCGTCATGTATCGACATTTCTACATACTGTGCTAGTCATATTTAGTGTGCTCATCGTCAGGTGTTTATGTATTGACGTTCCCATTTAGAGTGCTTATTCTGAAGTGTCGATGTTTCCACAAACTGTGCTAATTCTGAGGTGTCGACGTTTCTACACACTGTGCTAATCCTGAGGTATTGACGTTTCTATTAGGCTGCTCATCCTCAGGTGTCGATGTTTCCACACACTGTGCTAATCCTGAGGTATCGACGTTTCTACACAATGTGCTAATCCTGAGTATTGACATTTCTATTAGGCTGCTCATCCTCAGGTGTCGATGTTTTCACACACTGTGCTAATCCTGAGGTATCGACGTTTCTACACACTGTGCTAATCCTGAGTATTGACATTTCTATTAGGCTGCTCATCCTCAGGTGACGAGGTCTCCACGCACTCTGCGAATCCTGAGGTATCAACATTTCTATTTAGCATGGTCATCCTCAGGTGTCGACATTTTCACAGACTCTGCTAATAGTGATGTATCAAAGATTCTATGTAGTGTATTTGTCCTGAGATGTGGACGTTTCTATACCCAGTGCTAATCCTGATGTATTGACGTTTCCATTTAGAGTGCTCATCCTCAAGTGTCGATGTTTCCACACACTGTGCTAACTATGAGGTATCGAAGTTTCCAATTAGTATGCTCATCCTCATGTGTCAACATTTAAATACACTGTGCTAATCCTGAGGTATGGAAGTTTCTGTCTAGCGCTGTTGTTCGGAGGTGTCAACACACTGTGTTCATCCTCAGGCGTGGACATTTCTGTGCACTGCGATAATGCAGAGGTATCGAAGTTTCTATTTAGTATGTTGTATGTTCATCCTCAAGTGTCAACATTCTGTACACTGTGCCAATTGTGACACATTGACATTTCCATCTGGAGTGCTCATCCTGAAGTGTCTTCGTTTCCACACATTCTGCTAATCCTGAGGTATCGACGTTTCTACACACTGTGCTAATCTTGAGGTATTGACATTTCTATTAGGTTGCTCATCCTCAGGTCTCGACGTTTCCACACACTCTGCTAATACTGAGGTATCAACGTTTCTATTTAGCGTTCTCATCCTCAGGTGTCAACTTTTTCATAGACTGTGATAATCCTGATGTATCGAAAATTCTATGCAATGTATTTGTCCTGAGATGTGGACGTTTCTATACCCAGTGCTAATCCTGATGTATTGACGTTTCCATTTAGAGTGCCCATCCTTAAGTGTCGATGTTTCCACACACTGTGCTAATCCTGAGGTATCGACGTTTCAAATCTGTATGCTCATCCTCATGCGTCAACATTTCAATACACTGTGCTAATCCTGAGGTATCAATGTTTCTGTGTGGCATGGTTGTCCTGAGGTGTCAAAGTTTCCACACACCGTGCTCATCCTCAGGTGTCGACATTACTGTACACTGTGGTAATGCAGAGGAATCGGCGTTTCCATTTAGTGTGCTCATCTATACCCTGCGGTAATTCTGAGACACTGACATTTCCATTTGGAGTGCTCATCGTCAAGTGTCTTCGTTTCTACACACTGTGCTAATCCTGAGTATTGACATTTCTATTAGGCTGCTCATCCTCAGGTGTCGATGTTTCCACACACTGTGCTAATCCTGAGGTATCGACGTTTCTACACACTGTGCTAATCCTGAGTATCGACGTTTCTATTAGGCTGCTCATCCTCAGGTGTCGAGGTCTCCACACATTCTGCTAATCCTGAGGTCTCAACGTTTCTATTTAGCTTGCTCATCCTCAGGTGTCGACATTTTCACAGTCTCTGGTAATAGTTATGTATCAAAGATTCTATGTAGTGTATTAGTCCTGAGATGTGGACGTTTCTACACATAGTAGTTATCCTGACGTATTGTCGTTTCCATTTAGAGTGCTCATCCTCAAGTGTCCATGTTTCCACGCATTATGCTAATCCTGAGGTACCGACATTTCCAATTAGTATGCTCATCCTCATGCATCAATATTTCAATACACTGTGCTAATCCTGAGGTATCGAAGTGTCTATGTAGTGTATTTGTCCTGAGATGTGGAAGTTTCTATACACAGTGCTAATCCTGATGTATTGACGTTTCCATTTAGAGTGCTCATCCTCAAGTGTCGCTGTTTCCACAGCCTGTGTTAATCCTGAGGCATCGATGTTTCTACACACTGTGCTAATCCTAAGGTATTGACATTTCTACACATTGTGCTAAACCTGAGGTATTGACATTTCTATTAGGTTGCTCATCCTCAAGTGTCGATGTTTCTTCACACTGTGCTAATCCTGAGATATTGACGTTTCTACACACTGTGCTAGTCCTAAGGTAATGACATTTCTACACACTGCGCTCAACCTGAGGTATTGACATTTCTATTAGGTTGCTCATCCTCAAGTGCTGATGTTTCCACACACTGTGCTAATCCTGAGATATCGTCGTTTCCAATTAGTATGCTCATCCGCATTGTCAACATTCAATACACTGTGCTAATCCTGAGGTATGAAAGTTTTCGTCTAGCATTGTTGTTCTGATGTGTCAACGTTTCCACACACTGTGCTCATCCTCAGGTGTCCACATTTCCACAGAGTCTGGTAATCCTGATGTAACAAAGATTCTATGTAGAGTATTTCAAATGTTCAAATGTCTGTAAATCTATCAGACCAAACTACGTGGTCATCAGCCCGTAGCTACTTAAATCTAGGTAAACTAACCTACGGACAAACACACACACACCCATGCCCCAGGGAGGACTCCAACCTCCACGGCGAGCAACTGCGCGCTCCGCAGCGAGCCACTTTAGACCGCTCGGCTACTGCACCACAGCGATGTTTCCAATTAGCATGCTCATCCTCATGTGTCAACATTTCAATACCCTGTGCTAATGCTGAGGTATCAAAGTTCCTGTCTAGCACAGTGGTTCTGAGCTGTCGACGTTTCCACCTGCTGCGCTCATCCTCAGGAGCAGACGTTTCTCCCTGGTGTGTTCCGTCGTCAGGTGTCGCCCGCGCTGGTGCTGGCCCTGGCGGGCGCGGCGCTGGCCTCGTGCGACTCGTCGGCACCGGCGCCAGGCCCCCCGGCGGGTTGCCCCTGCTTTGTGTTCGGCTGCCTGGCCGACTGCTCGCGCGTCGCGGCCCCCCAGGCGGTGCCCCCCTGCGTGCCCCCCGGGGTGGCCACCCTGCGCCTGTCCTGGCGCGCCGCCCCCCTGCTGGCACTCCCCGTGGGGGCACTGGCCGGCACCCCGCTGCTCCGGCGCCTCGAGGCCCGCGCCGTCCCGGACCTCGCCGCCGTCGACGAGAAAGTCTTCTCCTCCGCGCCCCACCTGGAGTTCCTGCAGCTCACGGGCAGCAAGGTACACCTCTTCCTTAGAAAACACTAGTGGTACAGCACTATGGATAGGAAAAAATGTTCACATGTTCAAATGTTTGTAAATCTAATATTCACAGAATGTATGACAACAACTGCGATAGGGCAAAGCTGAAAATGTTTACCCAGTCGGGATTCGAACCCGAGTCTTCTGCTTTCTAGGCAGTTGCGCTGACCCCTACACCACTGGGGACACAGTGATCACCGCACCTGCAAGGACTACCTAAGCACGCCTCCCATCAGATGCAAATTCCCAGCTTCGCCCTGTTCTTTAGGAACAGACACCATATGTATATATACATAATATGTCGGTGACAGGAATGATCCTATCGTTAGTGGGAAGCCCGTACTCTTACAGGAATTATTTTCATAACGACGAGTTTGAGTACTGTATGCAGGGCAAAGCTGGGAATTTCTGTCTGACGGGAGGTATGCTTAGGTAGTCCTTGCTGGTAGACTGGCCAAAGGGCTGGTTCGGATGGCTCAACAATGCTTTAAATAACGTCCTGTATCTTTGATTTTTGAACATACTGCAAAATTTACTGTTTTCACATGTAAATTTGTGGCAAATTTTATGCTACAAATTAACCAAAATAGTTACAATTATGAAACTTTCTGGCAGATTAAAATTGTGTGCCGGAGCCGGGACTCGAATCAGGAACCTTTGAACCTTTGACTTTCGCAGATAAGGGCAATACCGACTGAGTTATCCATGCACAAGTCACAATTCCGCCTCACAACTTTATATCCGCCAGTACCTCGCCTCCAACTTTCCAATCTTTACAAAAGCTGTCCTGCGAAGTTGGAAAGTAGGAGGCGAGGTACTGGCAGAAGTGAAGTTGTGAGGCGGCATCGTGAGTCGTGTCGGGATAGCTCAGTCGGTAGAGCATTTGCCTCAAAAGTGAAAGGTCGGAGGTTCGAGTCCCAGTTCCTGCACACAATTTCAATCTGCGAGGAAGTTTCATATCAGCGCACACTCCGCTGCAGAGTGAAGTTTCATTCTGGAAACATCCCTTAGGCTGTGGCTTAAGCCATGTCTCCACCATATCCTTTCTTCCAGTGCTACTCTTGCAAGATTCGTAGGAAAGTTTCTGTGACGTTTGGAAAGTAGAAGGTGAGGTACTGGCGGAAGTAAAGTTGTGAGGTGGGATCGTGAGTCGTTTCGGGATAGCTCAGTCGGTAGAGCGCTTGCCTGCCAAAGGCAAAGGTCCCAGGTTCGAGTCCTGGTTCTGGCACACAATTTTAATCTGCCAGGAAGTTTCATATCACCGCACAGTCCGTTGCAGAGTCAAAGTTTCATTTTAATTACAATTAAATAGTGTTCAGTACTAAAATAGCTGTAGGATGGTTTAGGTCAGTTATCTTATTTTGCAGGTTATTCCAAGGGTAGGGTTGTTTTGGGTTGGACTGTTACATTGGGGTAGGGGAACTAAACTGCTGAGGTTATCAGTTGCATTGTGGATAGGGGATGGAGTGAGAGTAGGAAAGGAAGGGAGGGGGAAAGAAAATACAGTCCGGGAAGTAAAGAAGGAAGGAATACTGCATACTGCATTAGCTCGGAGCCCCATGCTCGCCACGCACGTACTCACGAAAGAACTGTTAACCCCCTGTGTGTGAAGGGGGGGGGGTTATTCCAACTCCTGGGAAAACGACGACCATGGAGATCACATTTGATGCCACACACAGTAGGCCAAGAACATGTACGTGAGTGGCTGGGATCTAGGTCATAGTGAGCTATGGTGTACCGAATAACCAGTCAGCCTCACAATTGCAGCCTACAGTGTTGGATGGCAAATGACAGTGCTGTGGTCTTCTGTTTCAGTGATGGTTATTTCTGACTAAAAAACCTTACAAAAGGCCTTCATTGGCTGTGAGGAATGGCTGTATGGTTTAAGGCGTCATTCTACAGACTGCAGGCCGTTCCCATTGGTCCAGTTACGGTCTGAATGGCCACTACGGTCGGGGGTTCGAATCCCCCCTCGGGCATGGATATTTGTGCCGTCTTTAGTCTTAGCTAGTTCACAATTAGTTTGTAAGCTTAGGGACTGATGACCCCGTAGTTAGGTCCCATAAGTTCTACAAACATTTGAACATTTTTGTTCCCATTGGAGGTTCGATTCCTTGTTCAAAATGTTCAAATGTTTGTTGAGCCTGAGGGGAGTGAGGCGCTCCATTCACGGTCTGCACGGCCATTAAGGTCGGGGGTTCGAATCCCCCCTCGGGCATGGATATTGTGCCGTCCTTAGTATAAGGTAGTTGATAAGTAGTTTGTAAGTTTAGGGACTGATGACCCCGTAGTTAAGTCCCATAAGCTTAACAAACATTTGACATTTGATTTTTTTGTTTGTTGAGCTTATGGGACTTAACTATGGGGTAATCAGTCCCTAAACTTACAAACACTTATGAACTATGTACAACTAAGGACGGCACAAATATCCATGCCTGAGGGGGGATTCGAACCCCCGACCGTAGTGGCCGTGCAGACCGTGAATGAAGCGCTGCAGTCCCCTCGGCCACCGTGGCCGGCTTCGGTTCCTTCCTTGGGGTATGCATGAGTAAGTTGTCCTTAGTGTAAGTTAGTTTAAGTAGTTTCTTACTCTAGCGACTGATGACCATAGCAGTCTTGTCCAATATGTGTACGAACGTTGTAACATTTCATTTGACCCTCATATGTGTGTACATGGTATATGCAAATCATGTAGGAAGGAGTGGAGGGAAGAAGGATTGGAAAGGAAAGGATTGACATTGGCTCCATTACGGCATTGAAACAATGATGACAAGTGAAAATGTGAGCCGGACTGGGAATCGAACTCAGGTGTTCTAGTTCGGGCCAGCGGTCACCTTAACCATTAGGCTATGTGTGCTCACCTCCCATCCATCTGAAAGTTCCACAAGTCACACGCTATGGCTGTAGTGTCCCTATTGACCATGCCTTCTTATACTCACCACCCACCGCAGTGACCGAGCAGTCTGGGGCACGCCAGGCACAGTCTGTATGGCCACTACGGTCGGGGATTCGAATCCCACCTCGGGCATGGATGTTTGTGTCGTCTTTAGTATAATTAAGGTAGTTCATAAGTAGTCTGTAAGTTTATGGACTGATGACCCCGCAGTTAAGTCCCTTAAACTTGACAAACATTTGAACATTTTACACTTGCCTTTATGGATTTCCATTTTAGATCAACTGCACTGAAGTAGATGAAGCAGATGCCGTCTTTGCGTGTAAATGGTTATTATTATATTAGTGTGTTGTCTGTTCTTTCGGACATGTCGTCTAAATTATAAACTGAGACACAATCTAAAGTTTTATCTAGCTGTGAGTTATCTGGTAGCTGACATATTGTAGCGGTCTGTGCTCACAATCAGTTTTTTTCCTCAAAATTTTCGTTGAAAGTAAACATTTGAAATTATGTCATTTTGGATGGCTCGACTCCCCTTAACTGTAGATTAAATAGGTCATTAATTTATTATGATAGAACTGGAAGGTGCTTTCGTGTATCAGATATGTTCACTTCTCAAATTATAATTTCATTCCAATACTGAGATTCCATTAGTTTTTTCAGCACAATTTTCGTTAATAATTCTGTATATTTAGATGGTCCTTAAAAATAGCCTAGGTTGTGGCGTCTTCACCCATCGTACGGACTATCCAGGTTCGGGTCTACCTCTATAAAGATGTTAATTTTTTGATCATTTGTTTTAAAACTTCTATTGACTTTTAAATTTGCATTATTATCTACAATATTATTGATAAAATCATGAACGATTTTGTTTCACCTTTGTAATGCCTGTCACAGCTATTTAAAATGCTAAATAATTTACTTCTATTTATTTCTGTTGAATATTGAACATATTCAAAGCTTTCTAATGGAGAGAAATTAATTACCTGTGTTGTAAACTTCCGGATGGGGTTTCATTTGTATAAAATTATTCGCAATATCATGTTAATTTGCGCAAAAACTAAATAATAATAATACCAGATGGGGTTTCAGTTGTATAAAATTATTCGCAATATCATGTTAATTTGCACAAATAAATAATAATTATAATAGCAAATAAACAAAACGAACCCGATAATGGGTTTCCTTCTGAAGCAGGTGTTGCTGTGGGTCACAGCTACAATCTCCATGTAGGCCACATTTCGATCGTTTACTGGACAGAGCTCCTGCAGTCAGATAAAAAAAGTGGTGAAGTCCTGAAAAAAAATGTGGATGAGATGATCACTGTCCTGCAGTGGGAACTCGGTGTTCGAATCTCGATCTAGCAATAGTTTTTAACTTAAGAAAAGAGAGGATTGTTAAATTAAAGAAAGAAAGGGAAATAAGACAGCAAAGTGAAGGGGCGTGGGCTCGAAACCGCCTCGGAACACTGATTTTTGTAACTCTGTGTAGCCTTCAACACTCGTCGATGTGAGTAGTCATGAGGGACAACGTGTTGATCGGGTTCCACGATAAACTGTAGGTACCCTTTCCTTGTTTGGATAATGGGGAAGGTTAGGGATGTGCAAGTCACTGAAGTGGTGTCCAGTTGAAAGACACACTCGCCCCCTGAGCCACACGAAATTATTATTGAAATCTATTAAATTTTTACTAGAAGGTGAAATCTATTTCCCATTTCACATGAACGAGAGAAGAGATGAACAGAGGCGGCGGGGTATATAGAGAGGGTGGAGAAGGAAATGGTGGTGGAAGAGGAGCCAAATGAGGTGGAACAAGGTATAGGAGGAGGATATGGATAAGATGAAGAGGAGATAGATGGGTGAGGAAATCAAAAGAGAAAGGAGTGATTAGGAAATGAACAGAGAGGGAGAGAACAGGTGATTGGACAGTCGGAGGATTGGTATAAATAAATACCCAGGCATAGATGCAGTTCTATACCCCTGATACAGATGTAGGACATTTGGCACCACTGGGGCGTGTAGCTGTAGGGGATCTGGTGTGGTGTATAGAGAGGGGAGAGAAGGAAATGGTGGTGCAATAGGAGCTGAATGAGGTGGAGCAAGGTAGAGGAGGAGGGTATGCATGACATGAAGAGGGATAGATGGGGCAGGAAGTCAACAGAGAGAGGAGTGATGAGGAAATGAACAGAGACGGAGAGGACAGGTGATTGGATGGATGGTGAATTGGTATAAATAAATACCTGGGCATAGTTGCTGATCTCTACCCCTGGTACAGATGAAGGACAGTTGGAGCCACTGGGCGTGTTTCCGGTGTGAGAGGTCGTCTGCTGTGGTTGCAGGTGTCTCAGCTGCTGCCGGACACGTTCGCGGACAACCGCAACCTGTCGGCGGTGGACCTGAGTGACAACCAGCTGGAGGGTATCCCCGCCCAGCTGTTCAGCCGCAACCCGCTGCTCGCCCGCCTCAAGCTGTCCGGCAACCGCATCCAGAGCCTCGAGCCGGACACCTTCAGGGCCAACCGCCTGCTGCAGGAGGTACGGAACCCGTGCTCAGCAGTGGTCGATCGGGGCTGGTTGGGGCTTGGGAGGGGCTTGACCCAGTTGACATCAAAACCAGATACCTTTAGGCTTTCACCTTGATCTAATTGAGGACGGGCTTTATCAACACTAAAATCTAGGGAATTATTGGAGTGCAGCACTGACCAGAGGTATCGATGTAGGTCTGAGAGACCTGGCATGAAGTAGGCGCTCCAAAACATCCAAAAGGTGTTATGATCTCGAAATTTGACTGATAACCCTAAGAGATTTTGGTCATAGTTAAATATACTAGGGGAAAAACACAAACAATACTCTCACTGTGTGATAGTAATGGCGATCCTGAAGATGACAGTGCTACTAAAGTAGAGTTACTAAACATAGCATTCACCAAAGAAGACGAAATCAATATCCCAGATTTCAAATTACGAACAGAGGCCGTAATGAGTAATGTAGAAGTAGATATCATCGGAGTAGTGAAGCAACTAAAGTCACTTAACAAGAACAAGTCTTCGGGTCCGGATTGTATACCGATTAGATTTCTATCTGATTATGCCGAAGCGATAGCTCCTGTAGATCTGTACCAAAAGATTGGAAAGTTGCACAGGTCAGACCTATATTCAAGAAAGACAGTAGGAGTAACCCATTAAACTACAGGCCTATTTCATTGACTTCAGTTTGCAGCAGGGTTTTGGAACATATCCTGTATTCAAATATTATCAATTATCCCGAACAGAATGATCTATTGGCCCAAGATCAACACGGATTTAGAAAATATCCTTCATGCGAAACACAACTAGCTCTTTACTCACACGAAGTGATGAGTGCTATCGACATGGGTTCGCAAATTGATTCCGTATTCCTTGATTTCCAGAAGGCTTTTGAAACCGTACCTCACAAACGGTTTTTAATCAAATTGCGTGGTTACGGTATATCGCCCCAAATATGCGACTGGATAGGGGATTTCCTCTCAGAGAGGACACAGTTCATAGTAACGGATGGTAAGGCATCGACTAAAACAGAGGTGATTTCGGGCTATCCACAGGGTAGTGTTATTGGTCCTCTGCTGTTTCTTATTTACATAAACGATTTAGGGGAAAATCTAAGTAGCTCTCTTAAGGTTGTTTGCAGACGACGCCGTCATTTACCGTCTAGTAAAATCATCTGAAGATCAAAATCAACTGCAGAACGCGTGAATAAGATATCTGTATGGTGTACAAATTGGCAATTGACTTTAAATAATGAGAAGTGTGACGTCGTCCACATGAGTACGAAAAGAAATCCGTTGAACTTTGTTTACATGATAAATCAATCAAAAGTGAAGGCCGTAAACTCCACAAAATACATAGGAATTACTATTACTTAAACTGGAAAGAACACGTAGATAGTGTCGTGGAAAAGGCGAAAGACAGACTGCGTTTTATTGGCAGAACCCTTAAAACATGCAACAGAACTACAAAAGGAACTGCATACACTACGCTTCTCCGTCCATTTTTGGTGTAGCATTGCTCCCCAGTGTGGGATACTTATCAGGTGGGTTTGACGGAGGACATTGAAAGACTCCAAAGAAGGGCAGCTCGTTTCGTCCCACTTACATAGGCAGAAAAGATCATCAGAATAAAATACGAGAAATCAAAGCCCGAACGGAGAGATTGAGGTGTTCATTCTTCCCGCGCGCTATTCGAGAATGAAATGGGAGGTAAAATAGCATAACGGTGGTTCGATGAACCCTCTGCCAGGCACTTAAATGTGATTTGGAGATGTAGATGTAGGATGTAGATATAGGATTCAAGTGACGGCTCTGTGCAGACTGGTCCATTACAGGAATATTACTGTCATGTAACAACTTTGCCACAGGTGCTTGATTGTGTTGAAAAACGCAATGGGCATTCCAGAATTGTTCTTCAACAGTGGAAAACAAGAAGGTGCTTAAAAACCAATGTAGGCCTGTACTGAGACAGTGCCACGCTAAACAACAAAGGGTGTCAGCTCCCTTCATGTAAGACACAACCACACTATGAGACCACTGCCTTCGCATTTTACTGTTGGCACTCCACATGCTGGCAGATGACGTTAACCAGGCATTCGCCATACCCACACCCTGCCACCGGATCGCCACATTGTGTACTGTGATTTGTCACTCCACACAACGTTATTCCACAGTTCAGTCGTTAAATCTTTATGCTCCTCGCTCCAAGCCAAGCGTTGTTGGCATTCACCTGAGTGATGTGAAGGAAGCTTGGTGTTTAACATCCCGTCTACAGCGTGGACATTGGAGTCAGAACTTATGCTCGGAATGCTTGGATAAAGATGTGGAAGGAAATTGGCCATGCCCTTTCAAAGGAACCATCCCAGCATTTGCCTGCAGTGATTTAGAGAAATCACGGAAAACCTAAATCGGGATGGTCGGAGGCGGATTTGAACCACCTTCCTTCTGAAGACGAGTCCAGTGCGTTACCACTGCGCCGCGTCGCTCGGTCCTGAGTAATGTGTGGCTCATGGGCAACCGCTTGACCATGAAATCTATCTTTTCTCACCATGCAAGTAACTTAGTTGGTACTTGGAGAGAATCCTGATGCAGTTTCGAATTCCTAGTCTGGATAGCCATGCGCCTATCACACTGTATGACCCTCTTCAAGTGTCTGCGGTCTCTGTCAGTCAACGGATGAAGTCATCTTTTACACTAGAGCTGTACGTGTCCCTTCACGTTTGCACTTGTTTCACATCAGAAACAGTAGACATACGGGTGCTTAGGAGTCAGGAAATCTCACATACAGACTTCTGACACACGTGACACCCCATCATCTGGCCACATCGAAAGTCCATGACTTCCATGGAGCACCCCATTTTGGTATTTCACGGTGACTAATGAGTACTGAGGTCGCTGATATGGAGTACCTGGCAGTAGTTGCTAGCACAATGTACCTATGTTTTTGAGGGTATCCTGATACTTTTGACCACATAGTGTAATAGTCATAATTGGACATGAAATGGTCCCCTTCTTGAATAGGCATTACACCAGCTTTCCCTCGATGTGTATGGACTTAAAGTGCAGAGTGACAGTTTCATTCCAGGTATATAGTTGTCCGCATCACCCCTTTCTCCTGGGAGCCTGGGAGGCTTCTTTGATGTCCCCCAGTGTAAACGGCGGCCCTGCACCTTTTCACCTTTTGTTTGCCGCCGCGCACCCTTGCTGGTTTATGACGGGGGCGCCCCGCTGTCGCAGCTGGACCTGTCGGGCAACCCCCTGACGGAGCTGCCCGCGGCGCTGCTCCGGCACTGCCTGCGCCTGCGCTCACTCGACCTCTCCGGCACGCGGCTCGCGCTGCTGCCGCGCACGGTGCTCTCCGGCAGTGCGGACCTGGAGTCACTGGACGCGTCCGGCTGCCGGCTCCAGTCTCTGCCTGCGGCGCTGCTGCCCAGCCACGGCCGCCTCTCCAGGCTGGACCTCTCCAGGAACCAGCTGCGCGCCCTGCCGGAGAAGCTGCTCTCCGCCACCGCGCGACTCAGGCTGCTCAACATCAGCCACAACGGTACGGCTCCACTCAGTCGACAACTCCTAGTTTATGGCTCTGGCAATTGTCACCAAAAAGCGCTATGCATTGTAACAACGGTGGTTTGTCCGGTATCCCGGCCCGATGAGTTTGAGAGCCCGTCACAGACTTCGACAGTGGCTGCCATCGCCACTGCAGCACGGCGCACAGTGATGTGGACACTGCGCAGGCCATCTGTGCAGGTAGCCACGCTATTTAGGGCCCAGAGCCATGAACTAATCCCCTTCCCTCCCCTCCTACAACACCTCAAATAGCTCTGAATCCTTTACACTACCCGCAAAATAGAATCCCAAAACCCTCTGTATACCCTATCCTCACCAATCCCGGGCATCTGCCACGCCTCCACCACAATATCCCTCACGGCTTTCACCTACATACGCTCCATATCCTTTTCCAGGGCAACTACCACACCCTTCCCTTACAGGATAACGATCTTCATTCCGATATATACCCCTCCTAACAACCCTGATCCCTTCTCCCTAGCATCAGCGCACCTCCCCACTTCCCCATTCCCTCCTTCGTCCCGCTTGGCTACCCCTATCCCACCCCTGGAGTCTCATCAACTCCTCTTTCCCCTTCCTCCCCTCCCTTCTCCAATCCCCTCTCCCCTCCTCCGCACTTTCCCCATTCCTATTCCATCCCCTAATTCCACCCCCCCACCCAGGGGCGTTTGAACCATTTGTACAGTGCACTGTGCTACTGTCAGTAATCAGTGAATTCTGTGTGATTTTACCTAGTACCTCAACAACCACAATCTACGATTTTTACCGTGTGAATCGTCAACTGTCTCCAATGTGTGTGTGTGTGTGTGTGTTTATGTGTGTGTGTCTCAATGTCATTTTAACCGTTACCGTGGCTCTGAACATTTTTATGAATGTGTGTTTTTTTTATCGTTGACTGCTGGAACTGTTTGTCTTGCATATATCCATATACATGTGGCGTCTGTTCCGAAAGAACAGACGTCACTTCTGATCCTGCAGTTGTTATTCTTTAATATTCACAGAATATATGACATCAACTGCGGTTGGGCAAAGCTGAAAATGTGTACCCAGCCGGGATTCGAACCCGGGTCTCCTGCTTTCTAGGCAGTTGCGCTAACCACTACACCACTGGGGACACAGTGATCACCGCACCTGCAAGGACTACCTAAGCACGCCTCCCGTCAGATACAAATTCCCAGCTTCGCCCTGTTCTTTCGGAACAGACGCCACATGTATATATATATATAATATGCCGGTGACGGGCAATGATCCTATCGTTAGTGGGGAGGGGTGGGCAAGTTTGAAGCCCTTACTCTTACGGGAATTAGTTTCATAACTACGAGTTTGAGTACTATGGGCAGTGCGAAGTTGGGAATTTGTATCTGACGGGAGGCGGGCTTAGGTAGTCCTTGCAGGTGCGGTGATCACTGTGACCCCAGTGGTGTAGGGGTCAGCGCAACTGTCTAGAAAGCAGGAGACCCAGTTTCGAATCCCGGCTGGGTACATATTTTCAGCTTTGCCCAACCGCAGTTGATGTCATATAGTCTGTGAATAGTACATATATCCGTCTGTCTAATCGTCAATTTCTGTCTGTCCTCTTAAATCTCAACTTGTCTATGTTTTAATTCCCCAATTTTTATTCTATTATCATGCTCATTACCACTTGACGTAATATCTATTTCACAAGGCTAAAGAGCAGTCAACATAGCTGCTGCCAGCCTGCTAACTGTATGAAAGTTAGCTTTAAAATATCAATAAAGGAAAAACAAGCACTCCTCAGTCGTGTCTCGACTGCGCTCCGTATACTTTCGTCATTCCACTTTCTTGACGCTTCCCTTCCACTGCTCAAATTTTCATTTCCGTGCTTCCTCCCCAGTCAGTGCGTTTTTTGTTATTTTGTTTTGGTGCCTCCTTCTGATGCACCCCCATGAACAGCTCGACACGTAACTCTTTCAGTATTCCCCCCCATTGTAATTCCTCATTTTAGTGCATCCCTTCCCCTCAGACCCTTCCCTCTTGGCAGTCCCTTTGCCCCTGCTCGATATCGCTCACTTTGGTTCACCTCCCAAACTCTGTGCATTCTATCTTTGCTCTCCCCTTCTTCCTGCTAAAAATCACATGTTCGGCACATCCTTTCACTTAGCAAATTCTTTTTGGCGTACCTCTCGAAAAGCAATTACAAAAAAAATAAACCAACTTATATTGCCTTTGTAGGCGTGGGAGAGGCATTTGGTAATGTTCTCCGGCAAGAGATGTTCAGAGTACTGAGGAAAAGTGGAATGAAATACAAAGACATCCGCGTGATACTCAGTCTCTATAAGGATGAGATGGAAGTGATTAGGAACTGTCACCAGGATCAAGAAGCAAATATCAGAAAAGGGGTAAGACAAAGATGTGCTCTCTCTCCTCTTGTACGCAACGCCTACATCCAGGAAGCGATCGACCAAGTTCGTGAAACTACAGAGGTTGCTATCAAGATTAATGGGCAGAGGATATACATGCTATGCTATGCAGACGATATTGCTATAGTCACTGACAAGGAATGTACTTGGGCTCGAACAAACACATATACATCATAATCGTACGAGAGATAATGTAAAGATCTCTTATTGCACTAGTGATACTCCCGCATCTGCAAAACTCTGCAGTCGTCCGTTAGAGGCCTCTGCGTGTGCCATGCCGCATTGCACTTTGACCTGTCGGTTCGCCAGTAGGGACGGTGCAGTGTGCCTCCCAAGTTGCGTTTCGTGATGTTATTTGTGTGGTGAAGCGTCAGATGGGGCGGCGATTGCTAATCAATCCTGCTAATGTATTGCGATTAGTTGAGATGAAGTTACGAAGAACCCTTCTTCGTGAAGATGGTATTAGTGTAGAAGATGAATCATTCGCATGCTTTCTCGTATCTGTTATGGTACAGAATTATGAGCATAAGTTAGATACTGTTGTTACAAACTCATAATAATTATAATTGGGATGATAATGACGAAGAACTCATTGCAAGCGGTAGTGCTACAGTAGGTGCGGGAAGAGGCGATGGAAGCAGTGGCAGTGAATACCAACAGTCTTTCGGGAAGAAGGTTAAAGTTGCAACTATCATCACGGCTTTTGATGACAATTCGCTAGAGAACATGAAGTCGATTATTACATAAGTTATAGTTGAGATATCTACATTACGTATGGCGTCTACAATTACATCTACAGTGCTATCTAGAGCATTATTGCAAAGTTTTACATAAAAACGACACCCACCAGCACATTGAGGTGTACGTAGAGATCCTGTAACCAAACGTTCATGCAGATATGTTTGTTCGAGTCCAAGTATTTTCCTTGTGGGACAGAAGAAGACGTAGAAGAAATCCTCAAAACAATGCAAAGAATTTTCTACAACCAGTATGGTATGAGAATAAACAATAAAAAGACTAAAGTGATGGTATGCAGCACAGAAGGAGAATATGAACCTCCAAAAGTAAGAATTGTAAGAGATGAAGTGATCGAGGAATTTACTTACTTGGGAAGCAAGGTCACAAGAGACGGCAGAAGCCGGAAAGTAATTGTGAGCAGAATACAACAGGCCAAAAGTGCATTCAATCTGAGGAAGACCTTACTGACCAGCAAGAACATCAATATGGCGATAAGAAAACGTATAATGAAAGATTTTGTCTGGAGTGTGGCTCTATACGGTTGCGAAACTTGGACAATAGGAAGAGGGGAGAGAAGACGGCTAGAGGGCCTGCAGATGTGGTGTTATAGAAGGATGATGAAGATCAGCTGGAAAAAGGGAGTGACAAATGAAGAAGTGCTTAGGAGAGTACAGGGAAACAGATCCCTGTGGAGGCACATCCAAACAAGACGAGACAAACTTATAGGGCACATCCTCAGACACAGTAACATCATTGGAACAATAGCAGAAGGAGCTATTGAGGGAAGAAACCGACGTTGGCGACCAAGAATATCATACATGCAACAGATCATGAACGATGTTGGATGTAACACGTATGTGGAAATGAAGAGAAAGGCAGACAGAAGAGAGGAATGGCGCTCTTCTGCAAACCAACCTCCTGCCTGTTTTTTTAGACCTCCTGCTTGTTCCCTCCTAACATCAAATGTTTCAAATGTTTGTATAGCTTATGGGACTTAACTACGGGGTCATCAGTCCCTAAACTTACAAACTACTTATGAACTAGCTACTACTAAGGACGGCACAAATATCCATGCCCGAGGGGGGATTCGAACCCCCGACCGTAGTGGCCGTGCAGACCGTGACTGGAGCGCCTCAGTCTGAAACAGGAACTTGGTTCGAATTTTGCGACTTTCCTTTTCAATAGTCTTTCTTTTTAACAAAATTTCTCCAAAAAAAAAAAAAAAAAAAAAAAAAAAAAAAAAAAAAAAAAGAGAGAGAATTACCTCTTTTCGTCGCGCGAATAGTCAGTTATAGTGCTGAAGTCAATCAAAAACACATTGAAAACTTTCAGTTTTTCCCAAATTTTCCAATTTTCCGGTAAATTTACCAAAAATGTTATTACATACAAACCTTGTCTTCTCAAGCCGTACTAAAGTGATGATCTTACAATCATGTGGCAATAGATTTTAATTCACAGAAAAAAAAAATCGCATTTGGTTTTTCCTAAATTTTCCTACTTTCCGGGTTACTTGGCCAAATTTTTATTTGATGCGAACCTTCCTTTTGCTTTCAACATTAAATTTTACAAAATTTTATCGAAATTGGACGAACGTTATTGATAGCTCACTGGAAAAAACTGTTTCAGTATTCCTGATGTTCCTATTTTCCGGACAACTTTTCCATATTTTATCACCGTTTAAACCTTCCCTGGACTTAGACGAATATTTCAAGAATAAAAGTAACCAAATCGGTTCACCCGTTCTCGAGTTTTAGCGAGACTAACGAACAGCAATTCATATATATATTGACTCTAACCTAATTGTTTCTCAAAAACTTAGGTTTCAAACTGATGATCTTAGGCATATTTTTCAACTGGGGCAATGACGCCATGGTGGAAAATTTCGGCAAAATGCTGTGTAATACAGATAGATAGCCTACATTTTGTGAAATGGGAACTTGCATAATGTAGTAGTTTTGAAGTGCCAAAAACTCTATTTCCGACTTTTGCGGTGTCTTAATCAAGTCTAAATTATAACATGTATTTTTATTCCAATTTTACATCGACAACTACTTGTAGCTTTGTACATGTCATGTCTAATACAGAAGAGTGATAGGTATAAATTAGAACAGTTGTAATACTTATTTGCTAGTACTGATTCATCGTGTAGGTTTATCTTTGATTTTCAAATGTATGGCGTCGTTACCCCAGAACGCAGGGTAATGGCACTGCTGCGTATACTTTCACAATATATTTTTAAAAATAAAACTTAACAAGATACACGACTGAAAAATATATAATAAAGTAGTATTATCTGGCCAAGCTGTGGTGTTATTCTGTACGAAAAAGACACACATTTAATACGGTAAAAAAAACTGGTTTCCCTTAAGATGGCGCCATTCCCTATATGTCATTTGTCTGAAGGCTTTCGATTTTTTACGATTGCTGACAACTTATGACTTGAGCCAGATGTGGTAGTGCAGAAGGTAGTTTTAATTTACTAATCACTACACCGATTGAAACTTCATGGCAGATTGAAATTGTGTGTCGGAACCGGGACTCGAACCTGGGACCTTTGCCTTTCGCGGGCAAGCGCACTACCGACTGTGCTATCCCGACACGACTCACGATGCCGCCTCACAACTTTACTTCCGCCAGTACCTCGCCTCCTACTTTCCAAACTTCACAGAAGCTCTCTTGCAAACACGCAAGACTAGCACTCCTGGAAGAAAGGATATGGTGGAGACATGGCTTAGCCACAGACTAAGGGATGTTTCCAGAATGAAACTTCACTCTGCAGCGGAGTGTGCGCTGATATGAAACTTCCTGGCAGATTAAAATTGTGTGCCGAAACCGGGACTCGAACCTGGGACCTTTGCCTTTCGCGGGCAAGCGCACTACCGACTGTGTAGTTTCTAAGCCTAGGGACCGATATCGAAAATAGTTTGGTCACGTTGGATTACAAAATTTCGAACATATTTTAAACATATATTTCATATCAGCGCACACTCCGCTGCAGAGTGAAGTTTCATTCTGGAAACATCCCTTAGGCTGTGGCTAAGCCATGTCTCCACCATATCCTTTCTTCCAGGAGTGCTAGTCTTGCGTGTTTGCAAGAGAGCTTCTGTGAAGTTTGGAAAGTAGGAGGCGAGGTACTGGCAGAAGTAAAGTTGTGAGGCGGCATCGTGAGTCGTGTTGGGATAGCACAGTCGGTAGTGCGCTTGCCCGCGAAAGGCAAAGGTCCCAGGTTCGAGTCCCCGTACCGGCACACAATTTTAATCTGCCAGGAAGTTTCACATCAGCGCACACTCCGCTGCAGAGTGAAGTTTCATTCTGACTACACCGATTACTTTTGCTCTGAAAATTGGCCTTATTCTGTATGTTATGTTCAAATAATTTACAGGAATATAGTTGGGTGCCGCGGCGGAGTGGCCGAGCGCATTGAGACGCTATGCTCCGATGCGTGAGGCCGATCCCCGTCGGGGGTTCGAATCCCCCCCCCTCGGGCATGGATGTTTGTGTCGTCTTTAGTGTAAGGTAGTTCATAAGTAGTTTGTACGTTTAGGGACTCATGACCCAGCAGTTAAGTACCTTGAGCTTCACAAGTATTTGAACATTATAGTTGGGCAGCGTCTTCGACAACAGGTGAGCGCCTGTGTTTTTCAAGATATACCAGACTGCTCTTCATTTCTGCAATCTTTTTCAATAAATTTAAAAAATGCATAGTCAACTGTCATCTGTTTATTGTATTTAAAACTTTACCGGTTTCGGATATTATCCATCTTCAGACGTGCCTGTTAAAAATTTTACAATCACGAATTGTACTAAGTTCCAATGAAACATGGAATAACGTAGTAGTGTCATCCACAAGATACTTACAAAATTAAACAGGCTGATTGATAAATGCATAGTTGATCTGATAAACTTTGCAGAGATCGAAGTATTCATGCTGTGAAAATAGTATATCTTTGACCGCCATCACAGGATATATCTTTGATGAGGTGTCATGGCGACTGATACAGAGAGTGTTATGTAAACATATGCAGAGGTACACTAATGGATGTTATTGACCTTAGTATTATAACATATCATGCTTAGTAATATGAATCCATAAGTTTGTAAATGACCTACAATTAACATATTATAATCAAGCCTAAAAGAGCAGTGCATGAAATAGACAGGTAGACACTGCGCCATGTAATACAAGCATTGAGGCATAAGGATGACAAGGTGCGTGCAGTTATGTAGTTCAATAATTCTGCATTCTTTCATCAACTAATCACAAAATTTTTCAAATTTTTACAAAAAATCGCAAGTTCGTTTCATTGTCAGAATAGCAACGCATTTTCAAAAATAAGTTTTCATCCCCTATTTTACCGTCTTACTTGTTGAATTCCCAAAAGCACCGAAACTCGACATTTCGTAGTTGTAGCTAAAAATTTTGGTTAACAGCAACTTATTTGCGAAAATCAATGTTTTGCGTTCCCTCTTTTATCCCCCTATTGCTTGCATTTCAAAAAATTCCGAACACGTGTGTCTTAAACTTCTAACCCTGAATTAAAATACGAAATTTTGTAGTTCTAGCTTCAAAATTGTCTAAATAGTAATCTTGTGTAATTTGCGAAAGAACTAGTTAGCAGATACCTAGCCTCTTAGTTCGTCCGCTCCTTTTCCGAAGACTGACGGGGAACAGCGAGAGGACGCGAGAGCGCGCAGAATCGCGTGATTCCCTTCTGCCAGTTGCCGTCATTTCGAGCTGAGATGCAGCTCAGCTGTAGTTTCAGTAGCGGTAGCAAAAGCCAAAACGAGCGGACGAGCTAAAAAGAGCGACCTACTTCGCGACCGAGCTGCGAACTAATAGGAGAGCTACCGGTCGCGAACTAAAATATGCGCGACAGGTCGCGAACTAAAAGATGCGCGATAGGTCGCGAAATAAAATATACGTGATAGGTCGCGAACGAAAAGATGCGAGATAGGTCTCGAACTAAAATATGCGTGATAGGTCGTGAAATAAAATATGCGCGATAGGTCTCGAACTAAAAGATGCGTGATAGGTCTCGAACTAAAAGATGCGCGATAGGTCTCGAACTAAAATATGCGTGATAGGTCGCGAAATAAAATATGCGCGATAGGTCGCGAAATAAAATCTGCGCGATAGGTCGCGAACTAAAAGATGCGCGATACGTCTCGAACTAAAATATGCATGATAGGTCGCGAACTAAAATATGCGCGATAGGTCGCGAACTAAAAGATGCGCGATACGTCTCAAACTAAAATATGCATGATAGGTCGAAAACTAAAATATGCATGATAGGTCGCGAACTAAAATATGCGCGATAGGTCTCGAACGAAAAGATGCGTGATAGGTCTCGAACTAAAATATGCGTGATAGGTCGTGAAATAAAATATGCGCGATAGGTCTCGAACTAAAAGATGCGTGATAGGTCTCGAACTAAAAGATGCGCGATAGGTCTCGAACTAAAATATGTGTGATAGGTCGCGAAATAATATATGCGCGATAGGTCGCGAACTAAAAGATGCGCGATACGTCTCGAACTAAAATATGCATGATAGGTCGAGAACTAAAATATGCATGATATGTCGAGAACTAAAATATGCATGATATGTCGCGAACTAAAATATGCGCGATAGATCGCGAACAGAATTGAAAATCACGTGTTTGCCTTCTGCGGATGAGAGCCATTTCGAGGTGAGCGTCTGCCTGCTAGATTACACAGTTCAGTGCTACAAAATTTCTGCTTTGAAGTATTCTGCACTCTGCAATATCTGACTAATAAATTCCATAATGGCAAGATATAGAGATAACACTAAACTTAAACGCGAGAAATCATCCACAAACTGTTTCTTTTGGTTTGCGTGATATCGTTAACGGCTCAAGCAGCAAGCGCATGAAGCAGCTAGGTGGGGGAACTTCTCCCTCCACCTGCACGCGCAGACCACGCCGCTGGGAGCGGACGAACTAAAAAAACGAACTAGTTCTCGGCAGAGCCGCGAACTGAAGTGAGCGCTCCCGATCGCGAACTGTTATGCACAAGTCTACTTCGAACTCCCGCCCCCCCTCCCTCAGAGGATGAATTTATTTATGCTCCTGGTCTGTGCCATCCTTTTTTTATGCACCCTGTATATCCACATTCGCAGATACAGATTCCTCCTCAAACATCTAGCATAGACTTGTGTGGTGTCTAGGGCGACCAGTTTTCCCGTATTATACGGTTTCTCCCGTATTTCAGCAATTATTTTCAAATTCTCCGTCTCCCTTGTTGTCCTCCTATTTCTCCCGTATTTCGTCAATGATCGCTGTTATAACGCGAAACCCGGGAAGTTCTATCGAGAAATTCTCATCGGAAATTTCAAATGTTTAAATGTTTGTATAGCTTATGGGACTTAACTACAGGGTCATCAGTCCCTAAATTTACAAACTACTTATGAACTAACTAAGACTAAAGACGACACAAATATCCATGCCTGAGTGGGGATTGGAACCCCCGACCGTAGTGGCCGTGCAGACCATGACTGGAGCGCCTCAGTCCCCTCGGCCACCGCGGCTGGCTCATCGAGAAGTCTCGAAAAAGTTTTTATTTTTATTTATTTATTTATTTATTTATTTTTATAGTAACTGATACTTGTTATCTGCAGGGCCCACAGTGTTAGTGATGTCGTACATCTACATTTTAATAATAGGATGTGTCCAACCAATCTACCCCTTCTCTTACTCAGGATATGCCAAAAACTCCTTTTTTTTACGTTTCATCGGCAGAACGCTTCGAAGATGCACGAGCTCCACCAAAGAGACTGCCTACATCACACTTGTCAACTTAGCATTAGACGGAAGCGTGTGGGGTAAAAACCATAGAGGGAGGCCGACGGACGAATACAGTAAGCAGATTCAGAAGGATGTAGATTGCCGAACTTATTCTCAGATGAAGAGACTTGCACAGGACAGCCAGTCTGCGGACTGAAGGCCACAACGACAACAACTAGTTGTAGAGTTACTCAAAATATGATATAAGAGTAAAAATAAGCAAAGTATGTCTGATTTCCAGGAAATACGTATAGTAGTGCATCTGAAATTTACTGCGACTAAATCTCCTTATTCTCCCTTATAATCAAGTTAAGATTCTGGTCATCTCCCTTAAACCTGTGATTAAAAGTTGGTCACCCTAGAGATGCCTGTCTTTTCGGAAACGTCCGGAACAAGACACCACTCCTATGTAAATATGTACGGTATATTAACCTTTGTATTGTCATTTTCGTGCCATTTATTTATTTAATCGTGTCTGAGCTACATCTGTAGTTAATTAATAAGGTACATATACTAGATTACAAATAAAAACTAAGTACTAATTATACATTCATATATATACAATCATGATTTTCACACATAATATGTTATTATTGTCCATAGCAGGCTCATATCTCTCTCCAGTGTTGGGCACACTTCACTGCAACGTCGTTGGCCAGCCACAGGTCTTGGAAAGTGTGTCATTGTTTGTTTTTCTCCACATTGGCAGAGCTCGTCTGCTGCGTATCCCCACCTGAACAGGTTATCCTCTGATCTTCCCATTCGACACCTAAGGCTATTTAGGCTCTTCCAGACTCTCCATTCCAGTTGACACCCTGCCGGAAGATTTTCTTTAATGTTCCAACATTGATTCCCTGGTTGTAGATTGACTTTCATTTAGTGGATGTTCCAATTGAATGAAATCTTTCCTCGATTTTAATCTAGACACCACTGGCTGATGTCTGAACAGGGGATGTCTTCTATCCTCGCTCTGTCTGCTTCTTTCAGCCATCGCCAAAGTTTGCCGTCTGATCTGTGGGGAACACATATAAAGGAGAACACATATAAAGGAGATCACATATAAAGGAGACCACGGTTTGTAGGCTTCGGGCGTCCCGTAATTAATCTACATGAGTCGTTCAGTGCTGTAGCTAGCTTGTGGGCGTGCGTCGATCTTCTCCATACGGGGCAAGCATATTCAGATGGAGCAAAACACATAGCCAGGGATGATGAACGCAGAATTTCAGGATTTGCTCCCCAGCGTGATTTTGTGAGTTTGCGGGTTATACTGTTCCCGTGTGTTGATTTTCGCTCTAGTTTTTTTTTTTTTTTTTTTTTTTTTTTTTTTTTTTTTTTTTTTTTTTTTTCTACGTGTCTCTTGTAGGACAGTGTTCGATCTAATGTGAGTCCGAGATAAACTGGGTTTGGCCAATGTTTAAGTTCAACTGAGTTCCATTCCAATTGTAATTCCCTTTTAGCTTCCTGGTTGTCCATAGGGAGGGTGGTTGTTGCTCAAACAACCGGTTTTCGGTTATACCGGTTCTTTTCATCTGCAGTTAAGCCGCACTGTAAAAACTGCTCAAGATTACCGGTTTTTTAAATAACCGGTTTTCGGTTTTTTATTGCTATTATTTCCAGTAGAGTTCGACCGAAACATATTTTGCGGCCGAAACAGAAACCGTAATCGTCGGTTCTTCTAGCTTCGGCCGAAACCGAAACTTACCAAATTTAGTTAATATTTATGTACATTTACGTTATACGACAAATCACTAGTCTTTCCATATTTTGCCAGATCCACTCCCAATACTACGCCTTGTTGAGTGTGTGTAAGCCTAGCCAGGAGTCCGTAGAAGACGATATACGAAGCATACAGATTTACTGGCCTAGTATTTCCATCCGGTAGTTGCGAATATTGAGCCAACCACTCCGTAAGTTGGACTTGTGAGCCAGCGCATACGAATATCTCGTTGTATACACAATATATGTATAAGTTACAGTCAGTAAATGAACTTCAATCAGTGCTGCAGAGGTATTTCGAAAAATAGTCACAGTTCCGACTAACAGTATGATTGTTGTCAGTGTAAATTTGCGCAAATTGAACTATGAAAGATGTGTACCATATGATCAAAGAATGTTCAAGTGGGTGTCAGTTCTTATGAGACCTAACTGCTTAGGTTATCGGTCCATAGTCTTACAGACTACTTAATCTAACTTAAACTCACTTACACACCCATGATCGAGGGAGGAGGGAGGACTCGAACCTCCGACTGGAGCAGCCGCGCAGTCCGTAACATGGAGCCTCAGACCGCACGGCTACCTCGCGAGGCATCACATGATAAATGTTACCTAAACCCATCTTGGTTATTAAAAAAGCCCTTCGCTTTCAAGCAATAACATTAATAAAACTTGTTAGCATAACAATATGATAATGCATTAAAAGTTAGTATTCCAAGCTTAGAGTATATCACTTACATAATAGATATATGAATCGAATTTACCTTCTCTTCCTAGAAACATTTTGGATGCTTTCTCCTTAATTGACACAGCATGTTTGTAGTACCTGCATCCGTTGGCCGTTTTCAGCTTTTTAAAGCAAATGGAGCATTGTACCTCACTGCTACCGTACTTCGTGAAGTACTTCCACACTCGGGATGCTGCCATTTAAGACACAACCGATGTCTGGCGACGACAGCAAGGAACTGTCGCATGACCAGACGGAGGCAAGTCTCGTACATTGCCGGTGCACGCGCGTCGTCTAATAGGCCACGCCACACGGCAACAGCTGCGTCGATGCCTCAGTAGCTGCACCAGTCCTTAAGTTCTTATGCCACGCGTTTCTGACTGCCGGGATTGTTCTTAAATTATCACTGATCGCTTTTCTTAGTTACTGCGATGACCTAATATTTCACTGCAGTGGAAATTTTAGGAATAGCCCTAAATATTAGGGTCTACTAGTTTTAATTTTTTAAGATTATTAACAAAAAACACATTTTGAACCACTACTACAGGAAGTAGTCGTACCAGTTTTTTTACCCGGTTCTTGGCAATAACTAAAATAAACCAGTTACAACCAACACCAAATAAATATCGAAAAAAACCGGTTATTCAAAACTAAAATACCGGTATCGGTTTTAACCAGTCGGTTTTTCCCATCCCTAGTTGTTCAGGTAAAATAATCAAGTCTGGATTTGGTCGAAGCTGGTTCCTGTTGTAATATTCAGTAAGAACTTCTAGGGCATCTGATAGGTTTTTCTCGATGTGATTGATAGATCTCGATTGGCAAGCAATGGCTACGTCATCAGCGTAGATAAAACTTGTACGTCTAAACCGACATTGTATTTTCGTGCCATGTACGGCAGTGAAACTCGTCGAACAGAGAAGTTTTTACTGCGACCCGCGGATCGGTTTATGCAGAAACTGAGCTCCTGGTATAACCCCCGGACTGGGCCCTCGCTCCGCGGAGAAAGTTCGTCTCGTAAAATAGTGCCGCGCATTAAGACGAAACGGCCTTTAATTGCACCGGAAATTACTCCCTCGCTGCGGAAAATGGAGTCGGAGACTACGAAGTCACTAACGTGCTACTGTTCTCAATGAGGTACGAAAGATGAAAGACCTAGTTCACAACCGCGACCTGGGCAGCTCGTAAAAGACAGATGAAATTCAGAAAAAAAATGAAGAACGTAATTAGCTGCCAAAGAAAGCTGTGGTCAGCGATAAGCATCGTAAATACATTATTTATCGAATGAAAATTTTTGATGTAATACTACAGCTTCAATGTACTAGATTTGGATGGATTCTCCCTTATAACCAAGTTCTTTCAAATTCTGGAGTCACCAGGGGTAAAATATAGGGAAAGGAGAGCTATTTACAACTTGTACAAAAGCCAGACCGCAGTTATTAGACTCGAAGGGCATGAAAGGGAAGCATCAGTTGGGAAGGGAGTAAGACAGGGTTGTAGCCTTTCTCCGATGATATTCAATTTGTACATCGAGCAGGCGGTGAAGGAAAGCAAGGAAAAATTTGGAATAGCGATTAAAGTTCAGGGGGAAGAAAACATTGCGTTTTACTGATGACATTGTAATTCTGTCAGAGACAGGAAAGGACCTGGAAGAGCAGTTGAATGGAATGGACAGTGTGTTGAAGAAAGCGTATAAAATGAACATTAACAAGAGCAAAACAAAAATAATGGAATGCGGTCTTAGAAAATCAGGCGATGCTGAAGGAATTAGATTAGGTAAAGAAACAATGAAGGTGGTAGATGAGTTTTGTTACTTGGGTAGTAAAATAACATGTGATGGTCGCGGTACAGAGGATATAAAATGCAGAATGGCAATGGGAAGAAAAGTATTTTTGAAAAGAGAAATTTGCTAACATCGAATATTAATTTAAGGGTAAGGAAGTCTTTTCTGAAGGCATTTGTGTGGAGTGTTGCCTTGTACGGGAGTGAAACATGTACGATAAGCAGTGCGGACAGGAAGAGGATAGAGGCTTTTGAAATATGGTGCTACAGAAGAATGCTGAAGATTAGGTGGGTAGATCGCATAACTAATGAAGAGGTACTGAACAGAATTGGTGAGAAAAGGAATTTTTGGCATACCCTGACTAAAAGAAGGGATCGCTTGGTAGGACACATTCTTAGACATCGGGGAATCGTAAATTTAGCATTGGAGGGGAGTGTGTGGGGTAAAAATCGCAGAGGGAGACTAAGAGACGCGTATAGTAAGCAGATTCAAGTGGATGTGGGTTGCCGTTCTTATGAGGAGATGAAGAGGCTTGTTCAGGATAGAGTAGGGTGGAGAGCTGCATCAAACCAGTCTCCGGACTGAAGACAACAACAACAACCAAGTTTAGATTCTGGTCATCTCCTTTAAACCTGTGATCAAAGTTGGTAACCCCTAGAGATGCCTGTCTTTTCGGAAACGCCCGGAGCAAGACACCAAGACACATTAACGTTTGTCATTTTCTTGCCATGTACGGCTGTGAGGAAGGAAGTAAGTACCAAGACTAAGTTAGCGGTTCACCGCTTTATCTTTCGACCAACTTTGTTGTATGGGAGTGAAAGTGGGGTGGATACAGGTTACCTTATTCATGAGGTAGAGGTTACAGATATGAAAGTAGCGAGAATGATTGCAGGTACTAATAGATGGGAACAATGGCAGGAGGGTGTCCATAATGAGGAAATCAAAGAAAAGCTGGGAATGAACACCACAGATGAAGCAGTTAGAGCGAACAGACTGAGATGGTGGGGTCATGTTACACGCATGGGAGAAGCAAGGTTACCTAAGAGAGTCATGAGCTCGGCAGCGGAGGGCAAGAGGAGTCGAGGTAGACCAAGAAGGATGTACGTACACCCAAACCTTCAGATGTCAGACACTCAGATCCGTACCAAACGTTGTATGTCGATAGAGAATCAACGTAAACTTTTATATAATTTGTGATTTGTGCTGTCGTCCAGTAGAACGTTCGTAAATTATAATAATAAGTAACATCAAACCTACAGAATAGAGCAAAAGCGTATCTCTGAGGCATAATCACGTCTCCCTTCTGTGGGTTAATAAGTAGAGCATTAAATTGTCATGTAGAGGGTTCAAACCCCACGTGGGCCTTAAATTTTTTCATTGTTTAAACTACAGTACGTTGCAAATTGTTAAAAGGGGCAACGTGTTCCTCATATGTAAAATGACTGTTTCTATTTTGTAGGAATGTGTTATTGGCAGTTTACTCTTGCTTCGTTTTATTTGAAAGTAGGTAATCTGTAGGGTTTATTCGTAGTTTCACAGAATAAACGAACATAATCAGAACATATGAATAATAAAAAAAAACTGCATCACACATACAGCTGAATTAATAGTAATAACAGTAATAACAATAACAAAAAATAGTAATGTTAAAAACAATAAGCGTAATTAAAGTAACAACACTGTACAGGTTTCCTACTTTCAAATAAAACGAAGCAAAAGTAAACTGCCAATAACACATTGCTACAAAATCGAAACAGTCCTTTGCCCCTTTTAACAATTTCCAACGTACTGTAGTTTAAACAAAGAAAAAAATTAAAGCGAGGTGGGGCTTGAACCCAGGACATTCTGTACCACAAGCTAACGCTCTACCAACTAACCCACAGGGGCGTGGCTTGGTTGTCTCTCACAAACACGCTTTTCTCTAATCCGTAGGTTTGATGTTACTTATTATTATAATTTACGCACGTTGTACTGAACGGCAGCAAAAATCAGGAATTATATAGATGTTTCAGTTGATACTCTATCGATATACAACGTTTGGGGTGGATCTGAGTGTCTGACATCTGCAGGTTTGGGTGTTAGATTCTGTGAAGAATGATTTTGAAGTAAAAGGCATGAC
Organism: Locusta migratoria; assembly: GCA_026315105.1. Lineage (NCBI taxonomy): Eukaryota > Metazoa > Arthropoda > Insecta > Orthoptera > Acrididae > Locusta > Locusta migratoria. Next base: position 21,263,917 of record CM048754.1, read on the forward strand.
ATCAGACAAGGCAACAATGTTAGCATTGAATAGGGGATCGTGGAGGAATTTTATTGGAGGTACTATGCTCCAGACTGAACGCTGAAAGGCACAATCAGTCTGTGATGATGATGATGATGGTGTATGGCAGTGAAACTCGTCGAACAGAGAAGTTTTTACTGCGACCCGCGGAACGGTTTATGCAGAAACTGAGCTCCTGGTATAACACCCGGACTGGGCCCTCGCTCCGCGGAGAAAGTTCGTCTCGTAAAATAGTGCCGCGCGTTAAGACGAAACGGCCTTTAATTGCACCGGAAATTACTCTCTCGCTGCGGAAAATGGAGTCTGGGGCCTGCGAGGGCATTTCCCGGCGCCGGGTGGCCATTTCCTTAATTTCCTCGACTTTTCCTGTCCCCGGCTGTTACCGTCGGCGGATTATGCGATGCTCACTCCGTCTTCTGCCGCCAGGGGCGCTGCGTGCCAGGAGACGCTTCTGCCCAGCTCTGTCTCGCTCCTAAAGAATTAACGCGGTCGCAATGAAAGTGGAAGATACGAAATGCGGGCAAGTTAAAAAAAAAAGAAAAAAAAAAAGAAAAACCAGCTGATTGGCCTGTAACTCATTAACAAGTTCAAGGGAAATTTCATAAGTCTCTTAAAAAAGGAAGCTGCGTGGGATGGCTGTGTGGCCTGGGGTGCCATGTCACGAAGTGCCCGTCTGCTGCCCAGCGGAGTTTCGAGTCCTCTCTTTAGGTTGAAAGTTGCTATGGTGATCAGTAGGGATTTTTTTGTGGTTTTAGGGCGCACAACTACTGAGGTCATTAGCGCCCGAATCAAACCCAGGATATACCCAAGGATAATCTATATATATGAAAGGAAGTGTCCCGATTGACTGATTGACTGACTGACTCATCATCGCCCAGCCCAAACCACTGAAGATAGAAACTTGATATTTGTCGAGGATGTTGATCTTACTGTGTAGGCGTTATTTAAGCAGCGATTTTTCGATATTCCGTCCTTAAGGTGGTGAAATAGGGGATGAAACCTTTTTTGAAAATACATAGTTATTTAGGCAATTTTGAAGCAAGAACTACAAAATTTCGGATTTCAATTCAGGGTTCGAATTTAAAAGACACGTGTTTCGGCTTTTTTTGAAATTCGACAAATAAGAGGTTATAATAGGTGACGCAAAAAATTGATTTTCAAAAATATCCTGCTATTAACCCAAATTTCAAGCTATAACTACGAAACTTAGGTTATGGACTTTTGATCAGGATTAAAAAGACACGTGTTTTGGTATTTTTGGAAATTCAACAACTAAGGGGCTAAAAGAGAGGATCAAAAATTCTTTTCGAAAACACATTGTTATCAAGACAATTTTGAAGCTATGGCTACAAAAATTGGTATTTGTATCGTTCGTTAGAATTTAAAAAATACGTGTTTCGGTATTTTTGGAAATTCAAGCATCAAGGGGGTAAATTTGGAGAGGGGATGTTTTTTAAAAATCTTTTGCTAATAAGGCAATTATGAAGCTACAACCACAAAATTGTTATATGTTTTCTTGGTCAGAATTAAAAAGACACGTGTTTCGGTATTTTCAGAAAATCAATGAATTAGGGGGGTGAAATAGGGGATGAAACATTTTTTGAAAATACGTTCTACTAAGCCAGTTTTGGTGCTGTAAACTCAAATTTAAAGCTATAACTACGAAACTTAAGATATGGATTATTCGTCAGGATTAAAAAGAAACAAATGGTGCAGACCAAACAGCCTACGCATGCGAAGCAGCGGGGGTTCAACTAGTAAGATTACATAAAAACAGCTAAAAACATAGAATACAAAACAACAAAGCAAAGAGCTGAATGTCCCTTGACAAATTGGAAAAAATGATAAAATCCAATACTCGAGCAACAGCCCGCACGTCATTAGCTGAAATTTCTTCCAATGTGTCCGGCAGATGTAGTGCAAGCCGAACAGGAGTAAAATTTGGACACGACAATAAAACATGGCGCACCGACAGCGGGTGGCCACAGAAACAGAACGGTGCGGGGTCACCAGTTAGCAAGTGGCGGCGGCTGAACCGGCAGTATCCGATCCGCAACCGGGCCAGGATGATCTCTTCTCGTCGCGAGCGGCGTGACGAGGTCATCCGAGACACCGGGAGCGGTTTGATGGTCCGGAGCTTATTATTAGTCTACATCTACATCTACATAGATACTCTGCAAATCACATTCAAGTGCCTGGCAGAGGGTTTCTTAACCACTTTCATAACTTTTTCCTACCGTTCCATTCTCTAATAGCGCGCGGGAAGAAAGAACACCTAAATCTTTCCGTTTTCGGTCTGATTTCTCTTATTTTATTGGGATGGTCATGTCTCCCTAAGTAGATGGGTGCAAGCAAAATATTTTCACATTCAGAACTAAAAGTCGGTGATTTAAACTTCGCAAACAGATCACGCCGCAATGAATAACGTCTTTCTTTTAATGATTTCCACCCCAATTGGTGCAACATTTCCGTGACGCTCCCCCCCCCCCCGTAACGTGATAGAACAAAACGACAAAACCAGCTGCCCTTCTCTGAACCTTCCCAATGTCTTCCGTCAGTCCCTGGTGAGGGTCCCACAAGGGGCAACAGTACTCCAGGAGAGGACGCACAAGTGTGATGTAGGCAGTCTCTTTGGTGGAGCTGGTGCATCTTCGAAGCGTTCTGCCGATGAAACGTAACCTTTCGTTCGCCTTCCCCACAATATTTTCTGTGTGTTCTCTCCAGTCAAAGTTGTTCGTAATTGTAAGTCCTAGGTATTTAGTAGAATTTACGACCTTAAGGTTTCACTGATTTATCGCGTAATTGAAGTTCAGCGGATTTCTTTTAGTGGTCATGTGTATTACTTCACACTTTTCTTTATTTAGTGTCAATTGACAATTTTCGCACCACTGCAGAAATTTTGTCTAAATCGCTGTGCAGTTGCTTTTGATCCTCTGTTGACTTCACTAACCGATAAACGACAGCATCATCCGCGAACAGTCTAAGGGAGCTATTCAGATTATCTCCTAAATCGTTTATAAACACGAGGAAGAGTAGGGGACCAATAACGCTTCCCTGTGGAACGCCAGATATCACTTCCGTTTTACTGATGACTTACCGTCAATTACAACATTACGCCATGACGATATAAGGCGCTGCGAAAGAGCACCTCGAATATCGTGCGATGGGACATAGTACGTAGCTGTCCGACGTAAGAAAGTTGCAGCCTCGTTACCAGGCACGCCTGCGTGGTCAGGTACCCACAGCAGTTGAACGCGAGGGCCGTCAGAAGATAATGACTGAAGGGAGCGGTTGATTCGGTGCACAATAGGATGGGCTAAAAAGGGTCGCTCAGACTCTGGATGGCGCTGAGGAAATCAGAGCAGGTGACATAGGAAGGAGAACGGTGTCGACGGATGTAGAGTACAACCTGATAGAGGGCAAAAAGCTCCGCTGTGAAATTCGAGCAGTGGGCATTAAGCCTGTACTGGTAACAGTCATCCCCGATGACAAACGCACATTCGACACCGTCATTGGTCTTTGAGCCATCCGTATATATGAAAACTGAATTTTCGAGCCGTGGACAAAGTTCCAGAAACAGCGAGCAGTATAAAGCAGATCATTAGGGATGGCGGTTATCGCTGACACAACCGGTTTTCGGTTATATCGGTTCTTTTCATCTCCAGTTTTAACCGCATTGTAAAAACTGCTCAAGATAACCGTTTTTTTTAAATAACCGGTTTTCTGTTTTTTTTTTTTTTTTTATTGCTATTATTTCCAGTAGAGTTCGACCGAAACATAATTTGTGGTGAAATGAGAAGAACCCTGAAACTTCTTGGCAGATTAAAATTGTGTGCCGGAACCGGGACTCGAACCTGGGACCTTTGCCTTTCGCGTGCAAGCGCACTACCGACTGTGCTATCCCGACACGACTCACTATGCCGCCTTACAACTTTACTTCCACCAGTACAAAATTTTAATCTGCCAGGAAGTTTCATATCAGCGCACACTCCGCTGCAGAGTGAAAGGTTCATTCGAGAAAAACCCACTTTCTCCACTAGAGAGTGAGGCTAGTTGCCTTTGTAACCAAAGAAACCAATGCGTTGGTTAGCTCAGCATCACGTTTACCACCCTCTACAAAGAAGTTTGTATATATTACACATTGCATACTGTTTCTATCTTCAGGTATTTACGTTTGAAACGTTTGGTTAAAGTCTGTCTATAATTTTTTTTCTCACTGTATTCACAAAATTATGACTTACTCTGAATGCTAGAAGTTCTTTCCTGGTTTTCGAACAGGGTGATCTGCCTTAACGAAGGTGAATGAGTAGGAGATCTGGATCGAAATGGAGGTGAGGCTGTAGTGGAAATCGGTGTCGTCGTTTCCAGCAAAGATGACGAAGGTGAAGGTGACGGACACGGCGGTGGCAAGAGCGTACGGCCACAAGGTCCTACATCGTCACATTCAAAATGTTGCTCAAATGTTTCTTAAGACCATAACAACAACAGATGGATAAAATTGCACTACTGGCTTCACAAGTATCTCTGACGTGTAGTGCGGTACCGAGCTTCGCGACAAAAGAGCGAGCTTTCCCTTCACCCATCGCCAGTTGTACACATGCCCACAACAGGTGAATCGGTGAATCAATGTATCAACCAGCCCACACTTCGGACATTTGTCGGTGGCCTGTCGCCCTATTCGGTGTAAGTTTTCATTTGTAGCTATCGTATTATGCACCACCCGATACCATACTGAACTTACCTCCATTCCGTGTATTTTTAGGCTGGCGTTTTTCCAAAATATTTTCCAGTTCCAAGACGGCTATTTAGATTCAATGTTCAAAATGTTCAAATGTTTGTAAAGTCTATGGGAGTTAACTACGGGGTCATCAGTCCCTAAACTTACAAACTACTTACGAACTACCTTATACTAAGGACGGCACAAATATCCATGCCCAAGGTGGGGATTCGAACCCCCGACCGTAGTGGCCGTGCAGATCGTGACTGAAACGCCTCAGTCCCAGCGGCCACCGCGGCCGGCTCGTCACATTCAGTTATCAATTTTTCTCCCTGAAGCAGCCACAAAATTAAGGCATTCGGTTATTATTACAAGCTTATAGTACATCACTTACATAATAGGTATATGAATCGAATTTACCTTCTCTACCAAGGAACATTTTGGATGCTTTCTCCTTAAATAACACAACATGTTTGTAGTACCTCCACCCGTTTTCAGCTTTCTAAAGCAAATTGAGCATTGTACCTCACTGCTACCGTACTTCGTGAAGTACTTTCACACTCGGGATGGTGCCATTTAAGACACAACCGATGTCTGGCGACGACAGCAAGGAACTGCCGCATGACCAGACGGAGGCAAGTCTCGTACACTGCCGGTGCACGCGCGTCGTCTAATAGGCCACGCCACACGGCAACAGCTGCGTCGATGCCTCAGTAGCTGCACCAGTCCTTAAGTTCTTATGCCACGCGTTTGTTGCGCGTTTCTCACTGCCGGGATTGTTCTTAAATTATCACTGATCGCTTTTCTTAGTTTCTGCGATGACCTAATATTTCACAGCAGTGGAAATTGTAAGAATAGCCCTAAATATTATGGTCTACTAGTTTTATTTTTTTTTTAATTCGCATTCGCCTAATGGCTGGGGGGAAAAAACGTCCCGGTCGGAAAAAAACCTCAGCTGGGATTATCACCAGGTGTTCAGGTCTGTTCTAACATCTTTTCTTTTAGTATTTTTGATTTCATTTACGTTTTGTGGTGATAGTTTGGTCGTGTTTGTTATTCTGTACTCTTCTTTCGGCCTGATTCTTTTTCTTGTTTCTTCTGAGTAGTTACTACCCGGTTCTTTATGCTCTATATCTTGCTTCTCATGATGTTGTTATGGTCTTCAGTCCAGAGACAGGTTTGATTGCAGCTCTCCACTCTACTCTATTCCGAGCAAGCCTTTTCATCTCCTCATAACAACGGCAACCCACATCCACTTGAATTTGCTTACTATATGCGTCTCTTGGTCTCCCTCAGCGATTTTTACCCCACACACTTCCCTCCAATGCTAAATTTACGATTCCTCGATGTCTAAGAATGTGTCCTACAAAGCGAACCCTTCTTTTAGTCAGGGTATGCCAAAAATTCCTTTTCTCACCAATTCTGTTCAGTACCTCTTCATTAGTTATGCGATCTACCCACCTAATCTTCATCATTCTTCTGTAGCACCACATTTCAAAAGCCTCAATCCTCTTTCTGTCCACACTGCTTATCGTCCACGTTTCATTCCCGTACAAGGCAACACTCCACACAAATGCCTTCAGAAAAGACTTCCTTACACTTAAATTAATATTCGATGTTAGCAAATTTCTCTTTTTCAAAAATGCTTTTCTTCCCATTGCCATTCTGCATTTTATATCCTCTGTACTGCGACCATCGCATGTTATTTTACTACCCAAGTAACAAAACTCATCTACCACCTTCATTGTTTCGTTACCTAATCTAATTCCTTCAACATCACCTGGTTTTCTTAGACAGCATTCCATTATCTTTGTTTTGCTCTTGTTAATGTTCATTTTATACGCTCTCTTCAACACACTGTCCATTCCATTCAACTGCTCTTCCAGGTCCTTTCCTGTCTCTAACAGAATTACAATGTCATCAGCAAAACGCAATTTTTTACTTCTTCACCCTGAACTTTAATCCCTATTCAAAATTTTTCCTTGCTTTCCTTCACCGGCTGCTTGATGTACAAATTGAATAACATCGGAGAAAGGCTACAACCCTGTCTTACTCCCTTCCCAAATAATGCTTCCCTTTCATTCCCTTCGAGTCTAATAACTGCAGTCTGGCTTTTGCACAAGTTGTAAATAATTCTCCTTTCCCTGTATTTTACCCTGGCTGACTTCAGAATTTGAAAGAGTGTATTCCAGTCAACATTGTCAAAAGCTTTTCCTAAATCTACAAAAGCTAAAAATGTAGGTTTGCCTTTCCTTAATCTATCTTATAAGATAAGACGTAAAGTGAGTATTGCCTCCCGGGTTCCTACGTTCCTTCTGAATCCAAACTGATCTTCCCCGAGGTCAGCTTCTACCAGCTTTTCCATTCTCCTGTAGATAATTCGTGTTAAAATTTTGCAACCATGACTTATCAAACTGATGGTTCTGTAATTTTCATACCTGTCTGCGCCTGATTTCTTTGGAATGGGGATTATTACATTTTTCTTAAAGTCTGAGGGCATTTCGCCTGTCTCATACATCCTACACACCAGTTGAAATAGTCTTGTCATGGCTGGCTCTCCCAGAGACTTTAGTAGCTCTGAGGGTATGTCATCTACTCCTGGGGCCTTGTTCCGACCTAGGTCTTTCATAGCTCTGTCAAACTCATCTCTCAGTATAGTATCCCCTATTTCATCTTGGTCTACTTCCTCTTCCCTTCCTACAACATTGTCTCTAAGTTCATTTCCTTTCTAGAGCTCCTCTAAGTCCTCTTTCCACCTTTCAGCTTTCCCTTCTTTGCTGAGAACTGGTTTCCCATCTGAGTTCTTGAAATTCGTAGAGTTGCTTTTCTTGTCCCCAAATGTCTCTTTTATTTTCCTGTAGGCAGTATCTACTTTTCCCCTTCGTATACATTCTTCTACAGATTTGCATTTGGCTTGTAGCCACTCCTGCTTAGCCATTTTGCACTTCCTGTCAATCTCATTTCTTAGTCGTCTGTACTCCATTTTGCCTGTTTCATTTACTGTATTTTTATATTTTCTCCTTTCATCAATTAAGTTTAGTATTTCCTGTGATATCCAAGGATTTTTCGTAAGCCTTGACTTTCTACTTATTTTGTCCTCTGCTGCCTTCACTATTTCATCTGTCAATGCTACCTATTCCTCTTCTACTGTTTTATTTCCCCCCGATTCTGTCAATTGTTGCCTAAAGCTCCCTCTGAAATTCTTAAGAACTTCAGGTTCCCTCACTTTATCCAATTCCCATCTCCTTATTTTCCTACCTTTCTGCAGTTTTTCAGTTTCATCATACAGTTCATGACCAATACGTTATGCTCAGAGTCTATATTGCTTCTCTTATGTTATGATTTTCTTCGTCGTGTGTTGCCCTTAGCGCAAGTTAATTTGAGGGGAGGCAGAGGTGGTCAAATCCAAAAAATTAAGTATTTTTCTTTTTTGGCACAAAAAATTAATTGGAACATTCTTCTTTAATGCAATCTTTGAATTATTGTTTTACTCCTCCTATAAGTGGAATTATTCCCATATTCTCCCACGCCTGCAGAGGAAATAGGCGGAGCCGCTGAATGCATCTAACATCCTCTCGTGACTACTTGGTGAACTATTCTGCATTTTCTCGTCCTGAAGTTGAATATTTCCTTATGTAGCCCATACAGCGAGTGTGCAAGTGTTGGCTTCATTAGTTTCTGTGAGAAATGAAGCGCTATGATTGCCGAACATTGTCTCTTCCATACTGATTGTTCGAATTACTTCAGTGTTGTGCCTGCTATTACTAATACTATACTGTTTCTGTACGCTCAGTGATGGAAAGTCAATAGGAGGGAGAGGTGGGCTTACTGATGAGGTGATTGAACATCTGAGTGATATTATGGACATGCAATAAGGCAAAACCTAGTAATGCTAGTGACATGCAAAATGCGGTGTGGGCACAAGGGATCGAGCATATTTGTGTATCAGCATAGAAAGTGTCATTCGCTGGTTGACTGCATATGTACGATTATGGATATGATGTCTGCTCTTTCAGACATGTATCAAATGTATGATGCCTACTATAGTAAAACGTTATATGTATGATTATTATATTTACAGTAATTTCGATGAAATCGCCCTTTATTATGTTTTCCTACTTGTATTGTACTGATAACACCACGCTTTTAGGTTTGGAACTCTTAGATACCTATTTCACTCAAAAGAGTGTGAAAAAAACTAGCTTGTGTTTCAAGTCCTGATTGACTCCTTTCACCGCGGCGGAGTGGCCGAATCCATTGAGGCGCTATGCTACGATGCATGAGGCCGTTCCCCGTCGGAGGTTCATATTCACCCTCGGGAATGGATGTTTGTGCTGTCTTTAGTATAAGGTAGTTAGTAAGTAGTTTGAAACTTTAGGGACTGATGACCCCACAGTAAAGTCCCATAAGCTTGATAAACATTTGAATATTTGACTCCTTTAAACCCAATATACAGGTTCTGCTGATGCACGAGTCATATAAGCTCTGCCCCATCAGTAGAGCTTATTTTGCTCAGGGGTGTCAGCACTGCTGTATATGGGGTGTTTTGCATGGACCGGAAACTCACATGGGGGGACCACATAAAACACATGACCAACCGAGCAAACGCGAGGCTCTACCCGATGCTCAACAGGGAAAGCAAACTGAATATCCGGGTGTCGAGGAACCTCTACATGACACATATTAGACCTCTGATGACGTACGGTGCTCCGTGCTGGGCATACGCGGCGCCGACACTGCTGCGCCGCCTGCAGCTCATACAGAACAAGGTACTACGCATCATCAGCTACGCTCCACGATACACACGCACCGTGGACCTTCACAATGAATACCGCCTAGAGCGACCCTCGGTGGCATTCAAGAAACTCGCCACACGACTGTACCAAAACTGGAGACACTCGAACAACCCCTTCATCCTACGCTTGGGGAAGTACGATCACAACCATAGGTGGAAACATAAACGCCCCAAAACATTTCTCATCAGAGACTAACCACCTACGGTCGTAGGGGACACCAACTCGCAAACACGATGAACATGGCAAACCCCTGCAGGACAGCAAACTGACTAGCAATGCCAGCTGAGCCCACAGGCGACCTACAGGCAAGGCAGGGAAACCATATTCAACGCACTGAACAAAAACAGACCTATACAGTCCCACATATTTGGCCACTTCTATGACCGTACTGTCTAACTATCATGACAAACTCGGATATGTTCACAGGAATTCTGCCACAGCCGACCCAGGAGACTTCACAGGAGCTGAGCTGCAGCAGAACCTCGCATCAACCGGACTGATTCTTTATGACAAACCTAGCAATGTTAACAGTACTGAGCCCTTCAAACCTACCCCACTGTCACAGAGTTTTTTTTTCCTTTGGCTCTTGCCTTGGCACTTTTTGTCCTCTGCCCTTACATACCTTTTTCCCTTCGTATACCTTTCGACCAATACTACCTACATATGCACCGCATTAATGGGTGATCATTCCCACATGTACAGATAACATCTCGGCTCCCACATCCCGTGATTCACCTTACCAACCTAACCAAATACGGAGGTGCCAGTAGAACTTTTGTGATGGTCACCATGTTGGTGTGGGCCTGGAAGGGCCCCATCCTTGCGAAAACCTCTGCAGAGGCTGTCGCAGTTCTTGCCCGCAGGTGCCCAAGAAAGTTAAGTTGAGCACCCTGTATAGCACTGGTGACGCACCTGAGCAGTGTAACCTCTGCTGAAAACCCCTCCCTCCCCCCTGTTCCCTTCCCCATCTGCAGAGATTATTTTGCTCAGGAGTGTTGTCGTGTCCTACATAGGAAAGAGGGAAGAGGCAGCAAGGTCAGTCTGCATATCCCGAGCGGAGAGGAGTGATTGCAGAGAGACAGTACAGGCATCTACTAGAGATGCAGATTTCGGGACTCGAGAGGATACTTGTTTAGCAAACTTTATGGAACTCCTAGGTACCTTGCATTGAATTTATTGCATCCCATACTAAGTCTACTACACTGGGGTTAGTTATTTCAAAAAACAAGAAGTAGAAATCGTTTGGCACAACAGAAGCCAGTGATTACGAGCAGCATCCCCTAGACAGACGCACTCCCCTGTCCACTGTCGTGGAGCACCCCGAGGCCGACGGCGATAGTCACGGGCTGGCGCCCGACTCGACTGACTGAGAACTCCCCTCTTCATCCAAAAACCGGTGGTTTTAACGGCCGGTGTGGGCGCACCTCTTTTCCCCACTTTCCGACAGTTAACAATTTCCTATTGACCGCTGCTTGGTTCAGCCAATCTAAATTGTGGCTTGTCCACTCTCTGACTCCTCTAGCGAACCACGTTTCAGCCCTGTCCTTTCTGCCATTCCCCGGGTGGGGAGGTGGCTTGTTTGTGCACTAAAAAAATCCATACTCAGTAGCAACGTTGTTGAGCAGACCCAATATGGGCAACAACAGCAATGTTTTACGTCAGTTGGCCACGCCTCAGGGGAGCTGCTAACTTGCAGTTTTTCTTCTTTACCCTCTCACTCTAGCCTCGTGGAACCACTGACGTTGCTGTTCCCAAGTGACTGGTATCAACTTTGCTACGTACATTAAAACGTGCCTGTTGGCCACCAAGTACTAATGTAACGTCTTACAACAGCGTCTAGAAGTCTACTACTTTCCCTCTGCAGTAGAGTGTGCGCTGGTATGAAACTTCCTGGCAGATTAAAATTGTGTGCCGGAACAGGGACACGAACCTGGGACCTTTGCCTTGGTTGAACCAATCTAAATTGTGGCTTGCCCTCTCTGAGTCCTCTAGCGAACCACGTTTCAGCCCTGTCCCTTCTGCCATTCGCTGGGTGGGGAGGTGGCTTGTTTGTGCACTAACAAAATCCATGCTTGATAGCATTGCCCATCTTCTCCGAAAGGTAACCTCCACCCTGGGATGGTGGCTGAGGGCATCAGCAGTTGGCTAGGAGATTTCTCTCGTGCCTACATCCCGTAAGATATACGTGTCTGTTTTAGCCTGTTATCTGCAATGGTCTCTATTTCTCAGCCTGGAGTGCGTCTCTGTGGCTCACACAGCCTCTCAACAATTCCAACAGTAACATCAATATATGACAGTGACAGTGCTATATACTGGACGGCAGTCAGATCTGCTTGGGCTGTCATGTTGGTGATGCGGTGTCGGTGCGGTGCCCCCAGAAGTGCAGTTCCTGGCCGCAGGCGCCCAAAAAAGTTAAGTGGAAGACCCTGTATAGCACTGGTGACGCACCTGAGCAGTGTAACCTCTGCTGAAAACCCCTCCCTCCCCCCTGCACCCTTCCCCACCAGCAGAGATTATTTTGCTCAGGAGTGTCGGCATTGCTATATACTGGGACTGCAGTGGCCTCTGCTTGGGCTGTCATGTTGGTGATGCGGTGTCGGTGCGGTGCTTCCAGAAGTGCAGTTCCTGCCCGCGGCCGCCCTCAGGAGGACTCCGGAGCTGCAGACACTGGACGCCTCCTGGAACCAGCTGCGGTCTTTGCCCAGGGAGCTGCTGTGGTGGGCGCCGTCGCTGGAGGAACTCCATCTGGCTGGAAACCGCATCTCCAGCCTCCACCCCGAGACCCTGTCCGGAAACCCCAGGCTCAGGTATGGCACCAAGTGGATACGTTCCACCTCACCATATGGTGTCATCATCGAACGATGAATAGTCCTTTCTATTTCTTCCTCAAAACAACCAGGTTCGTGTATCACCCCGTAGAAGGTCATATCATTGGGTTAAAAGAGGCAGACGACAAAAAGAATGAAATAAATAAATTTGGAAAGTAGAGGGCGAGGTAGTGGCAGCAGTAAAGTTGTGAGGCGCCATCGTGAGTCGTGTCGGGATAGCTCAGTCGGTAGAGCGCTTGCCCGCGAAAGGCAAAGGTCCCCGGTTCGAGTTCCAGTTCCGGCACAAAATTTTAATCTGCCAGGAAGTTTCATATCAGCGCACACTCCGCTGCAGAGTGAAAGTTTCATTCTGGAAACATCCCTTACGCTGTGGCTAAGCCATGTCTCCACCATATCATTTCTTCCAGGAGTGGTAGTCTTGTATCTTTCGCAGGAGAGCTTCTGTGAAGTTTTGAAAGTAGGAGGCGATTTACTGGCGGAAGTAAAGTTGTGAGGCGACATCGTGAGTCGTTCCGGGATAGCATAGTCGGTAGTGCGCTTGCCCGCGGAAGGCAAAGGTTCCAGGTTGAGTCCCGGTTCCGGCACACAATTTTAATTTGCCAGGAAGTGTCATATCAGCGCACACTCCGCTGCAGAGTGAAAGTGTCATTCTATATACAATAATAATTTTACTATGCAAATACTGTTTTCTTGTATTAACTTTTTTCAAAAAAAAAAAAAAAAAAAAAAAAAAAAAAGTAGAATTTTTTTTTAAAGTTTGTAAACCTATTGGACGAACTTGCTACATAAAGAGAAATGATAGCAGAGATACCTTTTTTGCAATTTTTTATTTATTTATTTTTACACAACCAGTTTAAGCAGTCTACCTCCCATCATCAGGTGCTCATTTACTTCAAATAACACAAGCTTCTTGGTGTTTATAGAGAGTGATTAGTTGAAAAAACTTCCTTGTTTCATCTTATATTTCAAAATACACGTCACTAATATGTCCAGTATGCCAGGAGTCATTTTCAAATGTCTCCTAGCATACTGGAGGTATTAGTGACGCATATTTTAAAATAAAAGATGAAAAAAGCAAGTTTTTTCAACTAATCACTCTCTATAAACATCATCAAGCTTGTGCTATTTGAGGTAAATGAGCACCTGATGATGACAACTAGATTGTTCAAATGTTCAAATCTTTGTATAGCTTATGCGACTTAACTTTGGAGTCATCAGTCCCTAAACTTACAAACTACTTATGAACTAACTAATACTAAGGACGGCACAAATATCCATGCCCGAGGGGGGGATTCGAACCCCCGACCGTAGTGGCCGTGCAGACAGTGACTGGAGCGCCTCAGTCCCCTCGGCCACCGCAGCCGGCCAACTAGACTGCTGTAACTGGTTGTGTAAAAATAAAATTAAAATTTGCAAAACAGCTATCTTTGGCATCATTTTTCTATTAAAGCAGATCGTGCCCTAATTATGTGCAAACTATACAGAACTTCCTATGGTCATGAGCCCCTACACTTACCAACGATGTAAATTAACCTTAAGGCAATACACACACCCATGCCACAGTGAGGTCTTTAACCTCCGATGGCGAACAAATGTGCCCTTCAGATCAAGATGCCTTAAAGCGCTCGGCCATTCCACTTTGGGTACAGCACAGCCTTCACTGACAAGCCTGTTGGTTAAATATGTGCTGAGCTCAAAACTTTTAGAGTCCTTATTCTCAGGCTTTTCTGGATAGTGCGCTTTATGTTGTATGAGTGGGCACCCACTATAGTCTGTGTCATGTAGGAAGGCGTCCCAGTTTTCATCCCTTCTGCGCATGCCCCACTATTACCACACTGGCGACAATAAAATTCATTCTCTAGTCACGGGCTGCCTATTTTAAAATACACGTCACTAATACGTCCGGTATGCTAGGAGACATTTGAAAATATAAATGAGGACCTCATGATGGCAGCTAGACTACAGAAACTAAAAATAAAAATAAAATTAAAAATTGTGCAAAATAGCTATCTTTGGCATCATTTTTCTATTAAAGCAGATTCCGCCCTAAAGTTGTACAATCTATACAGGACTGCTATGGTCATCAGCCCCTACACTTACAAACTGTGTAGACTAACCTTAAGTCAACATGCACACTCATGTCACAGGGATGTCTCGAACCTCCAATGGCGAACAAATGTGCCCTCCAGAGCAAGATGCCTTAGAGCGCTCGGCCATTCCACTACGGATACAGCACAGCCTTCACTGACAAGCCTGTCAGTTGAACATATGCTGAGCTTAGAATTTCTATGGTCATCAGCCCCTACACTTACAAACTGTGTAAACTATCCTTGAGTCAACATGCAAACCCATGTCACAGGGATGTGTCGAGCCTCCAATGGCGAGCAAATGTTCCATTCAGAGCAAGATGCGTTAGAGCGCTCGGCCATTCCACTGCAGCTACAGCACAGCCTCCACTGACAAGCCTGTTGGTTAAATATGTGCTGATCGTAAAACTCTAGAGTCCGTATTTTCAGGATTGTGCCAACTAAACAGAACTTGCTATGGTTATCAGCTCCTACACTTACCAACTATGTAAACCGACCTTAAGGCAACATGCACACCCATGTCACAGGGAGGTCTCGAACCTCCAATGGCGAGCAAATGTGCCCTTCAGATCAAGATGCCTTAAAGCGCTCGGCTATGCCACTGCGGGTACAACACAGCCTTTACTGACAAGGCTGGCTATTTTAATATACACGTCACTAATATGTCCAGTATGCTAGCAGACATTTGAAAATGTAAATGAGCACTTCATGATGGCAGCTAGACTATTGAAACTGGTTGTGTAAAAATAAAAATAAAAAATTTTAAAAATGTGCAAAAAAGCGATTTTTGGCACCATTTTCTATTACAACAGATCGCACCCTAAAGTTGTACGAACTATACAGAACTGCTATGGTCATCAGCCCCTACACTTACAAATTACGTAAACTAATCTTGAGTCAACATGCACACCCATGTCACAGGGATATCTCGAACCTCCAATGGCGAACAAATGTGCCCTCCAGAGCAAGATGCCTTAGAGCGCTCGGCCATTCCACTACGGATACAGCACAGCCTTCACTGACTAGCCTGTCAGTTGAACATATGCTGAGCTTAGAATTTCTATGGTCATCAGCCCCTACACTTACAAATTACATAAACTAATCTTGAGTCAACATGCACACCCATGTCACAGGGATAACTCGAACCTCCAATGCCGAGCAAATGTGCCCTCCAGAGCAAGATGCCTTAAAGCGCTCGGCCATGCCACTGCGGCTACAGCACAGCCTTCACTGACAAGCGTGTCGGTTAAATACGTGATGAGCTTAAAACTTTAGAGTCCTTATTCTCGGGCTGTTCTGGATAGTGCGCTTTACAAGTTGTATGAGTGGGCACACTTGAGGTATACTATAGTCCATGTCACATAGGAAGGTGCCCCAGTTTTCAAAAGTTCTGCCCATCCCCCTCCACTGCCGCACAGACAGCCAATAATATTCACTCTGTAGGCACGTGAGTTCCGCAGTGTTTCTCCAGTGTTGCCACTCGGCCGTAGCTCCTCCCCCCACCCCTCCCCTCCACGTTCCCCCTATCGTTCCGCCTCTATGCGTAGAAGCGCCTTCTTATATGACGTCAGCTATAGCCTTGGCGTGACGTAAGCTTTACGCAATGTTTCTCAACTGTTGTCCCTCGCCGCGGTGGAGTAGCCGAGCGGTCTAAAGCGTCTCGCTGCGGAGCGCGCGGTTGCTCGCCGTGGAGGTTCGAGTCCTCCCTGGGGCATGGGTGTGCGTGTTTGTCCTTAGGTTAGTTTACCTAGGTTTAAGTAGTTTGTAAGCTACGGACAGATGACCACGCAGTTTGGTCCGATAGATTTACAGACATTTGAACATTTTGTTGTCCCCCGGCCATAGCAGCTCCTCCCCTCCACACTTTCCATATCGTTCCACCTCTTTGGGAAGAAGCGCCTTCCTACACGATGCCAACGATACTATCGTCGAAAGTCCCATCCTCAAATTAATTTATGAGAGCAGACGGTCTGCCGACCGTGGTGGCCAAGGGGGCTGAGGCGCGCCAGTCACGGTCTGCACGGCCACTAGGGTCGGGGGTTCGAATCCCCCCCTCGGACATGGATATTTGTGCCGTCCTCAGTGTAAGTTAGTTTGTAAGTAGTTTGTAACTTTAGCGACTGATGACCCCGTAGTTAAAGTTCCGTAAGCTCTACAAACATTTGAACATTTGTAAAGTGAGTATTGCATCTCCTGAATACAAAGTCTTCAACCCTGAGGTCGGCTTGTACCATCTTTTCTGTAAATAATTCGTGTTAAATTTTACACCCATGACTTATTGAACTGATGGTTCTGTAATTTTCACACCTGTCTGCGCCTGCTCTCATTGGATTGAGGATTATTACATTTTGCTTAAAGTCTGAGGCGATTTCCCCTGTCCCATACAAATTATGCACCAGGTGATATAGTTTTGTCATGACTGGCTGTCCGAGAGACTTCAGTAGTTCTGAGGGAATGTCATCTACTCCAGGGGCCTTGTTTCGACTTAGGACTATGAGTGGTCTGTCGAATTCTTCTATCCTTATAGTATCTTCTACTTCATCTTCATCCACTTCATCTTCCCTTCCTACAATATTGTCTCTAAGTTAATTTCGTTTGTAGAATCTCACTATACATGGTGTTACAAAGAGGTACAGCCAAGCCAGCCGCGATGGCCGAGGGGACTGAGGCGCTACAGTCACGGTCTGCACGGCCACTACGGTCGGGGATTCGAATCCCCCTCGGCCATGGATATTTGTGCCGTCCTTAGTATAAGGTAGTTGATAAGTAGTTCGTAAGTTTAGGGACTGATGACCCCGTAGTTAAGTCCCATTAGCTTAACAAACATTTGAACATTTTTTGGTATGGCCAAACTTTCAGGAAACTTACTCACACACAAAGAAAGGAAATATGTTATGTGAACATGTGTCCGGAAACGCTTAATTTCCACGTTAAAGCTCATTTTATTACTATCGTCCAAAGTCCCATCTCCAACTGAATTTCCGAGACCACATGGTCTGCCGACTGCGGTGGCCGAGGGGACTGAGGCGCGCCAGTCACGGTCTTCACGGCCACTACGGTCGGGGATTCGAATCCCCACTTGAGCATTGATATTTGTTCCGTCCTTAGTGTAAGTTAGTTCGTAAGTAGTTTGTAAGTTTAGGGACTGATGACCCTGTAATTAAGTCCCGTAAGCTATACAAACACGGTCATTCCAGCACAGCCTTCACTGACAAGTCTGTCAGTTAAATGTGTGCTGAGCTTAAAACACTAGAGTCCTTATTCTCGGACATTTCTGGATAGTGCAACTTACAGGTTGTACGAGTGGGCACCCTTGAGGTATACTATAGTCCAAGTGACATAGGAAGGTGCCCCAGTTTTCAAAAGTTCTGCCCATGCCCCTCCACTGCCGCACAGACAGCCAATAAAGTTCATTCTCTACTGGCCACGAGTTACGAAATGTTTCTCCAGCAGTCCCCACTGTTGACGCTCGCCCATAGCTCCTCCCCTCCATGCTTCCCATATCGTTCCATCTATTGGCGCGGGACGCGCCGTCCTACATGATGCAGACTTTAGTATCCTCCAAAGCTCCATCCCAAACTGAATTTCTGAGACCAGATGGTCTCCTGGTGAGACGGCCGCGGTGGCTGAGGTGACTGAGGCGCTCCAGTCACGGTCAGCACGGCTACTACGGTCGGGGGATCGAATCCCCCCTTGGGCATGGATATTTGTGCCGTCCTTAGTGATAGCTAGTTCATAAGTAGTTAGTAAGTTTAGGGATTGATGACCCCGTAGTGAAGTCACATAAGCTGTACAAACATTGGAGACCAGACGGTCTCCTGGGGAGAGTGCTTCCAGTGGCTGACGCCTGCCCTGTCCACCAGGCTGTTGGACCTGTCGCACAACCTGCTGGAGGAACCGCCCGGAGACTCGACGCTCGACCACAACACGGCGCTGTGGTCGCTGGACCTCTCCCACAACCGTCTGACCAGGCTGTGCCGCCGCCTGCTACAGCCCGCGTGGGACTCCTTGCAGGTAGCTGCCGCACCCTCTACACGTGGCTGCCTGCTATGCAGGTTCCTCACTTGATTTTCGCCAGTCACACACACTCACATTAACATTTGTGCCTGGGTGGTACACTCGTGATCGAAAACAGAACAGAACATCCAGAGCGACCAGAGACAGGACATTCATATCCACAGGGCATGTACCTTATTATTATCTGCAGATATGAGTATCCTCTGAAATGCGTCTTGTTGTTGTTGTTGTTGTTGTTGTTTATAGGGGACCAAACTCCAAGGTCATCAGTCCCCTGTTCCAGGCACTGATGTAACAGATGATAGAACACAAACACAGAGAACTAGGATTAGAGAATTCCTGGAATGTAAAAGAAAGACAAATACTACACTTATACACAGAGGACTGCACAAAAGGGTTAAAAGGACAGTTTCACAGCAGAATGCAATGTCCGGCTGATCACCAGGATAAAAACGGATGAGCGAGCCATGCTGTATACACTAAAAACCACCTCAACCGAAAAGGTAGAGGCTATGATGTAACTTAAAAACAGTGTAAAAATGAGAGTCTGTGAATCACTCAGAAGTGCCTTCCATTAAATGGAAGGGTAGAAACCAGAGGCGCGAATAAAATTTAAAACAGTAGTAGCCAAGGAGGCATTGTCACCTACAACTGATGGCAGCGAATCTTGTAGGCTAAAGGACTGCCGCAAAGCGGCTAAAAACGGACAATGCAACAGTATGTGCACCACAGGCAGCTGGGCGCCACAACGACAAACTGGTGGGCCGTCTCGACGCAAGAGGTGGCCGTGTGTTAACCACGTATGGCCAATGCGTAGTCGGCAGAGTACAACGGACTCCCTACGAGAAGCTCGCAGGGAGGACCTCCACATTGCCGTAGTAGGCTTAACAGCACGGAGCTTATTTGGTGCGTTCTTTCAGCCCACTCTGTGTTCCAAAGGCTTAAAACCTTCCGATTGAGCACCGCCCGGAGATCCCTCTCCTGGAGACCGATTTCCAGCATAGTTGAGGTAGTAGCCTCCTTCGCCAGCCTCCCGCACACGTTCAAGTTCAGTGAGCATATTACAGCGCAAAGCCACCTACTGTAGATGGAAGGTGATGGATCAGTGGGACTTCAGCATACATTTACAATGCCTTGCAGACATAGGCGAGAACTGTACGTTCAAACCAGGAAGATTGGAAGATGATGCATAATCGGCGTGAGAGAATGCGATACATGCATTCAGGAAACTATTGCTTGTGTTTGGTCAGAGCAGAGGGTGTGATCAAAATTGCTAACGGGGGCCCGCAGAACGTGGCAGGTGGGTCGGGGGGCGCCACCCAAGACCCCCAGCCAAGAAGATCGGCACCTCATGTGAATGGCGCTGCGGGGCACACCTGAATCCTATTCACGTCTGGCCCAACTGCGGAACACACCTCACAATTGTCAAGGCTGGCACTCCGCCGCCGTTTATCATGGCAGGTAAATGAAATGAGATGAGCGTATGGCTTTCTTGGCCGGGAGATCCCTTGCAGGTTTGTTCAGCCGCCTTAGTGTAAGTCTTTTTATTTGAGGGCGTGTGGGCGACTTACGTGCCAATGATGATGAGATGATGACGATTAGGACAAAACACAACACCCAGGCCCCTGCCGGGAATCCAACCCGGGCCTCCTGCGTGGTAGTCAGCGACGCTACCGCTGAGCTACGGAGGCGGACAGAACATCCAGAAAGACCAGAGACAGGACATTCATATCCACAGTTTTGTGTCCCAGCCTCGTCGCCGCTTTGGTGTCTCGTTTCCGTCGTAGGTGTCGGTGGCCGAGTGGAATGGAACCGACACAGGAACAAAGACAGCATGCTGGTGCAGGTACGGAGGGGAGCAGCCAGAAACTATAAACACTAGAGTAAATTAGAAAGAGATATATATTGCACAGAATGTAACAATACTTAACTTTTACATAGTACTGCAGAATGTTAATACATAGTTGTTAGAGGCCTGCCTAGTGCCTGTACGATAGCAAAGTCTTCACTGGTGCCTATCTGATTACGAAGGTCCTAACTGGTTGCTATCTCAGTCCCAAGTGAACGATGTCGTTCAGTAGTGGCCACGAGCGGGGTTGCAGCAGAGGGCGCTCGTGGCTGTCGTCGTAAGAAGGCCGCGCCGTGCGTGCATGGCGGCGCGCGGCGAAAGTAGGTGGCACGCACTTTGTACTTGTGCGACACCACACACAGGATATGTACCTTATTGGGTCGTATGAATAAAAAAGAGCACATGCTCCAGAGAAGATTCTCAGTGCAAAAGTACGTTCTCTGAGTAAGTTCTCAATTTCGTATGAATAAAAACTTCGAAGCATATGCTCTGAGCAGGTAGTTCATTCTCGCTATCTCCCCTCCTTCTTGAGTAACTTCTCCGCGTGTCATGTCCACCACAGAACAGCTGTTCAATCGTGCATTTCTTTAAACTAGCCCAATCAGGCAAATTATTAAGTGTACAAATATGGAGTAGACATGTACATGTTCAGGAAGAACTGTACTATATTTTAGATAGATTCTACGAGTCGGAGCGTAGAATGTTCTAACCCTTAATCACATAGGTAATCTAAAACATTTGAAAAGAGAAATGGATAGGTTAAAGTTAAATATGGTAGGGACTAGTGAAGTTCGGTGGCAGGATGAACAGGATTTCTGGTCAGGTGAGTACAGGGTTATCAGTACAAAGTCAGTTGGTGGTAACGCAGGAGTAGGTCTGATAATGAATAAGAAAATAGGAATGCGGGTAAGTTACTATCAACAGGATAGTGAACGCAATATCGTAATAAAGATAGAAACGAAGCCAACAACGACCACAATAGTGCAAGTTTATATGCAAACTAGCATGGCCAATGATGAGGATATCAAGAAAACGTATGAGGAGATAAAAGAAATCATTCAAAAAGTTAAGGGAGACGAAAACTTGATTGTGAGGGGGGACTGGAACTCGGTAGTAGGAAAGGGAAGAGAAGGAAATGTAGTAGGTGAATATGGACTGGGAAAAAGGAATGAAAGAGGAGATTGCTTGGTACAATTTTGCACAGAGCACAATTTAATGATCACCATCACTTGGTTCAAACATCATGAAAGAAGGCTGTTTACGTGGAAGAGACCAGGAGACACTGGAAGGTAGCAGATTGACTTTATAATGGTAAGGAATAGATTTAGAAACCAGGTTCTAAACTGTAAGACATTTCCAGGGGCAGATATAGACTCTGACCATAACTTACTGGTTATGAACTGCAGATTAAAACTTAAGAGACTGCAGAAAGTTAGAAAGGTTAGCAGATGGAACCTGGACAAATTGAAGGAGCCAGAGGTGGTTGAGAGTTTCAGAGGAAGCATTAGGCAAGAATTGGCTGAAACGGGGGAAGTAATACAGTAGAAGAAGAATGGGTAGCTCTGAGAGATAGGGTAGTGAAGGCTGCAGAGGATCATGCAGACAGAAGGACAAGGCCTAATTGAAATACCTGGATAACACAGGATGTACTGAACTTAATTGATGAGAAGAGAAAATATAAAAATTCAGCAAGTGAAATAGGAAAAAGGGAGTACAAACGTCTGAAAAATGAGATTGACAGGAAGTGCAGACTGGCTAAGCAGGAGTGGCTAGAGGACAAATGCAGAATCGTAGAAGAATGCATAACTAGGAGAAAGATAGGTACCGCCTATAGGAAAATGAAAGAGATATTTGGAGACAAGAAAAGCAGCTGTATGAATATCAAGAACTCAGACGGAAAACCCGTACTAAGCAAAGAGGAGAAAACTGAACTGTGGAAGAAATATACAGAGAGGGGAAACAAAGGACATAAACTTGAAGGCAGTATTCTAGAAATGGAAGACGAAGTGGAGGAAGATGAGAAAGGAGATATGATACTGCGAGAAGAATTTGACAGAGCGCTGAAGGACTTGAGTCGAAACAAGGCCCCTGGAGCAGATAATATTCCGTCTGAACTACTGATGTCGTTAGGAGAGCCAGTCGTGAAAAAATTGTATCACCTGGTATGCAAGATGTATGAGACAGGGGAAATACCCTCTGACTTCAAGAAGGATATTCTAATTCCAATTCCAAAGAAAGCAAGTGCAGACAAGTGTGAAAATTACAGAACTATCAGCTTAATAAGTCATGGTTGCAAAATACTAACACGAATTATTTACAGGCGAATAGAAAAACTTGTGGAATCCGACCTCGGGGAAGATCAGTTTGGATTCAGGAGAAATGTAGGAACACGAGAGGCAATACTCACATTAAGACTTATCTTAGAAGAAAGGGAAGCCTACGTTTTTAGCGTTTGTTGATTTGGAGAATGCTTTTGACAATGTCGACTGGAATACACTTTTCCAAATTTCTTAAGGAATCAGGGGTAAAATATAGGGAGCGAAGAGTTACATTCAACCTATACAAAAACCAGATAGCGGTTATCAGTGTCGAAGGGTAAGAAAGGGACGCAGAGGTTGGGAAGGAAGTAAGACAGGTTGTAGCCTTTCCCCAATATTGTTCAATCTGTACATTGAGCAGGCAGTGAATGAATGGAAGGAGAAATTAGGAGAGCGCATTAAAGTTCAAGGAGAAGAAATAAAAAAAGTGGTTTGCCGAAGACGTAGTAATTCTGTCAGAGACCGCAAAAGTTCTGGAAGAGCAATTAAATTGGATGGACATTGTCTTGAAAGGAAGATATAAGATGAACATTAACAAGAGTAAAACGATGGTAATGGAATGAAATGTCAGAAAATCAGGCGATGCTGAAGGAAATAGATGAGGTAATGAGACAATAAAAGTAGTAGATGAATTTTGTTATTTGGGTACAAGATAACTTCTGATGGCCGAAGTAAAGAAGATATAAGATGCAGAATGGCCATGGGAAGAAAGAAGCGAAACTTGTTAACATCCAATATTAATTTAAATGTTAGGAAGTCCTTTCTGAAAGCATTTGTCTTTAGTTTAGCATTTTATGGGAGTGAAACATGGACGATAAGGAGTGTAGACAAAAAGACGAAATGTTGTGCTACAGACTAATGATGAAAATTAGATAGGTAGGTCACGTAACTGAGGAGGTGCTTAACCGAATCGGGAAGAAAAGAAGTTTCTGGCATATACTGATTAAGAGAAGGAATAGATTGGTTGGACACATTCAGAGATATCAAGGAATTGTCAACTTAGCATTAGAAGGAAGCGTGTGGGGTAAAAGTCGTATTAGTAATATAATAAGCAGATTCAAAAGGATGTAGGTTGCCGAATGTATTCCCAGATGAAGAGACTTGCACAGGGCAGGGTAGCGTGGAGAGCTGCATCAAATCAGTCTGTGGACTGAAGACCACAACAACAACATTCTAATACCGATTCGGACATACACCGGCTATATATTTGCTATCTATATGTAAAAAAGTACTGTGTCGGTAAGGTTGTTTGTATGTTTGGAATGCATACCAATCTGCAGCTTTGTTCCAATCCTGATAAAATTTTACATTTCACCATCACCAAGAGAAAGGTTACTATCTACAGTGCATGTAGGACGGTAATTTAATTACAGTACAGACTTCAACAAAAACTACAGTTTTATTACAGTACCGGCTTGATGAAATGTTACACACATTAACACGGCAAGAAAAGAGAGATCCCTGTGTACATAAGTTATAATACGCTGCATGGTAATTGGTAACTTACTCACGGTGTGGACTCCAGCAAAAAAATACAAATTTAGTACCATCTTGCTGACTTTTCCACAGATGGCCTTGAAACACGAGGAATGTCACTTTATCAATAAAATTGAGTATGGTGCATGCTATAGAGTACTATACATACGGACTTGAACACCAGTGTAGAGTTATATTCTGTTGTTGTCGTTGTTGTCTTCAGTCCGGAGACTGGTTTTAGCAGCTCTCTACAATACCCTATCCTGAGCAAGACTCTTCAGCACCACATAAGAACGGTAACCTACATCTGTCTGAATCTGCTTATTGTATCCGTCTCTTGGTCTTCCTCTGCAGTTATTAAACCAAACACTTCCCTCCAATGCTAAATTCACAATCCCTTGATGTCTAAGAATGTGCCCTACCAATCTATCCCTTCTTTTAGTTAAGGTATGCCAGACATTCCTTTTCTTTCCAATTCTGTTCAGTACCTCCTCATTAGTTACGTGATCAACCCACCTAATCTTCAGCATTCTTCTGTAGCACCACATTTCAAAAGCTTCTATTCTCTTCCTGTCCGCACATTTTATCGTCCATGTTTCCCTCCCGTACAAGGCAACACTTCGCACAAATGCATTCAGAAAAGACTTCCTTACATTTAAATTGATATTCGATGTAAGCTAAGTTTTTTTCAAAAATGATTTTCTTCCCATTGCCATTCTGCATTTTATATCCTCTTTACTGCGACCGTCAAATGTTATTTTGTTACCCAAGTAACAAAACTGATATACTACCTTCATTCTTTCGTTACGTAATCTCATTCTTCAGCATCGTCTGATTTTCTAAGAGCGCATTCCATTGCCCTTCTGTTGCTCTTGTTAATGTTCATCTCATGTGCACCTTTCAGCACACTGTCCATTCCGTTCAACTGCTCTTCGAGGTCCTCTGCTGTCTCTGACAGAATTACTATGTCGTCGGCAAAACGCAATGTTTTTATTTCTTCACCCTGAACTTTAATTCTTTCTCCAAATTTCTCCTTGCTTTATCGCTTGCTCAATGTACAAATTGAATAACATTGGAGGAAGGCTACAACCCTGTCTTACTCCCTTCCCAAACTCTGCATCTCTTTCATGCCCTTTAACTCTGTCAATTTCTGCCTGGTTTTTGTACAAGTTGTAAATAACCTTACGCTCCCTGTATTTTACTCCTGCTTGCTTCAGAACTTGAAAGAGTTTATTCCAATCAACATTGTCAAAAGCCTTCTCCAAATCTACAAAAGCTAGAAATGTGGGTTTGCCTTTACTTAACCTATCTTCTAGGATAAGCCGTAAAGTGAGTATTGCCTCCCGTGTTCCTACATTTCTCCTGAACCCAAACTGTTCTTCCCCAAGGTCGGTATCTACCAGATTTTACATTCTTCTGTTAATAATTCGTGTTAATATTTTGCAACCATGTGTTATTAAACTGATGGTTCTGTAGTTTTCACAACTGTCTGCGCCTGCTTTCTTTGGAATGGGGATTAGAACGTTTTTCTTAAAGTCTGAGGGTACTTCACCTGTCTCATACATCTTACACACCAGGTGAAACAATTTTGTCATAGCTGGTTCTCACAGAGACTTCAGTAGCTCTTTAGGAATGTCATCTACTCTAGGAGCCTTGTTTCGACTTAGTTCTTTGAGTGCTGTGTCAAAATCATCTCTCAGTATAGTATCTCCTATTTCATCCTCATCTACTTCTCCCCTTCCTTCAATATTGCCTCTAAGTTTATTTCCCTCGTAGAAACTCTCTATATACTCTTTCCACCTTTCAGCTTTCCCTTCTTTGCTTAGAACTGGTTATCCATCGGTGTTCTTGATATTCATAGAGCTGTTTTTCTTATTTCCAAATATCTCTTTTATTTTCGTGTAGGCTGTATCTATTTTTCCCCTATTTATACATGTTCTACATCCTTGCATTACCTTCTAACCACTGCTGCTTAGCCATTTTGCACTTCCTGTCAATCTCATTCCTTAGTCGTCTGTACTCCATTTTACCTGTTTCATTTATTGCATTTTTATATTTTCTCCTTTCATCAATTAAATTTAGTATATCCTGCGATATCCAGGGATTTTTTTGTAGGTCTTGCCTTCCTACCTATTTTGTCCTCTGCTGCCTTTACTATTTCATTTCTCAATGCTACCAATTCCTCCTCTACTGTTTTATTTCCCCAGTTTCTGTTAATTGTTGCCTAAAGCTCCCACTGAAATTCCCAAGAACTTCAGGTTCCTTCAGTTTATCCAGGTACCATCTCCCTATTTTCCTTCCTTTCTGCGGTTTTTTTTTCTTTTTTTTTGAGTTGTAGCCTACAATTCATGACCAATAAGTTGTGATCAGAATCTATATCTGCCCCTGGGTATGTCTTACAGTTTAAAACCTGGTTCCGAAATCTATGTCTTACCATTATAAAACCTATCTGGTATCTCTCGGTGTCTTCTGGTCTCTTCCACATATACAACCTCCTTTCCTGATTCTTAAACCAAGTGTTGGTTATAACTGAATTATGTTCTGTGCTAAATTCTACCAGGCGCCTTCCTCTTTCATTCCTTTTGCCCAGGCCATATCACCTACTATCTGCCGTTCCCTTCCTTGTCCTACTATTGAATTCCAGTCACCCATAAGAGAAGATGGGAGAGGAAATTGACTAATTGGAGTATGAAATAAATAAATACTCAGGATATGCCAGGTCATAAGCTAGTTGAAATATTTTTCTCCCAGTGCCCCAGACAAGTCCTTCCATTTCCCATTGTTTGCAGTTTTACCGGCACACTATTCCCCGTCTTTTTCTCTTCACAGGTCCTGCACCTCTCGGGAAACAGCATCTCGGCCCTGACGTGGCCCAGCATGCGTCCGCGCTCTCTCCAGTCGCTCGAGATGGATGGCAACCCTTGCAGCTGCTCTGCCAAATCCGTCAAGCTCTTCGTCCCACCCAAGATGCCGCAGATCAAAATAGAGGGCATCATCACCAAGCCGAGGGGGGCCAAGGGCAAGGCGAAGGCCTCCGGGAACCCCGGGGAAGAGGGTAACGGGACCGCGGCTGCCGACGCTACCGGCGGGAGTGGTGCGCCGGACAGACAACCCGGCGTCGGTGAGGGTGGCGAGACCTCCGGGGTGGTGGTGAGTGATGGAGGAGTCGGGGGTGCCAGGGCATCCCCAGCCACGCCCACAGCAGGTGGCGAGCAAGACGGGGGCGCGAGGAACGCGGTGTCCAGGACAAAGAGGGATGGCAAGAAGATCGTCTTCTGCCCGTACGGCACGGCTTTCAATGCCGCCGGGGCCGAAAGCGGGGCGACCGTCTGCAAGAGGAATGGCACCCGCAGGAACACCCTCAAGAGGAGTCCCAGGGGCCTGCCGGGATCCCCAGGTGGTGGGGGAGTCTTCCCGCCGGGGGGTGTTCGGGGCCCCGGGCCTCATTTCAGGCGCAGGTCATCGGGTGTTTTGGCATCGGTCCCGAATAACATCACCGTGTGGAGGTTCAGGCGTGAGGCTGTGGAAGACTGCCCCGCCTCCTGCGGGGGCCTTCACTTGGCAGGATGCCACAGTTTGGCGAACAGGGTTGGCAGCCCTGCCACAAGTGTCATGGCTGTCACCACAACATTCGCTATAGCTCTGTGGACATGAGCTGCTGTATGAACAAGTCAGTCCTACATAAAAATTTATATACTGGTTCTCTCAATTACATGTGAGGCATCGCACCTTCTGGGTAATTTAAGAAGTTGGCTGCCTTTTTCCATGTGCATGTGTACACAGAAAATGGTCAGAGTGCAATATTTACATATAAGCTTCTTATTGCCAAATGTGTGGGGAAACTTCTTCATGATATCTGTTGACTGAAGTGAAATCGTAGGCCTTATTTAAACTTCCAAATACTTCTTACTACAATTATTCTATACTACAATAGATGTTTCTCCTTTTCTCTGATTCTTTCTATATAATGTTTTAATAGTGCTTCCCTAAGGGCGTAATGATTGAAAAATGTATGTTATGTCTATACTGTATCCCTTCATTTTTAGAAATTCTGCTTTGTTCTACAAAAATTTATTATTTTAGCTGCCAACTAATCAGAAACTGACCAATCACAAGCCATCTACTTAGTATTTAACCGTACACTGCATGTTGGTGCCGTTTGGGAATGCAAATTTTTGTTACTTTTTCAGACATACTTCTTGTTGAGCGATGGCAGCACCATGTATACTGAATACATTGCAGTCTGTTCTAAGGCAGTGCAGTCGTGAATTGAATAGAAATGCAGCAAAGAGCGCTCCAGCGGATTTTACTCACTGTTGCGCATTAATGTAATTACAAACTGATACGACTTCTGTCAAGTAAAAGAAAAAAAAAATATCATGTTACAGACATCTAAACGGAATTGAAAATATGTTAGGTATCAATATTTTCCTGCAGAGTGTAGGTTTAAGATAACTGCAGCACTAGAGAACCAGTCAGTTGCTCAGCAAAAGCTTGACGTTCCATGAAGATTTGAATGGTAAGAAGTGTGATAATGTTTTATGCATTTTAAGGTACTGCTTAGTACGCATAACAAAAAAAATGTTCCAATTCTGATTATTGCGAATCCAGCATTAGAAAGAATGAGGACTGTCAAAACTATGCCAATAGTAAAGATGGACAGTTCTGCATATTTTGCTCTCTATGTGAGGTTTAATTACTCTTACCTGAATGTGGACATCTGTAAGTGATTAAGCAATGAACGCATCAAATGATTTTGTCATCAACAATCGAAGTGTGGAACAGTCGACTGTCATGAATTAAACCTGAGTATCTTCCTAAATTGTAACTTCTACGTCAGAGGAAGGCACACGAGCTGGATACAGACACCGTGGAACTTTTGCCCCCATGCAGGCGCCGTGTGGAGGCCAGTGTGAGTTTGTATTTATTATTTGCACTGTCATAATTACTAAAGACTGAGAACGGAATGAAAACTTGCCGTGACATATGCATAGAGTTTGAGCAAGTACTGCCTGAAAGACTTGTGTTTTACGAAGCTGCAATGGAATGAATAAGTAATTTTAACTTATAACAATACTATCTGATTGACACTTAACACAATGTCAAAATAAGAAATGAAGAAAAAAAAAATACTTTCATTCTGTGATGTAATGATTACAGAAGTGCTGCACAAAAAACATTGCATAGGATGTCAGGTGTTACGTACAGAATTCTATCTTTCAGGTCAGTGGTGAGCAGGGGGAGTAGGGAGAATAATACTAATCAATCATCATCATCATCATGATCATCATCATCACCTTGGACAGTTTCCAGCCTCTGGCCAGGTCTGCTTCCAACATAAGCGTCTCCATCGTCTTCTGTCTTGCCACAGTCTCTCCGCCTTCACCATGGTCCAGTCTTCTCCTTTCTTCTTTACACTTTCCTCCACTCCTTTCAGCCACCTGTCTCTCGGTCTTCCTCTTCGTCTCTCTCCTTCTAGTTTCATCTCGTGGATCCTCCTGGTTATCTTCTTTTCCTCCATTCGCTTAACATGCCCAGCCTTGATTTCTCTGTCTAGTCTTGTAATTGTTCCACCTTCATTAACTTTCTGATCCTCTCACTTCTTAACGCATCTATCTTTGCCACTCCAATAGTATTCTTCAAGAACTTCATCTCACTAGCTTGTAATTTGATTTTCTCTCTTCCATCCATAACCCAGTTTTCGAATGCTGGTGTCAGGATCGGGACAAAGTATGACATTTTTACTTCTTTGTGGTACATCCCTACTCCATATCAGGCTTCTGCCACTCTTCTGAAATGTTTCTGCTTTTCTCCCCCTCTCGTTTATTTGTCTGTCTTTTTTCCATCTTCCTGTATCAGGCTTCCTAGGTACCTGATAATCCACTCTCCTCAATCATTCCCCAGCGATTGTTACTCAACTTGTTTCTTTCTTCATCTTACTCTCTCTAATACTAAATTTAATCCCATATTCTTGTACTATCTGTTCGCATACGTTCAACTGCTCTTCCTCCTCCTTATTAATCCAAATCATCTGCAAATACCATAGCTGCCATCTTTCCTTCACCAATTGTTGTGCTAGTGTACTCATTAAAGAGTAATGACGATGTGTACTTTTCTAACTCAAGTGATTTTTCTGTACAGTCCAAGCTGAACTCTCCTTCCAATTTCACACAGATCTCACTTCCTTGACACATTTCCCTTAACGTCCAAATAGTCTGTTTTGCTACCCCTCCATTCTCCAGGGCTTTCCACACTTTGCTTCCACGTACACTATTGTACGCTTTTTCAATCTCCAGAAAGGTCATTAGTACATCTTTTCCATGTTCATACTTACTTTGATCTATGCTTTCAAAATAATACTAATTAATACAGGAGAATGTACTATATTTTCTTTTGGCTTAATTTTCTGGCCACAATCACAATACAAATATAAGAATCATAGGACACATGCATTTCTTCTTGAACAATAATTAACTAACATAAATCATAACACACTTAAAAATGATTCACCAATAGCCAACAGTGGAATCAGTCAATATACTTCATACATATAATATCTCTGAGAAGCCTCAAGTTCAGAACTGCACTAGTACTTATGAAATAAGAAGAAACGCCTCTTTTCATCACTCTCTAATTATCTTTAGACGTTTTCTTATGAGTATGAGTGACATTAGAATCTATGAGTATGAGTGACATTAGAATCTATCACGTGCAGTTTTCAGTTGAAAATCAGTAAGATTACTCATTACTTTCAATTTTGTTACTTTCATTTTAGAAAAAATGAAAAACACTTTGACATAATTATTTAGTTCCATATATACTACAGACTGGACAAAATAATCTAAATAGCTGTTGGAACTCTTTTGAATGGAAGTTCTTGTAAAATATTTCCATTTTTTCTCCTCACACTGATTCTTTCTGCCACAGACACCAAGCAAGCTTCGACGCCAATAACGTCATCCTAATTATGCAAAGTGAGCAGACCCATCTTGACTTGTTGTAGTGCAACATGAGCGCTCGTGGGTCCCCAAGCTCACAGTACCTCATTGGCCCACCCTTGCTCTGAATGATTGAAAATTGATGAATGAGTACAGATCCCTAAGCACCAACTCACACACTTCATGTTGGCTTTCTAGTTGATTCTTACCTTCATAGTATAGAATGCTGCTTTTCTCTGCTGTTCCATGTTGCATTATGAAAAACGTAATGTGCGTGTCCCTGTAACAAGAAACTGAGTACATGATACACTTAGAGTTTAGGTTAACAACTGTAAATGAGGTTTTGTTACGGCGCAAATATTTCATGCTATACTGCAATGTGTAATACCAAATGTATGAAATGTTTTCTTTCTAACAATAAGAGAACAAAATTAGAGTAAACAACTTAATAAAGCAGTTTTACACT
Source organism: Locusta migratoria (assembly GCA_026315105.1). Lineage (NCBI taxonomy): Eukaryota > Metazoa > Arthropoda > Insecta > Orthoptera > Acrididae > Locusta > Locusta migratoria. The sequence goes on from CM048754.1 coordinate 21,295,430, forward strand.
GAAATTGTAAACCACATTTTAACTGCTTAGTATTTGACTGTTTTTAAAATGAGAAATATGTAAGTCTTCAGGCATTGTCTCAAAACAAAACAAAAAGGCTACTGGATCATGTACACACTGAACAACAGATGATATTTGATGTAAAATATTTCTGGTTTCTCTACAACTGTAGTGCATTTTAAAAGTGGGACGTAAAAACGTTTGTCAGTAGCAAGAATAGTTTATTAACAATTTTGAAATGTGTATCCAAACTATAGATTGCTGACTGCAGTTTCAGCTTTTACGACATGACATTATGAGACAGTTATATTAACATTAGAATTATTGCTCATATTACCTAATTCCATATGCACAACCTGAGGAGGGTGCATCTAAGAAACCACATAATTTACACAGCATATCCACCAGACAAACTACACACTGCTTGACCAGCACCAACAGAGATGCCATATGCCCCCATTACAACTGCTGGCAAACAAAGAGTTGTAATCTACAGAAACCTTGGGACAGACGTAAAAAACTGACATTTAAATTTTTGTGACGTTATAACCCACCCATAGTAGAAACTGGTAAACATTCTGCTCTTTTCACAACAGCCAAGATATTTTTATTGCTATTCCTTATGATAATAATGAATAATGTATATTTTATTTACTATCTTTAAGGTGCTTGTATGTCTTTCTGGGTTACTTAAATATTTTTTCATTTAAAGTTTTATTTAGTTGGATATGTAATTGTGGAATGTATTACAATAAAAGTAGTGGACTTTGCTGTAAAATTTGTGACCAATAAATGCAAATTGTTTTATTATTTGAGCTGCAAGAATGTGAAAAAGAACCTTATAATATTTGCACAAAATACAATGTAATGTTGTATTGATTTTTTTTAATTGTGTTGGTAAAAGTATATTCATGAAACTTTCTTTCAGCTTTTAAATTAGATAATGAGTATAAGGTGAGGCATTGAATTAAAATTTGAGCCAGTACTGTAATTCGAACCCAGGTCTGCTGTCAGTGACCTAGCGCTCTGTATATTGCAACTGGAAGGAACCTCAGAATATCTCTATCCTTAAGACAAATTTCAGTTCTGGCTCTGCATTTCGTCTCATACTCATTACTTGAATTAATCTCTTTCAGGATGATGTATTTATCAGATCATTTTACATCTTGTTCACATAAGTCATAAAACGATTTATATTAAGTTTAGGTATATGTGCAGTGAAATTTTTATTTGTGTCAACTACCTAATGAGATCTCTTGTGTGCTACATTCTGAGTATGAAGGTATTTATATAATGAATACAACCAGAACTGATCATGGGAATTATACGATTGGAACTGTTGAATGTACAGTGTCACAATGAAATACATTTCTTCATCTTGTTGTTGCAGCATTAGTAGTGAGCAGAAACTTGTAATCTAAAGTTGCATTCTATAATAGCGATAGTACTTGATTATTTTTGTGTGCAGACTAGTCATTTGTCACTTAAAAGACATTATGTAACATTGTTAAAATAAACAGAATCATCATTCAACTCTAACAAGAATAGAAAAGCACAATAATATATATATATATATATATTTTACACTGAGACACTTAGTCTGAATATTGAATCTAAAGTTGCATTACACAATATTAATATTAAGATAATACAATTTATAAATTAACAATTATAATGTAAGAAATAATTTATGACATTTTTATATGTGTATACGTAGAAGCATATTTTATAAAACATTCTTCTGTATTTTTTACACTATTACCAATAATTAATTATTTGAATGTACATTTAATTCATTACTGAATTAAAAGATGTTTTGATGTAAATGGATATAGTTAATATTGGGTAACAATGTAACAACGTTATCCTTCAATGCAAGTTTATTGATTTGTTTGTAGAGTTTATCATTAAAAGTGGAACAACTGTGAGTCAGTTAGTGAAAGTATGAAAATCTGTGTCTTAAGTTATGTATTTCAGGTGTATTGAGCTTTTTGTCAGAATTCCAATACTGGCTGATGCTAACCACACTGGATTTCATGTATTTGTGTAAAGGTAGAGAACAACATGTAATTCACATAAATACATGAAAGACACTACAGCATTAACTACCTACTAGACAATAAAATCATCACATAACTACCAAACAAGCACCTTTCTCCAAATCTAATAACAAGTAATGCTGCTATCAGTGATAGATCTTGCCACCTGAAACAGCAAAAGATAATATCTTCTTCATATGCTTGAAATCTCTATTAATTTCACCAAGCAGTAAAATAAATTGCACTAATTAACACCTTTGTCCATAGTAATGAATATGGTGTTTCAGTTATAGATAAGCACTGTCAATTTATGCAACATATATTCCACAACACGAAAATAGCGTTTTGCTGTAATTTTTAGATGTTTGTTTGTAAATCTATTGGACCAAACTGCGTGGTCATCAGTCCGTAGCTTAAAAACTACTTAAACCTAGGTAAAGTAACCTAAGGACAAACACACACACCCATGCCCCAGGGAGGACTCGAACCTCCACGGCGAGCAACCGCGCGCTCCGCAGCGAGACGCTTTAGACCGATCGGCTACTCCACCGCGTCTAATTTTTAGATCACATGCTCAAATGTCTGTAAATCTTAAGGCACTTTACGTCTGTCTTTATCAGTCCCTAAGATTACAAACTACTTAAACTAACTTAAACCTACAGACAACACAGACACCCATGTCCCAGGGAGGACTTGAACCCCCGACAGCGAGCAACCATGCACTCCGCAGATGGCACTTTAGACCGCTCGACTACTCCACTACAGCAGTTTTTACACGTTAAACCTGAATCCGATTTGCTACCACTGTCAAATGTAACATCTGGGAAACGGCTATTTCAGTTTCTATGTGAGACAGCCTAATCGTTGTTTATTTTTACTTAAGTAGACAGATTCATGGCAAGTCTCATATTTTTGCTGATACCACCCTGCAGAAAAAAATTTCTGAAAGCATCTAACAACAAGAAGCAACTTAGCTACTGAAGTACGATTCGAAAAAGGTTGCATTTACATGGACACAAACATGGATTTCAGCAGTGGAATACGACTTTAGAAAATAGGATTTCCGGTACAGATTTTGGTAGGAAGGAAGGAAGCTTAGGATTTAACGACCCATCGACAGATTGGTCATTAGAGACATAGCTAACGCCGGATTTTTGGGTAAGGATGGGTAAGGAAATCGGCCGTGCCCTTTCAAAGGAACCATCCCGACTTTTGCCTGGAGTGATTTAGGGAAATCACAGAAGACCTAAAACTGGATGGATGGAGATGGATTTGAAGCACCATCCTCCGAAATGCAAGTCTAGAAGGTTACCACTGCAACACATCACTCGGTGAGAACAGATTTTCGAATTATAATATAACGAACCACAAGCAGAATCGGGAAACGGATTACAAAATATGATTTTGGGAGCCCAATGTGAGAGGAGAGTCAAAAATGAAAGGAAACATTGCTAACAATACTGCACTGCACCACATTTACAGCAACTGTGAAGCATTAAAAATGAGCAGTCATATTATATATTAGCGATGTTTTATATAATATTTCAAGAAATTGAAAAAAACTGGAAATGAAAATCGCTTTTTCCACAAATAATATACTTCTAAAAAGGAGTTGTGTAAATTAAGTGTTAAGATTTCAGGTCACATTAGCAAATCATCTCCATGGCGACTCTGCAACATCATATGAACGCAGCTCTGAGGCCTACAAAGATCGTGAACGACTGAAACTCGAAGATTTATGCCTTCATTGCATTAAGGAGTACGTTGTGAACTGATATTACTTTCATTTGATTAATTAATGACGGGATATTTAAATAGTTTCTGGTTCATTAACTTTTATTCTAAGTATCGGGTGATCGAGTGTTACTTGGGAATATTTTCTTTCTGTTACATAGTGGTATTATTATATAACTATTTTGCAACATTATGTACTCAGGAATTGCAACTGTTAAACGAAAGAAACCATAAATGTACCTGTCATTTTATATATATATATATATATATATATATATATATATATAAAATTTCGTGGTTTTCAGGATGAAATATTGTATTTACAGTGTTTTTTTTCTTTTGAAGTTAGAAGATATGTTAGCCTCCAAGCATGGTGAGTAACATCATCGCCACTGGAGCACTACATACCATGACAGAAACACACACACACACACACACACACGTTTAACAGTTGAAATTCCTGAGTACATAGTGTAATTTAGTAGAAATCGTGAGAGCTGTTTCCAAGACAACTAATATATATATATATATATATGTGTGTGTGTGTGTGTGTGTGTGTGTGTGTGTATGTGTGTGTGTGTGTGTGTGTGTGTGTGTGTGTGTACAAGAATTGCTCGTTTGAAGATATAAGATAATTAATCCTAAATCCTGTCATACAATTCAATACCAAAGTAAACTAGAGAACCTAACACTCAGAAATCAAGCTAGCCCCAATTAAAGATAAATATGCAAGAAGTATATCCTTCTTTCCCATCCCTATTTTCTTATTCCTTACTATAGTCTACCTCATGTAAGAAGGTTTCAGCTGTTCTGCACACACCTGTCCATTACCGTACTATAGGCAAAAGGTGTGTGGCCCATGATCTATAGCATCTGACATTCTATGGGTAGTAGACCATACTTAAGCCAACCTTTTTTCTGTCATAGATCCATATCAGCCTACTGCATTGAGTACATCTGTCACATTAAAAGGTACCTCATGTTTATTACAAGCTTTATTAAACAAGAACCTCATTCTCACATGAATAGTAATGCTTCTACGCCACAGAATACATAGGTTTTGCTATCGAAACTGCCAGATGACTTAATGAATTATACACCTAAACCTCTTTTATGAGTCGCCCCATCTATTGGTGAAAACCGTATGAAAATCTGTTCAGTAAGTTTTCAATTTATTCATGACAGGGAGACAGACACACAGACTTGACAAGATGACTGTGTTTTATATCATGGACAATATTTCTAATTACTTGATATGATGTCTTCATCATTATTCAAGGGAGCCAGGAGTGGTCAAATCATTCTTTTTTTCTTTTTTGCTATCTAAAATAAATTGGAACATTCGTCTTTCATACAAACTCAACCCAGAAGTGGAGTTTTTGCCATTTTATCCCGTGCCTGCAGGGGCAATTGGCGGGTTTGCTGACTGCATCTAACACCCTCTCATGGCTTCTTGCCGAACTACTTGGCTACATTGTTCTCAGTGACAAATGAAGTGTTAGGTGCGTTATAAATGCAATAAAACAAATTTTCCATGACTTAGCACAGCCAAAATTCTTACACAAATTTGTACACGGAAAAACACAGAATTATAACAAGAGCATTAACAATTTAATTCGAATAGTGATTCCTAAAATGCTGATTGTAAGCATCAAAACACTACACTTCGGCAAACGACGCAATTGTTACCTACAAGTAAGCAAACAGTGTGAAGTATTGAAGGAATTACAATTTTAAGCTGGGCTGAATACTGTACAAGCATTGAGAAACATTGACAGGTAGAGGTAAGAGGAACAGAATGATGAGAAAGTAATATAAAATATGATGGAGCATCAGGTAAGAAAAGAGGACCAAAAAGGCTTTGGAGGATGCAGAAGAAGGTCCTGATAATTCATCCTATAATGCAGGAATGTATTGAGAAACTTTGATAGCCATTCCCTGTAAATTATAATTTTGGGAATATATGAAACATTTTCTCAAAATCCACTCAAACTAGGGAGATGAAATTTTTATACTGGACTGCTAGTGGTCAAACTTAATTTTTAAAACAGCCATGCAGCAATATGTTCAGTAGTTGCATTTCAATTCGATTAAATAATTAAATAAAGCAATATTTGGTAAAAAGGTTCGGTCATTAATAAAAAAATTGAAAGGAAACTAAAAAAGATACGTCAATATCCCTCTATCATTACTGAAATACTAAACCAGTCTATATGTTGAAAGAATTCAAATTCTTCTGTTTGGTAGATGTTCATAGACGTTTCTGCAACTTATTTATTTTATTGTGGGCAGCATAGGCATAATGTCAAAACCACGTAAGTATCGTATTATGAAATAAATTTATTTTCACATGTATAGTAATGTTTGTAAGTCACAAAATACGCAGCTATTCCTAAGAGTAACTATGCTTCACATTTCACTGACTTTTCTCTTCACATTCACTCACTGCCACTCACCTTAATGAATTAACATTTGAACCTTCGTCATGAATCAGACTGACTATTGTTCAAACCTGTATGAAAATCTGTTATGTACTATTTTTAATGATTCTAAAATTGCTTAGAGATTGCTTCAATAACCACTCGGTTTTGTTACTAGGTTATTTATTGTAAAAACACAGCATGTTTTGGGCTTAGTCCATCATCTGATGACCTGTCAGTAATATATATATATATATATATATATATATATATATATATATATATATATATATATATATATATATATACTGCCATTAAGTATATACACAAAATTATTTGCATTTTATAATTAAAATAAGAAATTTCTTTATAGTTTATACAATTTGGAATTACATGCCAATATTATATATATTCAGATTTAATGCATTCAAATTTCTCATTTAAAACACCTTTGTTATGTATTGCCAAATAAGAATAAACATCAGTTGTGATTAAGATAATATTTATATATAAAGATAATATATATATATATATATATATATATATATATATATATATATATATATATATATATATATATATATTACTAATTATTTTGGTGTGGACATGTCCCAAAGAATTTGGGACATGTACCTAGAGGTACATTGCTTTGCAGCCAATTGAATTTGCAAATTAATGATAAAGGAGAGGAAGGAAGAGGGATTAGGAAGGAAAGCATTGACAGTGGCTGCTTTAGCGCATTGTAATGAAACAATGGCGACAAGTGAAAATGTGAGAAATCGAACCCCGGTCTTCCGCTTGGGGCCAGCGGTCGCCTTAACCACTTGGCCAGCGGCATTGAAATTAAACAATGGCGACAAGTGGAATTATGGCCGGTAATCGAATCCGGGTCTTAACCACTTTGCTACCCGTGCTCGCCTCCCGCCCGTCTCAAACTCCCACAAGTCGCTCGCTATGGCCATAGCGCCCCTATCGTCCATGCCCTCCCTCTTACACTCGCCATTTCGGATTCCTGTGCGAGGTCGAATGTATGACCGCATCTGCGGTGAAATAACTGAAGCTAACGCCGTCGTCGCGTCTAAATACTTATTATTTTGGTGTGGTGTCTGTTGTTTCGGACATGGGACACGGGAATCCGAAATGGTAAGTGTAAGAGGACATGGACGATAGCGGCGCTACAAACATAGCGTGCGACTTGTGAGAATTTGAGACGGCCAGGAGGCGAGCACGGGTGGCCGAGTAGTTAAGGCGACCGCTGGCCCGAAACGGGAGACCCGGGTTCGATTACTGGTCCGGCTCACATTTTCACTTGTCGCCATTGTTTCATTTCAATGCCCTAAAGCAGCCACTGTCAATCCCTTCCTTCCCAATTCTTCTTCCTTCCTCTCCTTTAACATTAATTTGCAAACAGATAGATTACTTTGGTCTATAACCTGTATAGAATAACTTTCTTTCAGTAATTATTTTATTTTTATGCCAAATGAAGGATTAAGAGGAAGAAGGAGCGCATCGACATTTTAGAAATTTTTCAGGAGGAGCATTTGAAGTGTCTACATCTAGAAGGGGCTCATCGGCATCTTATAAATTTTTCAGGAGAAGAATTTAAACATTTAATTCCATGTACAACCCGTGTTTTAGAAACTGTTCATTTCTCTTTATGTAACATGTCTTAGAATTTTTATTTTTTATTTTTATTCTTGGGGGCGAACAATGCAATGAGCCTGTTTCTTCTCTGGACAATGTCAATGGGCCCCTTTTCTTCCCTGTATAGGGTTTTCTCTTTTGTCATTTTCCACACAAGGAACGCCTTTTGCCATAATAAGAATAGTCCTAATTGAAGTACACATCGACATCAACATGTAGTAGAGAGATCAGAATTTTGGGAAAAAATGTCGGTGAGCCTCTTCTTTCCTTGTATCATTAAAATGATAGAAATATCTTTGCCAGTACTACTTTCATGTAGTTACACAGGGCAACACCCGTGCAGTTTGCTTTGTGAAGCAGCAGAGCTCCCACCTCCACAATTTGCTGTCGCTGGAAGTTGTGTTACAGAACAGCCAGTGGCGTAGCTATCATAGGGCTAGGCGGGGCAGTGCCCCGGGGCCCCCGAGCTCCAGGGGCCCCTCGGCCTTCCTGAGCGACGATCGAAAAAAGTTACATTAGAGCGAAACAGAATCTACATACCTTTCTATACATTACCTTGCAATGGTAGGCGGGAAATGGATTCGGCATTTTGTGGCTTTTTTCTGGGAACGGCGCCTTCCCATACCATAAGAACTATTCGCTCTTAAATTTACGTTCATACTAACACTATACCCTCCGCCGCATTCTGCTCAGTTCTTGTATGTGAAAACAAACAACTTCACTGTGGTGAGAATTCAGCACTTCACGCAATCTTTTAAGGTACGTTTCTACCCGCACACTGTTTGTTCTGCCATTTAAAGGTTTAATTACATTCACGGATCAGAAGATTCATGTAATAATTACTTTGTCTCAATAGTGAATTGTGCATCAAGGTGGTGCCCTCTACCCCACTGTCACGATAATAAGCGAAGATATCGACTTAGTTATTTTACTTATTACTTTTTCCTGGCCAGACACTAACATATACTTCAAGAAGCCTGGTAGGGGCACGGCTCAAACCAAAGTGTTTCATCAAACAAAATCCGGAAACTTCATTTCGCTGAAACCCTCCTACACGATTATTTCCCCTATTTTCCTTCTTTGCCCGGGCTGTCAATGAAATGAGCCAACAGCACAGTAGTTTAGCGAGAGTGAGTTGTCGGCACTGACAAAAGTCCGCCTGCTGTCACCGCTGACGAAAAATATCGCATGGGGCATTTTCATCTGTATGTCCTACCAAGGTCCAACTCTATATCTATCCCTCTGGAAAATTTCGTCCAAATCACCTAGTAATTTTTGCGTGGAAACATAACAAACCAACTTTCACAATTATATTGGAGAGTACGATTAAACATTATCTGCTGCGTGACACACAGTACTTTACTTGGTAGTATTTAGGTTTGCCTTATTATGTCATGATGAAGCAGTTTTGCATAGGTTTATTTTAAAGAGGGCCCCAATGTCATTTTTGCCCTGGGCTCTCTCTACAGGCTGCCACGAGTTCACCCTCGCCTCCTGCCGGGCTAACGGGAAACCGCAGCGCTTCCCCTCCCCTCCCCTCCCACCCTGCGACCGGGCTCCTATGAAGTTGTCCGCCTCGCCCGCCACCCTCCTGTTGTTATATTATCTGTGGAGAGGTGGCGGGGAATCCCACAGCACGGTTCAGGGAAATCCCAGGCAGAGCGAGATGGCTGCCATCCTGCTCCCAGAGCCGTCTGCTGAACTGACACACAGACCAGCTTGTAACGTTTCTGCTATGTTGCACACTCCTAAAAATCAGTTGCCAACATAGAAACAAGAAATATCTGACACCTAAAATAAAACTTCATTACCGAACATGTAAAATATCACATTTTCGCCTTCAGTTTGAAATTCTATTAACACTATTACTAAAACACATTTAAGAAATAGGACGTTGATTTAAATATAACTTTGGCTGTCCTTTTACGTAATTTTCAATTTTTAATACTTTCATAAATAATAGCTGCAAACACTAAAAATGCATTACACTTAGTTTCGGAAATTACTGAACCTATATAGATACTAAATTGTATAAAAACAACAATACTACATGTTATAACCATTGCACAACATGATTTCATATATACCTTTTGTTTAAATAAATTAGGGCAGACCATGTTTTATATATCACTGGATCCTAAATTAAATACTGATAATTTTTCATGCACTAAAATTAATAATCCCTTTGGTATTAATCTTCGAAATTAACAAAACTACGACAACCATACACAAATCCGTATTAATAAAAAATTTGACCGCAAACTGAAATACATTAAAATTCCATGTCACAATAATATTACGCCTACACAATTACGCCTACAAAACAAATATGTGTGCACTTCGAAAACACAAATAATGTAAATAATTTGAGCACTGTAAACACTAGTCAAAAGGATGACTTCAAATTTGTGTACCACATTAAATACAAATTTCATGAAACATGTACATACATTGAGGTAAATAGTGAAAGCTTAAATGTAATGTTTTAATTTCTGTATTTTGGCTTATTTAATGTAAACGAATATTGTTTAATTGCGAATTACAAAACTTTGTCATCAATCTTATTGAGATGTTTGAGACAAACCATATTTAGTTAGTCTTCTAGCAGTCACAAACCTGTAAGCAGCTCTGTTGGCTTGCCGCATTGTGCAACAATGTGATTGATTTAAACGTTGTTTAAGTGGAAACAGAATCGTTTCCATATCATCTGACATGTTTATAATTTACGAAAAGATCCTGTAACATCAAATCTTTTAGTGAATACCGAAGACAGCTCACAACGCAATGGACCTCAGCCAGCAGATAAGTTCAACTTCACCTACAGTGGAATGACTTTGTTATAGAGACTGTGAACTAATAAAACTCTCCGTGATTTAGGAAAATATTAGGGCTCAGTTTGAGTCATTCCGAAAAGGGGTGACTGCCGTTAGAAGCTGAACAGGCTTGCATGGGGCTCCTCTGTTCACATCCAACGTATAGGGGAAAGGCGAGAAAGAGTACGAACTTACTATTTAAGCCGTTATATATAGTAGATGAGAAGCTTAAAACAAACTTTTACTATGCAAAATTATTACTGGTGTATTATTTATAAATAAACCAATTCCCTGCTATTCAGTATTTTTTTTATTTTCACATCTGTTTCGGCTTATAATGCCATTGGAAATTGACCTGCAGTATAAATGGGTTTAGGGAATGATGACCCCGTAGTTGAGTCCCATAAGCTATACGGACAAACAGTTTATAAATTGGTAACATTGAGATTAAAACAATGGTATGTCATTTTATAATATTACAGTAATGATCTTAACGACTACTTACTTATGTGTGTAGATGTTGAGACATACATAAGACATCTAAAGCACATTTATATTAACTGTCAAAAAGATTTTGTTCTGGTCACATTCACTGCCACTCACCTTAATGAGTTGTACATCTGAACCTTCCTCATTAATTACACTGGCCATTGTTGAAAACTGTATGAAAATCTGTAACGTAGTTTTTCAATGATTCTAAAATTGCTTAGAGGTTGCTTCAATAACCACTAGATGTTGTTAGTAGGTTATTTATTGTAAAAACGCAGCATGTTTCGGGCTTAGCTCATCATATGGTGACCTGTCAGTAAGATACATATACAGCCAATAAGTATGTACACAAAATGATTTGCAATTTATATTTAAAATATGAAATTTTGTATAGTTTTACATTATTTGAAACTGCATACCGATATTATATATATATATTCATATTTCATGCATTCCAATTTGTCATTTACAATACTGTTGTTATGTATTCACAAATAAGATTAAACATTGTTATATATATATATATATATATATATATATATATATATATATATATATATATATATATATATATATATAATGGAAAGTCCAGGTTGGAATAAATAATATAGTGAGGACAGTTTACTACTCACCGCAAAGACGTGGCGACGAGCTGCGACAGGAACATACAAAAGACACACACATACAACACATTCAGCTATCGGCCATGGCCTTCTTCAGAAAATAGAGCACTCACGCAATCACAGAGGCACACAACACAGTCATACAACCATCACCTCCGACTGCCGCACTTCGAATCACGCTCTGCAGCGAATCGGGGACGGGAGGGGAGGGGAGGGGGAGGGGATAGAAAGGTTACGTCACGGTGGTGGGGATGGGTTAGATGGGAATAACGAGATGCAGCTTAGGAATGGAGTGGGGAGGCGGGTGAGGGGAGAAAATAAAATAAAATAAAATAAAGTAAAATAATTCATGTACACTGCAAGTGCACAAGACCACACACACACACACACACACACACACATACACACACACACATATACACACACACGATCACACATTCACACACCACTCAAATCAGGCGAGGTTTGGGATACAGAGGTAGGAACTGTAAGGTATGGAAAAATATATATATAGGGAAATTATTGTAGGTTGAGGCCTGGTTGATTTCGGGATCGGAGAATGTATTGTAGGGATAACTCCCACCTGTGCAGTTCAGAAAAGCTGGTGGTGGATGGGAGGATCCAGATGGCCCGGGTTGTGAAGCAGCCATTGAAATCAAGCATGTGCTCCGCTGCATGCTGTGCCACAGGGTGGTCCACCTTGTTTTTGGACACAGTTTGGCGGTGGCCATTCATCCTAATGGACAGCTGGTTGGTGGTCATGCCAATATAGAAGGCTGTACAGTGCTTGCAGCACAGTTGGTAAATTACGTGGCTGCTTTCACAAGTGGCCCGGCCTCTGATAGGGTAGGATAAGCCTGTGACAGGACTGGAATAGGAAGTGCTGGGTGGGTGGATTGGACAGGTCTTGCAGCGGGGTCTTCCACAAGGATATGATCCCTGTGGCAGTGAGCTGCCATATATTAATCACAACTGATGTTTATTCTTATTTGGAAGTACATAACAATTGTATTTTAACTGACTAATTTATATATATAATATTTTAGAAAATAAGGATTCTATGGCACAATATCATGAAGGTTGCAGTACCTCTACCAAGACTTCCCATCCAAAATAAGCATTACAACATATCTGTTAAGGGGAAAGAGTACGAACTTAGTCTTTAAGCCATTATATCTAGTACTAGATACCTGGTGAACTTCATATCACTTACCTCTTAAAATAAACGATACTAATTTAAATAGTACGTATTTTAGACCCAGTAGCTTTATAAAGACGTCATCAGATAGTCTAAGTATCGGCTCGATAGTGAGCGAAAGAGTGGGCAAATCACACACATATCCAGGATAATGTTCATGTCACATTCGTGGATGTTCAGGAAAGGTTTAAACGGCCATAAAATATGGAAAAATTGCGAGAAAAATTGTGTTATCCAGTCAACTCGGCAATGCTTTGTAATAATAAATTCTTGCAGTGTTGGGTTAAGATCACTGTAGCACTAGAGAACCAGTCAGTTGCTCCTGATGAAGGCGATGGAGGTAATCACGAAAAGCTTGAAGTTTCATGAGGATTTGACATGGTAAGAAGTGTGAGAACGTTTTATACATTTTAAGGTACTGCTTCGTAAGCATAACAAGAAATGTTCCAAATCTGATTATTGCGAATCCATTTATGAGAAAGAATGAGAACTGTCAAAACTTTGCCAAAAGTAAAGATGTATAGTTCTTCTGCATATTTTGCAGAAGAACGGGCTGTCAGGTCATCGACGCCACAATCAGTATGCTGTCACCTTCTTACCTGCAGGTGATGGGGAATTCAAATGTAGGTCTGACAGGCTGTTGCTTACAAATTTGTGTGGGGTTCCACTGTTCACACCCAAAGTATAGGGGAAACTGGGGAAACAGTATGAACTTAGTATTTAAGCCATTATATATAGCACTAGATACCCTGTGGACTTCATATCACCTACCTCTTTAAATAAACCATATGAATTTAAATCGTACGTATTTTAGACCCTGTAGCTTTATAAAGACACTAGCTGAGAAATCCAGCGTTGCTTGGGTTAGAATATATGGCACGAGAGACAGCTTGAGAATTATTCTAAATATTCATTTGTTAGTCGATCTGCATTTTCATCTTTATCTCTGTTGATCGTCGGTAAAGTGTGAAAGAGGAAAACGCGCCGAGAAGTTAAAATCTTATATATTTGATATTATGCGTCGTTATTCTCAATTTTGTTACACATTGCAACAGCAGCGCCGAAAGCGGCTGGGAAATTACATTTCTGAAAACGATATTGGATAAGTGAGAATATGGATTTGTAACAGTTTTCACAAATATCTTCTTGAATATGAGTTTGGAATGAATTGTACGACTGTGTGAATCATGAGACTCTATACAAAAGAGTTTCGCGTGAAAGTGCTGGTCATAATGAGATGTGACAACAACGGATGTATCTGATTCGGTAAAATTTTACTTTCTATCCTGGCGGCCTTGTGTTTTTATGTTGGCAACATCAATAACACGATATAAAATCGTTACAAAGATGACCGAACCACATAGAGTGTAGATAAATACTGCTGTTCATGCTGTATGCTTGATTTCACGACAAAATATTTGCGTGTTACGCGATTGGCTTATGACGATGTCACATGATTCTCGTTATTCAACATCTGTTGCCAACATTATCACAGGAGGCCGCCGGGATATGAGTAGGACTACGTCGCATAGTTTTTCTTGACCCAGCTGTCAAACGATAACACCTTTCACAGCAGAGAGTGTCGCGGCTATATGTATCAGAGATCACTGATTAGCACAGACCAGTGAGCTTACTGGCACAGGCATGTCAACATCTATGGCCTAAGAGATATTCATTAATGTATGTCTGTGTTTACATCACACTTCCACGACACGAAACGAGTATTTTTATCTTTGAGTCTATCTGGATTTTGATCTTTGTTTTGTGTCTATGTTCATAGTCGGTAATGTGTGGTTGACGGAAACATGTGATCTACTTAAAAAATTGCGTATTTGATGACGAGGACGTTGTTATTAAAGTCTGAAAGGACCGCATTGTCTGACGATTGAAAGAATAAACAGATTTTGACTCGTTCCCTAAAGTTCGTAAGTCACAGAGTATATAGCTTTTCCTAAGAGTATTTATTGCATATTTTGCGAATTTTTGCTCGTCACACTCACCCACTGCCACGCACCGCGACCAAACTCCCTTACTAACATCATTAGACCGAGGGCTATCTACCACCACAACCACGAGTGGGTGGCAGTATGTGGTCATGGGGAAAAGTCTGTCAGCACGTACACACACAAGCCTTTTATATATAGATGTAGATTATCAGATAGTCTAAGTATAGACTCGATAGTGAGCGGAAAGAGTGGGCAAATCACACACACATGTCCACGATAATGTTCATGTCACATTCGTAGATGTACAGGGAAGGTTTAAACGGCGATAAAATATGGGAAAATAGCGTGAAAAGTTTAAATTTAAAACATGTAAAATAATGACTTGGTTGTTGTGTTATCCAGTCAACTCAGAAATGCTTTGTAATTGCTAATATGTATGTACTCTTGCATTGAACGTCAAATGTGCAAAATTTTGTCGTAATCGTACGAATAATATTGATATCCCAAAGGAGAGAGCTCTTTCAGTTTTCGACAAATTTTTCTATTTTCTGGTCAGCTATTCCAATCTTTTACTTCACTCAAACATCCCTCTCGCTGTGAACGTCGAATGTGCAAAATTTTTATCGCAATCAGATGAATGGTATTGACATTTCATAGAAAAATTTCTTTCTATTTTTTCAGAATTTTCCAATTTTCTGGGGAACTTCTCCACGTTGTTATTTCAGACGAACGTTACTCTTGTTTTGAACGTCAAAATATGCAGAATTTTATCGGAATCAGACGAATGTTATTGATATCCCATTGAAAAAAGCTCTTTCAGTTTCTTGCGAATTTTCAAAATTTTCTGGGTAACTTTCCTAAATTTTTAGTTCATAAGAACGTTCATCTATCTTTGAACGTCAATAGATCAAATTTTTATCCCAATCAGACGAACGGTTCTCAGCTTATAGTGTTAAGTACATTTAGAAACACAATGGAAAACGAAATTGTTTCTAATTTTGCAACTTTCCTTTTTAACTGTCCCTATTTTTTTACTGAAAACATTTGCAAGACCATAATGAACAAACCAAAAAAACAATTACCCCTCTTCGTCGTGCGAATAATCCGTTATACTGATGAGTTCAATCGAAAACACATTGAAAAAAGCACTTTACGTTTTTCTCAAATTTTCCACTTTTCCGGTAGATTTTCTAAAAAATATATTTCATACGAAACTTGTTCTGTCAAGCCTTATTCAAGTGATGCTCTTACAACCATGTGGCAATTGATTTTTATTCATAGAAAACAATAATTATCGGTTTTTCCTAAATTTTCCTACTTTCAGGGTGACTTTTCCAATTTTTTATTTGATTCGAACCATTCTCTTGGTTTCAACAGGAAATGAACAAAATTTTATCGCAATGGAACGAACGGCACTGACAGCGCAGTGGAAAAAGTTGTTTCAGTTTTTCCTGATTTTCCTCTTTTACGGACAACTTTTCCATATTTTATCACCGTTTAAACGTTCCCTGGACTCACACGAATATTTCAAGACTAAAATTAGCCAAATCAGTTCAGCCGTTCTCGAGTTTTAGCGAGACTAACGAACAGAAATTCATTTGTATATATATAGATATGAGAAGGTTAAAAGAAAGTTTTGCTATACGAAATTGTTACTGGTTGATTAATTAACAACAGACAAGAGTTACAGCTGTCAACTATATGTCACAAGCCTTAAATATTAGTCCGCAGGAACTCGAACCTTTAAAAGTTACACGATCGATCGCGTGTGTAGCACTTTTCTGACACTCAAAGAAAAGTTTGTAATGTACTTAATATGTCTAAATAAGTATTTATAGTTGTGGAGACAAGAAAAGCAGCTGTATGAATATCAAGAACTCAGACGGAAAACCAGTACTAAGCAAAGACGGGAAAGCTTAACTGTGGAAGGAATATATAGAGGGCCTATACAAAGGAAAACATTTTAAGGCAGTATTCTCGAAACGAAAGACGAAGTGGAGGAAGATGAGATAGGAGATATGATACTGCGAGAAGAATTTGACAGAGCGCTGAAGGACTTGTGTCGAAACAAGGCCCCTGGAGTAGATGATATTCCGTCTGAACTGCCGATTTCGTTAGGAGAGCAAGTCATGAAAAAACTGTTCAACTTGGTATGCAAGATGTATGAGACAGGGGAAATACCCTCTGACTTCAAGACGAATATCATAATTCCAAAGAAGGCAAGTGCAGACAAGTGTGAAAATTACAGGACTATCAGTTTAATTATTCATGGTTGCAAAATACTAACACGAATTATATATAGACGAATGGAAAAACTTGTGAAATCTGACCTTGGGGAAGATCAGTTTGGATTTAGGAGAAATCTAGGAACACGAGAGGCAATACTCACATTACGACTTTTCTTAGAAGATAGGCTAAGGAAGGGCAAAGCTATGTTTTTGGCGTTTGTAGATTTGGAGAAAGCTTTGACAATATCGACTGGAATACACTATTTTAAATTCTGAAGGTAGCAGGCGTATAACATAGGGAGCAAAGGGTTATACAAAAACCAGACAGCGGTTATTAGAGTCGAAGGGCAAGAAAGGAATGCAGAGGTTGGGAAAGGAATAAGACAGGGTTGTAACCTTTCCCTATTGTTGTTCAATCTGTACACTTAGGAAGCAGTGAAGGAATAGAAGTAGAAATTTGGAGAGAAGAAATAAAAAGTTTGCGGCTTGGCGATGACATAGTAATTTTGTCACAGACTGCAAAACATCTAGAAGAGCAATTGAATGGAATGGACAGTGTCTTGAATGGAAGATATAAGATGAACATTAACAAGAGTAAAACGAAGGTAATGGAATGCAATCTCAGAAAATCAGGCGATGCTGAAGGAATTAGATTTGGTAATGAGACACTAAAAGTAATAGATGAATTTTGTTATTTAGATAGCAAGATAAGTTCTGATGGCCGAAGTAAAGAAGATATAAAATGCTGAATGGCTACGGGAAGAAAAGCGTTTCTAAAGAAGCGGAACTTGTTAACATCCAATACTAATTTAAATGTTAGGAAGTCCTTTCTGAAAGCATTTGTCTGGAGTGTAGCATTGTATGGCAGTGAAACGTGGACGATAAGGAGTTCAGACAAAAAGATTACAGAACATTTTGAAATGTGGTGCTACTGACAAATGATGAAGATGAATGAAGTAAAATTTGTGATGTTGCCGGGAATAATTTTAATTCACTCAGAGATTATATATTTATATTTACAGTAGTACTTGGCAAATTTGCTGACACAGTAAAGAATATGACACAAGGTGCGTTGGACATTGTGCAAGACTGGTGCAGAAAATAGGATCTGGGGGTTAGTCCTACGACGACACTTGTTGTACCATTCACAAGGAAACATATCCAACATTCAAGTTGGAATCTAAAGCTTTTCAATGAAGCGCTACCTGTGAAAGGGACAGTGAAATATCTAGGGGTTACCCTAGATGAGAAACTGACATTAGCAATATTTGCTCCAAGGCAAAAGGTACTCTTGTGAGTACCAGGAGAGCTTGTGGCAAAAATTGGGGACTGAGCCCCAAGGGTATGCACTGTATATACACCACGGTGATTAGACCCAGGATCACCTATAGGGCGGCCGTGTGGTGGAAGAAGGTAGAACAGCAGGTTGCTGCTAAGGAGCTTGGTAAGGTGCAGAGACTAGCCTGCTTAGCCATAACAGGCGGAATTAGCAGCACACCAACTGCTGGGATGGAAACCATGCTGGATATGCCCCCATTACGCCTTTGGGTCAAGATGGAGGCAGGGGCTGGTGCATACAGACTCAAATCTGGCAACAACTGGAACTCTTCGGGATATCCAGAATCACACACTAAAATAGTGAGTGAGGTAAATATAGGAAAGGTTGGGGAAATGCCAACCGACTATATTATAACCCCATACTGCTTCAACAAGCCTTTCAGTATAACAATTGGAAGTAGGGAGCAGTGGTAGAAAATAGTTCGACACCGTACGGGGGATAATGTCTGGTTCACTGACGGGTCAAAATCCGACCAAGGTGTTGGGGCCGGGGTATATGGGGTGCAGCCAAGACTGGAGGGCGTCATCTCTCTAGGAAAACTGGCCTCAGTATTCCAGCCCGAAATCACTGCCATCAGGGCGTGTGTGGAGGAGAATTTGCGTAGGTGCTACAAAGATCGTAGCATCTATATCTATTCAGACAGCCAGGCAGCCCTGAGATCACTGGCAGCTCCTTGCAACAAGGTCTAAAATTGTTGCAGAATGTCACAGGGTTCTGGTGGAGCTAGAGGAAAGCAATAGAGTAAACCTATTGTGGGTCCCTGGCCACTCGGGGATCAGTGGCAACGAACATGCCGACAGATTAGCCAGGATGGGGGTAGAGACTCCATTTATTGGACCGGAACCTGTCCTGAAAATCACCAAGGCAATGGTCAAATTGGAGCTAGGTAACTGGCTCAGAAGACAGGACGTAGAATATTGGACCAAAGTCTACCAACAAAAACATGGCGAGGTAATGATGCCAAAGCCATGTTTTAAAAGAAGCTCTGCAATCCTGGGTCTGAACAGGAGAGAGATTAGACTCATGGTTGGATTGCTGACAGGCCATGGGAATTTCAAAACACACCTACATACAATGGGAATAACAGAAGAGGACCCTAAATGTAGGATCTGTGATGACAATGATGAAACTGCATCACATCTAATCTTCGAATGCATTGCATTGGAGAGTAAAAGGCACAGAACATTTGGGACAACTAGACCCGAAGAAATTGTGTCTAAAAAAGAACTGGTTCAAGGGTTGCTCTGTTCAAGGGCATTGGTTGGCTTTACTAGATAAACAGGGAGCGATACCGCACAATAAACTTAGTTTCGGTGCGGGCAGTGGCGGGTTAGACCAAGACTGTTTTGGCTTCCCTGAAAAAATCAAATGAAATCAAATCAATTGCATAAACTTCTGTTGCCTTATGGGTACGACGTCATCTTGTGACTGGTTCGTACGCAGTCATTTATTTTTATCATTTACGTGTCGGAACGTTGCAGTAGCGCCTTGTGTGGGATTCACCTTCACAGAATTTTAATGAGCAGCAAAACTCGATAGTGCTGTTTATCTGAATACGTAAAGGGACAGTGAGATTAAGAAATATTTAACCATCTGTTCAGGGTATGGGGACATCTATAATGGGCTAATGGGAGGGCAGAATGAGACAAAAATCAGTGCCTTAGGAATGGTAAGGTGTTCCCTCTTCAAAGCTTCCACCGGTTGCGATCTGTGCCTATTCTGACAGGTTCCTTCGACATTTGCAGGTATATTTCAGAAGACTGGCTTGCTTTCACAACACAATAGAAAGTAAATACCACGATCGCTGGTAATCGGCTTTTTCGCCGCCCAGTAGCAGTTAATGAACCGCAGAAATGGCCCTTCTCGTATTTAATGCCCGGTGTCGTTATTTACGATCTCGTAATGAGAATTTAATTGGGCGCTTTCTATTCCATTCAGGGCGTTTGTAGAGGCGACCGTGCCTTCAGCAGCTGTTAAAAAGCGTTCCGCCATCGGAAAGGAACCGCTGTAGAAATTTCTCACCAGCGGTTCCCTTTGTGAGAAAAGAGTTTAGACGTCCGTCGTTTCGTCTTCATTGGCGTCACACCAAGTCGCTACTGGAGTAGTATTTAACAAATTTCGTATTCGCTAGCACCTCGCCATTTCCGCGAAACACGAAACGAGCAATCGGATAATTGCACTGAACGGGGAAGAGGCATGGGGTCGTACTGTATGCTGTAAAGGTCCATTTCTTTAGCAATGTCACTGGAAACGCCGAGCAGAACGGGAATGTCTCGTTAATGAATAATGCGTTACTATTCGTATTTTTTCGTACTTTTCATTAACTTACAAACGGAAGATAACTTTACCACGTTGACTCCTAATTAAAAAAAATCTTTGTAGAGGCTGCGATAGCGTAGCTCACTGGCCGAAAGGCTATCCCCTGGGGCACCGCCCACCGTCTCATGACCACCAGCCAGTCAGCTACGCTGTCGTAGCATCCGCCCCCTAAATTTTGAAGGGTTGTAGCTCCGAAACTAACAGTGATAGGAATGTAGTTGAAATTGATTTGGACGCAGCTGGTTTAAATGAATCCAATGCACGATAGAAAAAACTATTGTTCCATTTAAAAAAATTATATCTTCGTGCTGTAACTCTTCGCAAAATGATACAATAAACTATGTTCATAGCTCCGCAGAAGGTGTAACATTTCTTGTGTTGACCTACCGCATTAAAATTTCCCGTTACCTATTATTTTATAATTTACAGAGGCAAACACACTTAGTGAAACGCCCGGTATATGAATCTTAATACAGGCTGTTACAAAAAGGTACGGCCAAACTTTCAGGAAACATTCCTCACACACAAAGAAAGAAAATATGTTATGTGGACATGTGTCCGGAAACGCTTAATTTCCATGTTAGAGCTCATTTTAGTATTTCTCTTTAAATGTAAATTGAAATAATTCGTGCAGACAATTGTCAAAATACCCAGTTGTTTCGTTAGTATGTACTGTACTTCCTCGATTCACGTCATCAACACAGATTTTCTGTGAACGTTTGGGCAGGAATTGTTGGTGATGTCTTGATTGGGCCTCATGTTCTTCCACCTACGCTCACTGGAGTACGTTATCATAATTTCACACCAGATAGTCTACCTGTGCTGCTAGAACATGTGCCTTTACAAGTACGACACAACATGTGGTTCATGCACGATGGAGCTCCTGCACATTTCAGTCGACGTGTTCGTACGCTTCTCAACAACAGATTCGGTGACCGATGGATTGGTAGAGGCGGACCAATTCCATGGCCTCCACGCTCTCCTGACCTCAACCCTCTTGACTTTCATTTATGGGGGCATTTGAAAGCTCTTTTCTACGCAACCCCGGTACCAAATTTAGAGACTCTTCGTGCTCGTATTGTGGACGGCTGTGATACAATACGCCATTCTCCAGGGCTGCATCAGCGCATCAGGGATTCCGTGCGACGGAGGGTGGATGCGTGTATCCTCGCTAACGGAGGACATTTTGAACATTTCCTCTAACAAAGTGTTTGAAGTCACGCTGGTACGTTCTGTTGCGGTGTGTTTTCATTCCATGATTAAGGTGATTTGAAGAGAAGTAATAAAATGAGCTCTAATATGGAAATTAGGCGTTTCCGGACACATGTCCACATAACATATTTTCTTTCTTTGTGTGTGAGGAATGTTTCCTGAAAGTTTGGCCGTACCTTTTTGTAACACCATGTATATAAAGCAGAGTGTTTATGTGTTTGTGTATACGTATTGAATACAAATCTAAAGTTTTGTTCAAATCTTTATGAAATTTTCCACACGTAAACTTGAATCCGTAAGGAAGGATGCCATAAGTGTAAAGATCACGTACAACACATAGTTCACGATATATGACGTCATAAACAATGAGATGCAAGAAAAATTGCTGCACATTTTCTCCTAAAACACTGGACCAATTTCCACCAAATTTGGTACAGATATTTTTTCCGTGAGGTATGAATTCTGTAATGGTCAGAGCCGCATAGGACACATAGTTCAGGAGATATAACGTCATAAAAAACAGCACTTGCAAGAAAGTGCCGCATAATGCGACGAGACTTTGTGAATTCAGTATATGAGATCGAGATTACTTACCGAGTTGCAACAAGCTCTAAACATCATTTCAAACATTTATTGAATATTTTCTCGCTGACAACCATAGCAAAATTATGAAAGGAAAATAGTTTCTCGGTTACTACTTTTCCGCTGTTCATGGATTAAACTATTGCATTGGGTATGACGTTACAATTTATAATTTCTACGTACATACTGTAGCAAGAAATTTTACAGGCAGTATACACACATATAGCTGAATGTCCTTTCGAAATTGTTCCACAGTACGACACGTAGTTCATGAGATATGAGCACATAAACAATAATGTTCATGGATGTCATTCCAAGCATGTGTGTCAATTTTTAAAAAAATGTTCAAATGTTTGTACAGCTTATGGGACTTAACTTCGTGGTCATCAGTCCCTAAACTTACAAACTACTTATGAACTACTTACGAACTAGGACGGCACAAATATCCATGCCCGAGGGGGGATTCGAACCCCCAACCGTAGTGGCCGTGCAGACCGTGACTGGAGCGCCTCAGTGCCCTCGGCCACCGCGGCCGGCGTCAATTTTTACCTCTCTTTCTAGATTATTCCGTAGTTTATTAAGTTTTCAAATTTATGCTGACTTTTTGGTCATCCGGTACGTAATAAAAGTTGGTAACTGTTTCAATAGCCTTGAAATAATCTTATACAAGCCAGAATACAACGTTAGTGCAAAATTCGCTTGTACAGAATCATGAAGTATGACATAAAATACTTGTGAAAAATCTGGAATGATTTCAGATGTACTATTACTAAGTTAATTTACAACACTCTATTTGTTATATCCTTATGCATCCCGTCTAATTTTCAGATATTTAGCCTACAAATAACTATACTGTCAAAAATTGAGATTTTAACAATTCAGTCACGACAAAAGTTATATATATATATATATATATATATATATATATATATATCGGACCAAACTGCGTGGTCATCAGTCCGTAGCTTACAAACTACTTAAACCTAGGTAAACTAACCTAAGGACAACGCACACACACACACACACACACACACATGCCCCAGGGAGGACTCGAACCTCCGACGGCGAGCAACCCGCGCGCTCCGCAGCGAGACGCTTTAGACCGCTCGGCTACTCCACCGCGACGACAAAAGTCTATATGTAAGTTTCAGTAATTGGAATGTGATCTTGCATTAGTAAATGTTGTATAAGTAGTTAATGATTGGATGACGTTAGTGTACAGTGTGCAATCTGCAAAATGAAATAGGAGCTTCATTCTGTTAAAATGCCACTCGGTTTCTACATCTGAATCTACATAAATGCTCTGGAAATGACACTGAAGTGCATGGCAGAGGGTTCATCAAACCGCTTGTATAATATTTCTGCACTATTACATTCTCTAATGGCGCGTAGCAAGAAGGAACATCAAAATCTTTCCGCTTTCGATTTGATTTCTCGTATTTTATTTCGATGAACATGTCTCCCTACGTACGTGTGAGCTAACAAAATATTTTGGCGTTAAGGAAGACAATGTTGTCAAAGAATAAATGTTGCCGCAACAAATGACGCCTTTCTTTTAATGATTTCCACCCCAACTCGTGCATCATTTCCGTGACACTCTCCCCCTATATCGCGATAACACAAAACGAGCTGCCCTTCTCTGAACTTTCTCTACATCCTCCGTCAGTCCCACCTGGTGTGGATCCCACAATGCGGAGCAATTCTCCAAAATAGGACGCACAAGTTTGATGTAGCCAGTTTCTTTAAATACAACTGTTGCATCTTATAAGTGTTCTGCCAATGAAACAAAGTCTTTGGTTCGCTTTTCCTATAATATTTCCTGTGTGTTCTTTCCAATTTAAGTTGTTCTTGATTGTTATTCCCAGGTATTCAGTTAAATGTGCAGCCTGTAGATTTGACTAATTTATTGTGTGCAATAAGTTTATGGGATTTCTTCTGTGCTCATATTGATGACTTCACACTTATCACCAGGGGAAAGTAGGCAAATAGTAAGTGCTTAGTATTTAAGCCCTTATATCTAGTAGATGAGAGGGTTAAAACAAACTTTTGTTATAACAAATTATTGCTGGTTTCCTTATCTTGTATCTTATACAATACGCTCAAATGTTCAAATGTTTGTATAGCTTACGGGACTTCACAACGGGGTTATCAGTCCCTAAACTTACAAACTACTTATGAACTAGCTAATACTAAGGACGGCACAAATATCCATGCCCGAGGGGGGATTCGAACCCCCGACCGTAGTGGCCGTGCAGACCGTGACTGGCGCGCCGCAGACCCCTCGGCCACCGCGGCCGACTACAATACGCTGCATGTGTGTATGTATGTATTATGTATGTATGTTCCACATCTCCTCCTAAACTACTGGGCCGATTTCAACCAAACTTGGTACCCATGTTCTTTTATATCAGGCAACAATCGCTGTCTGGGTAAGAACCACCTACGACACATACGTAAGGAGATATGATGTCACAAACAATGACAGTCGTGGAAAACGGCCGCATCATGTGTTAATATTCTACATTTGCTCCTAAACTAATGTGCAAGTATTCTTTAAGGTCGGGAATCACTTTCTGTGGTTGCAAAAATCATATTCGATACATAGTTCATACGATATCACGTTATAAACAATGATATCTGTCGCATTTTGCGGCGTGTGATAGCTTGATTTTATCCGTCAGTTCTCTGAGAATTAAAGCACTTGGCGACTTGCAAAAAATTGTAAACGCTATTTCAAATCTTTACGAAACTTTTTCTCGCCGTCAAGCTCAACAAAATAATGAAAGGAAACATTTCAAAGAAATCAGCAACAGCTTTTAGAAATTAACGATTTTCGACATACAAACATTTAATTTTTTATAACATGTATGTACATACATATAGAGCCGACAGCGTTGTGTGGGTACTTAAAAAACGAGTGAATGGAATTCAACAGAGTGTTGAAGTTTTAACGCGATCTGTAAACAACGTTCGGAGACTTGAATTCCGAACAATGGAACATTTACCCTGCTAAGACATCTCAGATGTCTGTTGTTCCTAATCGCAAATATCCAAAAGTTATTGAACGATTGTTTTGAAACTTTCCATAACATTCTAATTCAGGATGCCCGTGCTTTTATATACCTAACGATCTAATATACGTTATATATGCATTTATGCAATTTCTATTAAGGGGTACTCGCTAAAAAAGGTTTATACATATATGACTGTTTGCCTGTATGTTCTCTATGTGTTCATAATCCATTCATTCGATTGCAATGAAACATTGGTGAACTGTTCAACGTACGCCCAGGAAGATTCCTAACCCAAAAACAAGAGAACACGACACATAACTCAGGAGATATGACGTCATAAATAATGAGAGGCCACCGCGTGAGAATACCCAGATTTATGCGTCGATTATTGGAAAATGGGAATAGTTAGGGACCTGCAACAAAGTTTGCATGTAATTTACGAACTTCATGAAACATTCTGTAAGTGACCACCCCCCCCCCCCCCATACACACACACACAAAATGATGAAACGAAAAGAAGTCTACCGTCCACAACAGTTTCGCTGTAGATGCCGTAAAACTATCGCATCAGGCATGACCTTGTATCAAGTAAAGTTAGCGTTCCAGATTTGCATGTTACTACTTTTCTTTGTCTCCAAGTCTTCCTTCATTCTCTTGCATCCAAAATTAAACAATCCGATTTCTTAATCTCCATCTATATAAAAGCGAAAGGTCACTCAACTCACTCGCTGATAAAACAAGAAATCTCGGAAACTACTTCACCTATGAAGCTGAAATTTGGCAGGAATGTAGTTTATGGGTAGAAAACGTCAGCTAACGAAGTATTTTGTGATAGGTGCATGGCGGAGCATACTTCTTCTACAGACTCACGAAATCTACAGTTTCATTCCCGTCTTCACGAAATTTCGCACGCTTGACTTTCAAAACAAGATTAAGATCACCGTCCACATTGAGTTTTATACGGTGCACGGGGGAGAGTACTTTGCTACATAAAAATGGATCCCTAAACACCTTGGTCGCATCATAACTTAAGAACACATCCTTTTTTTCTGTATTCCTAGAACAAGGGTTGTATGAAATAAAAATGAAATATTTGACAACAACAAAGTCTATTTTTCAATGTGACCCTGCGATTCTATTGCATAGAAGCTATAGGTTTTTTTTTTTTAAATTTTATTTTTATTTTTTATTTATTTATTTATTTATTTTTTGTTGATGATGAAATTAATTTTGCACACTCTACCTTAAAAACAAGAGGAATGTTACTATCTATAGAATAGTTCGTTCGGTGCATGGTAGAGGGTACTTCACTTACGGAATTGTTCAAAATACATAGTTTTGCTCCAATCTTTATGACGTTTTGCACACATGACTGTTAGACGTAAATGGATACCTAAATGTTTGTGTGGTACATGACAGAGGGTACCTTGGAGAAAACTTTGCCGAGAGAGGGAAGGGTGGAGACGAACAGAGAGGTGGGAGAGAAAGAGGTGGATGCAGAGAGAGGGGGGAAGGGGATGTGGACTACCAGAGTGTAGGATAAATAAACACACGGGCAACGCCGGGTTTACAGCTAGTGTCTCATAAAACTCACTGATCTTTCTGCTACGCTAATTGTACTTATATCCTTATTGCACCCAGCTATTACGATCTTTTATTAAATATTTATGAGACTCTTATTTACTGTTATATGATAGTTTCAATTAAATGCTGCATGTGTACCAAGATATTGCTTTTCGTAAATGATTGTATTATCTTTGCTCATGCTATAGTATGTCTCTGGTTTCTTGAGATGTTTTTTCCAAAGCTGTATTTCTTTGACTATAACATCTATGGCCGAAACAGCTATAATAATAAAATAATTAGCAGCATCAGAAGGACGACAATGAAGACAAATATCCAGTTAAATTCACTGCAGTACGATGTGTTGACCTTCAGAATGGTGGAGAAAGTATACATGTCTGTGATGCTCGGTGGTCCAGGTATGGGTCAATCAGAAATGACGACGAAAAAAAAAAAAAATTAAAGTTGCAGTAATCAGAACCGCTAAAAAAAAGTATACACTACTGGCCATTAATATTGCTACACCAAGAAGAAATGCAGATGATAAACTGGCATTCATTGGAAAAATATACTAGAACTGACATGTGATTACATTTTCACGCATATTGGGTGCATAGATCCTGAGAAATCACTACCCAGAACAACCACATCTGACCGTAATAACAGCCATGATACGCCTGGGCATTGAGTCAAACAGAGCTTGGATGGCGTGTACAGGTACAGATGCCCATGCAGCTTCAACACGATACCACAGTTCATCTAGAGTAGTGACTGGCGTATTGTGACGAGCCAGTTGCTCGGCCACCATTGACCAGACGTTTTCAGTTGGTGAGAGATCTGGAGAATGTGCTGGCCAGGGCAGCAGTCGAACATTTTCCGTATCCAGAAAGGCCCATACATGACTTACAACATGCGGTCGTGCATTATCCTGCTGAAATGTAGCGTTTCACAGGGATCGAATGAAGGGTAGAGCCACGGGTCATAACACATCTGAAATGTAACGGCCACTGTTCAAAGTGCCGTCGATGCGAACAAGAGGTGACCGAGACGTGTGAAGAATGGCACTCCATACCATCACGCCGGGTGATACGCCAGTACGGCGATGACGAATACACGCTTCCAATGTTTGTTCACTGCTATGTCGCCAAACACGGATGCTACCAACATGATGACGTAAACAGAACCTGGATTCATCCGCAAAAATGACGTTTTATCATTCGTGCACGCAGGTTCGTCGTTGCGTACACCATCGCAGGCGCTCCTGTCTGTGATGCAGCGTCAAGGGTAACCGCAGCCACGGTCTCCGAGCTGATAGTCCATGCTGCTGCAAACGTCGTAGAGCTATTCGTGCAGATGGTTGTTGTCTTGCAAACGTCCCCATCTGTTGACCCAGGGATCGAGACGTGTCTGCACGATCCGTTACAGCCATTCGGATAAGATGCCTGTCATCTCGACTGCTAGTGATACGAGGCCGTTGGGATCCAGCACGGCGTTCCATACTGCCCTGTTGAACCCACCGATTCCATATTCTGCTAACAGTCATTGGATCGCGACCAACGCGGGCAGCAATGTCGCGATACGATAAACCACAATCGGGATAGGCTACAATCCTACCTTTATCAAAATGGGATACGTGATGGTACGCATTTCTCCTCCTTACACTAGCATCAAAATAACGTTTTACCTGGCAACGCCGGTCAACTGCTGTTTGTGTATGAGAAATCGGTTGTAAACTTTCCTCATGTCAGCACGTTGTAGGTGTCGCCACCGGCGCCAACCTTGCGTGAATCCTTTGGAAAGCTAACTATTTTCCATATCACGGCATCTTCTTCCTGTCGGTTAAATTTCGCGTCTGTAGCACGACATCTTCGTGGTGTAGCAATTTTAATAACCAGGAGTGTATTCCTTGCACCTTTCAGCTTTCCCTTCTTTGCTTAGTACTTTAGTATTGGTTTCCCGTCTGAGTTCGTGATATTCATACCACTGCTTTTCTTGTCTAGAAATGATATATGATGTAGCGAAATTATTGCACTCACGCTTCGCAGGCGACTCCTGATTGTATCAGCAAGAAGAAAATGTCTCTCAGAAAATTTTGTCTCTTGTATATTTCCGTCAGTAAATGGACGTCGAAGACTGGTGGTTCATACGTCGGTGCGTTTCAGAATTACGCAGTTACAGCACAAATTTCTAGAGGATGTGAAAGACATCTTGAAGAGCAAAATGAATACAGATACCCATGTCCGGAAACGCTATCCATTGTAGGGGATGTTTAGCGGTAGGTGCTGTTGCCTGTAGCATGGAATTCAATGTCGTACCAGGGTGTTTGTTTGCATGCTAATTTTGTTCGTCAAGGAGTCTTCTGCATCTGATAGACGTTTGTTGGTGTATTTGTGTAATTCTGAAACTCACTGACGTATGGAATACACACGCATCTCAGGCGCTTAGACGTCTGTTTATAGTCGGAATTGTGCTCACGACATAATTTAGTGATAGATATTGTTTTGTTGCTGGCATGTGAGGAATTGCGCTGCCAAGCTTTTATTCTCTTCCTTTCCGCACTGTTTAACGTCCATGTTTCACTCCCGTACAAGCCAACACTCCACACAAATGCCTTCAGAAAAGTCTTCCTGACACTTAAATTAATATTCGATGTTAGCAAATTTCTCTTTTAAAAAAATTCTTTTCTGCCCATTGCCATTCTGCATTTTATGTCCTCTGTACTTCGACCGTCATACGTTAATTTACTACCCAAGTAACAAAACGCATCCACCATCTTCATTATTTCATTACCTAATCGCCTGATTTTGTAAGAATGCATTCCGTTACCTTTGTTTTGTTCTTGTTAATGTTCATTTTATACGCTCTCTTCAACACACTGTCCATTCCATTCAACTGCTCATCCAGGTCCTTTGCTGTCTCTGACAGAATTACAATGTCATCAGCAAAACGCAATGTTTTTATTTCGTCACCCTGAACTTTAATCCTTATTCCAAATTTTTCCTTGCTTTCCTTCACCGCCTGCTCGATGTACAAATTGAATAACATCGGAGAAAGGCTACAACCCCGTCTTACTCCCTTCCCAACTGATGCTTCCCTTTCATGCCCTTCGCTTCTAATAACTGCGGTCTGGTTTTTGTGCAAGTTGTAAATAACTCTTCTTTCCCTTTATTTAGTTGTTTATCCAGTACTAATAATTAAGATCATTGGATATTACGCAACTGTAAGAGTTAGGGCACCTGTATATAGACGGGCAAGCGCATCAATTTCTGCTGTAGCGGTACCTACCGCCGCCATTTTTGTTCCGATCGGTGATAGCGTGAGCACGTGAAAAGCCGAGTTCTTCCGCTGTTATTGCTTTGAAATTTCGCTTGCTTCATTTCTAATATACATTCCAAAAAGAAAATATATCTATATTTGGATTAAAAATTTCTCTCTTCATAATAAATTATTGTAATATGGTTTCACAAATCGTTAAATATGTTTTCTGGTATTTGCCCTCCTGGGCGTGTATTATGAGCAATTTTTGCGCATTCGACAGCTCAGTTTCACGGGATACTAGATACACTACAAAATCTGCGCTTTAGTTTAAAGCATTCTGTGTGCAAAAATCAAGCAAATGTATCGATTATCATCCAAAGTGAAGGTAAAGCATTTTCACAAGTTATAGTTTCAAAACACTTTTCAGCTAATGCAGTTTTAACAGCTATCAGGGCTAAAATAAAATTCTGTCTGTGATAAAATTGGTCGATTTTACTTACGAATTCGGCAGCATAGAGTGCGGATGTTGGCCGACCTTTCAATGCTGTTTTAAAACTCGAACAGCTAGAATGAGAGAAAATAGTTTTTCATGTTTACCAACTTCTTTTATGTACCCTTGTCCGGCCAGTAAATTAATTGCCCTCGTAAAACGAACATTTTGTTGCGAACATTAGAAAATTACGCCGCCGATGCAGGAACTAAAATTAGCATCGCAGTGGCTTTAACTAAAATTAACATTGCAGTAGCTTCAAACATCGTTACGAGCCATATGAGCCACTATAACTAGAAAAAAACTGTGCATCATTTAAAAGTAATTACTATTGTTATTATGTAAATGTTGATGCTGTTTGTTATTGTGTATGTACATATAAATAAAAGTCTGTAACAGTAGTTCGCTGCTTCGGAACCTTCGTTAAAAAGGACACGTATCGAAACCTGTCATTTACAACGTGTAGCAATTGTGCATAACTACGAATGAATTAAGCCACCTCGCATAGTTTTTAAGACCTGGTCACGACGAGAGTTTATTAACCATATTTTACGCGTTGCAAACGAAAAAAAAACACGAAAACCATTTTCTGAACGATTAGAACAATTCGGAGCTGCACAGCCCACCGTATTGAAAGCGAACTGATTGCCGTATTCTACAATCGCGCTTCGAACCGAAGGAACAAAAAGTCGGAGGCGCATGCGCGTTTATATCCAGGTGCCCTATAGGCCACTCGTCATAGACAAAAAAAATGGCCTTAGTTCAAAAAAAAATTGCAGGAAGCTGAATTTTTGGTATATTGTTAGGACATGTTAGAGTAGTATTAAACCAAGTTTGCAGCTTCGAAATCCTTTAGCTTAACTTTTAAGAGCCAAAAAACCTCGAAATTTTCGGACTTTTTTCTGGTTTTGGCTTATAACTCGTCAAGGGTGGTTTTATGACGAAAAGTCACCCACATCTCTATTAATGTAGATAAAATATTCTACAATTTACGCACAACCGCAGCTCTGTAAGTCCAACAGTTCCCGAGATATTGGACTTCAAAAATTGACTTATTTCTCCAAAAAGTTCAAATTTCCGATTGTCGTCATCTTTCGGCTAGAATATTGGCCCTAATAATCATCCCATGGGGAAAGTCATATTAACAAAGTTATAGAGTAGTTTTTTAGCTTTAATCCAAGTACAGAACGAAGTCCATAGCCCAATAGATTTCTAGTTATCGTTAAAAAACGAAAAGTTGGAAAAATAGGATTATTCAATAAACTGACCCAGATGAACTGCAGCCCTCTTATCCTGTATATGTTAAAGAAAAAGGAGGAATTACTCAGTGGCGATGATTATTAACGCAATGTATATAAATAGGTGTAATTTATGTGTTAGTGCATACCAATATATTTTTGAAAGTAGGTATTGGCTGTAAAGACAACGAAAGCCTCTCCGTTTGTGAGTATTGATCAGCCATTGAGGGACTGGGACTTTCGTTTGTAGTGAGGCCCTCACTCCGAGTGGTGACCCAGCGGGTGTTCTGTCCTCCCTCCTGTTTTGTCTCCGAGGTCTTCCTCACTACACCCAGTCTGTCCTTGGCCGTATTCGGATCTGTGAAGAACGTTTCAAACAAAAATCGCCTAAATCTCGATCGTGGTGGTGTTTTAAGTACTTGCTTTTTTACAATATGTCGGAGCTACCCCCGTCGAATGTTTGTTTCGGGGTCGGTGGGAAGTGCTTGGAGAGGGAACAGTGACAGTGAAAATGCGTGGAATTTAGAAGCTGATAAAAGTGTATCAGAAACGTGGGCTTGAAAGGAACATGAGGTTTTTGTGCAATTTAAACGAATCGTCCGTACATGACGCATGCAGGAAGAGGTACACAGTGGAAAGTAATGTGAAAGAATCTGTCCAGCGAGGAGGAGATGTTTCATCTGCTCAATCACCGTCTTCGCGTGGGGAAAGGCTGAGAAGTGCGTCGGGTTCAAGGCGTCACATCATTGGAGATTTTTGTTTCCCTTGTGGTGAAAAATTCTCCAAGGAATATTTCGAAAAACAGATAAAATTGCCTAAATATCTACAGGATGAACTCCATCAAGTGTAAACACTGGAAGTGAAAGAATCGATTGTGGAAAAAGCTAGACACGCTGGTGAATGGGGACAACAGATTCTTCAGCGTCTTTCATGTATAACTGAACTTGTTGCTGCTGAGGGAAAGTACCACAAACATAGCTACCTAAAATTGCACTCATTGTCGCGATCTACTGATGCATGAGGTAAACGAGAGCGTCCTGAAGATCCCCTCCTTATCGAGGGTATGGAGCGTACATATGTATACCTTGCAGAAACAAGAGAGGAAAACAAATTTTCCATAAGTGACTTGATTGCAAAGAACTTCACAGGTAATTAGAAACCAACAGTTGCAAGTGTTCAAGCTCATCTAAAAAGGCGATATGGAGGAAAAATTATTTTTGCGCAGGTTGGTCTATATCACAGCTCAGTCTTGATGTACACACATTGGACAAAACATTCTTTATGAAAAGTGGTACAATCAAAGACTTAGCGATCCTGCTGAAGAGCGGTTTAGAGTTGTCAGACCTGCAGCCGAGATTATCCTGCAAGACATTCGTTCCCAAACATTTGACACTACTCTAAAAGACGCAAGGGCATCAGTTCCTGATTCTCTGCAACTGTTGCTTGAATGGATTATCCTGAAAAACAAACGTACTTCTCTCGAACAGTGGAAAAAGAAGTGCATAGGATTTGCTCATGGAATCATGGCTGCAGCGGGGCCCAAATCTTTCCTATCCTTAATTCAAGTAAGCTTTGGAACCTATTTGTATAGAAAATTTGGATCAAAGCACCTTGTCGAACTTTACCATAGTATGGGAATTTCTTGTACATATACGGAGGCTATGCGTTTTGAAAGTTCCGCTATCCTCCGTGGAGAAGTGACCCACCTATTTGACAAAGGAGCTTTTATCCAGTTTGTGTTCGACAATCCAGTGTAATTGTTAACACAATTGATGGAGAAAATACGTTCCATGAAATGGGTGGTATAATGATCATAACCCCTCACTCATCCGTTCACCCAGACAAAAACATACCACGTTTGAAGTCTGTTTCTGCAGAGTCTATCAGTTCACACATTGCCACACACATTAAACATTCTATTAGAATGAAATCTGGCATGTCAGCCATTTCAGTTAACGAAGTGAAAATCGCTGAAGACATTTTTCCAAAATCCCCAGAGCTGCTGTGGTAGTTTGGAAAAGCAACTAACGTGCCAGGCATCCCAGGATGGAATGGATTCATGGACCAAGTGACAGCAGATCTTCCTTACAAACGTTCAAAGATTGTATCTCTCCCTTTATCCATGCTCCCCCAACCGACTACGACACTGTTTTAACATCACTTTTGGAAGCCAGTTAAAGAACAAGCATGTACGGTCAGAAAACATGTTTTATGACCTACGACCAACCACTGTACTTGAAAGCCCGAGACATTGTGGAGAGCCACCAGTATCCTAAGCTCGTCAACACAGCTTTGAGGTTTTCACCTCCTCATATCATTAATAGGGGTCATCGGTGCCATAATGGCAGGAAGAGGACTCGAGGAATTTCTCTGTTCAATATTTGCTGAAAACAGTGTTTTTTCTTTAACATATACAGGATAAGAGGGCTGCAGTTCATCTGGGTCTGTTTATTGAATAATCCGATTTTTCCAACTTTTCGTTTTTTAACGATAACTAAAAATCTATTGGGCCAATGGACTTCGTTCTGTACTTGGATTAAAGCTAAATAACTGCTCTATAACTTTGTTTATTATGACTTTCCCCATGGGATGATTATTAGGGCCAATATTCTAGCCGAAATATGACGAAAATCGGAAATTTGAACTTTTTGGAGAAATAAGTCAATTTTTGAAGTCCAATATCTCGGGAACTATTGGACTTACAGAGCTGCGGTTTGGCGTAAATTGTAGAATATTTTATCTACATTAATAGAGATGTGGGATGACGTTTCGTCATAAAACCACCCTTGACGAGTTATAAGCCAAAACCAGAAAAAAGTCCGAAAATTTCGAGGTTTTTGTGGCTCTCAAAAGTTAAGCTAAAGGATTTCGAAGCTGCAAACTTGGTTTAATACTACTCTAATATGTCCTAATAACATACCAAAAATTCAGCTTCCTGCAATTTTTTTGGACCTAAACATACCTGACGACTGGCCTACTAGTATGTTCTTCAGTGTAGTTCATCGTTATATCTACAGCTGGCGTCAATACATCAATGTCTGTTATGTGTAGACAGGGGCTATATTGTAAGAAACCCTTCAAATTAAAGCACAAAAACTGTATCAAAAACCTGTTGAAAGACACGCCAGCTACACATTCCTATCGCATTCAACACTCACCCGCCTGTTTCTTCGCCGCTTTTCCCGTTCCGAATGGCGGCCCATTCGTCTCTGCCGGCAGAGGGCTCTGCGGTCGCAGAACACGCCACCGACGCCGCGATCTATCATCTCTGGCGAAACAAAAGCCTAGCGGCGACGCTCATTTGTCAGGCGCCATTTGCCGCGCCGTTCGCTTGTTAACGTCTCCCGCGCCCGTGTAAGCGACTCTTCCAGAACGGCAAGCACTGCCCTCCCGCGCGATATATACATATATACTTTTTTTTTCCGGCCCCTCTGCTACGTGCCGCAGTTATTTTCTCCCGTTATCCGCTGCGGATTTGCCGGCGGGCTTTGCGGAACTGCCGCGAATGTTTCGCGTAATCAATTTCCTGGGATTCGCGGGACGTCAGACATCTCTCTTCTTAGGCTGCGTTTTCTCAGACGGAGAAACGAGCGTATCTCTGAAGCAGTTTCGCCACGAAATGCTCATCTCGTGTAGAGGGGGCACACATTTCGTAAACATGAGATAGGATGCAAAATATGTTATTTTGCTCAGGTTTTTTTTTACAGTCAAATTGGTTGCAATTCAAGAATGAAATACAGTAACATTAACCTGTCCACAATACAGGCACTGTTAGATGCTATATCGTTGCCCTTCCTTCGTATGACGACATAATTGCTAAAGTAGATTCCGCGATTATATTTTGGACGAGCAATTGATAGAACCGAATTTTTGAATTTGAAATAATTCAGTTAAAGTACAGCACAACATAAACATTAAAGCAAATAAACCGCGGGTTGCATATTAAAGTCGGGCACCAGACAAGCAACAGCACGTTATAAGACTTACGGAAAGCATCTAGCTGCATCCTGCGCTTCGTATTGTAGAAGCTGGAAATAATAACTTTTTTAAATATGTGAACGTTGGAGATACTTTCCGTAGTAGATCAATGTTCAGACTGTTCACTTCGCTTTTTCATTGTTGTGTGACCGTGGGTGGAACATGAAGTTACTGGTAATGATAAAAAAAATTTAAAAAAATGATCGGACTTCGTGAAATTACAAAAGAAATGACTGCAGGTTCTAAAATCAAGCAAAGTATTGTATAAGGATGATTGATTGTGATTGAAATTATGCAGACAATGCGAAGCGATAGTAATGGCGTCTGAAGATTAAACTATTACGGGCGTCGAGGAGCTGAAAACGTTAA
Source organism: Locusta migratoria (assembly GCA_026315105.1). Taxonomy (NCBI): domain Eukaryota; kingdom Metazoa; phylum Arthropoda; class Insecta; order Orthoptera; family Acrididae; genus Locusta; species Locusta migratoria. The sequence continues at coordinate 21,331,926 of CM048754.1, forward strand.
GAAATTAAATATTTGACGAGGAGGAGTTTGATTTAAATGAAAACCAAGGAGAGGGCATGCTTTTAAATTTAAATAATATATTTTCAGCAACAGCTTGCATTATTCTTACTTACATGGGGGGATACAGGTATGAAAGACGTCTTGACACATTGGGTACAGACAAGAGAGAGAGTAAAACCACTATCACGGTTCCGTCTTCTCGCGTGTTCGGAAGTAAAAAATGAAGAACGAAATTAAATTTGTTGCATTGCGAGTCAGAGGGAACCGGAGGCGATAAGCATCGCTGATCAAAAATAAACAAAAAATAAAAATTTTAGTGTATCGTTACAATGCTTACGATTTAAGTTTTGTTATTCCCCCCCCCTCCCCCCCCCCCCCCATCGAGTGAATTTCCTACACTGTTAATCCCGTTAGATGAATACAGGACAATTGGAATTTAGTTTGTAGCTAAAGATTTTTTGACACATGTCAATATTTATGACGTCATATGTCTTGAACTATGTGCCGTAACATGATATAAAGTTGCAGGCAGTTTAAGTGACTACTTATCAGTTGTTACAGGGGCAACAGTCTGGATGATTGACTGAGCTGGCCTTGTAACATCAGCTAATGTGGCTTTGCCACACAGCTACTGCGAACGGCTGAAAGCAAGGGGAAACTACAGCCGTTACCTTTCCCGATGACATGCAGCTCTACTGTATGAACATATGATGATGGCATCCTCTCGGGTAAAATCTTCCGGAGGTAAAATAGTCCCCCATTCGGATCTCCGGGCGGGGACTACTCAGGAGGATGTGATCATCAGGAAAGACAATATTGGCATTCTACGGATCGGAGCGTGGAATGTTAGATCCTTTAATCGAGTAGGAAAATTAGAAAATTTAAAAAGGGAAATGGATAGGTTGAAGATAGATATATTGGGGATTAGTGAAGTTCGGTGGCAGGATGAACAGGATTTCTGGTCAGGTGAGTACAGGATTATAAATACAAAATCAATTGGGAGTATCACAGGAGTAGGACTGATAATGAATAAGAAAATAGGAATGCGAGTTAACTACTATGAGCAGCAGAGTGATACCATTATCATTGTCAACATAGATACGAAGCCAACACCGACAACAGTAGTACAGGTTTATATGCCAACTAGCTCTGTCGATGATGAGGAGATTGAAGAAATGTATGAGGAGTTGAAGGGAAATATTCAAACAATTAAGGGAGAAGAAATTGGTTTGTGAGGCCAAAAGAGAAGAAAGTCAAGTTCATGTGTAGAAGGATAAGAGTGGAGAAGCTTCAAGACAAGGAAATTATGCAGAAATACATAACAATGATCTCGGAAAGGTACCAGTTAGTTGTATGTAATGATTTACAGTCACTGGAAGAGGAATGGTCAAGGTACAAGGACACATTACTGGAAGCAGCCAGAGAATGTCTTGGAACAGTAGTGTGTAAAGGCAGGAAGAAGCAGACAGCTTGGTGGAATGACATAGTCAAGGCAGCCTGTAAAAAGAAAAAGAAGGCATTTCAAAAATGGCTCCATTCTAGAAATCAGGCAGACAGAGAAAGTTATGTTGAAGAAAGAAACAAAGCCAAACGGATAATTGCAGACTCCAAGCAGAAATCATGGGAAGACTTTGGAAATAAGCTAGAAACTCAAGGTCAAGCCGCGGGAAAACCATTTTGGAGCATAATTAGCAATCTTCGAAAGGGAGGGAAGAAGGAATTAACAAGTGTTTTGGACAGGTCGGGAAAGCTGCTAGTCAATCCTGTGGATGCCTTGATCAGATGGAGGGATTATTTTGAAGAATTGCTCAATGTAGGAAAAACGTTCAATGATGTGACAGATTTTCAGGTAGAATGGAATAGGAACGACGATGGAAACAGTATCTCATTTGAGGAAGTGGAGAAAATGGTCAGTAGATTACAGTGCAATAAAGCGGCTGGGGTGGACGAAATAAAGCCGGAACTCGTCAAATTCATTGGAATATCAGGTCTCAAATGGTTACACAAGATAACTGAGAAGGCGTGGGAATCGGGACAGGTTCCGTCTGACTGGACGAAAGCGGTAATCACGCCAATTTTCAAACATGGAAACAGAAAAGATTGTAACAACTATCGAGGTATCTCTTTAATTAGCGTTGTAGGCACAATATTCTCAGGTATTGTTGAAAGGAGAGTGCGAGTATTAATTGAGGACTAGTTAGATGAAAACCAGTGTGGATTTAGGGCTCTTAGAGGCTGTCAGGACCAGATATTTAGCTTACGTCAGGTAATGGAAAAGTGCTGTGAGTGGAACAGGGAATTGTATCTATGTTTCATAGATCTAGAAAAGGCTTATGACCGTGTTCCTAGGAGGAAGCTACTGTCAGTTCTACAAGATTATGGTATAGGAGGCAAACTTCTGTAGACAATTAAAGGGCTTTACGTAGACTGTCAGGCAGCAGTTATAGTAGATTGCAAATTAAGCTCATGGTTCAGGGTGCTTTCAGGGGTAAGACAAGGCTGTAACCTGTCACCACTGTTGTTCATACTATTCATGGATCATATGTTGAAAACAGTAGACTGGCAATGCGGGATTAAAATAGGTGAAAACAAAATAAGCAGTCTCGCATATGCGGATGACTTGGTTGTAATGGCCGATGCGATTGAAAGGTTGCAAACTATTATTTCAGAGCTCGATCAGAGGTGCAAGGATTATGATATGAAGATCAGCATCTCCAAAACGAAAGTAATGTCAGTGGGAAAGATATTTAAGCAGATTGACTGCCAAATAGGAGGAACAAAGTTAGAACAGGTGGACAGCTTCAAGTACCTAGGATGGCAACATAGTGAAAGAACTGGAATCGAGCTGCAGCAAAGCTAATGAAGTGAGTGCTCAGCTAAGATCTACTCTCTTCTGCAAGAAGGAAGTAAGTACCAAGACTAAGTTAGCAGTGCACCGCTCTATCTTTCGACCAACTTTGTTGTATGGGAGTGAAAGTTGGGTGGATACAGGTTACCTTATTCATAAGGTAGAGGTTACAGATATTAAAGTAGGAAGAATGATTGCAGGCACTAATAGATGGGAACAATGGTAGGAGGGTGTCCATAATGAGGAAATCAAAGAAAAACTGGGAATGAACACCATAAATGAAGCAGTTAGAGCGAACAGACTGAGTGGTGAGGTCATGTTACACGCATGGGAGAAGCAAGGTTACCTAAGAGACTCATGAGCTCGGCAGCCGAGGGTAAGAGGAGTCGAGGTAGACCAAGAAGAAAGTACTTAGATTCGGTGCAGAATGATTTTGAAGTAAAAGGCATAACATCAGACGAGGCATCAATGTTAGCATTGAATAGGGGATCATGGAGGAATTTGATTAAAGGTATTATGCTCCAGATGAACGCTGAAAGGCATAATCAGTCTCTAATGATGATGATGATGATGATGATGATGATGATGATGATTAAGGGAGAGGAAAACTTAATTGTTATGGGAGACTGGAATTCGGTAGTAGGAAAAGGAAGAGAAGGAAAAATAGTAGGTGAATATGGGGTGGCTGGGCAGAAGGAATGAAGAGGAAGTCGATTGGTAGAATTTAGCACGGAACATAATTTAATCGTAACAAACACCTGGATTAATAATCACAAAAGAAGGTTGTATACGTGGAAGAGACCAGGAGACACCGGAAGGTATCAGATAGATTTTATAATAGTAAAACATAGATTCCGGAACCAGGTTTTAAACTGTAAGACATACCCAGGGACAGATATAGAGTCTGTCCATAAGTTTTTGGTCATGAACTGTAGGCTGAAACTGAAAAAAACTGCAAATAGGTAGGAAAACAAGGAGATGGGACCTGGATAAATTGAAGGTACCTGAAGTTTTTGAGAATTTCAGAGGGAGCTTTAAGCAACAGCTGATACAAACGGGAGAAAATAAAATAGCAGGAGAGGAATGTGTAGCATTGAAAGATGAAATCGTGAAGGCAGCAGAGAACAAAATAGGTAGAAAGGCAAGACCTACAAAAAATCCTTGGTTATCACTGGAAATACTAAATGTAATTGATGAAAGGAGAAAATATAAAAATGCAGTTAATAAAACAGGCAAAATTGCGTACAGACGACTAAGAAATGAGATTGACAGGAAGTGCAAAATGGCTAAGCAGAAGTGGCTAGAAGCCAAATACAAATGTGTAGACGAATCTATAAGAAGGGGAAAAGTAGATACTGCCTACAAGAAAATAAGAGACATTTGGGGACAAGAAAAACAGCTCTACGAATATCAAGAACTCAGATGGAAAACCAGTTCTCAGCAAGGAAGGGAAAGCTGAAAGGTGGAAAGTGTATATAGAGCAGCAACACTACATACAATGGGAATAACAGAAGAGGACCCTAAATGTAGGATCTGTCATGACGGTGATGAAACTGCATCACATCTAATCTTCGAATGCATTGCATTGGAGAGTAAAAGGCACAGAACATTTGGGACAACCAGACCTGAAGAAATTGTGTCTAATAAAGAAGTGGTAAAGGGACTCCTTGCACTGTTCAAGGGCATTGGTTGGATTTACTAGATATACAGGGAGCGATACCGCACAATAAACTTAGTTTCGGTGCGGGCAGTGGCGGGTTGGGCCAAGACTGTTTTGGCTTCCCTGGAAAAATCAATCAATCAAGATAGAGCAGCTCTACAAAGGAAATAAACTGAGAGACAATGTTGTAGGAAGTGAAGAGGAAGTAGATGCCAAGAAGAAACAGGAGATACTATACTGAGAGATGAATTTGACAGAGCCCTGAAAGTCCTAAGTCGGAACAAGGCCCCAGGAGTAGATGACATACCCTCAGAGCTACTAAAGTCTCTGGGAGAGCCAGCCATGACAAAACTATTTGAACTGGTGTGTAGGATGTATGAGACAGGCGAAATACCCTCAGACTTTAAGAAAAATGTAATAATCCCCATTCCAAAGATATCGGGTGCAGACAGGTGTGAAAATTACAGAACCATCAGTGTAATAAGTCATGGTTGCAAAATTTTAACACAAATTATCTACAGGAGAATGGAAACATCGAATATTAATTTAAGTGTAAGGAAGCATTTTCTGAGGGCATTTGTGTGGAGTGTTGCCTTGTACGCGAGTTAAACATGGACGATAAACAGTGCGGACAGGAAGAGGATTGAGGCTTTTGAAATGTGGTGCTACAGAAGAATGCTGAAGATTAGGTGGGTAGATCGCATAACTATTGAAGAGGTACTGAACAGAATTGGTGAGAATAGGAATTTTTGGCATACCTTGACTAAAAGAAGGGATCGCTTGTAGGACACATTCTGAGACATCGAGGAATCGTAAATTTAGCATTGGAGGGAAGTGTGTGAGGTAAAAATCGCAGAGGGAGACCAAGAGACGCGTATAGTAAGCAGATTCAAGTGGATGTGGGTTGCCGTTCTTATGAGGAGATGAAAAGACTTGCTCAGGATACATCAAACCACTCTCCGGACTGAAGACAACAACTTGTTGATAAGTTCTTCAAAATATAAAAAAGCGGACAATTTAAACACCACGCTTCCTGATGGAAGGTCGCATCTCCTCAGCCGTTTACAGGGTCATAATTTTGTTAGTGCTTTCAGTTATACATCTAATAAATAAAAACCACACGTGTGTTGCACGGCCCACTTTAGATTTGCCTGTAGTTTTATGATTTTATCCAAACATTTCGACAAAAATAATAAAAATATTAATAATAAAAAATTATGGACGATACGATTATGCCTCTGCTGTTGTGATATATCTATGCACCCAGTACGTGACATACTCTCTGACTGTATTTTAACAAAGACCCAAAGTTATCATACTTGAGTTTAGCTTTGCAAACATACTTTCTTTTGAACTGTTTTCCTCTTTAGACTCTTATTTCAATATTGCTCCAACATTTTCCGTTATAATATTATCTCTTTCATTAAAGGTAAGGTAAAGCAGTCAACAATCCGGAGATTGGTTTGAACACCACGGTGCTTTACTAGGCATGGTCCTGTTTGCAGGTGGTATGCCGTTGCCTTCCTCCGACCTTCGAACTGACTTCCCCAGCCAGTTATAGGGGGACCTACAGTTTAACGTGGGTTCCGAACCACGGTGCTACTCGGTGTTTTTTCACATGAGCAATACTGCCAGAGGTGAAAGAAGTGGAAAGTGACAGATAAAAACCCTAGGACCTGGCGGGGATCGAACCCGCGTCCTTTCGATTGGTAGTCTGGCACTCTACCACTGTGCAACCGAGACGCACATCTTAAAATTGCTGTTATTTTTGCAAATACCTCTGAAACGATGCGAGATATGAAAAATAAATAACAACAATAATAATAAAATATAAAAAACCGTAAGAGATTTTTCTCCTATATAAATTCCTTTATTCAGATTTTCGTGTCAGATGAATGGTTAAGCCGTTATTTTCATTTACATTTCCAGCTGTCAAAAGACGATCGCAAAGGCCCACTTTAGTGTTACTACCGTGACCTGAAGAGGCCCAATATAGAGGTAAATGTTCGTTAATGTCGAAAAGCTCCAGACTCATTACTATGAAACTACGATACAACGTTGCATTGCAATAGAGGAGTTTTTATATACAGTTTTCTTTAATACATCACACACACACACACACACAGACAGACAGGCACACACACAACCCGGCGTTGCCCGGGTGTTTGTTTATCCTACACTCTGGTAGTCCACATCCCCTTCCCCCCTCTCTCTGCATCCACCTCTTTCTCTCCCGTCTCTCTGTTCGTTTCCACCTTTCCCTCTCTCGGCAAAGTTTTCTGCAAGGTACCCTCTGTCATGTACCATACAAACATTTACGTATCCATTTACGTCTAACGGTCATGTGTGCAAAACGTCATAAAGATTGGAGCAAAACTATGTATTTTGAACAATTCCGTAAGTGAAGTACCCACTACCATGCACCGAACGAACTATTCTATAGATAATAACATTCCTCTTGTTTTTAAGGTAGAGTGCAAAATTTCATCAGCACCAAAGAAAAAAAAACTATAGATTCTATGCAATAGAATCGCAGGGTCACATTGAAAAATGGACTTTGTTGTTGTCAAATATTTCATTTTCATTTCATACAATCCTTGTTCTAGGAATACAGAAAAAAAGGATGTGTTCTTAAGTTGTGATGCGACCAAGGTGTTTAGGGATCCATTTTTATGTAGCAAAGTACCCTCCCCCGTGCACCGAATAAAGCTCAAGGTGGACGGAGACCTTACTCATGTTTTGAAAGTCAAGCGTGCGAAATTTCGTGAAGACGGGATGAAACTGTAGATTTCGTGAGTCTGTAGAAGAAGTATGCTCCGCCATGCACCTATCACAAAATACTTCGTTAGCTGACGTTTCCTACCCATAAACTACATTCCTGCCTAATTTCAGCTTCATAGGTGAAGTAGTTTCCGAGATTTCTTGTTTTATCAGCGAGTGAGTTGAGTGACCTTTCGGTTTTATATAGATGGAGATTAAGAAATCGGATTGTTTAATTTTGGATGCAAGAGAATTAAGGGAGACTTGCAGACAGAAATACATAGAAGCATGGAAGTCTGTAATGCTAACTTTGATGGGTACAATGTCATGTCTGATGCGACAGTTTTACGACATCTACAGCGTAACTGTTGTGAACGGTAGACCTCATTTCGTTTCATCATTTTGTGTGTGTTTGGTATTTTCCAATAATTGACGCATGTATTTGGGTATTCTCACGCGGTGGCCTCTCATTCTTTATTACGTCATATCTCCTGAGCTATGTGTCGTGCTCTTTTGTTTTATGGGTCAGGAACCTTCATGGGCGTACGGTGAACAGTTCACCAAAGTTTCATGGCAATCGAATGAATGGTTTATGAACACATAGAGGACATACAGGCAAACATAAACCTTTTCGCGTGTCCCCATTATAGAAGTTGCATAAATGCATATAAAACATATACTACATCATTAGGTATATAAAAGCACGGGCACCCTGAATTAGAATGTTGTGGAAAATTTCAAAATAATCGTTCAAGAACAACAGACATCTGAGATATCTTAGCAGTGAAAATGTTCGTTTGTTCGGAATTCAAATCTCCGAACGTTGTTCACAGATCGCGTTAAAACTTTAACACTCTGTTGAATTTGATTCATTCTTTTTTTAAGTGCCCACGCAACGCTCTCGGGTATGTATGTGCATACATGTTATAAAAAGTTAAATGTTTGTTTGTCGAAAATCGTTAATTTCTAAAAGTTGTTGACTGATTGCTTTGAAAATTTTCCTTTCATCATTTTGTTGGAATTGTCGGCGAGAAAAAGTTTCGTAAGGATTTGAAACAGTGTTTACAATTTATTGCAAGTCGCCAAGTTCTCTCATTCTCGAAGAGCAGACGAATAAAATCAAGTTATCACACGCCGCAAAATGCGACAGATATCATTGTTTATGACGTGCGTGATATCGTACGAACTATGTATCGTATGTGATTTTTGCAACCACAGAAAATGATTCCTGACCTAAAAGAATACTTGCACATTAGTTTAGGAGCAAATGTAGAATATTAACACATGCGGCCGTTTTTCACGACTGTCATTGTTTGTGACATCATATCTCCTTACGTATGTGTCGTAGGTGGTTCGTACCCCGACAGCAATTGTTGCCTGATATTAAAGAACATGTGTACCACGTTTGGTTGAAATCGGCCCAGTAGTTTAGGAGAAGATGTGGAACATACATACATAATACATATATACACACATTCAGCGTATTGTAGCCGGCCGCGACCACGGTCTGCACGGCCACTACGGTCCGGGGTTAGAATCCCCCCTCGGGCATGGATATTTGTGCCGTCCTTTGTGTTAACTAGTTCATAAGTAGTTTGTAAGTTTAGGGACTGATGACCCCGTAGTTAAGTCCCATAAGCTATACAAACATTTGAACATTTGAGCGTACTGTATAAGATACAAGATAAGGAAACCAGCAATAATTTGTTATAACAAAAGTTTGTTTTAACCCTCTCATCTACTAGATATAAGGGCTTAAATACTTACTATTTGCCTACTTTCCCCTAATGATAAGTGTGAAGTCATCAATATGAGCACAGAAGAAATACCATAAACTTATTGCACACAATAAATTAGTCAAATCTACAGGCTGCACATTTAACTGAATACCTGGGAATAACAATCAAGAACAACTTAAATTGGAAAGAACACACAGGAAATATTATAGGAAAAGCGAACCAAAGACTTTGTTTCATTGGCAGAACACTTATAAGATGCAACAGTTGTATTTAAAGAAACTGGCTACATCAAACTTGTGCGTCCTATTTTGGAGAATTGCTGCGCATTGTGGGATCCACACCAGGTGGGACTGACGGAGGATGTAGAGAAAGTTCATAGAAGGGCAGCTCGTTTTCTGTTATCGCGATATAGGGGGAGAGTGTCACGGAAATGATGCACGAGTTGGGGTGGAAATCATTAAAAGAAACGCGTTATTTGTTGTGGCAACATTTATTCTTTCACAACATTGTCTTCCTAATGCCAAAATATTTTGTTACCTCATACGTAGGTAGGGAGACATGTTCATCGAAATAAAATACGGGAAATCAAATCGAAAACGGTAAGATTTCGGTGTTCCTTTTTGCCACGCGCCGTTAGAGAATGTAACGGTGCAGAAATATTATACAAGCGGTTTGATGAACCCTCTGCCATGCACTTCAGTGTCTTTTCCAGAGCATTTATGTAGATTCAGATGTAGAAACCGAGTGGCATTTTAACAGAATAGAGCTCCCATTTCATTCTGTAGATTGCTTACTGTACACTAAACGTCATCCAATCATTAACTGCTTTTACAACTTTTACTACTGCAAGATCACATTCCATTTAGTGAAGCTTAAATATAGACTTCTGTCGTGTCTGAATTGATAATATCTCAATGTTTCACAGTGTACTAATTTGTAAATACCTTAAAATTAGGCAAGATCCTTAAGGACATAAACAAACTATCTGTAACCCGTCGTTGCCCGGGTGTTTGTTTACCCTACACTCTGGTAGTCCACATCTCCTTCCCCCCTCTCTCTGCATCCACCTCTTTCTCTCCCATCTCTCTGTTCGTTTCCTCCTTTCCTTCTCTCGGCAAAGTTTTCTGTAAGGTACCCTCTGTCATGTACCATACAAACATTTACGTATCCAGTGATCTTCCTCTTGATTTAAAGGTCATATGTACAAAACTTCATAAAGATTGGAGCAAATCGATGTATTTTGAAAAATTCCGAAAGAGAAGTTACCTCCACCATGCACCGAACGATATTTTATACAGACCATGACATTCGTTTTGTTTCTAAGGTAGACAGTGAAAAATATCAAGCCGGCCGCGGCGGCCGAGGGGACTGAGGCGCTCCAGTCACGGTCTGCACGGCCACTACGTTCGGGGATTTGAATCCCCTCTCGGGCATGGATATTTGTGCCGTCCTTAGGATTAGGTAGTTCATAAGTAGTTTGTAAGTTTAGGAACTGATTACTCCGTAGTTAAGTCCCATAACTATACAAACATTTGAGCATTTTTGAAAAATATCATCAATATCGGGACAAAACTATAGATTTTTATGCCATAGAAACACAGAGCGTCATTGAAAAACGCACTTTGATGTTCTCAAATATTCCAGTTCTATTTCATACAACCCTAGTTCTGAGAATAACGAAAACAACAAAAAAAGAATCTGTGAAATCGGTCGAGCCGTTCTCAAATTATGGCGCGACCAAGGTATTTAGGGATGCATTTTTATGTCGAAAAATACCTTTCCCTATGCACTGTATGAAAAAAAAAATAGACGGTGACTTTCCTCTTGTTTTGAAGTTCAAGCGTGCGAAATTTCGTGGACACCGGAATGAAACTGCAGATTTCGTCAGTCTGTAGAAGAAGTATGCTCCGCCACGCACCTATCACAAAATACTTTCTTAGCTGACGTTTTCTACCTATAAACTACATTCCTGCCAAATTTCAGCTTCATAGGTGAATTGTTTTCGAGATTTCGTGTTTAGACAGTGAGTGAGTGTCCTTTCGGTTTTATATACATAGAGATTAAGGAAACAGATTGCTTAATTTTGTATGCAAGAGAATTAATTGAGGGAGACTTGCATTCAAAAATAAATAGTAACATGCGAATCTCTAATGCCAACGTTATTTGATACAAGGTCATGCCTGATGCGACAGTTTTACGGCATCTACAGCGAAACTGTTATGAGCGGTAGACTTGTTTTCGTTTAATTTTCTGTGTGTGTGTGTGGGGGGGGGGGGGGGGGGGGTGCGCCAGTTTGAAAACGCTTCATAAACGTCCGAAATTACATGCAAACTTTGTTGCAGGTCCCTAACTACTCCCATTGTGCAATAATTGAAGCGTAAATGTGGGTATTCTCACGCGGTGGCCTCTCACTATTTATGACGCCATATCTCCTGAGCTACGTGTCGGGCTCTTTTGTTTTTGGGTCAGGAACCTTCGTGGGCGTGCAGTAAACAGTTCACCAAAGGTTCATTGCAATCGGATGAATGGTTTATGAACTCACAGAGGTCATTCATAAAACATATATATGGTGTCCCAGCTATCTTGTCCACCCAAAATATCTCTGGGACAATAACAGCTATTGGAAAACGACTTTCACCGATATCAAAGTACGGCTGGGGCCCATGAATGTACATATTTGGAAACATTCTAAAACGAAAGCAAATGTGCTCTTTAACACAAACTTATGTTCTTTTAAATGGACACCCTATATTTTTTCTTCAGCAATCCACTGCATGACAAATCACATAAACAATGACGTTCATTGCATCGCAATATTCCAATTACATCCGGAGATATTGCGACGCGAAGTTTTCGCTTGAAATACGCGAAACGCGCGGCTAGCGCTCGTCCTGAGCAGCATGGGGTTCTCGCCTGAGCCTTAGGACGTGCGCTAGCCGCGCGTTTCGCGTATTTCAAGCGTCAACTTCGCGTCGCAATATCTCGGTATGTAATTGGAATATTGCCATTGTTTATGTGGTTTGTCATGCTACTGATTGCTGAAGAAGAAATATAGGGTGTCCATTTAAAAAAAAAAAAAAAAAAAAAAAAAAAAAAAAAAAAAAAAAAAAAAAAAAAAAAAAAAAAAAAAAAACCACATAAGTTTGTGTTAATAACCACATTTGCTTTCGTTTTAGAATGCTTCCAAATATGTACATTCATGGGCCCCAGCCGTACATTGATACCGGTGAAAGTCATTTTCCAATAGCTGTTATTGTTCCAGAGATATTTTGGGTGGACAAGATAGCTGGGACACCCTTGCATGTAGTATCGAAAAGTTTATAATATTTATTTTTCGATTTGATGTAAAAATTATCTGATCGGGCAGAATTCGTTCATAGATTGCTTGCAAATAGCCTATGGCCGAAACAGCTGTCGCTTATAATAATAAAATAAGTACCAGCACCAGAAGGACAAACATTTTTTATAAATGTCGTGTAAATGGATAGGATTGATTGACCAGGCAGAATTCGAATGAGGATACTGTGTGAACAGACGAGTAACAAGAGACGAAATATATACGAGCGGAAGTCGTGATAATGAGAGATTCGTCAACAGGGCAGCACAAGTGAGGCAGTGGATGCTAGATAGAGAGGGCTGGATAGCGAGATAGCGCTTTGACGTCCTACTCGGAATGCTGATTATTAAAATGGCATTCGCGGGGCGACAGATCGCATAGCGGTGAACGATATCAGCTGTAGCCGCGTCACGTTTCGCCGCAGTCGGAATGAATTCCTGTTTTCGGAGCGGAAATCACGAATGCGCATCGTGCCACCGAAATACAGGCAGCGCGGTGATTTGATCGGTGGCGGTGACGAATACAGCACCGCCTGTATATGTGAACCAATGGTAGCGCTGGGATTCGTATGTGGGAACACGGTCCGTGAGGAAGATGACATTGAGAGGTCCTCAGGGGATACAGAATAGGATTTGGGTTTAAAAATCGAGTTCAGTTTTATTGTCTCACTAGCTTAAACCTGCGGCTCCGCTCGCGTGTTGGTTGATTATCTCTATATATATAAAACGAAGTGTCCCGATTGACTGACGACTGACTGACTGACTGACTCATCATCGCCCAGCCCAAACCACTGAAGACAGAAACTTGAAATTTGTAGAGGGTGTTGATCTTGCTCTGTAGGAGTCATTTAAGAAGCGATTTTTCTATAATCCGTCTATAAGGGGGTGGAATAGGGGATGAAACGTTTTTTGAAAATAAGTAGCTATTTACGTAATTTTGAAGCTAGAAGTACAGAATTTCGGATTTTAATTCAGGGTCCGAACTTAAAAGACACCTGTTTCGGCATTTTTTTGAAATTCGACAAATAAGGGGGTAAAATAAGTGACGCAAAAAATTTATTTTCAAAAATATGATGCTGTTAACTCAAATTTCAAGCTACAACTACGAAAATTCGGATATGGAATTTTGGTCAGGATTAAAAATCCATGAGTTTTAGTATTTTTGGAAATTCAACAAGTAAGAGGTTAAATAGAGCATCAAAAATTCTTTTTGAAAATAAGTGGCTATTGATACAATTTTGAAGCTAGAGCTGCAAAAATTGATATTTGTATAGTTGGTTAGACGTTAAAAAATACGTGTTTAGATATTTTTGGAAATTCAACCATCAACGGGGTCAAATTGTAGAGGGGGTGTTTTTCGAAAATATGTTCCTTTTTAGACAATTTTTAAGTTAGAATTACAAATTTTCGGATTTGGATACGGGGTTCAAATTTAAAAGACACGTGTTTCGGTATATTTTGAAATTCAACCAATAAGGGGGTAAAATAGAGGACGCAAAAATTTGATTTTCAAAAATATGTTGCTGTTAACGCAAATTTCAAGTTATAACTACGAAACTTAGGATATGGACTCTTGATCAGGATTAAAAAGCACGAGTTTCGGTATTTTTCGAAATTCAAAAACTAAGGGGGTAAAAGAGGGGATCAAAAATTCTTTTCGAAAAAACTTTGTAGTCAAGACAATTTTGAAGCTATAGCTGCAAAAATTGGTATTTGTATTGGTCGTTATGATTTTAAAAAATACGTGTATTGCTATTTTTGGAAATTCAACCATCAAGGGGGTTAAATTGGGAAGGGGATTTTGATTCGGGGTTCGAATTTAAAAGACGCGTGTTTCGGCATTTTTTCAAAAAATGTTTGTATAGCTTATGGGACTTAACTACGGGGTCATCAGTCCCTAAACTTATAAACTACTTATGAACTACTTACGGACTAGGACGGCACAAATATCCATGCCCGACAGTAGTGGCCGTGCAGACCGTGACTGCAACGCCTCAGTCTCCTCGGCCACCGCGGCGGACTCGGCATTTTTTGAAATTCAACCAATAAGTGGGTGAAATACGAGATGCAAAAATTGAGTTTCAGAGATATGTTGCTGTTAACTCAAATTTGAAGCTATAACTACTAAACTTAAGATATGGATTCTTCATGAGGATTAAAAAGAAACAACTGGTGCAGACCAACCAGCCTACGCATGCGAAGCAGCGGGGGTTCAGCTAGTGATAGATAAGCTACCTTTCAGTAGTGTCCTATGAGACTGGTTTTGAACGATGAAATGAAATACAATACCTTCCTTAGAAACAAACATTTTAATGGACATTCAAATAAAGAAATAAAATTATGTGAAGTGCTTAATGATTTACAATAAATAATACCTACATTATTCCTTATAGCCTGTGCTGCAATATCTCAACACGTATGGTGAAAGTAATGTCCAATTTCATTTTAGGGCAGTCTGGTAAACTACGTTATTTGTAGTGCTGTTTGGAGCGTAAATGTATAGATTTTTCCGGTTGCCCACCCTTGAGCAAGCGACGTATAATTGACCATGTGAGAAAAGATGAAGGCTGTAAATGGATTCCTGCGACGTTTAATGATTGTCCTTGAGCTTTGTTAATTGCCATGGCAAAAGCTAGACGAACTGGCAACTAAAGTCTTATAAACAGAAACTTCATATATGAAAGGATTAAAGGAATGCGAGGTATAAAAACATCTTTTCCAATCACGAAATTCAACAATAATGATTGTAATAATATCACAGATCGATCACCTGATGTAATGCGAAACGTCAAATCGATTTTTTTTAAAAAGAGATGTATTAAAATAAATTGCTTTTTTACTGCTTTATTTATTTATTCTTATTTTCCTTATTCGTATGCTTACCTTTTCAGAGAAAGAGCTGAAGACATTGTAGCACGCACAGACCAAAGATATGGTCTGTGGCATCACGCTTCGCTGTATGTAACCTCCTTGCTATAGAGTCGCAAACGTCATCGCTGGCCTTCAGTCCGAATTTTTTATAATGTGACGACTTTCAACCACCATATCTTCCACTGCGTTCTGTAGTTTTCGCTGCAGAGCTAAATATTAACACACACACGCATAGAATTTTATATACACCGATAACTTTACACCCCAATATACTCCACCCTTTTATCATTATCAACCCTCAAGCAACAATGCAACCAATAAAACCATTTTCAAAGCGTAAATATAATTTTCAAAGAGTAATTATTGTTCCACATTTCGCGTTATATTCTTCAAATTACTAAATATCTGTCAGATCGCCATAAAACCGTGCCTAAAACAATCCTCAGGTATAAATTAGTAACTGCAAAAATATTTAAGTCTCTGCGTCTTGTCGTTTGGACGTGATAAGAGTACACCGAACAGACATTCACATTAATATATATAGATAAACAGCTATCCTATCGTCATAAAACCGTGCCTAAAGCCTTCGCCGGGTAGACATTAGTAACTGTACAAATTTTTAGCTCTTTATGTCTTGTGGTTCAGACGTGATAAACGTACACCGAACAGACATTCACATTTATAGATATAGACTAGCTGAAAACCCGGCATTGCCCGGGTATTTATTTATTTATTCCAGCCTTGAGTTAGTAAAATTCGTACGATCTCATATTTATTGTGTTGCAATAGTTTTTGAGGTATCTATTCATTTGTATAATTGCTATGTGTCTATAAAATCTGTAGCGAATACAATTAGTAGTAAAGAAGTAATAGATTAAAACTTAGTGCGTTGTGGGGCGGTTTTCCATGGACGTTACTTTTTATGTGCAATTACGTGTCGTATTGTGATACAATTTCAAAGGTACATTCACCAATTTGTGTTCATACTGGCTACAAAATTTCCTATGGCTACAATTTGTAGTGTAGAAATTATAAATTGTAAAGTCATACCGAATGCCGTAATTTTATTCCATGAACAGCAGAGAACTAGTAAGCGAGAAACTTTCTTCCATTCATCATTTTGCTGGGGTTGTCAGCGAGTAAAAGTTCGTTAAGGTTTTCATGCTTAGAGTTTGTTGCAAGTCGCTAAGTACTCTGATTCTCATATCGTGTATAAACAGTCTCGTCACATTATGCAGTTGTTTATGACGTCATATCTCCTGAATCATAATATGTCGTATGTGATTCTTAACCCTGCAGGAACTGTTACCTCACGCTAAGTAATATCAAATTTGGTAAAAATCGGTCCAGTGAATTAGGAGGAAATGTGCAAAATTTTCGGGTGATGTAGCACTTTTTCTCGCATCTCATTGTTTATGACGTCATATCTCGTGAACTGTCTGTCGTACTATGTTAAAATTTCGAACTTACGTTCAGTGGTACGTGTGTATACTGTCTGTAAGATTTGTCGTGAATACAATTAATAAATGTACAAGTAATACATTGTAACGTCTTGCCAAATGCCGTAATTTTACTGCATGAACGCCGAAAAGTAGTAAGCGACAAACTTTTTTTTTTCCATTCATCATTTTGCCGGCGTTGTGAGCGAGAAAAAGTTTTCTGAAGGTATGAAATTACCTTTAAAGTTTGTTGCAGGTCGCTAAGTCATCTCCTTCTCAAATAGCGGACTGATGAATTCACAATATCAGGTGCCGCAAGACGCGAAACTTTCAATTGTTTATGACGTCATATCTCCTGAACTATCGGCTCTATAGCAAAATCGTTTCTTAGCTGTCGACTTCTACATATAACCTACATTCCTACAGCTTCATAGGTGAAGTAGTTTTCGAGATTTCGTGTTTAGTCAGTGAGTGAGATAATGAGTGTCATTTCGCTTTTATATAGATAAAGATATAATCCCCATTCCAAAGAAATCAGGCGCAGACAGGTGTCAAAATTACAGAACAATCAGTTTGATAAGTCATGGTTGCAAAATTTTAACACGAATTATCTACAGGAGAATGGAAAAGATGGTAGAAGCTGACCTCGGGGAAGATCAGTTTGGATTCAGGAGGAATGTTGGAACCCGGGAGGCAATACTCACTTTACGTCTTATCTTAGAAGATAGATTAAGGAAAGGCAAACCTACATTTTTAGCTTTTGTAGATTTGGAGAAAGCATTTGACAATGTTGACTGGAATACACTCTTTCAAATTCTGAAGTCAGCAGGGGTAAAATATAGGGAAAGGAGAGTTATTTAGAACTTGTACAAAAGCCAGACTGCAGTTATTAGACTCGAAGGGCATGAAAGGGAAGCATCTGTTGGGAAAGGAGTGAGACAGGGTTGTAGCCTTTCTCCGATGTTATTCAATTTGTATATCGAGCAGGCGATGAAGGAAAGCAAGGAAAAATTTGGAATAGGGATTAAAGTTCAGCGGGAAGAAATAACAACATTGCGTTTTGCTGATGACATTGTAATTCTGTCAGAGACAGCAAAGGACCTGGAAGAGCAGTTGATTGGAATGGACAGTGTGTTGAAGAGAGCGTATAAAATGAACATTAACAAGAGCAAAACAAAAATAATGGAATGCGGTCTTAGAAAATCAGGCGATGCTGAAGGAATTAGATTAGGTAACGAAACAATGAAGGTAGTAGATGAGTTTTGTTACTTGGGTAGTAAAATAACATGCGATGGTCGCAGTACAACGGATATAAAATGCAGAATGGAAATGGGAAGAAAAGCATTTTTGAAAAAGAGAAATTTGCTAATATCGAATATTAATTTAAGGGTAAAGAAGTCTTTTCTGAAGGCAATTGTGTGGAGTGTTGCCTTGTACGGGAGTGAAACATGGACGATAAGCAGTGCGGACAGGAAGAGAATAGAGGCTTTTGAAATGTGGTGCTACAGAAGAATGCTGAAGATTAGATGGGTAGATTGCATAACTAATGAAGAGGTACTGAACAGAATTGGAGAGAAAAGGAATTTTTGGCATACATTGACTAAAAGAAGGGATCGCTTGGTAGGACACATTCTTAGACATCGGGGAATCATAAATTTAGCATTGGAGGGAAGTGTGTGGGGTCAAAATCGCAGAGGGAGACCAAGAGACGCGTATAGTAAGCAGATTCAAGTGGATGTGGGTTGCCGTTCTTATGAGGAGATGAGAAGGCTTGCTCAGGATAGAGTAGGGTGGAGAGCTGCATCAAACCAGTCTCCGGACTGAAGACCATAACAACAACAATAGATAAAGATTATACTTTGTCACGTTTCCTCTTTAAAATGACATATCATACACAGCTCTACTACAGTTTAACTATTTTATTTTTGTAACCTAGTTGCTAAACTCGGTATTTACCGGGTATATATAAATTTTTACTGTCTCGTATTAGAAACAAAAATAAAAACTCGAAAAAGATTTCATCTTCAAGGATACATGAAAACAGCTTACAAATTATGAAACATTAAAACGAAATTTTAAGCGCGGTATCCAAAGAAAGAATACCAGTAATAAAATAAAAATGATGTACAACATTCATTGAATTCAAAACTTGACTGTATCATCGTCGTCATATCCCCCGTCGCTCCATCTTATTCGATGGGTCGGCAAATGCGGCTACCCCACCAGTCTCGGCCCTTGTATTTCTCTTCTACTCCGATATACTCCAGAGTGTATCCCCTCTGCTCTGTATCCGACTTCAGCAATCCTTTGTACCTGAGTCGTGGTCGCCCTCTAGATATCTTGTCTCTGAGGTTTACCTCTCACATTTCTCTTGATATTATGAATTATCTCGAACAGAACGATCTATTGACCCAAGGTCAACACGGATTTAGAAATTATCGTTCATGCGAAACACAACTAGGCATTTACTCACACGAAGTGATGAGTGCTATCGACAAGGGCTCGTAAATCGATTCCGTATTTCTTGATTTCCAGAAAGCTTTTGGCACCGTACCTCACAAACGGATTTTAATCAAAGTGCGTGGTTATGGTGTATCGCCCCAAATTTGCGACTGGATACGGAATTTCCTATCAGACAGGACACAGTTCAAAGTAATCGATGGTAAGGCATCGACTAAAACAGAGGTCAAATCAGCCGTTCCACAGGGTAGTGTTATTGGTTTTCTGCTGTTTCTTTTTTACATAAACGATTTGGGAGAAAATCTAAGTAGCTCTATTAGTTTGTTTGCAGATGACTTTGTCATTTACCGTCTAGTAAACTCATATGAAGATCAAAACCAACTGCAGGACGATATGAATAAGATATCACTATGGTGTAAAAATTGCCAGTTGACTCTAAATAATGAGAAGTGTGAAGTCGTCCACATGAATATGAACAGTAATCCGTTAAACTTTGTTTACAAGACAAATCAATTAAAAGTGAACGCCGTAAACTCCACAAAATACCTAGGAATTACTATTACTTCAGGCTTAAACTGGAAAGAACACGTAGATAACGTCGTGCGAAAGGCGAGCCAGAGACTGCGTTTTATTGGCAGAACCCTTAAAAGATGCAACAGAACTACTAAAGAGACTGCATACACTACGATTGTCCGTCCGTTTTTGGAGTATTGCTGCCAAGTGTGGGATCCTAATCAGGTGGGTGTGACGGAGGACATCGAAAGAGTCCAAAGAAGGGCAGCTCGTTTCGTATTGTCGCGATACAGTGGAGACAGCGTTACGGAAATGATACAGGATCTGCGATGGGAATCATTACAACAACGGCGCTTATCGCTGCGGCGTGGACTACTTATGAAACTCCAATCGCCAACATTCTCCTCCGAATACGAAAATATATCGTTGACTCCCACTTACATAGGTAGAAATGATAATCAAAATAAAATACGAGAAATCAGAGCTCGAACAGAGATGTTCAGGTGTTCTTTCTTCCCGCGCGCTATTCGAGAATGGAATGGGAGATAAATAGTACAACGGTGGTTCGATGAACCCTCTGCCAGGCACTTAAATGTGATTTGCAGAGTATCCCATGTAGATGTAGATGTAGAGTTTGTTTCCACCCATACGACGCATATGCCCATACCATCTCAAGCGCTGTGTGGTTGTGCGGTCTTGTAGTTTTATCACTTGAGCGTGGTTACGGATTTCCACGTTCCGAACTTTATCTCTAAGCGTCTTTCCGACCATACTACGGATGAATCTCATTTCTGCTTCTCGGATTCTGCTGACTTCCTCCTTCCTCATGGTCCATAATTCGCAACCACATGTCAAAATAGGCATCCAATATGTTTCACAGATGACACTCTAGCATTTTTGTGGTATTTTTGTGTTCCATATTATATCTTTGACTATTCTGTTGAGCCGCGGTGGAGTAGCCGAGTGCCGGCCGCGGTGGCCGAGGGGACTGAGGCGCTCCAGTCACGGTCTGCACGGCCGCTACGGTCGGGGATTCGAATCCCCCCTCGGGCATGGATATTTGTGCCGTCCTAGTTCGTAAGTAGTTCATAAGTAGTTTGTAAGTTTAGGGACTGATGACCCCGTAGTTAAATCACATAAGACTTACAAACATTTGAACATTTTTTTTTTTTTTTTTTTTTTTTGAGTAGCCGAGCGGTCTAAAGCGTCTCGCTGCATGGGCATGGGTGTGTGTGTTTGTCCTTAGGTTAGTTTACCTAGGTTTAAGTAGTTTGTAAGCTACGGACTGATGACCACGCAGTTTGGTCCGATAGATTTACAAACATTTGAACATTTGATTTGAACTATTCTGTTGAACTCGCTAGCTGTTTGAATTCTTTGTGCGATTTCTTCATCTATAGAACTATTATTGCAGATAACACTATCCAGGTAGGTAAATAAATGACTCATCCGTAGTTGTTTCCCTTCCAGTTCTGTTTGTCCCTTAGGGTGTCCAGATCATTTCATGACCATAACCTCGCATTTCTCTTGGCTTCCAATGATTCACCTCCAACGTGTACATTTCGCTGAATCTCGTCCATTACCGTACAAGGCAACACTCCACACAAATGCCTTCATAAAATACTTCCTTACCCTTAAACAAATATTCGACGTTAGCAAATTTCTCTTTTTCAAAAACGCTACTCTACACTTTACAATTCTGCATTTTATACCCTCTGTAGTGCGAGCGTCACATGTTATTTTACTACTCAAGTAACGAAACTCATCTACCGCCTTTATTGTTTCGTTACCTAATCTAATTCCTTCAGCATCGCCCGATGTTCTTAGACTGCACTCCATTACCCTTGTTTTACTCTTGTTAAAGTTCATTTTATTCGCACCTTTCAACATACTGTTCATTCCGTTCAACTGCTCTTCCAGGTATTTGCTGTCTTTGACAGAATTACTATGTCATCGGCAAACGCAGTGTTTTCATTTATTCACCCTGAACTGTAATTCCTTCTCCAAATTTCTCCTTGCTTCTTTTATAGCTTGCTCAGAGTACAAATTGAATGGCATTGGTGAAAGGCTACTGACAGAATTACAGTGTTATCGGCAAGACGCAATGCTTTTATTTCTTCACCTTGAACTCTCTGTTTTCATTTGTTCACCCTGAACTGTAATTCCTTCTCCAAATTTCTCCTTGCTTCTTTTATAGCTTGCTCAGAGTACAAATTGAATGGCATTGGTGAAAGGCTACTGACAGAATTACAGTGTTATCGGCAAGACACAATGCTTTTATTTCTTCACCTTGAACTCTCTGTTTTCATTTGTTCACCCTGAACTGTAATTCCTTCTCCAAATTTCTCCTTGCTTCTTTTATAGCTTGCTCAGAGTACAAATTGAATGGCATTGGTGAAAGGCTACTGACAGAATTACAGTGTTATCGGCAAGACGCAATGCTTTTATTTCTTCACCTTGAACTCTCTGTTTTCATTTGTTCACCCTGAACTGTAATTCCTTCTCCAAATTTCTCCTTGCTTCTTTTATAGCTTGCTCAGAGTACAAATTGAATGGCATTGGTGAAAGGCTACTGACAGAATTACAGTGTTATCGGCAAGACGCAATGCTTTTATTTCTTCACCTTGAACTCTCTGTTTTCATTTGTTCACCCTGAACTGTAATTCCTTCTCCAAATTTCTCCTTGCTTCTTTTATTGCTTGCTCAGAGTACAAATTGAATGGCATTGGTGAAAGGCTACTGACAGAATTACAGTGTTATCGGCAAGACGCAATGCTTTTATTTCTTCACCTTGAACTCTCTGTTTTCATTTGTTCACCCTGAACTGTAATTCCTTCTCCAAATTTCTCCTTGCTTCTTTTATAGCTTGCTCAGAGTACAAATTGAATGGCATTGGTGAAAGGCTACTGACAGAATTACAGTGTTATCGGCAAGACACAATGCTTTTATTTCTTCACCTTGAACTCTCTGTTTTCATTTATTCACCCTGAACTGTAATTCCTTCTCCAAATTTCTCCTTGCTTCTTTTATAGCTTGCTCAGAGTACAAATTGAATGGCATTGGTGAAAGGCTACTGACAGAGTTACAGTGTTATCGGCAAGACGCAATGCTTTTATTTCTTCACCTTGAACTCTCTGTTTTCATTTGTTCACCCTGAACTGTAATTCCTTCTCCAAATTTCTCCTTGCTTCTTTTATAGCTTGCTCAGAGTACAAATTGAATGGCATTGGTGAAAGGCTACTGACAGAATTACAGTGTTATCGGCAAGACACAATGCTTTTATTTCTTCACCTTGAACTCTCTGTTTTCATTTATTCACCATGAACTGTAATTCCTTCTCCAAATTTCTCCTTGCTTCTTTTATAGCTTGCTCAGAGTACAAATTGAATGGCATTGGTGAAAGGCTACTGACAGAGTTACAGTGTTATCGGCAAGACGCAATGCTTTTATTTCTTCACCTTGAACTCTCTGTTTTCATTTGTTCACCCTGAACTGTAATTCCTTCTCAAAATTTCTCCTTGCTTCTTTTATAGCTTGCTCAGAGTACAAATTGAATGGCATTGGTGAAAGGCTACTGACAGAATTACAGTGTTATCGGCAAGACACAATGCTTTTATTTCTTCACCTTGAACTCTCTGTTTTCATTTATTCACCCTGAACTGTAATTCCTACTCCAAATTTCTCCTTGCTTCTTTTATAGCTTGCTCAGAGTACAAATTGAATGGCATTGGTGAAAGGCTAATGACAGAATTACAGTGTTATCGGCAAGACGCAATGCTTTTATTTCTTCACCTTGAACTCTCTGTTTTCATTTATTCACCCTGAACTGTAATTCCTTCTCCAAATTTCTCCTTGCTTCTTTTATAGCTTGCTCAGAGTACAAATTGAATGGCATTGGTGAAAGGCTACTGACAGAATTACAGTGTTATCGGCAAGACGCAATGCTTTTATTTCTTCACCTTGAACTCTCTGTTTTCATTTATTCACCCTGAACTGTAATTCCTTCTCCAAATTTCTCCTTGCTTCTTTTATAGCTTGCTCAGAGTACAAATTGAATGGCATTGGTGAAAGGCTACTGACAGAATTACAGTGTTATCGGCAAGACGCAATGCTTTTATTTCTTCACCTTGAACTCTCTGTTTTCATTTGTTCACCCTGAACTGTAATTTCTTCTCCAAATTTCTCCTTGCTTCTTTTATAGCTTGCTCAGAGTACAAATTGAATGGCATTGGTGAAAGGCTACTGACAGAATTACAGTGTTATCGGCAAGACGCAATGCTTTTATTTCTTCACCTTGAACTCTCTGTTTTCATTTGTTCACCCTGAACTGTAATTCCTTCTCCAAATTTCTCCTTGCTTCTTTTATAGCTTGCTCAGATTACAAATTGAATGGCATTGGTGAAAGGCTACTGACAGAATTACAGTGTTATCGGCAAGACACAATGCTTTTATTTCTTCACCTTGAACTCTCTGTTTTCATTTGTTCACCCTGAACTGTAATTCCTTCTCCAAATTTCTCCTTGCTTCTTTTATAGCTTGCTCAGAGTACAAATTGAATGGCATTGGTGAAAGGCTACTGACAGAATTACAGTGTTATCGGCAAGACACAATGCTTTTATTTCTTCACCTTGAACTCTCTGTTTTCATTTGTTCACCCTGAACTGTAATTTCTTCTCCAAATTTCTCCTTGCTTCTTTTATAGATTGCTCAGAGTACAAATTGAATGGCATTGGTGAAAGGCTACTGACAGAATTACAGTGTTATCGGCAAGACGCAATGCTTTTATTTCTTCACCTTGAACTCTCTGTTTTCATTTGTTCACCCTGAACTGTAATTCCTTCTCCAAATTTCTCCTTGCTTCTTTTATAGCTTGCTCAGATTACAAATTGAATGGCATTGGTGAAAGGCTACTGACAGAATTACAGTGTTATCGGCAAGACACAATGCTTTTATTTCTTCACCTTGAACTCTCTGTTTTCATTTGTTCACCCTGAACTGTAATTTCTTCTCCAAATTTCTCCTTGCTTCTTTTATAGCTTGCTCAGAGTACAAATTGAATGGCATTGGTGAAAGGCTACTGACAGAATTACTGTGTTATCGGCAAGACACAATGCTTTTATTTCTTCACCTTGAACTCTCTGTTTTCATTTGTTCACCCTGAACTGTAATTCCTTCTCCAAATTTCTCCTTGCTTCTTTTATAGCTTGCTCAGAGTACAAATTGAATGGCATTGGTGAAAGGCTACTGACAGAATTACAGTGTTATCGGCAAGACGCAATGCTTTTATTTCTTCAACTTGAACTCTCTGTTTTCATTTATTCACCCTGAACTGTAATTCCTTCTCCAAATTTCTCCTTGCTTCTTTTATAGCTTGCTCAGAGTACAAATTGAATGGCATTGGTGAAAGGCTACTGACAGAATTACAGTGTTATCGGCAAGACGCAATGCTTTTATTTCTTCACCTTGAACTCTCTGTTTTCATTTATTCAACCTGAACTGTAATTCCTTCTACAAATTTCTCCTTGCTTCTTTTATAGCTTGCTCAGAGTACAAATTGAATGGCATTGGTGAAAGGCTTCTGACAGAATTACAGTGTTATCGGCAAGACGCAATGCTTTTATTTCTTCACCTTGAACTCTCTGTTTTCATTTATTCACCCTGAACTGTAATTCCTTCTCCAAATTTCTCCTTGCTTCTTTTATAGCTTGCTCAGAGTACAAATTGAATGGCATTGGTGAAAGGCTACTGACAGAATTACAGTGTTATCGGCAAGACGCAATGCTTTTATTTCTTCACCTTGAACTCTCTTTTTTCATTTATTCAACCTGAACTGTAATTCCTTCTCCAAATTTCTCCTTGCTTCTTTTATAGCTTGCTCAGAGTACAAATTGAATGGCATTGGTGAAAGGCTACTGACAGAATTACAGTGTTATCGGCAAGACGCAATGCTTTTATTTCTTCACCTTGAACTCTCTGTTTTCATTTATTCACCCTGAACTGTAATTCCTTCTCCAAATTTCTCCTTGCTTCTTTTATAGCTTGCTCAGAGTACAAATTGAATGGCATTGGTGAAAGGCTACTGACAGAATTACAGTGTTATCGGCAAGACGCAATGCTTTTATTTCTTCACCTTGAACTCTCTGTTTTCATTTATTCACCCTGAACTGTAATTCCTTCTCCAAATTTCTCCTTGCTTCTTTTATAGCTTGCTCAGAGTACAAATTGAATGGCATTGGTGAAAGGCTACTGACAGAATTACAGTGTTATCGGCAAGACGCAATGCTTTTATTTCTTCACCTTGAACTCTCTGTTTTCATTTGTTCACCCTGAACTGTAATTCCTTCTCCAAATTTCTCCTTGCTTCTTTTATAGCTTGCTCAGAGTACAAATTGAATGGCATTGGTGAAAGGCTACTGACAGAATTACAGTGTTATCGGCAAGACACAATGCTTTTATTTCTTCACCTTGAACTCTCTGTTTTCATTTGTTCACCCTGAACTGTAATTCCTTCTCCAAATTTCTCCTTGCTTCTTTTATAGCTTGCTCAGAGTACAAATTGAATGGCATTGGTGAAAGGCTACTGACAGAATTACAGTGTTATCGGCAAGACGCAATGCTTTTATTTCTTCACCTTGAACTCTCTGTTTTCATTTATTCACCCTGAACTGTAATTCCTTCTCCAAATTTCTCCTTGCTTCTTTTATAGCTTGCTCAGAGTACAAATTGAATGGCATTGGTGAAATGCTACTGACAGAATTACAGTGTTATCGGCAAGACGCAATGCTTTTATTTCTTCACCTTGAACTCTCTGTTTTCATTTATTCACCCTGAACTGTAATTCCTTCTCCAAATTTCTCCTTGCTTCTTTTATAGCTTGCTCAGAGTACAAATTGAATGGCATTGGTGAAAGGCTACTGACAGAATTACAGTGTTATCGGCAAGACGCAATGCTTTTATTTCTTCACCTTGAACTCTCTGTTTTCATTTATTCACCCAGAACTGAAATTCCTTCTCCAAATTTCTCCTTGCTTCTTTTATAGCTTGCTCAGAGTACAAATTGAATGGCATTGGTGAAAGGCTACTGACAGAATTACAGTGTTATCGGCAAGACACAATGCTTTTATTTCTTCACCTTGAACTCTCTGTTTTCATTTGTTCACCCTGAACTGTAATTCCTTCTCCAAATTTCTCCTTGCTTCTTTTATAGCTTGCTCAGAGTACAAATTGAATGGCATTGGTGAAAGGCTACTGACAGAATTACAGTGTTATCGGCAAGACGCAATGCTTTTATTTCTTCACCTTGAACTCTCTGTTTTCATTTGTTCACCCTGAACTGTAATTCTTTCTCCAAATTTCTCCTTGCTTCTTTTATAGCTTGCTCAGAGTACAAATTGAATGGCATTGGTGAAAGGCTACTGACAGAATTACAGTGTTATCAGCAAGACGCAATGCTTTTATTTCTTCACCTTGAACTCTCTGTTTTCATTTATTCACCCTGAACTGTAATTCCTTCTCCAAATTTCTCCTTGCTTCTTTTGTAGCTTGCTCCGAGTACAAATTGAATGGCATTGGTGAAAGGCTACTGACAGAATTACAGTGTTATCGGCAAGACGCAATGCTTTTATTTCTTCACCTTGAACTCTCTGTTTTCATTTATTCACCCTGAACTGTAATTCCTTCTCCAAATTTCTCCTTGCTTCGTTTATGGCTTGCTCAGAGTACAAATTGAATGGCATTGGTGAAAGGCTACTGACAGAATTACAGTGTTATCGGCAAGACGCAATGCTTTTATTTCTTCACCTTGAACTCTCTGTTTTCATTTATTCACCCTGAACTGTAATTCCTTCTCCAAATTTCTCCTTGCTTCTTTTATAGCTTGCTCAGAGTACAAATTGAACGGCATTGGTGAAAGGCTACTGACAGAATTACAGTGTTATCGGCAAGACGCAATGCTTTTATTTCTTCACCTTGAACTCTCTGTTTTCATTTGTTCACCCTGAACTGTAATTCGTTCTCCAAATTTCTCCTTGCTTCTTTTATAGCTTGCTCAGAGTCCAAATTGAATGACATTGGTGAAAGGCTACTGACGGAATTACAGTGTTATCGGCAAGACGCAATGCTTTTATTTCTTCACCTTGAACTCTCTGTTTTCATTTATTCACCCTGAACAGTAATTCCTTCTCCAAATTTCTCCTTGCTTCTTTTATAGCTTGCTCAGAGTCAAATTGAACGGCAATGGTGAAAGGCTACTGACAGAATTACAGTGTTATCGGCAAGACGCAATGCTTTTATTTCTTCACCTTGAACTCTCTGTTTTCATTTGTTCACCCTGAACTGTAATTCCTTCTCCAAATTTCTCCTTGCTTCTGTTATAGCTTGCTCAGAGTACAAATTGAATGGCATTGGTGAAAGGCTACTGACGGAATTACAGTGTTATCGGCAAGACGCAATGCTTTTATTTCTTCACCTTGAACTCTCTGTTTTCATTTATTCACCCTGAACTGTAATTCCTTCTCCAAATTTCTCCTTGCTTCTTTTATAGCTTGCTCAGAGTACAAATTGAATGGCATTGGTGAAAGGCTACTGACGGAATTACAGTGTTATCGGCAAGACGCAATGCTTTTATTTCTTCACCTTGAACTCTCTGTTTTCATTTGTTCACCCTGAACTGTAATTCCTTCTCCAAATTTCTCCTTGCTTCTTTTATAGCTTGCTCAGAGTACAAATTGAATGGCATTGGTGAAAGGCTACTGACGGAATTACAGTGTTATCGGCAAGACGCAATGCTTTTATTTCTTCACCTTGAACTCTCTGTTTTCATTTATTCACCCTGATCTGTAATTCCTTCTCCAAATTTCTCCTTGCTTCTTTTATAGCTTGCTCAGAGTACAAATTGAATGGCATTGGTGAAAGGCTACTGACGGAATTACAGTGTTATCGGCAAGACGCAATGCTTTTATTTCTTCACCTTGAACTCTCTGTTTTCATTTGTTCACCCTGAACTGTAATTCCTTCTCCAAATTTCTCCTTGCTTCTTTTATAGCTTGCTCAGAGTACAAATTGAATGGCATTGGTGAAAGGCTACTGACGGAATTACAGTGTTATCGGCAAGACGCAATGCTTTTATTTTTTCACCTTGAACTCTCTGTTTTCATTTATTCACCCTGAACTGTAATTCCATCTCCAAATTTCTCCTTGCTTCTTTTATAGCTTGCTCAGAGTACAAATTGAATGGCATTGGTGAAAGGCTACTGACGGAATTACAGTGTTATCGGCAAGACGCAATGCTTTTATTTCTTCACCTTGAACTCTCTGTTTTCATTTGTTCACCCTGAACTGTAATTCCTTCTCCAAATTTCTCCTTGCTTCTTTTATAGCTTGCTCAGAGTACAAATTGAATGGCATTGGTGAAAGGCTACTGACGGAATTACAGTGTTATCGGCAAGACGCAATGCTTTTATTTCTTCACCTTGAACTCTCTGTTTTCATTTATTCACCCTGAATTGTAATTCCTTCTCCAAATTTCTCCTTGCTTCTTTTATAGCTTGCTCAGAGTACAAATTGAATGGCATTGGTGAAAGGCTACTGACAGAATTACAGTGTTATCGGCAAGACGCAATGCTTTTATTTCTTCACCTTGAACTCTCTGTTTTCATTTGTTCACCCTGAACTGTAATTCCTTCTCCAAATTTCTCCTTGCTTCTTTTATAGCTTGCTCAGAGTACAAATTGAATGGCATTGGTGAAAGGCTACTGACGGAATTACAGTGTTATCGGCAAGACGCAATGTTTTTATTTCTTCACCTTGAACTCTCTGTTTTCATTTATTCACCCTGAACTGTAATTCCTTCTCCAAATTTCTCCTTGCTTCTTTTATAGCATGCTCAGAGTACAAATTGAATGGCATTGGTGAAAGGCTACTGACGGAATTACAGTGTTATCGGCAAGACGCAATGCTTTTATTTCTTCACCTTGAACTCTCTGTTTTCATTTGTTCACCCTGAACTGTAATTCCTTCTCCAAATTTCTCCTTGCTTCTTTTATAGCTTGCTCAGAGTACAAATTGAATGGCATTGGTGAAAGGCTACTGACGGAATTACAGTGTTACCGGCAAGACGCAATGCTTTTATTTCTTCACCTTGAACTCTCTGTTTTCATTTGTTCACCCTGAACTGTAATTCCTTCTCCAAATTTCTCCTTGCTTCTTTTATAGCTTGCTCAGAGTACAAATTGAATGGCATTGGTGAAAGGCTACTGACGGAATTACAGTGTTATCGGCAAGACGCAATGCTTTTATTTCTTCACCTTGAACTCTCTGTTTTCAATTATTCACCCTGAACTGTAATTCCTTCTCCAAATTTCTCCTTGCTTCTTTTATAGCTTGCTCAGAGTACAAATTGAATGGCATTGGTGAAAGGCTACTGACGGAATTACAGTGTTATCGGCAAGACGCAATGCTTTTATTTCTTCACCTTGAACTCTCTGTTTTCATTTGTTCACCCTGAACTGTAATTCCTTCTCCAAATTTCTCCTTGCTTCTTTTATAGCTTGCTCAGAGTACAAATTGAATGGCATTGGTGAAAGGCTACTGACGGAATTAGAGTGTTATCGGCAAGACGCAATGC
The DNA here is from genome assembly GCA_026315105.1 of Locusta migratoria. NCBI lineage: Eukaryota > Metazoa > Arthropoda > Insecta > Orthoptera > Acrididae > Locusta > Locusta migratoria. Next base: position 21,362,176 of record CM048754.1, read on the forward strand.
TTTTATTTCTTCACCTTGAACTCTCTGTTTTCATTTGTTCACCCTGAACTGTAATTCCTTCTCCAAATTTCTCCTTGCTTCTTTTATAGCTTGCTCAGAGTACAAATTGAATGGCATTGGTGAAAGGCTACTGACGGAATTACAGTGTTATCGGCAAGACGCAATGCTTTTATTTCTTCACCTTGAACTCTCTGTTTTCATTTATTCACCCAGAACTGTAATTCCTTCTCCAAATTTCTCCTTGCTTCTTTTATAGCTTGCTCAGAGTCAAATTGAATGGCAATGGTGAAAGGCTACTGACAGAATTACAGTGTTATCGGCAAGACGCAATGCTTTTATTTCTTCACCTTGAACTCTCTGTTTTCATTTGTTCACCCTGAACTGTAATTCCTTCTCCAAATTTCTCCTTGCTTCTTTTATAGCTTGCTCAGATTACAAATTGAATGGCATTGGTGAAAGGCTACTGACAGAATTACAGTGTTATCGGCAAGACGCAATGCTTTTATTTCTTCACCTTGAACTCTCTGTTTTCATTTGTTCACCCTGAACTGTAATTCCTTCTCCAAATTTCTCCTTGCTTCTTTTATAGCTTGCTCAGAGTACAAATTGAATGGCATTGGTGAAAGGCTACTGACGGAATTACAGTGTTATCGGCAAGACGCAATGCTTTTATTTCTTCACCTTGAAATCTCTGTTTTCATTTATTCACCCTGAACTGTAATTCCTTCTCCAAATTTCTCCTTGCTTCTTTTATAGCTTGCTCAGAGTCAAATTGAATGGCAATGGTGAAAGGCTACTGACAGAATTACAGTGTTATCGGCAAGACGCAATGCTTTTATTTCTTCACCTTGAACTCTCTGTTTTCATTTGTTCACCCTGAACTGTAATTCCTTCTCCAAATTTCTCCTTGCTTCTTTTATAGCTTGCTCAGAGTACAAATTGAATGGCATTGGTGAAAGGCTACTGACAGAATTACAGTGTTATCGGCAAGACGCAATGCTTTTATTTCTTCACCTTGAACTCTCTGTTTTCATTTGTTCACCCTGAACTGTAATTCCTTCTCCAAATTTCTCCTTGCTTCTTTTATAGCTTGCTCAGAGTACAAATTGAATGGCATTGGTGAAAGGCTACTGACGGAATTACAGTGTTATCGGCAAGACGCAATGCTTTTATTTCTTCACCTTGAACTCTCTGTTTTCATTTGTTCACCCTGAACTGTAATTCCTTCTCCAAATTTCTCCTTGCTTCTTTTATAGCTTGCTCAGAGTACAAATTGAATGGCATTGGTGAAAGGCTACTGACAGAATTACAGTGTTATCGGCAAGACGCAATGCTTTCATTTCTTCACCTTGAACTCTCTGTTTTCATTTGTTCACCCTGAACTGTAATTCCTTCTCCAAATTTCTCCTTGCTTCTTTTATAGCTTGCTCAGAGTCAAAGTGAATGGCAATGGTGAAAGGCTACTGACGGAATTACAGTGTTATCGGCAAGACGCAATGCTTTTATTTCTTCACCTTGAACTCTCTGTTTTCATTTGTTCACCCTGAACTGTAATTCCTTCTCCAAATTTCTCCTTGCTTCTTTTATAGCTTGCTCAGAGTACAAATTGAATGGCATTGGTGAAAGGCTACTGACAGAATTACAGTGTTATCGGCAAGACGCAATGCTTTTATTTCTTCACCTTGAACTCTCTGTTTTCATTTGTTCACCCTGAACTGTAATTCCTTCTCCAAATTTCTCCTTGCTTCTTTTATAGCTTGCTCAGAGTACAAATTGAATGGCATTGGTGAAAGGCTACTGACGGAATTACAGTGTTACCGGAAAGAAGCAATGCTTTTATCTCTTCACCTTGAACTCTCTGTTTTCATTTATTCACCCTGAACTGTAATTCCTTCTCCAAATTTCTCCTTGCTTCTTTTATAGCTTGCTCAGAGTACAAATTGAATGGCATTGGTGAAAGGCTACTGACAGAATTACAGTGTCATCGGCAAGACGCAATGATTTTATTTCTTTACCTTGAACTCTCTGTTTTCAATTGTTCACCCTGAACTGTAATTCCTTCTCCAAATTTCTCCTTGCTTCTTTTATAGCTTGCTCAGAGTACAAATTGAATGGCATTGGTGAAAGGCTACTGACAGAATTACAGTGTTATCGGCAAGACGCAATGCTTTTATTTCTTCACCTTGAACTCTCTGTTTTCATTTGTTCACCCTGAACTGTAATTCCTTCTCCAAATTTCTCCTTGCTTCTTTTATACCTTGCTCAGAGTACAAATTCAATGGCATTGGTGAAAGGCTACTGACGGAATTACAGTGTTATCGGCAAGACGCAATGCTTTTATTTCTTCACCTTGAACTCTCTGTTTTCATTTATTCACCCTGAACTGTAATTCCTTCTCCAAATTTCTCCTTGCTTCTTTTATAGCTTGCTCAGAGTCAAATTGAATGGCAATGGTGAAAGGCTACTGACAGAATTACAGTGTTATCGGCAAGACGCAATGCTTTTACTTCTTCACCTTGAACTCTCTGTTTTCATTTGTTCACCCTGAACTGTAATTCCTTCTCCAAATTTCTCCTTGCTTCTTTTATAGCTTGCTCAGAGTACAAATTGAATGGCATTGGTGAAAGGCTACTGACAGAATTACAGTGTTATCGGCAAGACGCAATGCTTTTATTTCTTCACCTTGAACTCTCTGTTTTCATTTGTTCACCCTGAACTGTAATTCCTTCTCCAAATTTCTCCTTGCTTCTTTTATAGCTTGCTCAGAGTACAAATTGAATGGCATTGGTGAAAGGCTACTGACAGAATTACAGTGTTATCGGCAAGACGCAATGCTTTTATTTCTTCACCTTGAACTCTATGTTTTCATTTGTTCACCCTGAACTGTAATTCCTTCTCCAAATTTCTCCTTGCTTCTTTTATTGCTTGCTCAGAGTACAAATTGAATGGCATTGGTGAAAGGCTACTGACAGAATTACAGTGTTATCGGCAAGACGCAATGCTTTTATTTCTTCACCTTGAACTCTCTGTTTTCATTTGTTCACCCTGAACTGTAATTCCTTCTCCAAATTCCTCCTTGCTACTTTTATAGCTTGCTCAGAGTACAAATTGAATGGCATTGGTGAAAGGCTACTGACAGAATTACAGTGTTATCGGCAAGACGCAATGCTTTTATTTCTTCACCTTGAACTCTCTGTTTTCATTTGTTCACCCTGAACTGTAATTCCTTCTCCAAATTTCTCCTTGCTTCTTTTATAGCTTGCTCAGAGTACAAATTGAATGGCATTGGTGAAAGGCTACTGACAGAATTACAGTGTTATCGGCAAGACGCAATGCTTTTATTTCTTCACCTTGAACTCTCTGTTTTCATTTGTTCACCCTGAACTGTAATTCCTTCTCCAAATTTCTCCTTGCTTCTTTTATAGCTTGCTCAGAGTACAAATTGAATGGCATTGGTGAAAGGCTACTGACAGAATTACAGTGTTATCGGCAAGACGCAATGCTTTTATTTCTTCACCTTGAACTCTCTGTTTTCATTTATTCACCCTGAACTGTAATTCCTTCTCCAAATTTCTCCTTGCTTCTTTTATAGCTTGCTCAGAGTACAAATTGAATGGCATTGGTGAAAGGCTACTGACAGAATTACAGTGTTATCGGCAAGACGCAATGCTTTTATTTCTTCACCTTGAACTCTCTGTTTTCATTTGTTCACCCTGAACTGTAATTCCTTCTCCAAATTTCTCCTTGCTTCTTTTATAGCTTGCTCAGAGTACAAATTGAATGGCATTGGTGAAAGGCTACTGACAGAATTACAGTGTTATCGGCAAGACGCAATGCTTTTATTTCTTCACCTTGAACTCTCTGTTTTCATTTGTTCACCCTGAACTGTAATTCCTTCTCCAAATTTCTCCTTGCTTCTTTTATAGCTTGCTCAGAGTACAAATTGAATGGCATTGGTGAAAGGCTACTGACAGAATTACAGTGTTATCGGCAAGACGCAATGCTTTTATTTCTTCACCTTGAACTCTCTGTTTTCATTTGTTCACCCTGAACTGTAATTCCTTCTCCAAATTTCTCCTTGCTTCTTTTATAGCTTGCTCAGAGTACAAATTGAATGGCATTGGTGAAAGGCTACTGACGGAATTACAGTGTTATCGGCAAGACGCAATGCTTTTATTTCTTCACCTTGAACTCTCTGTTTTCATTTGTTCACCCTGAACTGTAATTCCTTCTCCAAATTTCTCCTTGCTTCTTTTATAGCTTGCTCAGAGTCAAATTGAATGGCAATGGTGAAAGGCTACTGACAGAATTACAGTGTTATCGGCAAGACGCAATGCTTTTATTTCTTCACCTTGAACTCTCTGTTTTCATTTGTTCACCCTGAACTGTAATTCCTTCTCCAAATTTCTCCTTGCTTCTTTTATAGCTTGCTCAGAGTACAAATTGAATGGCATTGGTGAAAGGCTACTGACAGAATTACAGTGTTATCGGCAAGACGCAATGCTTTTATTTCTTCACCTTGAACTCTCTGTTTTCATTTGTTCACCCTGAACTGTAATTCCTTCTCCAAATTTCTCCTTGCTTCTTTTATAGCTTGCTCAGAGTACAAATTGAATGGCATTGGTGAAAGGCTACTGACGGAATTACAGTGTTATCGGCAAGACGCAATGTTTTATTTCTTCACCTTGAACTCTCTGTTTTCATTTATTCACCCTGAACTGTAATTCCTTCTCCAAATTTCTCCTTGCTTCTTTTATAGCTTGCTCAGAGTCAAATTGAATGGCAATGGTGAAAGGCTACTGACAGAATTACAGTGTTATCGGCAAGACGCAATGCGTTTATTTCTTCACCTTGAACTCTCTGTTTTCATTTGTTCACCCTGAACTGTAATTCCTTCTCCAAATTTCCCCTTGCTTCTTTTATAGCTTGCTCAGAGTACAAATTGAATGGCATTGGTGAAAGGCTACTGACAGAATTACAGTGTTATCGGCAAGACGCAATGCTTTTATTTCTTCACCTTGAACTCTCTGTTTTCATTTGTTCACCCTGAACTGTAATTCCTTCTCCAAATTTCTCCTTGCTTCTTTTATAGCTTGCTCAGAGTACAAATTGAATGGCATTGGTGAAAGGCTACTGACAGAATTACAGTGTTATCGGCAAGACGCAATGCTTTTATTTCTTCACCTTGAACTCAATGTTTTCATTTGTTCACCCTGAACTGTAATTCCTTCTCCAAATTTCTTCTTGCTTCTTTTATTGCTTGCTCAGAGTACAAATTGAATGGCATTGGTGAAAGGCTACTGACAGAATTACAGTGTTATCGGCAAGACGCAATGCTTTTATTTCTTCACCTTGAACTCTCTGTTTTCATTTGTTCACCCTGAACTGTAATTCCTTCTCCAAATTTCTCCTTGCTACTTTTATAGCTTGCTCAGAGTACAAATTGAATGGCATTGGTGAAAGGCTACTGACAGAATTACAGTGTTATCGGCAAGACGCAATGCTTTTATTTCTTCACCTTGAACTCTCTGTTTTCATTTGTTCACCCTGAACTGTAATTCCTTCTCCAAATTTCTCCTTGCTTGTTTTATAGCTTGCTCAGAGTACAAATTGAATGGCATTGGTGAAAGGCTACTGACAGAATTACAGTGTTATCGGCAAGACGCAATGCTTTTATTTCTTCACCTTGAACTATCTGTTTTCATTTGTTCACCCTGAACTGTAATTCCTTCTCCAAATTTCTCCTTGCTTCTTTTATAGCTTGCTCAGAGTACAAATTGAATGGCATTGGTGAAAGGCTACTGACAGAATTACAGTGTTATCGGCAAGACGCAATGCTTTTATTTCTTCACCTTGAACTCTCTGTTTTCATTTATTCACCCTGAACTGTAATTCCTTCTCCAAATTTCTCCTTGCTTCTTTTATAGCTTGCTCAGAGTACAAATTGAATGGCATTGGTGAAAGGCTACTGACAGAATTACAGTGTTATCGGCAAGACGCAATGCTTTTATTTCTTCACCTTGAACTATCTGTTTTCATTTGTTCACCCTGAACTGTAATTCCTTCTCCAAATTTCTCCTTGCTTCTTTTATAGCTTGCTCAGAGTACAAATTGAATGGCATTGGTGAAAGGCTACTGACAGAATTACAGTGTTATCGGCAAGACGCAATGCTTTTATTTCTTCACCTTGAACTCTCTGTTTTCATTTGTTCACCCTGAACTGTAATTCCTTCTCCAAATTTCTCCTTGCTTCTTTTATAGCTTGCTCAGAGTACAAATTGAATGGCATTGGTGAAAGGCTACTGACAGAATTACAGTGTTATTGGCAAGACGCAATGCTTTTATTTCTTCACCTTGAACTCTCTGTTTTCATTTGTTCACCCTGAACTGTAATTCCTTCTCCAAATTTCTCCTTGCTTCTTTTATAGCTTGCTCAGAGTACAAATTGAATGGCATTGGTGAAAGGCTACTGACAGAATTACAGTGTTATCGGCAAGACGCAATGCTTTTATTTCTTCACCTTGAACTCTCTGTTTTCATTTGTTCACCCTGAACTGTAATTCCTTCTCCAAATTTCTCCTTGCTTCTTTTATAGCTTGCTCAGAGTACAAATTGAATGGCATTGGTGAAAGGCTACTGACAGAATTACAGTGTTATCGGCAAGACGCAATGCTTTTATTTCTTCACCTTGAACTCTCTGTTTTCATTTATTCACCCTGAACTGTAATTCCTTCTCCAAATTTCTCCTTGCTTCTTTTATAGCTTGCTCAGAGTACAAATTGAATGGCATTGGTGAAAGGCTACTGACAGAATTACAGTGTTATCGGCAAGACGCAATGCTTTTATTTCTTCACCTTGAACTCTCTGTTTTCATTTGTTCACCCTGAACTGTAATTCCTTCTCCAAATTTCTCCTTGCTTCTTTTATAGCTTGCTCAGAGTACAAATTGAATGGCATAGGTGAAAGGCTACTGACAGAATTACAGTATTATCGGCAAGACGCAATGCTTTTATTTCTTCACCTTGAATTCCCTGTTTTCATTTGTTCACCCTGAACTGTAATTCCTTCTCCAAATTTCTCCTTGCTTCTTTTATAGCTTGCTCAGAGTACAAATTGAATGGCATTGGTGAAAGGCTACTGACAGAATTACAGTGTTATCGGCAAGACGCAATGCTTTTATTTCTTCACCTTGAACTCTCTGTTTTCATTTGTTCACCCTGAACTGTAATTCCTTCTCCAAATTTCTCCTTGCTTCTTTTATAGCTTCCTCAGAGTACAAATTGAATAGCATTGGTGAAAGGCTACTGACAGAATTACAGTGTTATCGGCAAGACGAAATGCTTTTATTTCTTCACCTTGAACTCTCTGTTTTCATTTGTTCACCCTGAACTGTAATTCCTTCTCCAAATTTCTCCTTGCTTCTTTTATAGCTTGCTCAGAGTACAAATTGAATGGCATTGGTGAAAGGCTACTGACAGAATTACAGTGTTATCGGCAAGACGCAATGCTTTTATTTCTTCACCTTGAACTCTCTGTTTTCATTTGTTCACCCTGAACTGTAATTCCTTCTCCAAATTCCTCCTTGCTACTTTTATAGCTTGCTCAGAGTACAAATTGAATGGCATTGGTGAAAGGCTACTGACAGAATTACAGTGTTATCGGCAAGACGCAATGCTTTTATTTCTTCACCTTGAACTCTCTGTTTTCATTTGTTCACCCTGAACTGTAATTCCTTCTCCAAATTTCTCCTTGCTTCTTTTATAGCTTGCTCAGAGTACAAATTAAATGGCATTGGTGAAAGGCTACTGACAGAATTACAGTGTTATCGGCAAGACGCAATGCTTTTATTTCTTCACCTTGAACTCTCTGTTTTCATTTGTTCACCCTGAACTGTAATTCCTTCTCCAAATTTCTCCTTGCTTCTTTTATAGCTTGCTCAGAGTACAAATTGAATGGCATTGGTGAAAGGCTACTGACAGAATTACAGTGTTATCGGCAAGACGCAATGCTTTTATTTCTTCACCTTGAACTCTCTGTTTTCATTTATTCACCCTGAACTGTAATTCCTTCTCCAAATTTCTCCTTGCTTCTTTTATAGCTTGCTCAGAGTACAAATTGAATGGCATTGGTGAAAGGCTACTGACAGAATTACAGTGTTATCGGCAAGACGCAATGCTTTTATTTCTTCACCTTGAACTCTCTGTTTTCATTTGTTCACCCTGAACTGTAATTCCTTCTCCAAATTTCTCCTTGCTTCTTTTATAGCTTGCTCAGAGTACAAATTGAATGGCATTGGTGAAAGGCTACTGACAGAATTACAGTGTTATCGGCAAGACGCAATGCTTTTATTTCTTCACCTTGAACTCTCTGTTTTCATTTGTTCACCCTGAACTGTAATTCCTTCTCCAAATTTCTCCTTGCTTCTTTTATAGCTTGCTCAGAGTACAAATTGAATGGCATTGGTGAAAGGCTACTGACAGAATTACAGTGTTATCGGCAAGACGCAATGCTTTTATTTCTTCACCTTGAACTCTCTGTTTTCATTTGTTCACCCTGAACTGTAATTCCTTCTCCAAATTTCTCCTTGCTTCTTTTATAGCTTGCTCAGAGTACAAATTGAATGGCATTGGTGAAAGGCTACTGACGGAATTACAGTGTTATCGGCAAGACGCAATGCTTTTATTTCTTCACCTTGAACTCTCTGTTTTCATTTGTTCACCCTGAACTGTAATTCCTTCTCCAAATTTCTCCTTGCTTCTTTTATAGCTTGCTCAGAGTCAAATTGAATGGCAATGGTGAAAGGCTACTGACAGAATTACAGTGTTATCGGCAAGACGCAATGCTTTTATTTCTTCACCTTGAACTCTCTGTTTTCATTTGTTCACCCTGAACTGTAATTCCTTCTCCAAATTTCTCCTTGCTTCTTTTATAGCTTGCTCAGAGTACAAATTGAATGGCATTGGTGAAAGGCTACTGACAGAATTACAGTGTTATCGGCAAGACGCAATGCTTTTATTTCTTCACCTTGAACTCTCTGTTTTCATTTGTTCACCCTGAACTGTAATTCCTTCTCCAAATTTCTCCTTGCTTCTTTTATAGCTTGCTCAGAGTACAAATTGAATGGCATTGGTGAAAGGCTACTGACAGAATTACAGTGTTATCGGCAAGACGCAATGCTTTTATTTCTTCACCTTGAACTCTCTGTTTTCATTTGTTCACCCTGAACTGTAATTCCTTCTCCAAATTTCTCCTTGCTTCTTTTATAGCTTGCTCAGAGTACAAATTGAATGGCATTGGTGAAAGGCTACTGACAGAATTACAGTGTTATCGGCAAGACGCAATGCTTTTATTTCTTCACCTTGAACTCTCTGTTTTCATTTATTCACCCTGAACTGTAATTCCTTCTCCAAATTTCTCCTTGCTTCTTTTATAGCTTGCTCAGAGTACAAATTGAATGGCATTGGTGAAAGGCTACTGACAGAATTACAGTGTTATCGGCAAGACGCAATGCTTTTATTTCTTCACCTTGAACTCTCTGTTTTCATTTGTTCACCCTGAACTGTAATTCCTTCTCCAAATTTCTCCTTGCTTCTTTTATAGCTTGCTCAGAGTACAAATTGAATGGCATAGGTGAAAGGCTACTGACAGAATTACAGTATTATCGGCAAGACGCAATGCTTTTATTTCTTCACCTTGAACTCCCTGTTTTCATTTGTTCACCCTGAACTGTAATTCCTTCTCCAAATTTCTCCTTGCTTCTTTTATAGCTTGCTCAGAGTACAAATTGAATGGCATTGGTGAAAGGCTACTGACAGAATTACAGTGTTATCGGCAAGACGCAATGCTTTTATTTCTTCACCTTGAACTCTCTGTTTTCATTTGTTCACCCTGAACTGTAATTCCTTCTCCAAATTTCTCCTTGCTTCTTTTATAGCTTCCTCAGAGTACAAATTGAATAGCATTGGTGAAAGGCTACTGACAGAATTACAGTGTTATCGGCAAGACGAAATGCTTTTATTTCTTCACCTTGAACTCTCTGTTTTCATTTGTTCACCCTGAACTGTAATTCCTTCTCCAAATTTCTCCTTGCTTCTTTTATAGCTTGCTCAGAGTACAAATTGAATGGCATTGGTGAAAGGCTACTGACAGAATTACAGTGTTATCGGCAAGACGCAATGCTTTTATTTTTTCACCTTGAACTCTCTGTTTTCATTTGTTCACCCTGAACTGTAATTCCTTCTCCAAATTTCTCCTTGCTTCTTTTATAGCTTGCTCAGAGTACAAATTGAATGGCATTGGTGAAAGGCTACTGACAGAATTACAGTGTTATCGGCAAGACGCAATGCTTTTATTTCTTCACCTTGAACTCTCTGTTTTCATTTGTTCACCCTGAACTGTAATTCCTTCTCCAAATTTCTCCTTGCTTCTTTTATAGCTTGCTCAGAGTACAAATTGAATGGCATTGGTGAAAGTCTACTGACAGAATTACAGTGTTATCGGCAAGACGCCATGCTTTTATTTCTTCAACTTGAACTCTCTGTCTTCATTTGTTCACCCTGAACTGTAATTCCTTCTCCAAATTTCTCCTTGCTTCTTTTATAGCTTGCTCAGAGTACAAATTGAATGGCATTGGTGAAAGGCTACTGACAGAATTACAGTGTTATCGGCAAGACGCAATGCTTTTATTTTTTCACCTTGACCTCTCTGTTTTCATTTGTTCACCCTGAACTGTAATTCCTTCTCCAAATTTCTCCTTGCTTCTTTTATAGCTTGCTCAGAGTACAAATTGAATGGCATTGGTGAAAGGCTACTGACAGAATTACAGTGTTATCGGCAAGACGCAATGCTTTTATTTCTTCACCTTGAACTCTCTGTTTTACATTTATTCACCCTGAACTGTAATTCCTTCTCCAAATTTCTCCTTGCTTCTTTTATAGCTTGCTCAGAGTACAAATTGAATGGCATTGGTGAAAGGCTACTGACAGAATTACAGTGTTATCGGCAAGACGCAATGCTTTTATTTCTTCACCTTGAACTCTCTGTTTTCATTTGTTCACCCTGAACTGTAATTCCTTCTCCAAATTTCTCCTTGCTTCTTTTATAGCTTGCTCAGAGTACAAATTGAATGGCATTGGTGAAAGGCTACTGACAGAATTACAGTGTTATCGGCAAGACGCAATGCTTTTATTTCTTCACCTTGAACTCTCTGTTTTCATTTGTTCACCCTGAACTGTAATTCCTTCTCCAAATTTCTCCTTGCTTCTTTTATAGCTTGCTCAGAGTACAAATTGAATGGCATTGGTGAAAGGCTACTGACAGAATTACAGTGTTATCGGCAAGACGCAATGCTTTTATTTCTTCACCTTGAACTCTCTGTTTTCATTTGTTCACCCTGAACTGTAATTCCTTCTCCAAATTTCTCCTTGCTTCTTTTATAGCTTGCTCAGAGTACAAATTGAATGGCATTGGTGAAAGGCTACTGACAGAATTACAGTGTTATCGGCAAGACGCAATGCTTTTATTTTTTCACCTTGAACTCTCTGTTTTCATTTGTTCACCCTGAACTGTAATTCCTTCTCCAAATTTCTCCTTGCTTCTTTTATAGCTTGCTCAGAGTACAAATTGAATGGCATTGGTGAAAGGCTACTGACAGAATTACAGTGTTATCGGCAAGACGCAATGCTTTTATTTCTTCACCTTGAACTCTCTGTTTTCATTTGTTCACCCTGAACTGTAATTCCTTCTCCAAATTTCTCCTTGCTTCTTTTATAGCTTGCTCAGAGTACAAATTGAATGGCATTGGTGAAAGGCTACTGACGGAATTACAGTGTTATCGGCAAGACGCAATGTTTTATTTCTTCACCTTGAACTCTCTGTTTTCATTTATTCACCCTGAACTGTAATTCCTTCTCCAAATTTCTCCTTGCTTCTTTTATAGCTTGCTCAGAGTCAAATTGAATGGCAATGGTGAAAGGCTACTGACAGAATTACAGTGTTATCGGCAAGACGCAATGCGTTTATTTCTTCACCTTGAACTCTCTGTTTTCATTTGTTCACCCTGAACTGTAATTCCTTCTCCAAATTTCCCCTTGCTTCTTTTATAGCTTGCTCAGAGTACAAATTGAATGGCATTGGTGAAAGGCTACTGACAGAATTACAGTGTTATCGGCAAGACGCAATGCTTTTATTTCTTCACCTTGAACTCTCTGTTTTCATTTGTTCACCCTGAACTGTAATTCCTTCTCCAAATTTCTCCTTGCTTCTTTTATAGCTTGCTCAGAGTACAAATTGAATGGCATTGGTGAAAGGCTACTGACAGAATTACAGTGTTATCGGCAAGACGCAATGCTTTTATTTCTTCACCTTGAACTCAATGTTTTCATTTGTTCACCCTGAACTGTAATTCCTTCTCCAAATTTCTTCTTGCTTCTTTTATTGCTTGCTCAGAGTACAAATTGAATGGCATTGGTGAAAGGCTACTGACAGAATTACAGTGTTATCGGCAAGACGCAATGCTTTTATTTCTTCACCTTGAACTCTCTGTTTTCATTTGTTCACCCTGAACTGTAATTCCTTCTCCAAATTTCTCCTTGCTACTTTTATAGCTTGCTCAGAGTACAAATTGAATGGCATTGGTGAAAGGCTACTGACAGAATTACAGTGTTATCGGCAAGACGCAATGCTTTTATTTCTTCACCTTGAACTCTCTGTTTTCATTTGTTCACCCTGAACTGTAATTCCTTCTCCAAATTTCTCCTTGCTTGTTTTATAGCTTGCTCAGAGTACAAATTGAATGGCATTGGTGAAAGGCTACTGACAGAATTACAGTGTTATCGGCAAGACGCAATGCTTTTATTTCTTCACCTTGAACTATCTGTTTTCATTTGTTCACCCTGAACTGTAATTCCTTCTCCAAATTTCTCCTTGCTTCTTTTATAGCTTGCTCAGAGTACAAATTGAATGGCATTGGTGAAAGGCTACTGACAGAATTACAGTGTTATCGGCAAGACGCAATGCTTTTATTTCTTCACCTTGAACTCTCTGTTTTCATTTATTCACCCTGAACTGTAATTCCTTCTCCAAATTTCTCCTTGCTTCTTTTATAGCTTGCTCAGAGTACAAATTGAATGGCATTGGTGAAAGGCTACTGACAGAATTACAGTGTTATCGGCAAGACGCAATGCTTTTATTTCTTCACCTTGAACTATCTGTTTTCATTTGTTCACCCTGAACTGTAATTCCTTCTCCAAATTTCTCCTTGCTTCTTTTATAGCTTGCTCAGAGTACAAATTGAATGGCATTGGTGAAAGGCTACTGACAGAATTACAGTGTTATCGGCAAGACGCAATGCTTTTATTTCTTCACCTTGAACTCTCTGTTTTCATTTGTTCACCCTGAACTGTAATTCCTTCTCCAAATTTCTCCTTGCTTCTTTTATAGCTTGCTCAGAGTACAAATTGAATGGCATTGGTGAAAGGCTACTGACAGAATTACAGTGTTATTGGCAAGACGCAATGCTTTTATTTCTTCACCTTGAACTCTCTGTTTTCATTTGTTCACCCTGAACTGTAATTCCTTCTCCAAATTTCTCCTTGCTTCTTTTATAGCTTGCTCAGAGTACAAATTGAATGGCATTGGTGAAAGGCTACTGACAGAATTACAGTGTTATCGGCAAGACGCAATGCTTTTATTTCTTCACCTTGAACTCTCTGTTTTCATTTGTTCACCCTGAACTGTAATTCCTTCTCCAAATTTCTCCTTGCTTCTTTTATAGCTTGCTCAGAGTACAAATTGAATGGCATTGGTGAAAGGCTACTGACAGAATTACAGTGTTATCGGCAAGACGCAATGCTTTTATTTCTTCACCTTGAACTCTCTGTTTTCATTTATTCACCCTGAACTGTAATTCCTTCTCCAAATTTCTCCTTGCTTCTTTTATAGCTTGCTCAGAGTACAAATTGAATGGCATTGGTGAAAGGCTACTGACAGAATTACAGTGTTATCGGCAAGACGCAATGCTTTTATTTCTTCACCTTGAACTCTCTGTTTTCATTTGTTCACCCTGAACTGTAATTCCTTCTCCAAATTTCTCCTTGCTTCTTTTATAGCTTGCTCAGAGTACAAATTGAATGGCATAGGTGAAAGGCTACTGACAGAATTACAGTGTTATCGGCAAGACGCAATGCTTTTATTTCTTCACCTTGAACTCCCTGTTTTCATTTGTTCACCCTGAACTGTAATTCCTTCTCCAAATTTCTCCTTGCTTCTTTTATAGCTTGCTCAGAGTACAAATTGAATGGCATTGGTGAAAGGCTACTGACAGAATTACAGTGTTATCGGCAAGACGCAATGCTTTTATTTCTTCACCTTGAACTCTCTGTTTTCATTTGTTCACCCTGAACTGTAATTCCTTCTCCAAATTTCTCCTTGCTTCTTTTATAGCTTCCTCAGAGTACAAATTGAATAGCATTGGTGAAAGGCTATTGACAGAATTACAGTGTTATCGGCAAGACGAAATGCTTTTATTTCTTCACCTTGAACTCTCTGTTTTCATTTGTTCACCCTGAACTGTAATTCCTTCTCCAAATTTCTCCTTGCTTCTTTTATAGCTTGCTCAGAGTACAAATTGAATGGCATTGGTGAAAGGCTACTGACAGAATTACAGTGTTATCGGCAAGACGCAATGCTTTTTTTTTTTCACCTTGAACTCTCTGTTTTCATTTGTTCACCCTGAACTGTAATTCCTTCTCCAAATTTCTCCTTGCTTCTTTTATAGCTTGCTCAGAGTACAAATTGAATGGCATTGGTGAAAGGCTACTGACAGAATTACAGTGTTATCGGCAAGACGCAATGCTTTTATTTCTTCACCTTGAACTCTCTGTTTTCATTTGTTCACCCTGAACTGTAATTCCTTCTCCAAATTTCTCCTTGCTTCTTTTATAGCTTGCTCAGAGTACAAATTGAATGGCATTGGTGAAAGTCTACTGACAGAATTACAGTGTTATCGGCAAGACGCCATGCTTTTATTTCTTCAACTTGAACTCTCTGTCTTCATTTGTTCACCCTGAACTGTAATTCCTTCTCCAAATTTCTCCTTGCTTCTTTTATAGCTTGCTCAGAGTACAAATTGAATGGCATTGGTGAAAGGCTACTGACAGAATTACAGTGTTATCGGCAAGACGCAATGCTTTTATTTTTTCACCTTGACCTCTCTGTTTTCATTTGTTCACCCTGAACTGTAATTCCTTCTCCAAATTTCTCCTTGCTTCTTTTATAGCTTGCTCAGAGTACAAATTGAATGGCATTGGTGAAAGGCTACTGACAGAATTACAGTGTTATCGGCAAGACGCAATGCTTTTATTTCTTCACCTTGAACTCTCTGTTTTACATTTATTCACCCTGAACTGTAATTCCTTCTCCAAATTTCTCCTTGCTTCTTTTATAGCTTGCTCAGAGTACAAATTGAATGGCATTGGTGAAAGGCTACTGACAGAATTACAGTGTTATCGGCAAGACGCAATGCTTTTATTTCTTCACCTTGAACTCTCTGTTTTCATTTGTTCACCCTGAACTGTAATTCCTTCTCCAAATTTCTCCTTGCTTCTTTTATAGCTTGCTCAGAGTACAAATTGAATGGCATTGGTGAAAGGCTACTGACAGAATTACAGTGTTATCGGCAAGACGCAATGCTTTTATTTCTTCACCTTGAACTCTCTGTTTTCATTTGTTCACCCTGAACTGTAATTCCTTCTCCAAATTTCTCCTTGCTTCTTTTATAGCTTGCTCAGAGTACAAATTGAATGGCATTGGTGAAAGGCTACTGACAGAATTACAGTGTTATCGGCAAGACGCAATGCTTTTATTTTTTCACCTTGAACTCTCTGTTTTCATTTGTTCACCCTGAACTGTAATTCCTTCTCCAAATTTCTCCTTGCTTCTTTTATAGCTTGCTCAGAGTACAAATTGAATGGCATTGGTGAAAGGCTACTGACAGAATTACAGTGTTATCGGCAAGACGCAATGCTTTTATTTCTTCACCTTGAACTCTCTGTTTTCATTTGTTCACCCTGAACTGTAATTCCTTCTCCAAATTTCTCCTTGCTTCTTTTATAGCTTGCTCAGAGTACAAATTGAATGGCATTGGTGAAAGGCTACTGACAGAATTACAGTGTTATCGGCAAGACGCAATGCTTTTATTTTTTCACCTTGAACTCTCTGTTTTCATTTGTTCACCCTGAACTGTAATTCCTTCTCCAAATTTCTCCTTGCTTCTTTTATAGCTTGCTCAGAGTACAAATTGAATGGCATTGGTGAAAGGCTACTGACAGAATTACAGTGTTATCGGCAAGACGCAATGCTTTTATTTCTTCACCTTGAACTCTCTGTTTTCATCTGTTCACCCTGAACTGTAATTCCTTCTCCAAATTTCTCCTTGCTTCTTTTATAGCTTGCTCAGAGTACAAATTGAATGGCATTGGTGAAAGGCTACTGACAGAATTACAGTGTTATCGGCAAGACGCAATGCTTTTATTTCTTCACCTTAAACTCTCTGTTTTCATTTGTTCACCCTGAACTGTAATTCCTTCTCCAAATTTCTCCTTGCTTCTTTTATAGCTTGCTCAGAGTACAAATTGAATGGCATTGGTGAAAGGCTACTGACAGAATTACAGTGTTATTGGCAAGACGCAATGCTTTTATTTCTTCACCTTTAACTCTCTGTTTTCATTTGTTCACCCTGAACTGTAATTCCTTCTCCAAATTTCTCCTTGCTTCTTTTATAGCTTGCTCAGAGTACAAATTGAATGGCATTGGTGAAAGGCTACTGACAGAATTACAGTGTTATCGGTAAGACGCAATGCTTTTATTTCTTCACCTTGAACTCTCTGTTTTCATTTGTTCACCCTGAACTGTAATTCCTTCTCCAAATTTCTCCTTGCTTCTTTTATAGCTTGCTCAGAGTACAAATTGAATGGCATTGGTGAAAGGCTACTGACAGAATTACAGTTTTATTGGCAAGACGCAATGCTTTTATTTCTTCACCTTGAACTCTCTGTTTTCATTTGTTCACCCTGAACTGTAATTCCTTCTCCAAATTTCTCCTTGCTTCTTTTATAGCTTGCTCAGAGTACAAATTGAATGGCATTGGTGAAAGGCTACTGACAGAATTACAGTGTTATCGGCAAGACGCAATGCTTTTATTTCTTCACCTTGAACTCTCTGTTTTCATTTGTTCACCCTGAACTGTAATTCCTTCTCCAAATTTCTCCTTGCTTCTTTTATAGCTTGCTCAGAGTACAAATTGAATGGCATTGGTGAAAGGCTACTGACAGAATTACAGTGTTATCGGCAAGACGCAATGCTTTTATTTCTTCACCTTGAACTCTCTGTTTTCATTTGTTCACCCTGAACTGTAATTCCTTCTCCAAATTTCTCCTTGCTTCTTTTATAGCTTGCTCAGAGTACAAATTGAATGGCATTGGTGAAAGGCTACTGACAGAATTACAGTGTTATCGGCAAGACGCAATGCTTTTATTTCTTCACCTTGAACTCTCTGTTTTCATTTGTTCACCCTGAACTGTAATTCCTTCTCCAAATTTCTCCTTGCTTCTTTTATAGCTTGCTCAGAGTACAAATTGAATGGCATTGGTGAAAGGCTACTGACAGGATTACAGTGTTATCGGCAAGATGCAATGCTTTTATTTCTTCACCTTGAACTCTCTGTTTTCATTTGTTCACCCTGAACTGTAATTCCTTCTCCAAATTTCTCCTTGCTTCTTTTATAGCTTGCTCAGAGTACAAATTGAATGGCATTGGTGAAAGGCTACTGACAGAATTACAGTGTTATCGGCAAGACGCAATGCTTTTATTTCTTCACCTTGAACTCTCTGTTTTACATTTATTCACCCTGAACTGTAATTCCTTCTCCAAATTTCTCCTTGCTTCTTTTATAGCTTGCTCAGAGTACAAATTGAATGGCATTGGTGAAAGGCTACTGACAGAATTACAGTGTTATCGGCAAGACGCAATGCTTTTATTTCTTCACCTTGAACTCTCTGTTTTCATTTGTTCACCCTGAACTGTAATTCCTTCTCCAAATTTCTCCTTGCTTCTTTTATAGCTTGCTCAGAGTACAAATTGAATGGCATTGGTGAAAGGCTACTGACAGAATTACAGTGTTATCGGCAAGACGCAATGCTTTTATTTCTTCACCTTGAACTCTCTGTTTTCATTTGTTCACCCTGAACTGTAATTCCTTCTCCAAATTTCTCCTTGCTTCTTTTATAGCTTGCTCAGAGTACAAATTGAATGGCATTGGTGAAAGGCTACTGACAGAATTACAGTGTTATCGGCAAGACGCAATGCTTTTATTTTTTCACCTTGAACTCTCTGTTTTCATTTGTTCACCCTGAACTGTAATTCCTTCTCCAAATTTCTCCTTGCTTCTTTTATAGCTTGCTCAGAGTACAAATTGAATGGCATTGGTGAAAGGCTACTGACAGAATTACAGTGTTATCGGCAAGACGCAATGCTTTTATTTCTTCACCTTGAACTCTCTGTTTTCATTTGTTCACCCTGAACTGTAATTCCTTCTCCAAATTTCTCCTTGCTTCTTTTATAGCTTGCTCAGAGTACAAATTGAATGGCATTGGTGAAAGGCTACTGACAGAATTACAGTGTTATCGGCAAGACGCAATGCTTTTATTTTTTCACCTTGAACTCTCTGTTTTCATTTGTTCACCCTGAACTGTAATTCCTTCTCCAAATTTCTCCTTGCTTCTTTTATAGCTTGCTCAGAGTACAAATTGAATGGCATTGGTGAAAGGCTACTGACAGAATTACAGTGTTATCGGCAAGACGCAATGCTTTTATTTCTTCACCTTGAACTCTCTGTTTTCATCTGTTCACCCTGAACTGTAATTCCTTCTCCAAATTTCTCCTTGCTTCTTTTATAGCTTGCTCAGAGTACAAATTGAATGGCATTGGTGAAAGGCTACTGACAGAATTACAGTGTTATCGGCAAGACGCAATGCTTTTATTTCTTCACCTTAAACTCTCTGTTTTCATTTGTTCACCCTGAACTGTAATTCCTTCTCCAAATTTCTCCTTGCTTCTTTTATAGCTTGCTCAGAGTACAAATTGAATGGCATTGGTGAAAGGCTACTGACAGAATTACAGTGTTATTGGCAAGACGCAATGCTTTTATTTCTTCACCTTGAACTCTCTGTTTTCATTTGTTCACCCTGAACTGTAATTCCTTCTCCAAATTTCTCCTTGCTTCTTTTATAGCTTGCTCAGAGTACAAATTGAATGGCATTGGTGAAAGGCTACTGACAGAATTACAGTGTTATCGGCAAGACGCAATGCTTTTATTTCTTCACCTTGAACTCTCTGTTTTCATTTATTCACCCTGAACTGTAATTCCTTCTCCAAATTTCTCCTTGCTTCTTTTATAGCTTGCTCAGAATACAAATTGAATGGCTTGGTGAAAGGCTACTGACAGAATTACTGTGTTATCGGCAAGACAAAATGCTTTTATTTCTTCACCTTGAACTCTCTGTTTTCATTTGTTCACCCTGAACTGTAATTCCTTCTCCAAATTTCTCCTTGCTTCTTTTATAGCTTGCTCAGAGTACAAATTGAATGGCATTGGTGAAAGGCTACTGACAGAATTACAGTGTTATCGGCAAGACGCAATGCTTTTATTTCTTCACCTTGAACTCTCTGTTTTCATTTGTTCACCCTGAACTGTAATTCCTTCTCCAAATTTCTCCTTGCTTCTTTTATAGCTTGCTCAGAGTACAAATTGAATGGCATTGGTGAAAGGCTACTGACAGAATTACAGTTTTATTGGCAAGACGCAATGCTTTTATTTCTTCACCTTGAACTCTCTGTTTTCATTTGTTCACCCTGAACTGTAATTCCTTCTCCAAATTTCTCCTTGCTTCTTTTATAGCTTGCTCAGAGTACAAATTGAATGGCATTGGTGAAAGGCTACTGACAGAATTACAGTGTTATCGGCAAGACGCAATGCTTTTATTTCTTCACCTTGAACTCTCTGTTTTCATTTGTTCACCCTGAACTGTAATTACTTCTCCAAATTTCTCCTTGCTTCTTTTATAGCTTGCTCAGAGTACAAATTGAATGGCATTGGTGAAAGGCTACTGACAGAATTACAGTGTTATCGGCAAGACGCAATGCTTTTATTTCTTCACCTTGAACTCTCTGTTTTCATTTGTTCACCCTGAACTGTAATTCCTTCTCCAAATTTCTCCTTGCTTCTTTTATAGCTTGCTCAGAGTACAAATTGAATGGCATTGGTGAAAGGCTACTGACAGAATTACAGTGTTATCGGCAAGACGCAATGCTTTTATTTCTTCACCTTGAACTCTCTGTTTTCATTTGTTCACCCTGAACTGTAATTCCTTCTCCAAATTTCTCCTTGCTTCTTTTATAGCTTGCTCAGAGTACAAATTGAATGGCATTGGTGAAAGGCTACTGACAGGATTACAGTGTTATCGGCAAGATGCAATGCTTTTATTTCTTCACCTTGAACTCTCTGTTTTCATTTGTTCACCCTGAACTGTAATTCCTTCTCCAAATTTCTCCTTGCTTCTTTTATAGCTTGCTCAGAGTACAAATTGAATGGCATTGGTGAAAGGCTACTGACAGAATTACAGTGTTATCGGCAAGACGCAATGCTTTTATTTCTTCACCTTGAACTCTCTGTTTTCATTTGTTCACCCTGAACTGTAATTCCTTCTCCAAATTTCTCCTTGCTTCTTTTATAGCTTGCTCAGAGTACAAATTGAATGGCATTGGTGAAAGGCTACTGACAGAATTACAGTGTTATCGGCAAGACGCAATGCTTTTATTTCTTCACCTTGAACTCTCTGTTTTAATTTATTCACCCTGAACTGTAATTCCTTCTCCAAATTTCTCCTTGCTTCTTTTATAGCTTGCTCAGAGTACAAATTGAATGGCATTGGTGAAAGGCTACTGACAGAATTACTGTGTTATCGGCAAGACACAATGCTTTTATTTCTTCACCTTGAACTCTCTGTTTTCATTTGTTCACCCTGAACTGTAATTCCTTCTCCAAATTTCTCCTTGCTTCTTTTATAGCTTGCTCAGAGTACAAATTGAATGGCATTGGTGAAAGGCTACTGACAGAATTACAGTGTTATCGGCAAGACGCAATGCTTTTATTTCTTCACCTTGAACTCTCTGTTTTCATTTGTTCACCCTGAACTGTAATTCCTTCTCCAAATTTCTCCTTGCTTCTTTTATAGCTTGCTCAGAGTACAAATTGAATGGCATTGGTGAAAGGCTACTGACAGAATTACAGTGTTATCGGCAAGACGCAATGCTTTTATTTCTTCACCTTGAACTCTCTGTTTTCATTTGTTCACCCTGAACTGTAATTCCTTCTCCAAATTTCTCCTTGCTTCTTTTATAGCTTGCTCAGAGTACAAATTGAATGGCATTGGTGAAAGGCTACTGACAGAATTGCAGTGTTATCGGCAAGACACAATGCTTTTATTTCTTCACCTTGAACTCTCTGTTTTCATTTGTTCACCCTGAACTGTAATTCCTTCTCCAAATTTCTCCTTGCTTCTTTTATAGCTTGCTCAGAGTACAAATTGAATGGCATTGGTGAAAGGCTACTGACAGAATTACAGTGTTATTGGCAAGACGCAATGCTTTTATTTCTTCACCTTGACTCTCTGTTTTCATTTGTTCACCCTGAACTGTAATTCCTTCTCCAAATTTCTCCTTGCTTCTTTTATAGCTTGCTCAGAGTACAAATTGAATGGCATTGGTGAAAGGCTACTGATAGAATTACTGTGTTATCGGCAAGACACAATGCTTTTATTTCTTCACCTTGAACTCTCTGTTTTCATTTGTTCACCCTGAACTGTAATTCCTACTTCAAATTTCTCCTTGCTTCTTTTATAGCTTGCTCAGAGTACAAATTGAATGGCATTGGTGAAAGGCTACTGACAGAATTACAGTGTTATCGGCAAGACGCAATGCTTTTATTTCTTCACCTTGAACTCTCTGTTTTCATTTGTTCACCCTGAACTGTAATTCCTTCTCCAAATTTCTCCTTGCTTCTTTTATAGCTTGCTCAGATTACAAATTGAATGGCATTGGTGAAACCTACTGACAGAATTACAGTGTTATCGGCAAGACGCAATGCTTTTATTTCTTCACCTTGAACTCTCTGTTTTCATTTGTTCACCCTGAACTGTAATTCCTTCTCCAAATTTCTCCTTGCTTCTTTTATAGCTTGCTCAGAGTACAAATTGAATGGCATTGGTGAAAGGCTACTGACAGAATTACAGTGTTATCGGCAAGACGCAATGCTTTTATTTCTTCACCTTGAACTCTCTGTTTTCATTTGTTCACCCTGAACTGTAATTCCTTCTCCAAATTTCTCCTTGCTTCTTTTATAGCTTGCTCAGAGTACAAATTGAATGGCATTGGTGAAAGGCTACTGACAGAATTACAGTGTTATCGGCAAGACGCAATGCTTTTATTTCTTCACCTTGAACTCTCTGTTTTCATTTGTTCACCCTGAACTGTAATTCCTTCTCCAAATTTCTCCTTGCTTCTTTTATAGCTTGCTCAGAGTACAAATTGAATGGCATTGGTGAAAGGCTACTGACAGAATTACAGTGTTATTGGCAAGACGCAATGCTTTTATTTCTTCACCTTGAACTCTCTGTTTTCATTTGTTCACCCTGAACTGTAATTCCTTCTCCAAATTTCTCCTTGCTTCTTTTATAGCTTGCTCAGAGTACAAATTGAATGGCATTGGTGAAAGGCTACTGACAGAATTACAGTGTTATCGGCAAGACGCAATGCTTTTATTTCTTCACCTTGAACTCTCTGTTTTCATTTGTTCACCCTGAACTGTAATGCCTTCTCCAAATTTCTCCTTGCTTCTTTTATAGCTTGCTCAGAGTACAAATTGAATGGCATTGGTGAAAGGCTACTGACAGAATTACAGTGTTATCGGCAAGACGCAATGCTTTTATTTCTTCACCTTGAACTCTCTGTTTTCATTTGTTCACCCTGAACTGTAATTCCTTCTCCAAATTTCTCCTTGCTTCTTTTATAGCTTGCTCAGAGTACAAATTGAATGGCATTGGTGAAAGGCTACTGACAGAATTACAGTGTTATCGGCAAGACGCAATGCTTTTATTTCTTCACCTTGAACTCTCTGTTTTCATTTGTTCACCCTGAACTGTAATTCCTTCTCCAAATTTCTCCTTGCTTCTTTTATAGCTTGCTCAGAGTACAAATTGAATGGCATTGGTGAAAGGCTACTGACAGAATTACAGTGTTATCGGCAAGACGCAATGCTTTTATTTCTTCACCTTGAACTCTCTGTTTTCATTTGTTCACCCTGAACTGTAATTCCTTCTCCAAATTTCTCCTTGCTTCTTTTATAGCTTGCTCAGAGTACAAATTGAATGGCATTGGTGAAAGGCTACTTGCAGGATTACAGTGTTATCGGCAAGATGCAATGCTTTTATTTCTTCACCTTGAACTCTCTGTTTTCATTTGTTCACCCTGAACTGTAATTCCTTCTCCAAATTTCTCCTTGCTTCTTTTATAGCTTGCTCAGAGTACAAATTGAATGGCATTGGTTCAAGGCTACTGACAGAATTACAGTGTTATCGGCAAGACGCAATGCTTTTATTTCTTCACCTTGAACTCTCTGTTTTCATTTGTTCACCCTGAACTGTAATTCCTTCTCCAAATTTCTCCTTGCTCCTTTTATAGCTTGCTCAGAGTACAAATTGAATGGCATTGGTGAAAGGCTACTGACAGAATTACAGTGTTATCGGCAAGACGCAATGCTTTTATTTCTTCACCTTGAACTCTCTGTTTTCATTTGTTCACCCTGAACTGTAATTCCTTCTCCAAATTTCTCCTTGCTTCTTTTATAGCTTGCTCAGAGTACAAATTGAATGGCATTGGTGAAAGGCTACTGACAGAATTACAGTGTTATTGGCAAGACGCAATGCTTTTATTTCTTCACCTTGAACTCTCTGTTTTCATTTGTTCACCCTGAACTGTAATTCCTTCTCCAAATTTCTCCTTGCTTCTTTTATAGCTTGCTCAGAGTACAAATTGAATGGCATTGGTGAAAGGCTACTGACAGAATTACAGTGTTATCGGCAAGACGCAATGCTTTTATTTCTTCACCTTGAACTCTCTGTTTTCATTTGTTCACCCTGAACTGTAATTCCTTCTCCAAATTTCTCCTTGCTTCTTTTATAGCTTGCTCAGAGTACAAATTGAATGGCATTGGTGAAATGCTACTGACAGAATTACAGTGTTATCGGCAAGACGCAATGCTTTTATTTCTTCACCTTGAACTCTCTGTTTTCATTTGTTCACCCTGAACTGTAATTCCTTCTCCAAATTTCTCCTTGCTTCTTTTATAGCTTGCTCAGAGTACAAATTGAATGGCATTGGTGAAAGGCTACTGACAGAATTACAGTGTTATCGGCAAGACGCAATGCTTTTATTTCTTCACCTTGAACTCTCTGTTTTCATTTGTTCACCCTGAACTGTAATTCCTTCTCCAAATTTCTCCTTGCTTCTTTTATAGCTTGCTCAGAGTACAAATTGAATGGCATTGGTGAAAGGCTACTGACAGAATTACAATGTTATCGGCAAGACGCAATGCTTTTATTTCTTCACCTTGAACTCTCTGTTTTCATTTGTTCACCCTGAACTGTAATTCCTTCTCCAAATTTCTCCTTGCTTCTTTTATAGCTTGCTCAGAGTACAAATTGAATGGCATTGGTGAAAGGCTACTGACAGAATTACAGTGTTATTGGCAAGACGCAATGCTTTTATTTCTTCACCTTGAACTCTCTGTTTTCATTTGTTCACCCTGAACTGTAATTCCTTCTCCAAATTTCTCCTTGCTTCTTTTATAGCTTGCTCAGAGTACAAATTGAATGGCATTGGTGAAAGGCTACTGACAGAATTACAGTGTTATCGGCAAGACACAATGCTTTTATTTCTTCACCTTGAACTCTCTGTTTTCATTTGTTCACCCTGAACTGTAATTCCTTCTCCAAATTTCTCCTTGCTTCTTTTATAGCTTGCTCAGAGTACAAATTGAATGGCATTGGTGAAAGGCTACTGACAGAAATACAGTGTTATCGGCAAGACGCAATGCTTTTATTTCTTCACCTTGAACTCTCTGTTTTCATTTGTTCACCCTGAACTGTAATTCCTTCTCCAAATTTCTCCTTGCTTCTTTTATAGCTTGCTCAGAGTACAAATTGAATGGCATTGGTGAAAGGCTACTGACAGAATTACAGTGTTATCGGCAAGACGCAATGCTTTTATTTCTTCACCTTGAACTCTCTGTTTTCATTTGTTCACCCTGAACTGTAATTCCTTCTCCAAATTTCTCCTTGCTTCTTTTATAGCTTGCTCAGAGTACAAATTGAATGGCATTGGTGAAAGGCTACTGACAGAATTACAGTGTTATCGGCAAGACGCAATGCTTTTATTTCTTCACCTTGAACTCTCTGTTTTCATTTGTTCACCCTGAACTGTAATTCCTTCTCCAAATTTCTCCTTGCTTCTTTTATAGCTTGCTCAGAGTACAAATTGAATGGCATTGGTGAAAGGCTACTGACAGAATTACAGTGTTATTGGCAAGACGCAATGCTTTTATTTCTTCACCTTGAACTCTCTGTTTTCATTTGTTCACCCTGAACTGTAATTCCTTCTCCAAATTTCTCCTTGCTTCTTTTATAGCTTGCTCAGAGTACAAATTGAATGGCATTGGTGAAAGGCTACTGACAGAATTACAGTGTTATTGGCAAGACGCAATGCTTTTATTTCTTCACCTTGAACTCTCTGTTTTCATTTGTTCACCCTGAACTGTAATTCCTTCTCCAAATTTCTCCTTGCTTCTTTTATAGCTTGCTCAGAGTACAAATTGAATGGCATTGGTGAAAGGCTACTGACAGAATTACAGTGTTATCGGCAAGACGCAATGCTTTTATTTCTTCACCTTGAACTCTCTGTTTTCATTTGTTCACCCTGAACTGTAATTCCTTCTCCAAATTTCTCCTTGCTTCTTCTATAGCTTGCTCAGAGTACAAATTGAATGGCATTGGTGAAAGGCTACTGACAGAATTACAGTGTTATCGGCAAGACGCAATGCTTTTATTTCTTCACCTTGAACTCTCTGTTTTCATTTGTTCACCCTGAACTGTAATTCCTTCTCCAAATTTCTCCTTGCTTCTTTTATAGCTTGCTCAGAGTACAAATTGAATGGCATTGGTGAAAGGCTACTGACAGAATTGCAGTGTTATCGGCAAGACACAATGCTTTTATTTCTTCACCTTGAACTCTCTGTTTTAATTTGTTCACCCTGAACTGTAATTCCTTCTCCAAATTTCTCCTTGCTTCTTTTATAGCTTGCTCAGAGTACAAATTGAATGGCATTGGTGAAAGGCTACTGACAGAATTACAGTGTTATTGGCAAGACGCAATGCTTTTATTTCTTCACCTTGAACTCTCTGTTTTCATTTGTTCACCCTGAACTGTAATTCCTTCTCCAAATTTCTCCTTGCTTCTTTTATAGCTTGCTCAGAGTACAAATTGAATGGCATTGGTGAAAGGCTACTGACAGAATTACAGTGTTATTGGCAAGACGCAATGCTTTTATTTCTTCACCTTGAACTCTCTGTTTTCATTTGTTCACCCTGAACTGTAATTCCTTCTCCAAATTTCTCCTTGCTTCTTTTATAGCTTGCTCAGAGTACAAATTGAATGGCATTGGTGAAAGGCTACTGACAGAATTACAGTGTTATTGGCAAGACGCAATGCTTTTATTTCTTCACCTTGAACTCTCTGTTTTCATTTGTTCACCCTGAACTGTAATTCCTTCTCCAAATTTCTCCTTGCTTCTTTTATAGCTTGCTCAGAGTACAAATTGAATGGCATTGGTGAAAAGCTACTGACAGAATTACTGTGTTATCGGCAAGACACAATGCTTTTATTTCTTCACCTTGAACTCTCTGTTTTCATTTGTTCACCCTGAACTGTAATTCCTTCTCCAAATTTCTCCTTGCTTCTTTTATAGCTTGCTCAGAGTACAAATTGAATGGCATTGGTGAAAGGCTACTGACAGAATTACAGTGTTATCGGCAAGACGCAATGCTTTTATTTCTTCACCTTGAACTCTCTGTTTTCATTTGTTCACCCTGAACTGTAATTCCTTCTCCAAATTTCTCCTTGCTTCTTTTATAGCTTGCTCAGAGTACAAATTGAATGGCATTGGTGAAAGGCTACGGACAGAATTGCAGTGTTATCGGCAAGACGCAATGCTTTTATTTCTTCACCTTGAACTCTCTGTTTTCATTTCTTCACCCTGAACTGTAATTCCTTCTCCAAATTTCTCCTTGCTTCTTTTATAGCTTGCTCAGAGTACAAATTGAATGGCATTGGTGAAAGGCTACTGACAGAATTACAGTGTTATCGGCAAGACGCAATGCTTTTATTTCTTCACCTTGAACTCTCTGTTTTCATTTGTTCACCCTGAACTGTAATTCCTTCTCTAAATTTCTCCTTGCTTCTTTTATAGCTTGCTCAGAGTACAAATTGAATGGCATTGGTGAAAGGCTACTGACAGAATTACTGTGTTATCGGCAAGACACAATGCTTTTATTTCTTCACCTTGAACTCTCTGTTTTCATTTGTTCACCCTGAACTGTAATTCCTACTCCAAATTTCTCCTTGCTTCTTTTATAGCTTGCTCAGAGTACAAATTGAATGGCATTGGTGAAAGGCTACTGACAGAATTACAGTGTTATCGGCAAGACGCAATGCTTTTATTTCTTCACCTTGAACTCTCTGTTTTCATTTGTTCACCCTGAACTGTAATTCCTTCTCCAAATTTCTCCTTGCTTCTTTTATAGCTTGCTCAGAGTACAAATTGAATGGCATTGGTGAAAGGCTACTGACAGAATTACAGTGTTATCGGCAAGACGCAATGCTTTTATTTCTTCACCTTGAACTCTCTGTTTTCATTTGTTCACCCTGAACTGTAATTCCTTCTCCAAATTTCTCCTTGCTTCTTTTATAGCTTGCTCAGAGTACAAATTGAATGGCATTGGTGAAAGGCTACTGACAGAATTGCAGTGTTATCGGCAAGACACAATGCTTTTATTTCTTCACCTTGAACTCTCTGTTTTCATTTGTTCATCCTGAACTGTAATTCCTTCTCCAAATTTCTCCTTGCTTCTTTTATAGCTTGCTCAGAGTACAAACTGAATGGCATTGGTGAAAGGCTACTGACAGAATTACAGTGTTATTGGCAAGACGCAATGCTTTTATTTCTTCACCTTGAACTCTCTGTTTTCATTTGTTCACCCTGAACTGTAATTCCTTCTCCAAATTTCTCCTTGCTTCTTTTATAGCTTGCTCAGAGTACAAATTGAATGGCATTGGTGAAAGGCTACTGACAGAATTACAGTGTTATATGCAAGACGCAATGCTTTTATTTCTTCACCTTGAACTCTCTGTTTTCATTTGTTCACCCTGAACTGTAATTCCTTCTCCAAATTTCTCCTTGCTTCTTTTATAGCTTGCTCAGAGTACAAATTGAATGGCATTGGTGAAAGGCTACTGACAGAATTACAGTGTTATTAGCAAGACGCAATGCTTTTATTTCTTCACCTTGAACTCTCTGTTTTCATTTGTTCACCCTGAACTGTAATTCCTTCTCCAAATTTCTCCTTGCTTCTTTTATAGCTTGCTCAGAGTACAAATTGAATGGCATTGGTGAAAGGCTACTGACAGAATTACAGTGTTATTGGCAAGACGCAATGCTTTTATTTCTTCACCTTGAACTCTCTGTTTTCATTTGTTCACCCTGAACTGTAATTCCTTCTCCAAATTTCTCCTTGCTTCTTTTATAGCTTGCTCAGAGTACAAATTGAATGGCATTGGTGAAAGGCTACTGACAGAATTACAGTGTTATCGGCAAGACGCAATGCTTTTATTTCTTCACCTTGAACTCTCTGTTTTCATTTGTTCACCCTGAACTGTAATTCATTCTCCAAATTTCTCCTTGCTTCTTTTATAGCTTGCTCAGAGTACAAATTGAATGGCATTGGTGAAAGGCTACTGACAGAATTACAGTGTTATTGGCAAGACGCAATGCTTTTATTTCTTCACCTTGAACTCTCTGTTTTCATTTGTTCACCCTGAACTGTAATTCCTTCTCCAAATTTCTCCTTGCTTCTTTTATAGCTTGCTCAGAGTACAAATTGAATGGCATTGGTGAAAGGCTACTGACAGAATTGCAGTGTTATCGGCAAGACACAATGCTTTTATTTCTTCACCTTGAACTCTCTGTTTTCATTTGTTCACCCTGAACTGTAATTCCTTCTCCAAATTTCTCCTTGCTTCTTTTATAGCTTGCTCAGAGTACAAATTGAATGGCATTGGTTCAAGGCTACTGACAGAATTACAGTGTTATCGGCAAGACGCAATGCTTTTATTTCTTCACCTTGAACTCTCTGTTTTCATTTGTTCACCCTGAACTGTAATTCCTTCTCCAAATTTCTCCTTGCTTCTTTTATAGCTTGCTCAGAGTACAAATTGAATGGCATTGGTGAAAGGCTACTGACAGAATTGCAGTGTTATCGGCAAGACACAATGCTTTTATTTCTTCACCTTGAACTCTCTGTTTTCATTTGTTCACCCTGAACTGTAATTCCTTCTCCAAATTTCTCCTTGCTTCTTTTATAGCTTGCTCAGAGTACAAATTGAATGGCATTGGTGAAAGGCTACTGACAGAATTACAGTGTTATCGGCAAGACGCAATGCTTTTATTTCTTCACCTTTAACTCTCTGTTTTCATTTGTTCACCCTGAACTGTAATTCCTTCTCCAAATTTCTCCTTGCTTCTTTTATAGCTTGCTCAGAGTACAAATTGAATGGCATTGGTGAAAGGCTACTGACAGAATTACAGTGTTATTGGCAAGACGCAATGCTTTTATTTCTTCACCTTGAACTCTCTGTTTTCATTTGTTCACCCTGAACTGTAATTCCTTCTCCAAATTTCTCCTTGCTTCTTTTATAGCTTGCTCAGAGTACAAATTGAATGGCATTGGTGAAAGGCTACTGACAGAATTACAGTGTTATCGGCAAGACGCAATGCTTTTATTTCTTCACCTTGAACTCTCTGTTTTCATTTGTTCACCCTGAACTGTAATTCCTTCTCCAAATTTCTCCTTGCTTCTTTTATAGCTTGCTCAGAGTACAAATTGAATGGCATTGGTGAAAGGCTACTGACAGAATTACAGTGTTATCGGCAAGACGCAATGCTTTTATTTCTTCACCTTGAACTCTCTGTTTTCATTTGTTCACCCTGAACTGTAATTCCTTCTCCAAATTTCTCCTTGCTTCTTTTATAGCTTGCTCAGAGTACAAATTGAATGGCATTGGTGAAAGGCTACTGACAGAATTACAGTGTTATTGGCAAGACGCAATGCTTTTATTTCTTCACCTTGAACTCTCTGTTTTCATTTGTTCACCCTGAACTGTAATTCCTTCTCCAAATTTCTCCTTGCTTCTTTTATAGCTTGCTCAGAGTACAAATTGAATGGCATTGGTGAAAGGCTACTGACAGAATTGCAGTGTTATCGGCAAGACACAATGCTTTTATTTCTTCACTTTGAACTCTCTGTTTTCATTTGTTCACCCTGAACTGTAATTCCTTCTCCAAATTTCTCCTTGCTTCTTTTATAGCTTGCTCAGAGTACAAATTGAATGGCATTGGTGAAAGGCTACTGACAGAATTACAGTGTTATCGGCAAGACGCAATGCTTTTATTTCTTCACCTTGAACTCTCTGTTTTCATTTGTTCACCCTGAACTGTAATTCCTTCTCCAAATTTCTCCTTGCTTCTTTTATAGCTTGCTCAGAGTACAAATTGAATGGCATTGGTGAAAGGCTACTGACAGAATTGCAGTGTTATCGGCAAGACGCAATGCTTTTATTTCTTCACCTAGAACTCTCTGTTTTCATTTGTTCACCCTGAACTGTAATTCCTTCTCCAAATTTCTCCTTGCTTCTTTTATAGCTTGCTCAGAGTACAAATTGAATGGCATTGGTGAAAGGCTACTGACAGAATTGCAGTGTTATCGGCAAGACGCAATGCTTTTATTTCTTCACCTTGAACTCTCTGTTTTCATTTGTTCACCCTGAACTGTAATTTCTTCTCCAAATTTCTCCTTGCTTCTTTTATAGCTTGCTCAGAGTACAAATTGAATGGCATTGGTGAAAGGCTACTGACAGAATTACAGTGTTATCGGCAAGACGCAATGCTTTTATTTCTTCACCTTGAACTCTCTGTTTTCATTTGTTCACCCTGAACTGTAATTCCTTCTCCAAATTTCTCCTTGCTTCTTTTATAGCTTGCTCAGAGTACAAATTGAATGGCATTGGTGAAAGGCTACTGACAGAATTACTGTGTTATCGGCAAGACACAATACTTTTATTTCTTCACCTTGAACTCTCTGTTTTCATTTGTTCACCCTGAACTGTAATTCCTACTCCAAATTTCTCCTTGCTTCTTTTATAGCTTGCTCAGAGTACAAATTGAATGGCATTGGTGAAAGGCTACTGACAGAATTACAGTGTTATCGGCAAGACGCAATGCTTTTATTTCTTCACCTTGAACTCTCTGTTTTCATTTGTTCACCCTGAACTGTAATTCCTTCTCCAAATTTCTCCTTGCTTCTTTTATAGCTTGCTCAGAGTACAAATTGAATGGCATTGGTGAAAGGCTACTGACAGAATTACAGTGTTATCGGCAAGACGCAATGCTTTTATTTCTTCACCTTGAACTCTCTGTTTTCATTTGTTCACCCTGAACTGTAATTCCTTCTCCAAATTTCTCCTTGCTTCTTTTATAGCTTGCTCAGAGTACAAATTGAATGGCATTGGTGAAAGGCTACTGACAGAATTACAGTGTTATCGGCAAGACGCAATGCTTTTATTTCTTCACCTTGAACTCTCTGTTTTCATTTGTTCACCCTGAACTGTAATTCCTTCTCCAAATTTCTCCTTGCTTCTTTTATAGCTTGCTCAGAGTACAAATTGAATGGCATTGGTGAAAGGCTACTGACAGAATTACAGTGTTATCGGCAAGACGCAATGCTTTTATTTCTTCACCTTGAAATCTCTGTTTTCAATTGTTCACCCTGAACTGTAATTCCTTCTCCAAATTTCTCCTTGCTTCTTTTATAGCTTGCTCAGAGTACAAATTGAATGGCATTGGTGAAAGGCTACTGACAGAATTACAGTGTTATCGGCAAGACGCAATGCTTTTATTTCTTCACCTTGAACTCTCTGTTTTCATTTGTTCACCCTGAACTGTAATTCCTTCTCCAAATTTCTCCTTGCTTCTTTTATAGCTTGCTCAGAGTACAAATTGAATGGCATTGGTGAAAGGCTACTGACAGAATTACAGTGTTATCGGCAAGACGCAATGCTTTTATTTCTTCACCTTGAACTCTCTGTTTTCATTTGTTCACCCTGAACTGTAATTCCTTCTCCAAATTTCTCCTTGCTTCTTTTATAGCTTGCTCAGAGTACAATTTGAATGGCATGGGTGAAAGGCTACTGACAGAATTACAGTGTTATCGGCAAGACGCAATGCTTTTATTTCTTCACCTTGAACTCTCTGTTTTCATTTGTTCACCCTGAACTGTAATTCCTTCTCCAAATTTCTCCCTGCTTCTTTTATAGCTTGCTCAGAGTACAAATTGAATGGCATTGGTGAAAGGCTACTGACAGAATTACAGTGTTATCGGCAAGACGCAATGCTTTTATTTCTTCACCTTGAACTCTCTGTTTTCATTTGTTCACCCTGAACTGTAATTCCTTCTCCAAATTTCTCCTTGCTTCTTTTATAGCTTGCTCAGAGTACAAATTGAATGGCATTGGTGAAAGGCTACTGACAGAATTACAGTGTTACCGGCAAGACGCAATGCTTTTATTTCTTCACCTTGAACTCTCTGTTTTCATTTGTTCACCCTGAACTGTAATTCCTTCTCCAAATTTCTCCTTGCTTCTTTTATAGCTTGCTCAGAGTACAAATTGAAGGGCATTGGTGAAAGGCTACTGACAGAATTACAGTGTTATCGGCAAGACGCAATGCTTTTATTTCTTCACCTTGAACTCTCTGTTTTCATTTTTTCACCCTGAACTGTAATTCCTTCTCCAAATTTCTCCTTGCTTCTTTTATAGCTTGCTCAGAGTACAAATTGAATGGCATTGGTGAAAGGCTACTGACAGAATTACAGTGTTATCGGCAAGACGCAATGCTTTTATTTCTTCACCTTGAACTCTCTGTTTTCATTTGTTCACCCTGAACTGTAATTCCTTCTCCAAATTTCTCCCTGCTTCTTTTATAGCTTGCTCAGAGTACAAATTGAATGGCATTGGTGAAAGGCTACTGACAGAATTACAGTGTTATCGGCAAGACGCAATGCTTTTATTTCTTCACCTTGAACTCTCTGTTTTCAATTGTTCACCCTGAACTGTAATTCCTTCTCCAAATTTCTCCTTGCTTCTTTTATAGCTTGCTCAGAGTACAAATTGAATGGCATTGGTGAAAGGCTACTGACAGAATTACAGTGTTATTGGCAAGACGCAATGCTTTTATTTCTTCACCTTGAACTCTCTGTTTTCATTTGTTCACCCTGAACTGTAATTCCTTCTCCAAATTTCTCCTTGCTTCTTTTATAGCTTGCTCAGAGTACAACTTGAATGGCATTGGTGAAAGGCTACTGACAGAATTGCAGTGTTATCGGCAAGACACAATGCTTTTATTTCTTCACCTTGAACTCTCTGTTTTCATTTCTTCACCCTGAACTGTAATTCCTTCTCCAAATTTCTCCTTGCTTCTTTTATAGCTTGCTCAGAGTACAAATTGAATGGCATTGGTGAAAGGCTACTGACAGAATTACAGTGTTATTGGCAAGACGCAATGCTTTTATTTCTTCACCTTGAACTCTCTGTTTTCATTTGTTCACCCTGAACTGTAATTCCTTCTCCAAATTTCTCCTTGCTTCTTTTATAGCTTGCTCAGAGTACAAATTGAATGGCATTGGTGAAAGGCTACTGACAGAATTGCAGTGTTATCTGCAAGACACAATGCTTTTATTTCTTCACCTTGAACTCTCTGTTTTCATTTGTTCACCCTGAACTGTAATTCCTTCTCCAAATTTCTCCTTGCTTCTTTTATAGCTTGCTCAGAGTACAAATTGAATGTCATTGGTGAAAGGCTACTCACAGAATTACAGTGTTATCGGCAAGACGCAATGCTTTTATTTCTTCACCTTGAACTCTCTGTTTTCATTTGTTCACCCTGAACTATAATTCCTTCTCCAAATTTCTCCTTGCTTCTTTTATAGCTTGCTCAGAGTACAAATTGAATGGCATTGGTGAAAGGCTACTGACAGAATTGCAGTGTTATTGGCAAGACACAATGCTTTTATTTCTTCACCTTGAACTCTCTGTTTTCATTTGTTCACCCTGAACTGTAATTCCTTCTCCAAATTTCTCCTTGCTTCTTTTATAGCTTGCTCAGAGTACAAATTGAATGGCATTGGTGAAAGGCTACTGACAGAATTACAGTGTTATTGGCAAGACGCAATGCTTTTATTTCTTCACCTTGAACTCTCTGTTTTCATTTGTTCACCCTGAACTGTAATTCTTTCTCCAAATTTCTCCTTGCTTCTTTTATAGCTTGCTCAGAGTACAAATTGAATGGCATTGGTGAAAGGCTGCTGACAGAATTACAGTGTTATTGGCAAGACGCAATGCTTTTATTTCTTCACCTCGAACTCTCTGTTTTCATTTGTTCACCCTGAACTGTAATTCCTTCTCCAAATTTCTCCTTGCTTCTTTTATAGCTTGCTCAGAGTACAAATTGAATGGCATTGGTGAAAGGCTACTGACAGAATTACAGTGTTATCGGCAAGACGCAATGCTTTTATTTCTTCACCTTGAACTCTCTGTTTTCATTTGTTCACCCTGAACTGTAATTCCTTCTCTAAATTTCTCCTTGCTTCTTTTATAGCTTGCTCAGAGTACAAATTGAATGGCATTGGTGAAAGGCTACTGACAGAATTACAGTGTTATCGGCAAGACGCAATGCTTTTATTTCTTCACCTTGAACTCTCTGTTTTCATTTGTTCACCCTGAACTGTAATTCCTTCTCCAAATTTCTCCTTGCTTCTTTTATAGCTTGCTCAGAGTACAAGTTGAATGGCATTGGTGAAAGGCTACTGACAGAATTACAGTGTTATTGGCAAGAGACAATGCTTTTATTTCTTCACCTTGAACTCTCTGTTTTCATTTGTTTACCCTGAACTGTAATTCCTTCTCCAAATTTCTCCTTGCTTCTTTTATAGCTTGCTCAGAGTACAAATTGAATGGCATTGGTGAAAGGCTACTGACAGAATTACAGTGTTATTGGCAAGACGCAATGCTTTTATTTCTTCACCTTGAACTCTCTGTTTTCATTTGTTCACCCTGAACTGTAATTCTTTCTCCAAATTTCTCCTTGCTTCTTTTATAGCTTGCTCAGAGTACAAATTGAATGGCATTGGTGAAAGGCTGCTGACAGAATTACAGTGTTATTGGCAAGACGCAATGCTTTTATTTCTTCACCTCGAACTCTCTGTTTTCATTTGTTCACCCTGAACTGTAATTCCTTCTCCAAATTTCTCCTTGCTTCTTTTATAGCTTGCTCAGAGTACAAATTGAATGGCATTGGTGAAAGGCTACTGACAGAATTACAGTGTTATCGGCAAGACGCAATGCTTTTATTTCTTCACCTTGAACTCTCTGTTTTCATTTGTTCACCCTGAACTGTAATTCCTTCTCTAAATTTCTCCTTGCTTCTTTTATAGCTTGCTCAGAGTACAAATTGAATGGCATTGGTGAAAGGCTACTGACAGAATTACAGTGTTATCGGCAAGACGCAATGCTTTTATTTCTTCACCTTGAACTCTCTGTTTTCATTTGTTCACCCTGAACTGTAATTCCTTCTCCAAATTTCTCCTTGCTTCTTTTATAGCTTGCTCAGAGTACAAGTTGAATGGCATTGGTGAAAGGCTACTGACGGAATTACAGTGTTATCGGCAAGACGCAATGCTTTTATTTCTTCACCTTGAACTCTCTGTTTTCATTTGTTCACCCTGAACTGTAATTACTTCTCCAAATTTCTCCTTGCTTCTTTTATAGCTTGCTCAGAGTACAAATTGAATGGCATTGGTGAAAGGCTACTGACAGAATTACAGTGTTATTGGCAAGACGCAATGCTTTTATTTCTTCACCTTGAACTCTCTGTTTTCATTTGTTCACCCTGAACTGTAATTCCTTCTCCAAATTTCTCCTTGCTTCTTTTATAGCTTGCTCAGAGTACAAATTGAATGGCATTGGTGAAAGGCTACTGACAGAATTGCAGTGTTATCGGCAAGACGCAATGCTTTTATTTCTTCACCTTGAACTCTCTGTTTTCATTTGTTCACTTTGAACTGTAATTCCTTCTCCAAATTTCTCCTTGCTTCTTTTATAGCTTGCTCAGAGTACAAATTGAATGGCATTGGTGAAAGGCTACTGACAGAATTGCAGTGTTATCGGCAATACACAATGCTTTTATTTCTTCACCTTGAACTCTCTGTTTTCATTTGTTCACCCTGAACTGTAATTCCTTCTCCAAATTTCTCCTTGCTTCTTTTATAGCTTGCTCAGAGTACAAATTGAATGGCATTGGTGAAAGGCTACTGACAGAATTACAGTGTTATCGGCAAGACGCAATGCTTTTATTTCTTCATCTCGAACTCTCTGTTTTCATTTGTTCACCCTGAACTGTAATTCCTTCTCCAAATTTCTCCTTGCTTCTTTTATAGCTTGCTCAGAGTACAAATTGAATGGCATTGGTGAAAGGCTACTAACAGAATTACAGTGTTATCGGCAAGACGCAATGCTTTTATTTCTTCACCTTGAACTCTCTGTTTTCATTTTTTCACCCTGAACTGTAATTCCTTCTCCAAATTTCTCCTTGCTTCTTTTATAGCTTGCTCAGAGTACAAATTGAATGGCATTGGTGAAAGGCTACTGACAGAATTACAGTGTTATCGGCAAGACGCAATGCTTTTATTTCTTCACCTTTAACTCTCTGTTTTCATTTGTTCACCCTGAACTGTAATTCCTTCTCCAAATTTCTCCTTGCTTCTTTTATAGCTTGCTCAGAGTACAAATTGAATGGCATTGGTGAAAGGCTACTGACAGAATTACAGTGTTATTGGCAAGACGCAATGCTTTTATTTCTTCAAATTGAACTCTCTGTTTTCATTTGTTCACCCTGAACTGTAATTCCTTCTCCAAATTTCTCCTTGCTTCTTTTATAGCTTGCTCAGAGTACAAATTGAATGGCATTGGTGAAAGGCTACTGACAGAATTACAGTGTTATTGGCAAGACACAATGCTTTTATTTCTTCACCTTGAACTCTCTGTTTTCATTTGTTCACCCTGAACTGTAATTCCTTCTCCAAATTTCTCCTTGCTTCTTTTATAGCTTGCTCAGAGTACAAATTGAATGGCATTGGTGAAAGGCTACTGACAGAATTGCAGTGTTATCGGCAAGACACAATGCTTTTATTTCTTCACCTTGAACTCTCTGTTTTCATTTGTTCACCATGAACTGTAATTCCTTCTCCAAATTTCTCCTTGCTTCTTTTATAGCTTGCTCAGAGTACAAATTGAATGGCATTGGTGAAAGGCTACTGACAGAATTACAGTGTTATTGGCAAGACGCAATGCTTTTATTTCTTCACCTTGAACTCTCTGTTTTCATTTGTTCACCCTGAACTGTAATTCCTTCTCCAAATTTCTCCTTGCTTCTTTTATAGCTTGCTCAGAGTACAAATTGAATGGCATTGGTGAAAGGCTACTGACAGAATTGCAGTGTTATCGGCAAGACACAATGCTTTTATTTCTTCACCTTGAACTCTCTGTTTTCATTTGTTCACCCTGAACTGTAATTCCTTCTCCAAATTTCTCCTTGCTTCTTTTATAGCTTGCTCAGAGTACAAATTGAATGGCATTGGTGAAAGGCTACTGACAGAATTGCAGTGTTATCGGCAAGACACAATGCTTTTATTTCTTCACCTTGAACTCTCTGTTTTCATTTGTTCACCCTGAACTGTAATTCCTTCTCCAAATTTCTCCTTGCTTCTTTTATAGCTTGCTCAGAGTACAAATTGATTGGCATTGGTGAAAGGCTACTGACAGAATTACAGTGTTATCGGCAAGACGCAATGCTTTTATTTCTTCACCTTGAACTCTCTGTTTTCATTTGTTCACCCTGAACTGTAATTCCTTCTCCAAATTTCTCCTTGCTTCTTTTATAGCTTGCTCAGAGTACAAATTGAATGGCATTGGTGAAAGGCTACTGACAGAATTGCAGTGTTATCGGCAAGACGCAATGCTTTTATTTCTTCACCTTGAACTCTCTGTTTTCATTTGTTCACCCTGAACTGTAATTCCTTCTCCAAATTTCTCCTTGCTTCTTTTATAGCTTGCTCAGAGTACAAATTGAATGGCATTGGTGAAAGGCTACTGACAGAATTGCAGTGTTATCGGCAAGACACAATGCTTTTATTTCTTCACCTTGAACTCTCTGTTTTCATTTGTTCACCCTGAACTGTAATTCCTTCTCCAAATTTCTCCTTGCTTCTTTTATAGCTTGCTCAGAGTACAAATTGAATGGCATTGGTGAAAGGCTACTGACAGAATTACAGTGTTATCGGCAAGACGCAATGCTTTTATTTCTTCACCTTGAACTCTCTGTTTTCATTTGTTCACCCTGAACTGTAATTCCTTCTCCAAATTTCTCCTTGCTTCTTTTATAGCTTGCTCAGAGTACAAATTGAATGGCATTGGTGAAAGGCTACTGACAGAATTGCAGTGTTATCGGCAAGACACAATGCTTTTATTTCTTCACCTTGAACTCTCCGTTTTCATTTGTTCACCCTGAACTGTAATTCCTTCTCCTAATTTCTCCTTGCTTCTTTTATAGCTTGCTCAGAGTACAAATTGAATGGCATTGGTGAAAGGCTACTGACAGAATTGCAGTGTTATCGGCAAGACACAATGCTTTTATTTCTTCACCTTGAACTCTCTGTTTTCATTTGTTCACCCTGAACTGTAATTCCTTCTCCAAATTTCTCCTTGCTTCTTTTATAGCTTGCTCAGAGTACAAATTGAATGGCATTGGTGAAAGGCTACTGACAGAATTACAGTGTTATCGGCAAGACGCAATGCTTTTATTTCTTCACCTTGAACTCTCTGTTTTCATTTGTTCACCCTGAACTGTAATTCCTTCTCCAAATTTCTCCTTGCTTCTTTTATAGCTTGCTCAGAGTACAAATTGAATGGCATTGGTGAAAGGCTACTGACAGAATTGCAGTGTTATCGGCAAGACACAATGCTTTTATTTCTTCACCTTGAACTCTCTGTTTTCATTTGTTCACCCTGAACTGTAATTCCTTCTCCAAATTTCTCCTTGCTTCTTTTATAGCTTGCTCAGAGTACAAATTGAATGGCATTGGTGAAAGGCTACTGACAGAATTGCAGTGTTATCGGCAAGACACAATGCTTTTATTTCTTCACCTTGAACTCTCTGTTTTCATTTGTTCACCCTGAACTGTAATTCCTTCTCCAAATTTCTCCTTGCTTCTTTTATAGCTTGCTCAGAGTACAAATTGAATGGCATTGGTGAAAGGCTACTGACAGAATTACAGTGTTATCGGCAAGACGCAATGCTTTTATTTCTTCACCTTGAAATCTCTGTTTTCATTTTTTCACCCTGAACTGTAATTCCTTCTCCAAATTTCTCCTTGCTTCTTTTATAGCTTGCTCAGAGTACAAATTGAATGGCATTGGTGAAAGGCTACTGACAGAATTGCAGTGTTATCGGCAAGACACAATGCTTTTATTTCTTCACCTTGAACTCTCCGTTTTCATTTGTTCACCCTGAACTGTAATTCCTTCTCCAAATTTCTCCTTGCTTCTTTTATAGCTTGCTCAGAGTACAAATTGAATGGCATTGGTGAAAGGCTACTGACAGAATTGCAGTGTTATCGGCAAGACACAATGCTTTTATTTCTTCACCTTGAACTCTCTGTTTTCATTTGTTCACCCTGAACTGTAATTCCTTCTCCAAATTTCTCCTTGCTTCTTTTATAGCTTGCTCAGAGTACAAATTGAATGGCATTGGTGAAAGGCTACTGATAGAATTACAGTGTTATCGGCAAAACGCAATGCTTTTATTTCTTCACCTTGAACTCTCTGTTTCCATTTATTCACCCTGAACTGTAATTCCTTCTCCAAATTTCTCCTTGCTTCTTTTATAGCTTGCTCAGAGTACAAATTGAATGGCATTGGTGAAAGGCTACTGACAGAATTACAGTGTTATCGGCAAGACGCAATGCTTTTATTTCTTCACCTTGAACTCTCTGTTTTCATTTGTTCACCCTGAACTGTAATTCATTCTCCAAATTTCTCCTTGCTTCTTTTATAGCTTGCTCAGAGTACAAATTGAATGGCATTGGTGAAAGGCTACTGACAGAATTACAGTGTTATTGGCAAGACGCAATGCTTTTATTTCTTCACCTTTAACTCTCTGTTTTCATTTGTTCACCCTGAACTGTAATTCCTTCTCCAAATTTCTCCTTGCTTCTTTTATAGCTTGCTCAGAGTACAAATTGAATGGCATTGGTGAAAGGCTACTGACAGAATTACAGTGTTATTGGCAAGACGCAATGCTTTTATTTCTTCAAATTGAACTCTCTGTTTTCATTTGTTCACCCTGAACTGTAATTCCTTCTCCAAATTTCTCCTTGCTTCTTTTATAGCTTGCTCAGAGTACAAATTGATTGGCATTGGTGAAAGGCTACTGACAGAATTACAGTGTTATCGGCAAGACGCAATGCTTTTATTTCTTCACCTTGAACTCTCTGTTTTCATTTGTTCACCCTGAACTGTAATTCCTTCTCCAAATTTCTCCTTGCTTCTTTTATAGCTTGCTCAGAGTACAAATTGAATGGCATTGGTGAAAGGCTACTGACAGAATTGCAGTGTTATCGGCAAGACACAATGCTTTTATTTCTTCACCTTGAACTCTCTGTTTTCATTTGTTCACCCTGAACTGTAATTCCTTCTCCAAATTTCTCCTTGCTTCTTTTATAGCTTGCTCAGAGTACAAATTGAATGGCATTGGTGAAAGGCTACTGACAGAATTGCAGTGTTATCGGCAAGACACAATGCTTTTATTTCTTCACCTTGAACTCTCTGTTTTCATTTGTTCACCCTGAACTGTAATTCCTTCTCCAAATTTCTCCTTGCTTCTTTTATAGCTTGCTCAGAGTACAAATTGAATGGCATTGGTGAAAGGCTACTGACAGAATTACAGTGTTATCGGCAAGACGCAATGCTTTTATTTCTTCACCTTGAACTCTCTGTTTTCATTTGTTCACCCTGAACTGTAATTCCTTCTCCAAATTTCTCCTTGCTTCTTTTATAGCTTGCTCAGAGTACAAATTGAATGGCATTGGTGAAAGGCTACTGACAGAATTGCAGTGTTATCGGCAAGACACAATGCTTTTATTTCTTCACCTTGAACTCTCCGTTTTCATTTGTTCACCCTGAACTGTAATTCCTTCTCCAAATTTCTCCTTGCTTCTTTTATAGCTTGCTCAGAGTACAAATTGAATGGCATTGGTGAAAGGCTACTGACAGAATTGCAGTGTTATCGGCAAGACACAATGCTTTTATTTCTTCACCTTGAACTCTCTGTTTTCATTTGTTCTCCCTGAACTGTAATTCCTTCTCCAAATTTCTCCTTGCTTCTTTCATAGCTTGCTCAGAGTACAAATTGAATGGCATTGGTGAAAGGCTACTGACAGAATTACAGTGTTATCGGCAAGACGCAATGCTTTTATTTCTTCACCTTGAACTCTCTGTTTTCATTTGTTCACCCTGAACTGTAATTCCTTCTCCAAATTTCTCCTTGCTTCTTTTATAGCTTGCTCAGAGTACAAATTGAATGGCATTGGTGAAAGGCTACTGACAGAATTGCAGTGTTATCGGCAAGACACAATGCTTTTATTTCTTCACCTTGAACTCTCTGTTTTCATTTGTTCACCCTGAACTGTAATTCCTTCTCCAAATTTCTCCTTGCTTCTTTTATAGCTTGCTCAGAGTACAAATTGAATGGCATTGGTGAAAGGCTACTGACAGAATTGCAGTGTTATCGGCAAGACACAATGCTTTTATTTCTTCACCTTGAACTCTCTGTTTTCATTTGTTCACCCTGAACTGTAATTCCTTCTCCAAATTTCTCCTTGCTTCTTTTATAGCTTGCTCAGAGTACAAATTGAATGGCATTGGTGAAAGGCTACTGACAGAATTACAGTGTTATCGGCAAGACGCAATGCTTTTATTTCTTCACCTTGAACTCTCTGTTTTCATTTTTTCACCCTGAACTGTAATTCCTTCTCCAAATTTCTCCTTGCTTCTTTTATAGCTTGCTCAGAGTACAAATTGAATGGCATTGGTGAAAGGCTACTGACAGAATTACAGTGTTATTGGCAAGACACAATGCTTTTATTTCTTCACCTTGAACTCTCTGTTTTCATTTGTTCACCCTGAACTGTAATTCCTTCTCCAAATTTCTCCTTGCTTCTTTTATAGCTTGCTCAGAGTACAAATTGAATGGCATTGGTGAAAGGCTACTGACAGAATTGCAGTGTTATCGGCAAGACGCAATGCTTTTATTTCTTCACCTTGAACTCTCTGTTTTCATTTGTTCACCATGAACTGTAATTCCTTCTCCAAATTTCTCCTTGCTTCTTTTATAGCTTGCTCAGAGTACAAATTGAATGGCATTGGTGAAAGGCTACTGACAGAATTGCAGTGTTATCGGCAAGACACAATGCTTATATTTCTTCACCTTGAACTCTCTGTTTTCATTTGTTCACCCTGAACTGTAATTCCTTCTCCAAATTTCTCCTTGCTTCTTTTATAGCTTGCTCAGAGTACAAATTGAATGGCATTGGTGAAAGGCTACTGACAGAATTGCAGTGTTATCGGCAAGACACAATGCTTTTATTTCTTCACCTTGAACTCTCTGTTTTCATTTGTTCACCCTGAACTGTAATTCCTTCTCCAAATTTCTCCTTGCTTCTTTTATAGCTTGCTCAGAGTACAAATTGATTGGCATTGGTGAAAGGCTACTGACAGAATTACAGTGTTATCGGAGAGACCCAATGCTTTTATTTCTTCACCTTGAACTCTCTGTTTTCATTTGTTCACCCTGAACTGTAATTCCTTCTCCAAATTTCTCCTTGCTTCTTTTATAGCTTGCTCAGAGTACAAATTGAATGGCATTGGTGAAAGGCTACTGACAGAATTGCAGTGTTATCGGCAAGACACAATGCTTTTATTTCTTCACCTTGAACTCTCTGTTTTCATTTGTTCACCCTGAACTGTATTTCCTTCTCCAAATTTCTCCTTGCTTCTTTTATAGCTTGCTCAGAGTACAAATTGAATGGCATTGGTGAAAGGCTACTGACAGAATTGCAGTGTTATCGGCAAGACACAATGCTTTTATTTCTTCACCTTGAACTCTCTGTTTTCATTTGTTCACCCTGAACTGTAATTCCTTCTCCAAATTTCTCCTTGCTTCTTTTATAGCTTGGTCAGAGTACAAATTGAATGGCATTGGTGAAAGGCTACTGACAGAATTACAGTGTTATCGGCAAGACGCAATGCTTTTATTTCTTCACCTTGAACTCTCTGTTTTCATTTTTTCACCCTGAACTGTAATTCCTTCTCCAAATTTCTCCTTGCTTCTTTTATAGCTTGCTCAGAGTACAAATTGAATGGCATTGGTGAAAGGCTACTGACAGAATTGCAGTGTTATCGGCAAGACACAATGCTTTTATTTCTTCACCTTGAACTCTCCGTTTTCATTTGTTCACCCTGAACTGTAATTCCTTCTCCAAATTTCTCCTTGCTTCTTTTATAGCTTGCTCAGAGTACAAATTGAATGGCATTGGTGAAAGGCTACTGACAGAATTGCATTGTTATCGGCAGGACACAATGCTTTTATTTCTTCACCTTGAACTCTCTGTTTTCATTTGTTCACCCTGAACTGTAATTCCTTCTCCAAATTTCTCCTTGCTTCTTTTATAGCTTGCTCAGAGTACAAATTGAATGGCATTGGTGAAAGGCTACTGACAGAATTACAGTGTTATCGGCAAGACGCAATGCTTTTATTTCTTCACCTTTAACTCTCTGTTTTCATTTGTTCACCCTGAACTGTAATTCCTTCTCCAAATTTCTCCTTGCTTCTTTTATAGCTTGCTCAGAGTACAAATTGAATGGCATTGGTGAAAGGCTACTGACAGAATTACAGTGTTATTGGCAAGACGCAATGCTTTTATTTCTTCAAATTGAACTCTCTGTTTTCATTTGTTCACCCTGAACTGTAATTCCTTCTCCAAATTTCTCCTTGCTTCTTTTATAGCTTGCTCAGAGTACAAATTGAATGGCATTGGTGAAAGGCTACTGACAGAATTACAGTGTTATTGGCAAGACA
This sequence comes from Locusta migratoria, assembly GCA_026315105.1. NCBI lineage: Eukaryota > Metazoa > Arthropoda > Insecta > Orthoptera > Acrididae > Locusta > Locusta migratoria. The sequence continues at coordinate 21,406,916 of CM048754.1, forward strand.
CAATGCTTTTATTTCTTCACCTTGAACTCTCTGTTTTCATTTGTTCACCCTGAACTGTAATTCCTTCTCCAAATTTCTCCTTGCTTCTTTTATAGCTTGCTCAGAGTACAAATTGAATGGCATTGGTGAAAGGCTACTGACAGAATTGCAGTGTTATCGGCAAGACACAATGCTTTTATTTCTTCACCTTGAACTCTCTGTTTTCATTTGTTCACCATGAACTGTAATTCCTTCTCCAAATTTCTCCTTGCTTCTTTTATAGCTTGCTCAGAGTACAAATTGAATGGCATTGGTGAAAGGCTACTGACAGAATTACAGTGTTATTGGCAAGACGCAATGCTTTTATTTCTTCACCTTGAACTCTCTGTTTTCATTTGTTCACCCTGAACTGTAATTCCTTCTCCAAATTTCTCCTTGCTTCTTTTATAGCTTGCTCAGAGTACAAATTGAATGGCATTGGTGAAAGGCTACTGACAGAATTGCAGTGTTATCGGCAAGACACAATGCTTATATTTCTTCACCTTGAACTCTCTGTTTTCATTTGTTCACCCTGAACTGTAATTCCTTCTCCAAATTTCTCCTTGCTTCTTTTATAGCTTGCTCAGAGTACAAATTGAATGGCATTGGTGAAAGGCTACTGACAGAATTGCAGTGTTATCGGCAAGACACAATGCTTTTATTCCTTCACCTTGAACTCTCTGTTTTCATTTGTTCACCCTGAACTGTAATTCCTTCTCCAAATTTCTCCTTGCTTCTTTTATAGCTTGCTCAGAGTACAAATTGATTGGCATTGGTGAAAGGCTACTGACAGAATTACAGTGTTATCGGCAAGACGCAATGCTTTTATTTCTTCACCTTGAACTCTCTGTTTTCATTTGTTCACCCTGAACTGTAATTCCTTCTCCAAATTTCTCCTTGCTTCTTTTATAGCTTGCTCAGAGTACAAATTGAATGGCATTGGTGAAAGGCTACTGACAGAATTGCAGTGTTATCGGCAAGACACAATGTTTTTATTCTTCACCTTGAACTCTCTGTTTTCATTTGTTCACCCTGAACTGTATTTCCTTCTCCAAATTTCTCCTTGCTTCTTTTATAGCTTGCTCAGTGTACAAATTGAATGGCATTGGTGAAAGGCTACTGACAGAATTGCAGTGTTATCGGCAAGACACAATGCTTTTATTTCTTCACCTTGAACTCTCTGTTTTCATTTGTTCCCCCTGAACTGTAATTCCTTCTCCAAATTTCTCCTTGCTTCTTTTATAGCTTGGTCAGAGTACAAATTGAATGGCATTGGTGAAAGGCTACTGACAGAATTACAGTGTTATCGGCAAGACGCAATGCTTTTATTTCTTCACCTTGAACTCTCTGTTTTCATTTTTTCACCCTGAACTGTAATTCCTTCTCCAAATTTCTCCTTGCTTCTTTTATAGCTTGCTCAGAGTACAAATTGAATGGCATTGGTGAAAGGCTACTGACAGAATTGCAGTGTTATCGGCAAGACACAATGCTTTTATTTCTTCACCTTGAACTCTCCGTTTTCATTTGTTCACCCTGAACTGTAATTCCTTCTCCAAATTTCTCCTTGCTTCTTTTATAGCTTGCTCAGAGTACAAATTGAATGGCATTGGTGAAAGGCTACTGACAGAATTACAGTGTTATCGGCAGGACACAATGCTTTTATTTCTTCACCTTGAACTCTCTGTTTTCATTTGTTCACCCTGAACTGTAATTCCTTCTCCAAATTTCTCCTTGCTTCTTTTATAGCTTGCTCAGAGTACAAATTGAATGGCATTGGTGAAAGGCTACTGACAGAATTACAGTGTTATCGGCAAGACGCAATGCTTTTATTTCTTCACCTTGAACTTTCTGTTTCCATTTGTTCACCCTGAACTGTAATTCCTTCTCCAAATTTCTTCTTGCTTCTTTTATAGCTTGCTCAGAGTACAAATTAAATGGCATTGGTGAAAGGCTACTGACAGAATTACAGTGTTATCGGCAAGACGCAATGCTTTTATTTCTTCACCTTGAACTCTCTGTTTTCATTTGTTCACCCTGAACTGTAATTCCTTCTCCTAATTTCTCCTTGCTTCTTTTATAGCTTGCTCAGAGTACAAATTGAATGGCATTGGTGAAAGGCTACTGACAGAATTACAGTGTTATTGGCAAGACGCAATGCTTTTATTTCTTCACCTTGAACTCTCTGTTTTCATTTGTTCACCCTGAACTGTAATTCCTTCTCCAAATTTCTCCTTGCTTCTTTTATAGCTTGCTCAGAGTACAAATTGAATGGCATTGGTGAAAGGCTACTGACAGAATAACTGTGTTATCGGCAAGACACAATGCTTTTATTTCTTCACCTTGAACTCTCTGTTTTCATTTGTTCACCCTGAACTGTAATTCCTACTCCAAATTTCGCCTTGCTTCTTTTATAGCTTGCTCAGAGTACAAATTGAATGGCATTGGTGAAAGGCTACTGACAGAATTACAGTGTTATCGGCAAGACGCAATGCTTTTATTTCTTCACCTTGAACTCTCTGTTTTCATTTGTTCACCCTGAACTGTAATTCCTTCTCCAAATTTCTCCTTGCTTCTTTTATAGCTTGCTCAGAGTACAAATTGAATGGCATTGGTGAAAGGCTACTGACAGAATTACAGTGTTATCGGCAAGACGCAATGCTTTTATTTCTTCACCTTGAACTCTCTGTTTTCATTTGTTCACCCTGAACTGTAATTCCTTCTCCAAATTTCTCCTTGCTTCTTTTATAGCTTGCTCAGAGTACAAATTGAATGGCATTGGTGAAAGGCTACTGACAGAATTGCAGTGTTATCGGCAAGACACAATGCTTTTATTTCTTCACCTTGAACTCTCTGTTTTCATTTGTTCACCCTGAACTGTAATTCCTTCTTTAAATTTCTCCTTGCTTCTTTTATAGCTTGCTCAGAGTACAAATTGAATGGCATTGGTGAAAGGCTACTGACAGAATTACAGTGTTATTGGCAAGACGCAATGCTTTTATTTCTTCACCTTGAACTCTCTGTTTTCATTTGTTCACCCTGAACTGTAATTCCTTCTCCAAATTTCTCCTTGCTTCTTTTATAGCTTGCTCAGAGTACAAATTGAATGGAATTGGTGAAAGGCTACTGACAGAATTGCAGTGTTATCGGCAAGACACAATGCTTTTATTTCTTCACCTTGAACTCTCTGTTTTCATTTGTTCACCCTGAACTGTAATTCCTTCTCCAAATTTCTCCTTGCTTCTTTTATAGCTTGCTCAGAGTACAAATTGAATGGCATTGGTGAAAGGCTACTGACAGAATTACAGTGTTATCGGCAAGACGCAATGCTTTTATTTCTTCACCTTGAACTCTCTGTTTTCATTTGTTCACCCTGAACTGTAATTCCTTCTCCAAATTTCTCCTTGCTTCTTTTATTGCTTGCTCAGAGTACAAATTGAATGGCATTGGTGAAAGGCTACTGACAGAATTACAGTGTTATCGGCAAGACGCAATGCTTTTATTTCTTCACCTTGAACTCTCTGTTTTCATTTGTTCACCCTGAACTGTAATTCCTTCTCCAAATTTCTCCTTGCTTCTTTTATAGCTTGCTCAGAGTACAAATTGAATGGCATTGGTGAAAGGCTACTGACAGAATTACAGTGTTATCGGCAAGACGCAATGCTTTTATTTCTTCACCTTGATCTCTCTGTTTTCATTTGTTCACCCTGAACTGTAATTCCTTCTCCAAATTTCTCCTTGCTTCTTTTATAGCTTGCTCAGAGTACAAATTGAATGGCATTGGTGAAAGGCTACTGACAGAATTGCAGTGTTATCGGCAAGACACAATGCTTTTATTTCTTCACCATGAACTCTCTGTTTTCATTTATTCACCCTGAACTGTAATTCCTTCTCCAAATTTCTCCTTGCTTCTTTTATAGCTTGCTCAGGGTACAAATTGAATGGCATTGGTGAAAGGCTACTGACAGAATTACAGTGTTATCGGCAAGACGCAATGCTTTTATTTCTTTACCTTGAACTCTCTGTTTTCATTTATTCACCCTGAACTGTAATTCCTTCTCCAAATTTCTCCTTGCTTCTTTTATAGCTTGCTCAGAGTACAAATTGAATGGCATTGGTGAAAGGCTACTGACAGAATTACAGTGTTATCGGCAAGACGCAATGCTTTTATTTCTTCACCTTGAACTCTCTGTTTTCATTTATTCACCCTGAACTGTAATTCCTTCTCCAAATTTCTCCTTGCTTCTTTTATAGCTTGCTCAGAGTACAAATTGAATGGCATTGGTGAAAGGCTACTGACAGAATTACAGTGTTATCGGCAAGACGCAATGCTTTTATTTCTTCACCTTGAACTCTCTGTTTTCATTTATTCACCCTGAACTGTAATTCCTTCTCCAAATTTCTCCTTGCTTCTTTTATAGCTTGCTCAGAGTAAAAATTGAATGGCATTGGTGAAAGGCTACTGACAGAATTACAGTGTTATCGGCAAGACGCAATGCTTTTATTTCTTCACCTTGAACTCTCTATTTTCATTTGTCACCCTGAACTGTAATTCCGTCTCCAAATTTCTCCTCGCTTCTTTTGTAGCTTGCTCAGAGTACAAATTGAATGGCATTGGTGAAAGGCTACTGACAGAATTACAGTGTTATCGGCAAGACGCAATGCTTTTATTTCTTCACCTTGAACTCTCTGTTTTCATTTATTCACCCTGAACTGTAATTCCTTCTCCAAATTTCTCCTTGCTTCTTTTATAGCTTGCTCAGAGTACAAATTGAATGGCATTGTTGAAAGGCTACTGACAGAATTACAGTGTTATCGGCAAGACGCAATGCTTTTATTTCTTCACCTTTAACTCTCTGTTTCCATTTATTCACCCTGAACTGTAATTCCTTCTCCAAATTTCTCCTTGCTTCTTTTATAGCTTGCTCAGAGTACAAATTGAATGGCATTGGTGAAAGGCTACTGACAGAATTACAGTGTTATTGGCAAGACGCAATGCTTTTATTTCTTCACCTTGAACTCTCTGTTTTCATTTATTCACCCTGAACTGTAATTCCTTCTCCAAATTTCTCCTTGCTTCTTTTATAGCTTGCTCAGAGTACAAATTGAATGGCATTGGTGAAAGGCTACTGACAGAATTACAGTGTTATCGGCAAGACGCAATGCTTTTATTTCTTCACCTTGAACTCTCTGTTTTCATTTGTTCACCCTGAACTGTAATTCCTTCTCCAAATTTCTCCTTGCTTCTTTTATAGCTTGCTCAGAGTACAAATTGAATGGCATTGGTGAAAGGATACTGACAGAAATACAGTGTTATCGGCAAGACGCAATGCTTTTATTTCTTCACCTTGAACTCTCTGTTTTCATTTATTCACCCTGAACTGTAATTCCTTCTCCAAATTTCTCCTTGCTTCTTTTATAGCTTGCTCAGAGTACAAATTGAATGGCATTGGTGAAATGCTACTGACAGAATTACAGTGTTATCGGCAAGACGCAATGCTTTTATTTCTTCACTTTGAACTCTCTGTCTTCATTTATTCACCCTGAACTGTAATTCCTTCTCCAAATTTCTCCTTGCTTCTTTTATAGCTTGCTCAGAGTACAAATTGAATGGCATTGGTGAAAGGCTACTGACAGAATTACAGTGTTATCGGCAAGACGCAATGCTTTTATTTCTTCACCTTGAACTCTCTGTTTTCATTTATTCACCCTGAACTGTAATTCCTTCTCCAAATTTCTCCTTGCTTCTTTTATAGCTTGCTCAGAGTACAAATTGAATGGCATTGGTGAAAGGCTACTGACAGAATTACAGTGTTATCGGCAAGACGCAATGCTTTTATTTCTTCACCTTGAACTCTCTGTTTTCATTTGTTCACCCTGAACTGTAATTCCTTCTCCAAATTTCTCCTTGCTTCTTTTATAGCTTGCTCAGAGTACAAATTGAATGGCATTGGTGAAAGGCTACTGACAGAATTGCAGTGTTATCGGCAAGACACAATGCTTTTATTTCTTCACCTTGAACTCTCTGTTTTCATTTGTTCACCCTGAACTGTAATTCCTTCTTTAAATTTCTCCTTGCTTCTTTTATAGCTTGCTCAGAGTACAAATTGAATGGCATTGGTGAAAGGCTACTGACAGAATTACAGTGTTATTGGCAAGACGCAATGCTTTTATTTCTTCACCTTGAACTCTCTGTTTTCATTTGTTCACCCTGAACTGTAATTCCTTCTCCAAATTTCTCCTTGCTTCTTTTATAGCTTGCTCAGAGTACAAATTGAATGGCATTGGTGAAAGGCTACTGACAGAATTACAGTGTTATCGGCAAGACGCAATGCTTTTATTTCTTCACCTTGATCTCTCTGTTTTCATTTGTTCACCCTGAACTGTAATTCCTTCTCCAAATTTCTCCTTGCTTCTTTTATAGCTTGCTCAGAGTACAAATTGAATGGCATTGGTGAAAGGCTACTGACAGAATTGCAGTGTTATCGGCAAGACACAATGCTTTTATTTCTTCACCATGAACTCTCTGTTTTCATTTATTCACCCTGAACTGTAATTCCTTCTCCAAATTTCTCCTTGCTTCTTTTATAGCTTGCTCAGGGTACAAATTGAATGGCATTGGTGAAAGGCTACTGACAGAATTACAGTGTTATCGGCAAGACGCAATGCTTTTATTTCTTTACCTTGAACTCTCTGTTTTCATTTATTCACCCTGAACTGTAATTCCTTCTCCAAATTTCTCCTTGCTTCTTTTATAGCTTGCTCAGAGTACAAATTGAATGGCATTGGTGAAAGGCTACTGACAGAATTACAGTGTTATCGGCAAGACGCAATGCTTTTATTTCTTCACCTTGAACTCTCTGTTTTCATTTATTCACCCTGAACTGTAATTCCTTCTCCAAATTTCTCCTTGCTTCTTTTATAGCTTGCTCAGAGTACAAATTGAATGGCATTGGTGAAAGGCTACTGACAGAATTACAGTGTTATCGGCAAGACGCAATGCTTTTATTTCTTCACCTTGAACTCTCTGTTTTCATTTATTCACCCTGAACTGTAATTCCGTCTCCAAATTTCTCCTTGCTTCTTTTATAGCTTGCTCAGAGTACAAATTGAATGGCATTGGTGAAAGGCTACTGACAGAATTACAGTGTTATCGTTAAGACGCAATGCTTTTATTTCTTCACCTTGAACTCTTTTTTTCATTTATTCACCCTGAACTGTAATTCCTTCTCCAAATTTCTCCTTGCTTCTTTTATAGCTTGCTCAGAGTACAAATTGAATGGCATTGGTGAAAGGCTACTGACAGAATTACAGTGTTATCGGCAAGACGCAATGCTTTTATTTCTTCACCTTGAACTCTCTGTTTTCATTTATTCAGCCTGAACTGTAATTCCTTCTCCAAATTTCTCCTTGCTTCTTTTATAGCTTGCTCATAGTACAAATTGAATGGCATTGGTGAAAGGCTACTGACAGAATTACAGTGTTATCGGCAAGACGCAATGCTTTTATTTCTTCACCTTGAACTCTCTGTTTTCATTTAGTCACCCTGAACTGTAATTCCTTCTCCAAATTTCTCCTTGCTTCTTTTATAGCTTGCTCAGAGTACAAATTGAATGGCATTGGTGAAAGGCTACTGGCAGAATTACAGTGTTATCGGCAAGACGCAATGCTTTTATTTCTTCACCTTGAACTCTCTGTTTTCATTTATTCACCCTGAACTGTAATTCCTTCTCCAAATTTCTCCTTGCTTCTTTTATAGCTTGCTCAGAGTACAAATTGAATGGCATTGGTGAAAGGCTACTGACAGAATTACAGTGTTATCGGCAAGACGCAATGCTTTTATTTCTTCACCTTGAACTCTCTGTTTTCATTTATTCACCCTGAACTGTAATTCCTTCTCCAAATTTCTCCTTGCTTCTTTTATAGCTTGCTCAGAGTACAAATTGAATGGCATTGGTGAAAGGCTACTGACAGAATTACAGTGTTATCGGCAAGACGCAATGCTTTTATTTCTTCACCTTGAACTCTCTGTTTTCATTTATTCACCCTGAACTGTAATTCCTTCTCCAAATTTCTCCTTGCTTCTTTTATAGCTTGCTCAGAGTACAAATTGAATGGCATTGGTGAAAGGCTACTGACAGAATTACAGTGTTATCGGCAAGACGCAATGCTTTTATTTCTTCACCTTGAACACTCTGTTTTCATTTATTCACCCTGAACTGTAATTCCTTCTCCAAATTTCTCCTTGCTTCTTTTATAGCTTGCTCAGAGTACAAATTGAATGGCATTGGTGAAATGCTACTGACAGAATTACAGTGTTATCGGCAAGACGCAATGCTTTTATTTCTTCACCTTGAACTCTCTGTTTTCATTTATTCACCCTGAACTGTAATTCCGTCTCCAAATTTCTCCTTGCTTCTTTTATAGCTTGCTCAGAGTACAAATTGAATGGCATTGGTGAAAGGCTACTGACAGAATTACAGTGTTATCGGCAAGACGCAATGCTTTTATTTCTTCACCTTGAACTCTCTGTTTCCATTTATTCACCCTGAACTGTAATTCCTTCTCCAAATTTCTCCTTGCTTCTTTTATAGCTTGCTCAGAGTACAAATTGAATGGCATTGGTGAAAGGCTACTGACAGAATTACAGTGTTATCGGCAAGACGCAATGCTTTTATTTCTTCACCTTGAACTCTCTGTTTTCATTTATTCACCCTGAACTGTAATTCCTTCTCCAAATTTCTCCTTGCTTCTTTTATAGCTTGCTCAGAGTACAAATTGAATGGCATTGGTGAAAGGCTACTGACAGAATTACAGTGTTATCGGCAAGACGCAATGCTTTTATTTCTTCACCTTGAACTCTCTGTTTTCATTTATTCACCCTGAACTGTAATTCCGTCTCCAAATTTCTCCTTGCTTCTTTTATAGCTTGCTCAGAGTACAAATTGAATGGCATTGGTGAAAGGCTACTGACAGAATTACAGTGTTATCGGCAAGACGCAATGCTTTTATTTCTTCACCTTGAACTCTCTGTTTTCATTTATTCACCCTGAACTGTAATTCCTTCTCCAAATTTCTCCTTGCTTCTTTTATAGCTTGCTCAGAGTACAAATTGAATGGCATTGGTGAAAGGCTACTGACAGAATTACAGTGTCATCGGCAAGACGCAATGCTTTTATTTCTTCACCTTGAACTCTCTGTTTCCATTTATTCACCCTGAACTGTAATTCCTTCTCCAAATTTCTCCTTGCTTCTTTTATAGCTTGCTCAGAGTACAAATTGAATGGCATTGGTGAAAGGCTACTGACAGAATTACAGTGTTATCGGCAAGACGCAATGCTTTTATTTCTTCACCTTGAACTCTCTGTTTTCATTTATTCACCCTGAACTGTAATTCCTTCTCCAAATTTCTCCTTGCTTCTTTTATAGCTTGCTCAGAGTACAAATTGAATGGCATTGGTGAAAGGCTACTGACAGAATTACAGTGTTATTGGCAAGACGCAATGCTTTTATTTCTTCACCTTGAACTCTCTGTTTCCATTTATTCACCCTGAACTGTAATTCCTTCTCCAAATTTCTCCTTGCTTCTTTTATAGCTTGCTCAGAGTACAAATTGAATGGCATTGGTGAAAGGCTACTGACAGAATTACAGTGTTATCGGCAAGACGCAATGCTTTTATTTCTTCACCTTGAACTCTCTGTTTCCTTTTATTCACCCTGAACTGTAATTCCTTCTCCAAATTTCTCCTTGCTTCTTTTATAGCTTGCTCAGAGTACAAATTGAATGGCATTGGTGAAAGGCTACTGACAGAATTACAGTGTTATCGGCAAGACGCAATGCTTTTATTTCTTCACCTTGAACTCTCTGTTTCCATTTATTCACCCTGAACTGTAATTCCTTCTCCAAATTTCTCCTTGCTTCTTTTATAGCTTGCTCAGAGTACAAATTGAATGGCATTGGTGAAAGGCTACTGACAGAATTACAGTGTTATCGGCAAGACGCAATGCTTTTATTTCTTCACCTTGAACTCTCTGTTTCCATTTATTCACCCTGAACTGTAATTCCTTCTCCAAATTTCTCCTTGCTTCTTTTATAGCTTGCTCAGAGTACAAATTGAATGGCATTGGTGAAAGGCTACTGACAGAATTACAGTGTTATCTGCAAGACGCAATGCTTTTATTTCTTCACCTTGAACTCTCTGTTTTCATTTATTCACCCTGAACTGTAATTCCGTCTCCAAATTCCTCCTTGCTTCTTTTATAGCTTGCTCAGAGTACAAATTGAATGGCATTGGTGAAAGGCTACTGACAGAATTACAGTGTTATCGGCAAGACGCAATGCTTTTATTTCTTCACCTTGAACTCTCTGTTTTCATTTATTCACCCTGAACTGTAATTCCTTCTCCTAATTTCTCCTTGCTTCTTTTATAGCTTGCTCAGAGTACAAATTGAATGGCATTGGTGAAAGGCTACTGACAGAATTACAGTGTTATCGGCAAGACGCAATGCTTTTATTTCTTCACCTTGAACTCTCTGTTTTCATTTATTCACCCTGAACTGTAATTCCGTCTCCAAATTTCTCCTTGCTTCTTTTATAGCTTGCTCAGAGTACAAATTGAATGGCATTGGTGAAAGGCTACTGACAGAATTACAGTGTTATCGGCAAGACGCAATGCTTTTATTTCTTCACCTTGAACTCTCTGTTTTCATTTATTCACCCTGAACTGTAATTCCTTCTCCAAATTTCTCCTTGCTTCTTTTATAGCTTGCTCAGAGTACAAAGTGAATGGCATTGGTGAAAGGCTACTGACAGAATTACAGTGTTATCGGCAAGACGCAATGCTTTTATTTCTTCACCTTGAACTCTCTGTTTCCATTTATTCACCCTGAACTGTAATTCCTTCTCCAAATTTCTCCTTGCTTCTTTTATAGCTTGCTCAGAGTACAGATTGAAGGGCATTGGTGAAAGGCTACTGACAGAATTACAGTGTTATCGGCAAGACGCAATGCTTTTATTTCTTCACCTTGAACTCTCTGTTTTCATTTATTCACCCTGAACTGTAATTCTGTCTCCAAATTTCTCCTTGCTTCTTTTATAGCTTGCTCAGAGTACAAATTGAGTGGCATTGGTGAAAGACTACTGACAGAATTACAGTGTTATCGGCAAGACGCAATGCTTTTATTTCTTCACCTTGAACTCTCTGTTTTCATTTATTCACCCTGAACTGTAATTCCTTCTCCAAATTTCTCCTTGCTTCTTTTATAGCTTGCTCAGAGTACAAATTGAGTGGCATTGGTGAAAGACTACTGACAGAATTACAGTGTTATCGGCAAGACGCAATGCTTTTATTTCTTCACCTTGAACTCTCTGTTTTCATTTATTCACCCTGAACTGTAATTCTGTCTCCAAATTTCTCCTTGCTTCTTTTATAGCTTGCTCAGAGTACAAATTGAGTGGCATTGGTGAAAGACTACTGACAGAATTACAGTGTTATCGGCAAGACGCAATGCTTTTATTTCTTCACCTTGAACTCTCTGTTTTCATTTATTCACCCTGAACTGTAATTCTGTCTCCAAATTTCTCCTTGCTTCTTTTATAGCTTGCTCAGAGTACAAATTGAATGGCATTGGTGAAAGGCTACTGACAGAATTACAGTGTTATCGGCAAGACGCAATGCTTTTATTTCTTCACCTTGAACTCTCTGTTTTCATTTATTCACCCTGAACTGTAATTCTGTCTCCAAATTTCTCCTTGCTTCTTTTATAGCTTGCTCAGAGTACAAATTGAGTGGCATTGGTGAAAGACTACTGACAGAATTACAGTGTTATCGGCAAGACGCAATCCTTTTATTTCTTCACCTTGAACTCTCTGTTTTCATTTATTCACCCTGAACTGTAATTCCTTCTCCAAATTTCTCCTTGCTTCTTTTATAGCTTGCTCAGAGTACAAATTGAATGGCATTGGTGAAAGGCTACTGACAGAATTACAGTGTTATCGGCAAGACGCAATGCTTTTATTTCTTCACCTTGAACTCTCTGTTTTCATTTATTCACCCTGAACTGTAATTCCGTCTCCAAATTTCTCCTTGCTTCTTTTATAGCTTGCTCAGAGTACAAATTGAATGGCATTGATGAAAGGCTACTGACAGAATTACAGTGTTATCGGCAAGACGCAATGCTTTTATTTCTTCACCTTGAACTCTCTGTTTTCATTTATTCACCCTGAACTGTAATTCCGTCTCCAAATTTCTCCTTGCTTCTTTTATAGCTTGCTCAGAGTACAAATTGAATGGCATTGGTGAAAGGCTACTGACAGAATTACAGTATTATCGGCAAGACGCAATGCTTTTATTTCTTCACCCTGAACTCTCTGTTTTCATTTATTCACCCTGAACTGTAATTCCTTCTCCAAATTTCTCCTTGCTTCTTTTATAGCTTGCTCAGAGTACAAATTGAATGGCATTGGTGAAAGGCTACTGACAGAATTACAGTGTTATCGGCAAGACGCAATGCTTTTATTTCTTCACCTTGAACTCTCTGTTTCCATTTATTCACCCTGAACTGTAATTCCTTCTCCAAATTTCTCCTTGCTTCTTTTATAGCTTGCTCAGAGTACAAATTGAATGGCATTGGTGAAAGGCTACTGACAGAATTACAGTGTTATCGGCAAGACGCAATGCTTTTATTTCTTCACCTTGAACTCTCTGTTTTCATTTATTCACCCTGAACTGTAATTCCTTCTCCAAATTTCTCCTTGCTTCTTTTATAGCTTGCTCAAAGTACAAATTGAATGGCATTGGTGAAAGGCTACTGACAGAATTACAGTGTTATCGGCAAGAAGCAATGCTTTTATTTCTTCACCTTGAACTCTCTGTTACCATTTATTCACCCTGAACTGTAATTCCTTCTCCAAATTTCTCCTTGCTTCTTTTATAGCTTGCTCAGAGTACAAATTGAATGGCATTGGTGAAAGGCTACTGACAGAATTACAGTGTTATCGGCAAGACGCAATGCTTTTATTTCTTCACCTTGAACTCTCTGTTTTCATTTATTCACCCTGAACTGTAATTCCTTCTCCAAATTTCTCCTTGCTTCTTTTATAGCTTGCTCAGAGTACAAATTGAATGGCATTGGTGAAAGGCTACTGACAGAATTACAGTGTTATCGGCAAGACGCAATGCTTTTATTTCTTCACCTTGAACTCTCTGTTTCCATTTATTCACCCTGAACTGTAATTCCTTCTCCAAATTTCTCCTTGCTTCTTTTATAGCTTGCTCAGAGTACAAATTGAATGGCATTGGTGAAAGGCTACTGACAGAATTACAGTGTTATCGGCAAGACGCAATGCTTTTATTTCTTCACCTTGAACTCTCTGTTTTCATTTATTCACCCTGAACTGTAATTCCTTCTCCAAATTTCTCCTTGCTTCTTTTATAGCTTGCTCAGAGTACAAATTGAATGGCATTGGTGAAAGGCTACTGACAGAATTACAGTGTTATTGGCAAGACGCAATGCTTTTATTTCTTCACCTTGAACTCTCTGTTTTCATTTATTCACCCTCAACTGTAATTCCGTCTCCAAATTTCTCCTTGCTTCTTTTATAGCTTGCTCAGAGTACAAATTGAGTGGCATTGGTGAAAGGCTACTGACAGAATTACAGTGTTATCGGCAAGACGCAATGCTTTTATTTCTTCACCTTGAACTCTCTGTTTTCATTTATTCACCCTGAACTGTAATTCCTTCTCCAAATTTCTCCTTGCTTCTTTTATAGCTTGCTCAGAGTACAAATTGAATGGCATTGGTGAAAGGCTACTGACAGAATTACAGTGTTATCGGCAAGACGCAATGCTTTTAATTCTTCACCTTGAACTCTCTGTTTTCATTTATTCACCCTGAACTGTAATTCCGTCTCCAAATTTCTCCTTGCTTCTTTTATAGCTTGCTCAGAGTACAAATTGAATGGCATTGGTGAAAGGCTACTGACAGAATTACAGTGTTATCGGCAAGACGCAATGCTTTTATTTCTTCACCTTGAACTCTCTGTTTTCATTTATTCACCTTGAACTGTAATTCCGTCTCCAAATTTCTCCTTGCTTCTTTTATAGCTTGCTCAGAGTACAAATTGAATGGCATTGGTGAAAGGCTACTGACAGAATTACAGTGTTATCGGCAAGACGCAATGCTTTTATTTCTTCACCTTGAACTCTCTGTTTTCATTTATTCACCCTGAACTGTAATTCCTTCTCCAAATTTCTCCTTGCTTCTTTTATAGCTTGCTCAGAGTACAAATTGAATGGCATTGGTGAAAGGCTACTTACAGAATTACAGTGTTATCGGCAAGACGCAATGCTTTTATTTCTTCACCTTGAACTCTCTGTTTCCATTTATTCACCCTGAACTGTAATTCCTTCTCCCAATTTCTCCTTGCTTCTTTTATAGCTTGCTCAGAGTACAAATTGAATGGCATTGGTGAAAGGCTACTGACAGAATTACAGTGTTATCGGCAAGACGCAATGCTTTTATTTCTTCACCTTGAACTCTCTGTTTCCATTTATTCACCCTGAACTGTAATTCCTTCTCCAAATTTCTCCTTGCTTCTTTTATAGCTTGCTCAGAGTACAAATTGAATGGCATTGGTGAAAGGCTACTGACAGAATTACAGTGTTATCGGCAAGACGCAATGCTTTTATTTCTTCACCTTGAACTCTCTGTTTCCATTTATTCACCCTGAACTGTAATTCCTTCTCCAAATTTCTCCTTGCTTCTTTTATAGCTTGCTCAGAGTACAAATTGAATGGCATTGGTGAAAGGCTACTGACAGAATTACAGTGTTATCGGCAAGACGCAATGCTTTTATTTCTTCACCTTGAACTCTCTGTTTTCATTTATTCACCCTGAACTGTAATTCCTTCTCCAAATTTCTCCTTGCTTCTTTTATAGCTTGCTCAGAGTACAAATTGAATGGCATTGGTGAAAGGCTACTGACAGAATTACAGTGTTATCGGCAAGACGCAATGCTTTTATTTCTTCACCTTGAACTCTCTGTTTCCATTTATTCACACTGAACTGTAATTCCTTCTCCAAATTTCTCCTTGCTTCTTTTATAGCTTGCTCAGAGTACAAATTGAATGGCATTGGTGAAAGGCTACTGACAGAATTACAGTGTTATCGGCAAGACGCAATGCTTCTATTTCTTCACCTTGAACTCTCTGTTTTCATTTATTCACCCTGAACTGTAATTCCTTCTCCAAATTTCTCCTTGCTTCTTTTATAGCTTGCTCAGAGTACAAATTGAATGGCATTAGTGAAAGGCTACTGACAGAATTACAGTGTTATCGGCAAGACGCAATGCTTTTATTTCTTCACCTTGAACTCTCTGTTTCCATTTATTCACCCTGAACTGTAATTCCTTCTACAAATTTCTCCTTGCTTCTTTTATAGCTTGCTCAGAGTACAAATTGAATGGCATTGGTGAAAGGCTACTGACAGAATTACAGTGTTATCGGCAAGACGCAATGCTTTTATTTCTTCACCTTGAACTCTCTGTTTTCATTTATTCACACTGAACTGTAATTCCGTCTCCAAATTTCTCCTTGCTTCTTTTATAGCTTGCTCAGAGTACAAATTGAGTGGCATTGGTGAAAGGCTACTGACAGAATTACAGTGTTATCGGCAAGACGCAATGCTTTTATTTCTTCACCTTGAACTCTCTGTTTTCATTTATTCACCCTGAACTGTAATTCCTTCTCCAAATTTCTCCTTGCTTCTTTTATAGCTTGCTCAGAGTACAAATTGAATGGCATTGGTGAAAGGCTACTGACAGAATTACAGTGTTATCGGCAAGACGCAATGCTTTTATTTCTTCACCTTGAACTCTCTGTTTTCATTTATTCACCCTGAACTGTAATTCCGTCTCCAAATTTCTCCTTGCTTCTTTTATAGCTTGCTCAGAGTACAAATTGAATGGCATTGGTGAAAGGCTACTGACAGAATTACAGTGTTATCGGCAAGACGCAATGCTTTTATTTCTTCACCTTGAACTCTCTGTTTTCATTTGTTCACCCTGAACTGTAATTCCTTCTCCAAATTTCTCCTTGCTTCTTTTATAGCTTGCTCAGAGTACAAATTGAATGGCATTGGTGAAAGGCTACTGACAGAATTGCAGTGTTATCGGCAAGACGCAATGCTTTTATTTCTTCACCTAGAACTCTCTGTTTTCATTTGTTCACCCTGAACTGTAATTCCTTCTCCAAATTTCTCCTTGCTTCTTTTATAGCTTGCTCAGAGTACAAATTGAATGGCATTGGTGAAAGGCTACTGACAGAATTACAGTGTTATCGGCAAGACGCAATGCTTTTATTTCTTCACCTTGAACTCTCTGTTTTCATTTATTCACCCTGAACTGTAATTCCTTCTCCAAATTTCTCCTTGCTTCTTTTATAGCTTGCTCAGAGTACAAATTGAATGGCATTGGTGAAAGGCTACTTACAGAATTACAGTGTTATCGGCAAGACGCAATGCTTTTATTTCTTCACCTTGAACTCTCTGTTTCCATTTATTCACCCTGAACTGTAATTCCTTCTCCAAATTTCTCCTTGCTTCTTTTATAGCTTGCTCAGAGTACAAATTGAATGGCATTGGTGAAAGGCTACTGACAGAATTACAGTGTTATCGGCAAGACGCAATGCTTTTATTTCTTCACCTTGAACTCTCTGTTTCCATTTGTTCACCCTGAACTGTAATTCCTTCTCCAAATTTCTCCTTGCTTCTTTTATAGCTTGCTCAGAGTACAAATTGAATGGCATTGGTGAAAGGCTACTGACAGAATTACAGTGTTATCGGCAAGACGCAATGCTTTTATTTCTTCACCTTGAACTCTCTGTTTTCATTTATTCACCCTGAACTGTAATTCCTTCTCCAAATTTCTCCTTGCTTCTTTTATAGCTTGCTCAGAGTACAAATTGAATGGCATTGGTGAAAGGCTACTGACAGAATTACAGTGTTATCGGCAAGACGCAATGCTTTTATTTCTTCACCTTGAACTCTCTGTTTCCATTTATTCACCCTGAACTGTAATTCCTTCTCCAAATTTCTCCTTGCTTCTTTTATAGCTTGCTCAGAGTACAAATTGAATGGCATTGGTGAAAGGCTACTGACAGAATTACAGTGTTATCGGCAAGACGCAATGCTTTTATTTCTTCACCTTGAACTCTCTGTTTTCATTTATTCACCCTGAACTGTAATTCCTTCTCCAAATTTCTCCTTGCTTCTTTTATAGCTTGCTCAGAGTACAAATTGAATGGCATTGGTGAAAGGCTACTGACAGAATTACAGTGTTATCGGCAAGACGCAATGCTTTTATTTCTTCACCTTGAACTCTCTGTTTCGATTTATTCACCCTGAACTGTAATTCCTTCTCCAAATTTCTCCTTGCTTCTTTTATAGCTTGCTCAGAGTACAAATTGAATGGCATTGGTGAAAGGCTACTGACAGAATTACAGTGTTATCGGCAAGACGCAATGCTTTTATTTCTTCACCTTGAACTCTCTGTTTTCATTTATTCACCCTGAACTGTAATTCCTTCTCCAAATTTCTCCTTGCTTCTTTTATAGCTTGCTCAGAGTACAAATTGAATGGCATTGGTGAAAGGCTACTGGCAGAATTACAGTGTTATCGGCAAGACGCAATGCTTTTATTTCTTCACCTTGAACTCTCTGTTTCCATTTATTCACCCTGAACTGTAATTCCTTCTCCAAATTTCTCCTTGCTTCTTTTATAGCTTGCTCAGAGTACAAATTGAATGGCATTGGTGAAAGGCTACTGACAGAATTACAGTGTTATCGGCAAGACGCAATGCTTTTATTTCTTCACCTTGAACTCTCTGTTTCCATTTATTCACCCTGAACTGTAATTCCTTCTCCAAATTTCTCCTTGCTTCTTTTATAGCTTGCTCAGAGTACAAATTGAATGGCATTGGTGAAAGGCTACTGACAGAATTACAGTGTTATCGGCAAGACGCAATGCTTTTATTTCTTCACCTTGAACTCTCTGTTTCCATTTATTCACCCTGAACTGTAATTCCTTCTCCAAATTTCTCCTTGCTTCTTTTATAGCTTGCTCAGAGTACAAATTGAATGGCATTGGTGAAAGGCTACTGACAGAATTACAGTGTTATCGGCAAGACGCAATGCTTTTATTTCTTCACCTTGAACTCTCTGTTTTCATTTATTCACCCTGAACTGTAATTCCTTCTCCAAATTTCTCCTTGCTTCTTTTATAGCTTGCTCAGAGTACAAATTGAATGGCATTGGTGAAAGGCTACTGACAGAATTACAGTGTTATCGGCAAGACGCAATGCTTTTATTTCTTCACCTTGAACTCTCTGTTTCCATTTATTCACCCTGAACTGTAATTCCTTCTCCAAATTTCTCCTTGCTTCTTTTATAGCTCGCTCAGAGTACAAATTGAATGGCATTGGTGAAAGGCTACTGACAGAATTACAGTGTTATCGGCAAGACGCAATGCTTTTATTTCTTCACCTTGAACTCTCTGTTTTCATTTATTCACCCTGAACTGTAATTCCTTCTCCAAATTTCTCCTTGCTTCTTTTATAGCTTGCTCAGAGTACAAATTGAATGGCATTGGTGAAAGGCTACTGACAGAATTACAGTGTTATCGGCAAGACGCAATGCTT
This sequence comes from Locusta migratoria, assembly GCA_026315105.1. NCBI lineage: Eukaryota > Metazoa > Arthropoda > Insecta > Orthoptera > Acrididae > Locusta > Locusta migratoria. The sequence goes on from CM048754.1 coordinate 21,425,625, forward strand.
TTATTTCTTCACCTTGAACTCTCTGTTTCCATTTATTCACCCTGAACTGTAATTCCTTCTCCAAATTTCTCCTTGCTTCTTTTATAGCTTGCTCAGAGTACAAATTGAATGGCATTGGTGAAAGGCTACTGACAGAATTACAGTGTTATCGGCAAGACGCAATGCTTTTATTTCTTCACCTTGAACTCTCTGTTTTCATTTATTCACCCTGAACTGTAATTCCGTCTCCAAATTTCTCCTTGCTTCTTTTATAGCTTGCTCAGAGTACAAATTGAATGGCATTGGTGAAAGGCTACTGACAGAATTACAGTGTTATCGGCAAGACGCAATGCTTTTATTTCTTCACCTTGAACTCTCTGTTTTTATTTATTCACCCTGAACTGTAATTCCTTCTCCAAATTTCTCCTTGCTTCTTTTATAGCTTGCTCAGAGTACAAATTGAATGGCATTAGTGAAAGGCTACTGACAGAATTACAGTGTTATCGGCAAGACGCAATGCTTTTATTTCTTCACCTTGAACTCTCCGTTTCCATTTATTCACCCTGAACTGTAATTCCTTCTCCAAATTTCTCCTTGCTTCTTTTATAGCTTGCTCAGAGTACAAATTGAATGGCATTGGTGACAGGCTACTGACAGAATTACAGTGTTATCGGCAAGACGCAATGCTTTTATTTCTTCACCTTGAACTCTCTGTTTCCATTTATTCACCCTGAACTGTAATTCCTTCTCCAAATTTCTCCTTGCTTCTTTTATAGCTTGCTCAGAGTACAAATTGAATGGCATTGGTGAAAGGCTACTGACAGAATTACAGTGTTATCGGCAAGACGCAATGCTTTTATTTCTTCACCTTGAACTCTCTGTTTTCATTTATTCACCCTGAACTGTAATTCCGTCTCCAAATTTCTCCTTGCTTCTTTTATAGCTTGCTCAGAGTACAAATTGAATGGCATTGGTGAAAGGCCACTGACAGAATTACAGTGTTATCGGCAAGACGCAATGCTTTTATTTCTTCACCTTGAACTCTCTGTTTTCATTTATTCACCCTGATCTGTAATTCCTTCTCCAAATTTCTCCTTGCTTCTTTTATAGCTTGCTCAGAGTACAAATTGAATGGCATTGGTGAAAGGCTACTGACAGAATTACAGTGTTATCGGCAAGACGCAATGCTTTTATTTCTTCACCTTGAACTCTCTGTTTCCATTTATTCACCCTGAACTGTAATTCCTTCTCCAAATTTCTCCTTGCTTCTTTTATAGCTTGCTCAGAGTACAAATTGAATGGCATTGGTGAAAGGCTACTGACAGAATTACAGTGTTATCGGCAAGACGCAATGCTTTTATTTCTTCACCTTGAACTCTCTGTTTTCATTTATTCACCCTGAACTGTAATTCCTTCTCCAAATTTCTCCTTGCTTCTTTTATAGCTTGCTCAGAGTACAAATTGAATGGCATTGGTGAAAGGCTACTGACAGAATTACAGTGTTATCGGCAAGACGCAATGCTTTTATTTCTTCACCTTGAACTCTCTGTTTCCATTTATTCACCCTGAACTGTAATTCCTTCTCCAAATTTCTCCTTGCTTCTTTTATAGCTTGCTCAGAGTACAAATTGAATGGCATTGGTGAAAGGCTACTGACAGAATTACAGTGTTATCGGCAAGAAGCAATGCTTTTATTTCTTCACCTTGAACTCTCTGTTTCCATTTATTCACCCTGAACTGTAATTCCTTCTCCAAATTTCTCCTTGCTTCTTTTATAGCTTGCTCAGAGTACAAATTGAATGGCATTGGTGAAAGGCTACTGACAGAATTACAGTGTTATCGGCAAGACGCAATGCTTTTAATTCTTCACCTTGAACTCTCTGTTTTCATTTATTCACCCTGAACTGTAATTCCTTCTCCAAATTTCTCCTTGCTTCTTTTATAGCTTGCTCAGAGTACAAATTGAATGGCATTGGTGAAAGGCTACTGACAGAATTACAGTGTTATCGGCAAGACGCAATGCTTTTATTTCTTCACCTTGAACTCTCTGTTTCCATTTATTCACCCTGAACTGTAATTCCTTCTCCAAATTTCTCCTTGCTTCTTTTATAGCTTGCTCAGAGTACAAATTGAATGGCATTGGTGACAGGCTACTGACAGAATTACAGTGTTATCGGCAAGACGCAATGCTTTTATTTCTTCACCTTGAACTCTCTGTTTTCATTTATTCACCCTGAACTGTAATTCCTTCTCCAAATTTCTCCTTGCTTCTTTTATAGCTTGCTCAGAGTACAAATTGAATGGCATTGGTGAAAGGCTACTGACAGAATTACAGTGTTATCGGCAAGACGCAATGCTTTTATTTCTTCACCTTGAACTCTCTGTTTCCATTTATTCACCCTGAACTGTAATTCCTTCTCCAAATTTCTCCTTGCTTCTTTTATAGCTTGCTCAGAGTACAAATTGAATGACATTGGTGAAAGGCTACTGACAGAATTACAGTGTTATCGGCAAGACGCAATGCTTTTATTTCTTCACCTTGAACTCTCTGTTTTCATTTATTCACCCTGAACTGTAATTCCTTCTCCAAATTTCTCCTTGCTTCTTTTATAGCTTGCTCAGAGTACAAATTGAATGGCATTGGTGAAAGGCTACTGACAGAATTACAGTGTTATCGGCAAGACGCAATACTTTTATTTCTTCACCTTGAACTCTCAGTTTCCATTTATTCACCCTGAACTGTAATTCCTTCTCCAAATTTCTCCTTGCTTCTTTTATAGCTTGCTCAGAGTACAAATTGAATGGCATTGGTGAAAGGCTACTGACAGAATTACAGTGTTATCGGCAAGACGCAATGCTTTTATTTCTTCACCTTGAACTCTCTGTTTTCATTTATTCACCCTGAACTGTAATTCCTTCTCCAAATTTCTCCTTGCTTCTTTTATAGCTTGCTCAGAGTACAAATTGAATGGCATTGGTGAAAGGCTACTGACAGAATTACAGTGTTATCGGCAAGACGCAATGCTTTTATTTCTTCACCTTGAACTCTCTGTTTCCATTTATTCACCCTGAACTGTAATTCCTTCTCCAAATTTCTCCTTGCTTCTTTTATAGCTTGCTCAGAGTACAAATTGAATGGCATTGGTGAAAGGCTACTGACAGAATTACAGTGTTATCGGCAAGACACAATGCTTTTATTTCTTCACCTTGAACTCTCTGTTTTCATTTATTCACCCTGAACTGTAATTCCTTCTCCAAATTTCTCCTTGCTTCTTTTATAGCTTGCTCAGAGTACAAATTGAATGGCATTGGTGAAAGGCTACTGACAGAATTACAGTGTTATCGGCAAGACGCAATGCTTTTATTTCTTCACCTTGAACTCTCTGTTTCCATTTATTCACCCTGAACTGTAATTCCTTCTCCAAATTTCTCCTTGCTTCTTTTATAGCTTGCTCAGAGTACAAATTGAATGGCATTGGTGAAAGGCTACTGACAGAATTACAGTGTTATCGGCAAGACGCAATGCTTTTATTTCTTCACCTTGAACTCTCTGTTTTCATTTATTCACCCTGAACTGTAATTCCTTCTCCAAATTTCTCCTTGCTTCTTTTATAGCTTGCTCAGAGTACAAATTGAATGGCATTGGTGAAAGGCTACTGACAGAATTACAGTGTTATCGGCAAGACGCAATGCTTTTATTTCTTCACCTTGAACTCTCTGTTTCCATTTATTCACCCTGAACTGTAATTCCTTCTCCAAATTTCTCCTTGCTTCTTTTATAGCTTGCTCAGAGTACAAATTGAATGGCATTGGTGAAAGTCTACTGACAGAATTACAGTGTTATCGGCAAGACGCAATGCTTTTATTTCTTCACCTTGAACTCTCTGTTTTCATTTATTCACCCTGAACTGTAATTCCTTCTCCAAATTTCTCCTTGCTTCTTTTATAGCTTGCTCAGAGTACAAATTGAATGGCATTGGTGAAAGGCTACTGACAGAATTACAGTGTTATCGGCAAGACGCAATGCTTTTATTTCTTCACCTTGAACTCTCTGTTTCCATTTATTCACCCTGAACTGTAATTCCTTCTCCAAATTTCTCCTTGCTTCTTTTATAGCTTGCTCAGAGTACAAATTGAATGGCATTGGTGAAAGGCTACTGACAGAATTACAGTGTTATCGGCAAGACGCAATGCTTTTATTTCTTCACCTTGAACTCTCTGTTTTCATTTATTCACCCTGAACTGTAATTCCGTCTCCAAATTTCTCCTTGCTTCTTTTATAGCTTGCTCAGAGTACAAATTGAATGGCATTGGTGAAAGGCCACTGACAGAATTACAGTGTTATCGGCAAGACGCAATGCTTTTATTTCTTCACCTTGAACTCTCTGTTTTCATTTATTCACCCTGAACTGTAATTCCTTCTCCAAATTTCTCCTTGCTTCTTTTATAGCTTGCTCAGAGTACAAATTGAATGGCATTGGTGAAAGGCTACTGACAGAATTACAGTGTTATCGGCAAGACGCAATGCTTTTATTTCTTCACCTTGAACTCTCTGTTTCCATTTATTCACCCTGAACTGTAATTCCTTCTCCAAATTTCTCCTTGCTTCTTTTATAGCTTGCTCAGAGTACAAATTGAATGGCATTGGTGAAAGGCTACTGACAGAATTACAGTGTTATCGGCAAGACACAATGCTTTTATTTCTTCACCTTGAACTCTCTGTTTCCATTTATTCACCCTGAACTGTAATTCCTTCTCCAAATTTCTCCTTGCTTCTTTTATAGCTTGCTCAGAGTACAAATTGAATGGCATTGGTGAAAGGCTACTGACAGAATTACAGTGTTATCGGCAAGACGCAATGCTTTTATTTCTTCACCTTGAACTCTCTGTTTCCATTTATTCACCCTGAACTGTAATTCCTTCTCCAAATTTCTCCTTGCTTCTTTTATAGCTTGCTCAGAGTACAAATTGAATGGCATTGGTGAAAGGCTACTGACAGAATTACAGTGTTATCGGCAAGACGCAATGCTTTTATTTCTTCACCTTGAACTCTCTGTTTTCATTTATTCACCCTGAACTGTAATTCCTTCTCCAAATTTCTCCTTGCTTCTTTTATAGCTTGCTCAGAGTACAAATTGAATGGCATTGGTGAAAGGCTACTGACAGAATTACAGTGTTATCGGCAAGACGCAATGCTTTTATTTCTTCACCTTGAACTCTCTTTTTCCATTTATTCACCCTGAACTGTAATTCCTTCTCCAAATTTCTCCTTGCTTCTTTTATAGCTTGCTCAGAGTACAAATTGAATGGCATTGGTGAAAGGCTACTGACAGAATTACAGTGTTATCGGCAAGACGCAATGCTTTTATTTCTTCACCTTGAACTCTCTGTTTTCATTTATTCACCCTGAACTGTAATTCCTTCTCCAAATTTCTCCTTGCTTCTTTTATAGCTTGCTCAGAGTACAAATTGAATGGCATTGGTGAAAGGCTACTGACAGAAATACAGTGTTATCGGCAAGACGCAATGCTTTTATTTCTTCACCTTGAACTCTCTGTTTCCATTTATTCACCCTGAACTGTAATTCCTTCTCCAAATTTCTCCTTGCTTCTTTTATAGCTTGCTCAGAGTACAAATTGAATGGCATTGGTGAAAGGCTACTGACAGAATTACAGTGTTATCGGCAAGACGCAATGCTTTTATTTCTTCACCTTGAACTCTCTGTTTTCATTTATTCACCCTGAACTGTAATTCCTTCTCCAAATTTCTCCTTGCTTCTTTTATAGCTTGCTCAGAGTACAAATTGAATGGCATTGGTGAAAGGCTACTGACAGAATTACAGTGTTATCGGCAAGACGCAATGCTTTTATTTCTTCACCTTGAACTCTCAGTTTCCATTTATTCACCCTGAACTGTAATTCCTTCTCCAAATTTCTCCTTGCTTCTTTTATAGCTTGCTCAGAGTACAAATTGAATGGCATTGGTGAAAGGCTACTGACAGAATTACAGTGTTATCGGCAAGACGCAATGCTTTTATTTCTTCACCTTGAACTCTCTGTTTTCATTTATTCACCCTGAACTGTAATTCCTTCTCCAAATTTCTCCTTGCTTCTTTTATAGCTTGCTCAGAGTACAAATTGAATGGCATTGGTGAAAGGCTACTGACAGAATTACAGTGTTATCGGCAAGACGCAATGCTTTTATTTCTTCACCTTGAACTCTCTGTTTCCATTTATTCACCCTGAACTGTAATTCCTTCTCCAAATTTCTCCTTGCTTCTTTTATAGCTTGCTCAGAGTACAAATTGAATGGCATTGGTGAAAGGCTACTGACAGAATTACAGTGTTATCGGCAAGACGCAATGCTTTTATTTCTTCACCTTGCACTCTCTGTTTTCATTTATTCACCTTGAACTGTAATTCCTTCTCCAAATTTCTCCTTGCTTCTTTTATAGCTTGCTCAGAGTACAAATTGAATGGCATTGGTGAAAGGCTACTGACAGAATTACAGTGTTATCGGCAAGACGCAATGCTTTTATTTCTTCACCTTGAACTCTCTGTTTCCATTTATTCACCCTGAACTGTAATTCCTTCTCCAAATTTCTCCTTGCTTCTTTTATAGCTTGCTCAGAGTACAAATTGAATGGCATTGGTGAAAGGCTACTGACAGAATTACAGTGTTATCGGCAAGACGCAATGCTTCTATTTCTTCACCTTGAACTCTCTGTTTTCATTTATTCACCCTGAACTGTAATTCCTTCTCCAAATTTCTCCTTGCTTCTTTTATAGCTTGCTCAGAGTACAAATTGAATGGCATTGGTGAAAGGCTACTGACAGAATTACAGTGTTATCGGCAAGACGCAATGCTTTTATTTCTTCACCTTGAACTCTCTGTTTCCATTTATTCACCCTGAACTGTAATTCCTTCTCCAAATTTCTCCTTGCTTCTTTTATAGCTTGCTCAGAGTACAAATTGAATGGCATTGGTGAAAGGCTACTGACAGAATTACAGTGTTATCGGCAAGACGCAATGCTTTTATTTCTTCACCTTGAACCCTCTGTTTTCATTTATTCACCCTGAACTGTAATTCCTTCTCCAAATTTCTCCTTGCTTCTTTTATAGCTTGCTCAGAGTACAAATTGAATGGCATTGGTGAAAGGCTACTGACAGAATTACAGTGTTATCGGCAAGACGCAATGCTTTTATTTCTTCACCTTGAACTCTCTGTTTCCATTTATTCACCCTGAACTGTAATTCCTTCTCCAAATTTCTCCTTGCTTCTTTTATAGCTTGCTCAGAGTACAAATTGAATGGCATTGGTGAAAGGCTACTGACAGAATTACAGTGTTATCGGCAAGACGCAATGCTTTTATTTCTTCACCTTGAACTCTCTGTTTTCATTTATTCACCCTGAACTGTAATTCCTTCTCCAAATTTCTCCTTGCTTCTTTTATAGCTTGCTCAGAGTACAAATTGAATGGCATTGGTGAAAGGCTACTGACAGAATTACAGTGTTATCGGCAAGACGCAATGCTTTTATTTCTTCACCTTGAACTCTCTGTTTCCATTTATTCACCCTGAACTGTAATTCCTTCTCCAAATTTCTCCTTGCTTCTTTTATAGCTTGCTCAGAGTACAAATTGAATGGCATTGGTGAAAGGCTACTGACAGAATTACAGTGTTATCGGCAAGACGCAATGCTTTTATTTCTTCACCTTGAACTCTCTGTTTTCATTTATTCACCCTGAACTGTAATTCCTTCTCCAAATTTCTCCTTGCTTCTTTTATAGCTTGCTCAGAGTACAAATTGAATGGCATTGGTGAAAGGCTACTGACAGAATTACAGTGTTATCGGCAAGACGCAATGCTTTTATTTCTTCACCTTGAACTCTCTGTTTTCATTTATTCACCCTGAACTGTAATTCCTTCTCAAAATTTCTCCTTGCTTCTTTTATAGCTTGCTCAGAGTACAAATTGAATGGCATTGGTGAAAGGCTACTGACAGAATTACAGTGTTATCGGCAAGACGCAATGCTTTTATTTCTTCACCTTGAACTCTCTGTTTCCATTTATTCACCCTGAACTGTAATTCCGTCTCCAAATTTCTCCTTGCTTCTTTTATAGCTTGCTCAGAGTACAAATTGAATAGCATTGGTGAAAGGCCACTGACAGAATTACAGTGTTATCGGCAAGACGCAATGCTTTTATTTCTTCACCTTGAACTCTCTGTTTTCATTTATTCACCCTGAACTGTAATTCCTTCTCCAAATTTCTCCTTGCTTCTTTTATAGCTTGCTCAGAGTACAAATTGAATGGCATTAGTGGAAGGCTACTGACAGAATTACAGTGTTATCGGCAAGACGCAATGCTTTACTTCTTCACCTTGAACTCTCCGTTTCCATTTATTCACCCTGAACTGTAATTCCTTCTCCAAATTTCTCCTTGCTTCTTTTATAGCTTGCTCAGAGTACAAATTGAATGGCATTGGTGAAAGGCTACTGACAGAATTACAGTGTTATCGGCAAGACGCAATGCTTTTATTTCTTCACCTTGAACTCTCTGTTTCCATTTATTCACCCTGAACTGTAATTCCTTCTCCAAATTTCTCCTTGCTTCTTTTATAGCTTGCTCAGAGTACAAATTGAATGGCATTGGTGAAAGGCTACTGACAGAATTACAGTGTTATCGGCAAGACGCAATGCTTTTATTTCTTCACCTTGAACTCTCTGTTTTCATTTATTCACCCTGAACTGTAATTCCTTCTCCAAATTTCTCCTTGCTTCTTTTATAGCTTGCTCAGAGTACAAATTGAATGGCATTGGTGAAAGGCTACTGACAGAATTACAGTGTTATTGGCAAGACGCAATGCTTTTATTTCTTCACCTTGAACTCTCTGTTTTCATTTGTTCACCCTGAACTGTAATTCCTTCTCAAAATTTCTCCTTGCTTCTTTTATAGCTTGCTCAGAGTACAAATTGAATGGCATTGGTGAAAGGCTACTGACAGAATTACAGTGTTATCGGCAAGACGCAATGCTTTTATTTCTTCACCTTGAACTCTCTGTTTCCATTTATTCACCCTGAACTGTAATTCCGTCTCCAAATTTCTCCTTGCTTCTTTTATAGCTTGCTCAGAGTACAAATTGAATAGCATTGGTGAAAGGCCACTGACAGAATTACAGTGTTATCGGCAAGACGCAATGCTTTTATTTCTTCACCTTGAACTCTCTGTTTTCATTTATTCACCCTGAACTGTAATTCCTTCTCCAAATTTCTCCTTGCTTCTTTTATAGCTTGCTCAGAGTACAAATTGAATGGCATTAGTGGAAGGCTACTGACAGAATTACAGTGTTATCGGCAAGACGCAATGCTTTACTTCTTCACCTTGAACTCTCCGTTTCCATTTATTCACCCTGAACTGTAATTCCTTCTCCAAATTTCTCCTTGCTTCTTTTATAGCTTGCTCAGAGTACAAATTGAATGGCATTGGTGAAAGGCTACTGACAGAATTACAGTGTTATCGGCAAGACGCAATGCTTTTATTTCTTCACCTTGAACTCTCTGTTTCCATTTATTCACCCTGAACTGTAATTCCTTCTCCAAATTTCTCCTTGCTTCTTTTATAGCTTGCTCAGAGTACAAATTGAATGGCATTGGTGAAAGGCTACTGACAGAATTACAGTGTTATCGGCAAGACGCAATGCTTTTATTTCTTCACCTTGAACTCTCTGTTTTCATTTATTCACCCTGAACTGTAATTCCTTCTCCAAATTTCTCCTTGCTTCTTTTATAGCTTGCTCAGAGTACAAATTGAATGGCATTGGTGAAAGGCTACTGACAGAATTACAGTGTTATTGGCAAGACGCAATGCTTTTATTTCTTCACCTTGAACTCTCTGTTTTCATTTGTTCACCCTGAACTGTAATTCCTTCTCCAAATTTCTCCTTGCTTCTTTTATAGCTTGCTCAGAGTACAAATTGAATGGCATTGGTGAAAGGCTACTGACAGAATTACAGTGTTATCGGCAAGACGCAATGCTTTTATTTCTTCACCTTGAACTCTCTGTTTTCATTTATTCACCCTCAACTGTACTTCCTTCTCCAAATTTCTCCTTGCTTCTTTTATAGCTTGCTCAGAGTACAAATTGAATGGCATTGGTGAAAGGCTACTGACAGAATTACAGTGTTATCGGCAAGACGCAATGCTTTTATTTCTTCACCTTGAACTCTCTGTTTCCATTTATTCACCCTGAACTGTAATTCCTTCTCCAAATTTCTCCTTGCTTCTTTTATAGCTTGCTCAGAGTACAAATTGAATGGCATTGGTGAAAGGCTACTGACAGAATTACAGTGTTATCGGCAAGACGCAATGCTTTTATTTCTTCACCTTGAACTCTCTGTTTCCATTTATTCACCCTGAACTGTAATTCCTTCTCCAAATTTCTCCTTGCTTCTTTTATAGCTTGCTCAGAGTACAAATTGAATGGCATTGGTGAAAGGCTACTGACAGAATTACAGTGTTATCGGCAAGACGCAATGCTTTTATTTCTTCACCTTGAACTCTCTGTTTTCATTTATTCACCCTGAACTGTAATTCCTTCTCCAAATTTCTCCTTGCTTCTTTTATAGCTTGCTCAGAGTACAAATTGAATGGCATTGGTGAAAGGCTACTGACAGAATTACAGTGTTATCGGCAAGACGCAATGCTTTTATTTCTTCACCTTGAACTCTCTGTTTTCATTTATTCACCCTGAACTGTAATTCCTTCTCCAAATTTCTCCTTGCTTCTTTTATAGCTTGCTCAGAGTACAAATTGAATGGCATTGGTGAAAGGCTACTGACAGAATTACAGTGTTATCGGCAAGACGCAATGCTTTTATTTCTTCACCTTGAACTCTCTGTTTCCATTTATTCACCCTGAACTGTAATTCCTTCTCCAAATTTCTCCTTGCTTCTTTTATAGCTTGCTCAGAGTACAAATTGAATGGCATTGGTGAAAGGCTACTGACAGAATTACAGTGTTATCGGCAAGACGCAATGCTTTTATTTCTTCACCTTGAACTCTCTGTTTTCATTTATTCACCCTGAACTGTAATTCCTTCTCCAAATTTCTCCTTGCTTCTTTTATAGCTTGCTCAGAGTACAAATTGAATGGCATTGGTGAAAGGCTACTGACAGAATTACAGTGTTATCGGCAAGACGCAATGCTTTTATTTCTTCACCTTGAACTCTCTGTTTTCATTTATTCACCCTGAACTGTAATTCCTCCTCAAAATTTCTCCTTGCTTCTTTTATAGCTTGCTCAGAGTACAAATTGAATGGCATTGGTGAAAGGCTACTGACAGAATTACAGTGTTATCGGCAAGACGCAATGCTTTTATTTCTTCACCTTGAACTCTCTGTTTCCATTTATTCACCCTGAACTGTAATTCCTTCTCGAAATTTCTCCTTGCTTCTTTTATAGCTTGCTCAGAGTACAAATTGAATGGCATTGGTGAAAGGCTACTGACAGAATTACAGTGTTATCGGCAAGACGCAATGCTTTTATTTCTTCACCTTGAACTCTCTGTTTTCATTTATTCACCCTGAACTGTAATTCCGTCTCCAAATTTCTCCTTGCTTCTTTTATAGCTTGCTCAGAGTACAAATTGAATAGCATTGGTGAAAGGCCACTGACAGAATTACAGTGTTATCGGCAAGACGCAATGCTTTTATTTCTTCACCTTGAACTCTCTGTTTTCATTTATTCACCCTGAACTGTAATTCCTTCTCCAAATTTCTCCTTGCTTCTTTTATAGCTTGCTCAGAGTACAAATTGAATGGCATTGGTGAAAGGCTACTGACAGAATTACAGTGTTATCGGCAAGACGCAATGCTTTTATTTCTTCACCTTGAACTCTCTGTTTCCATTTATTCACCCTGAACTGTAATTCCTTCTCCAAATTTCTCCTTGCTTCTTTTATAGCTTGCTCAGAGTACAAATTGAATGGCATTGGTGAAAGGCTACTGACAGAATTACAGTGTTATCGGCAAGACGCAATGCTTTTATTTCTTCACCTTGAACTCTCTGTTTTCATTTATTCACCCTGAACTGTAATTCCTTCTCCAAATTTCTCCTTGCTTCTTTTATAGCTTGCTCAGAGTACAAATTGAATGGCATTGGTGAAAGGCTACTGACAGAATTACAGTGTTATCGGCAAGACGCAATGCTTTTATTTCTTCACCTTGAACTCTCTGTTTTCATTTGTTCACCCTGAACTGTAATTCCTTCTCCAAATTTCTCCTTGCTTCTTTTATAGCTTGCTCAGAGTACAAATTGAATGGCATTGGTGAAAGGCTACTGACAGAATTACAGTGTTATCGGCAAGACGCAATGCTTTTATTTCTTCACCTTGAACTCTCTGTTTTCATTTATTCACCCTCAACTGTAATTCCTTCTCCAAATTTCTCCTTGCTTCTTTTATAGCTTGCTCAGAGTACAAATTGAATGGCATTGGTGAAAGGCTACTGACAGAATTACAGTGTTATCGGCAAGACGCAATGCTTTTATTTCTTCACCTTGAACTCTCTGTTTCCATTTATTCACCCTGAACTGTAATTCCTTCTCCAAATTTCTCCTTGCTTCTTTTATAGCTTGCTCAGAGTACAAATTGAATGGCATTGGTGAAAGGCTACTGACAGAATTACAGTGTTATCGGCAAGACGCAATGCTTTTATTTCTTCACCTTGAACTCTCTGTTTCCATTTATTCACCCTGAACTGTAATTCCTTCTCCAAATTTCTCCTTGCTTCTTTTATAGCTTGCTCAGAGTACAAATTGAATGGCATTGGTGAAAGGCTACTGACAGAATTACAGTGTTATCGGCAAGACGCAATGCTTTTATTTCTTCACCTTGAACTCTCTGTTTTCATTTATTCACCCTGAACTGTAATTCCTTCTCCAAATTTCTCCTTGCTTCTTTTATAGCTTGCTCAGAGTACAAATTGAATGGCATTGGTGAAAGGCTACTGACAGAATTACAGTGTTATCGGCAAGACGCAATGCTTTTATTTCTTCACCTTGAACTCTCTGTTTCCATTTATTCACCCTGAACTGTAATTCCTTCTCCAAATTTCTCCTTGCTTCTTTTATAGCTTGCTCAGAGTACAAATTGAATGGCATTGGTGAAAGGCTACTGACAGAATTACAGTGTTATCGGCAAGACGCAATGCTTTTATTTCTTCACCTTGAACTCTCTGTTTCCATTTATTCACCCTGAACTGTAATTCCTTCTCCAAATTTCTCCTTGCTTCTTTTATAGCTTGCTCAGAGTACAAATTGAATGGCATTGGTGAAAGGCTACTGACAGAATTACAGTGTTATCGGCAAGACGCAATGCTTTTATTTCTTCACCTTGAACTCTCTGTTTTCATTTATTCACCCTGAACTGTAATTCCTTCTCCAAATTTCTCCTTGCTTCTTTTATAGCTTGCTCAGAGTACAAATTGAATGGCATTGGTGAAAGGCTACTGACAGAATTACAGTGTTATCGGCAAGACGCAATGCTTTTATTTCTTCACCTTGAACTCTCTGTTTCCATTTATTCACCCTGAACTGTAATTCCTTCTCCAAATTTCTCCTTGCTTCTTTTATAGCTTGCTCAGAGTACAAATTGAATGGCATTGGTGAAAGGCTACTGACAGAATTACAGTGTTATCGGCAAGACGCAATGCTTTTATTTCTTCACCTTGAACTCTCTGTTTTCATTTATTCACCCTGAACTGTAATTCCTTCTCCAAATTTCTCCTTGCTTCTTTTATAGCTTGCTCAGAGTACAAATTGAATGGCATTGGTGAAAGGCTACTGACAGAATTACAGTGTTATCGGCAAGACGCAATGCTTTTATTTCTTCACCTTGAACTCTCTGTTTTCATTTATTCACCCTGAACTGTAATTCCGTCTCCAAATTTCTCCTTGCTTCTTTTATAGCTTGCTCAGAGTACAAATTGAATGGCATTGGTGATAGGCCACTGACAGAATTACAGTGTTATCGGCAAGACGCAATGCTTTTATTTCTTCACCTTGAACTCTCTGTTTTCATTTATTCACCCTGAACTGTAATTCCTTCTCCAAATTTCTCCTTGCTTCTTTTATAGCTTGCTCAGAGTACAAATTGAATGGCATTAGTGAAAGGCTACTGACAGAATTACAGTGTTATCGGCAAGACGCAATGCTTTTATTTCTTCACCTTGAACTCTCCGTTTCCATTTATTCACCCTGAACTGTAATTCCTTCTCCAAATTTCTCCTTGCTTCTTTTATAGCTTGCTCAGAGTACAAATTGAATGGCATTGGTGAAAGGCTACTGACAGAATTACAGTGTTATCGGCAAGACGCAATGCTTTTATTCCTTCACCTTGAACTCTCTGTTTCCATTTATTCACCCTGAACTGTAATTCCTTCTCCAAATTTCTCCTTGCTTCTTTTATAGCTTGCTCAGAGTACAAATTGAATGGCATTGGTGAAAGGCTACTGACAGAATTACAGTGTTATCGGCAAGACGCAATGCTTTTATTTCTTCACCTTGAACTCTCTGTTTTCATTTATTCACCCTGAACTGTAATTCCTTCTCCAAATTTCTCCTTGCTTCTTTTATAGCTTGCTCAGAGTACAAATTGAATGGCATTGGTGAAAGGCTACTGACAGAATTACAGTGTTATCGGCAAGACGCAATGCTTTTATTTCTTCACCTTGAACTCTCTGTTTTCATTTGTTCACCCTGAACTGTAATTCCTTCTCCAAATTTCTCCTTGCTTCTTTTATAGCTTGCTCAGAGTACAAATTGAATGGCATTGGTGAAAGGCTACTGACAGAATTACAGTGTTATCGGCAAGACGCAATGCTTTTATTTCTTCACCTTGAACTCTCTGTTTTCATTTATTCACCCTCAACTGTAATTCCTTCTCCAAATTTCTCCTTGCTTCTTTTATAGCTTGCTCAGAGTACAAATTGAATGGCATTGGTGAAAGGCTACTGACAGAATTACAGTGTTATCGGCAAGACGCAATGCTTTTATTTCTTCACCTTGAACTCTCTGTTTCCATTTATTCACCCTGAACTGTAATTCCTTCTCCAAATTTCTCCTTGCTTCTTTTATAGCTTGCTCAGAGTACAAATTGAATGGCATTGGTGAAAGGCTACTGACAGAATTACAGTGTTATCGGCAAGACGCAATGCTTTTATTTCTTCACCTTGAACTCTCTGTTTCCATTTATTCACCCTGAACTGTAATTCCTTCTCCAAATTTCTCCTTGCTTCTTTTATAGCTTGCTCAGAGTACAAATTGAATGGCATTGGTGAAAGGCTACTGACAGAATTACAGTGTTATCGGCAAGACGCAATGCTTTTATTTCTTCACCTTGAACTCTCTGTTTTCATTTATTCACCCTGAACTGTAATTCCTTCTCCAAATTTCTCCTTGCTTCTTTTATAGCTTGCTCAGAGTACAAATTGAATGGCATTGGTGAAAGGCTACTGACAGAATTACAGTGTTATCGGCAAGACACAATGCTTTTATTTCTTCACCTTGAACTCTCTGTTTTCATTTGTTCACCCTGAACTGTAATTCCTTCTCCAAATTTCTCCTTGCTTCTTTTATAGCTTGCTCAGAGTACAAATTGAATGGCATTGGTGAAAGGCTACTGACAGAATTACAGTGTTATCGGCAAGACGCAATGCTTTTATTTCTTCACCTTGAACTCTCTGTTTTCATTTATTCACCCTCAACTGTAATTCCTTCTCCAAATTTCTCCTTGCTTCTTTTATAGCTTGCTCAGAGTACAAATTGAATGGCATTGGTGAAAGGCTACTGACAGAATTACAGTGTTATCGGCAAGACGCAATGCTTTTATTTCTTCACCTTGAACTCTCTGTTTCCATTTATTCACCCTGAACCGTAATTCCTTCTCCAAATTTCTCCTTGCTTCTTTTATAGCTTGCTCAGAGTACAAATTGAATGGCATTGGTGAAAGGCTACTGACAGAATTACAGTGTTATCGGCAAGACGCAATGCTTTTATTTCTTCACCTTGAACTCTCTGTTTTCATTTATTCACCCTGAACTGTAATTCCTTCTCCAAATTTCTCCTTGCTTCTTTTATAGCTTGCTCAGAGTACAAATTGAATGGCATTGGTGAAAGGCTACTGACAGAATTACAGTGTTATCGGCAAGACGCAATGCTTTTATTTCTTCACCTTGAACTCTCTGTTTCCATTTATTCACCCTGAACTGTAATTCCTTCTCCAAATTTCTCCTTGCTTCTTTTATAGCTTGCTCAGAGTACAAATTGAATAGCATTGGTGAAAGGCTACTGACAGAATTACAGTGTTATCGGCAAGACGCAATGCTTTTATTTCTTCACCTTGAACTCTCTGTTTCCATTTATTCACCCTGAACTGTAATTCCTTCTCCAAATTTCTCCTTGCTTCTTTTATAGCTTGCTCAGAGTACAAATTGAATGGCATTGGTGAAAGGCTACTGACAGAATTACAGTGTTATCGGCAAGACGCAATGCTTTTATTTCTTCACCTTGAACTCTCTGTTTTCATTTATTCACCCTGAACTGTAATTCCTTCTCCAAATTTCTCCTTGCTTCTTTTATAGCTTGCTCAGAGTACAAATTGAATGGCATTGGTGAAAGGCTACTGACAGAATTACAGTGTTATCGGCAAGACGCAATGCTTTTATTTCTTCACCTTGAACTCTCTGTTTCCATTTATTCACCCTGAACTGTAATTCCTTCTCCAAATTTCTCCTTGCTTCTTTTATAGCTTGCTCAGAGTACAAATTGAATGGCATTGGTGAAAGGCTACTGACAGAATTACAGTGTTATCGGCAAGACGCAATGCTTTTATTTCTTCACCTTGAACTCTCTGTTTTCATTTATTCACCCTGAACTGTAATTCCTTCTCCAAATTTCTCCTTGCTTCTTTTATAGCTTGCTCAGAGTACAAATTGAATGGCATTGGTGAAAGGCTACTGACAGAATTACAGTGTTATCGGCAAGACGCAATGCTTTTATTTCTTCACCTTGAACTCTCTGTTTCCATTTATTCACCCTGAACTGTAATTCCTTCTCCAAATTTCTCCTTGCTTCTTTTATAGCTTGCTCAGAGTACAAATTGAATGGCATTGGTGAAAGGCTACTGACAGAATTACAGTGTTATCGGCAAGACACAATGCTTTTATTTCTTCACCTTGAACTCTCTGTTTTCATTTATTCACCCTGAACTGTAATTCCTTCTCCAAATTTCTCCTTGCTTCTTTTATAGCTTGCTCAGAGTACAAATTGAATGGCATTGGTGAAAGGCTACTGACAGAATTACAGTGTTATCGGCAAGACGCAATGCTTTTATTTCTTCACCTTGAACTCTCTGTTTTCATTTGTTCACCCTGAACTGTAATTCCTTCTCCAAATTTCTCCTTGCTTCTTTTATAGCTTGCTCAGAGTACAAATTGAATGGCATTGGTGAAAGGCTACTGACAGAATTACAGTGTTATCGGCAAGACGCAATGCTTTTATTTCTTCACCTTGAACTCTCTGTTTTCATTTATTCACTCTCAACTGTAATTCCTTCTCCAAATTTCTCCTTGCTTCTTTTATAGCTTGCTCAGAGTACAAATTGAATGGCATTGGTGAAAGGCTACTGACAGAATTACAGTGTTATCGGCAAGACGCAATGCTTTTATTTCTTCACCTTGAACTCTCTGTTTCCATTTATTCACCCTGAACTGTAATTCCTTCTCCAAATTTCTCCTTGCTTCTTTTATAGCTTGCTCAGAGTACAAATTGAATGGCATTGGTGAAAGGCTACTGACAGAATTACAGTGTTATCGGCAAGACGCAATGCTTTTATTTCTTCACCTTGAACTCTCTGTTTCCATTTATTCACCCTGAACTGTAATTCCTTCTCCAAATTTCTCCTTGCTTCTTTTATAGCTTGCTCAGAGTACAAATTGAATGGCATTGGTGAAAGGCTACTGAGAGAATTACAGTGTTATCGGCAAGACGCAATGCTTTTATTTCTTCACCTTGAACTCTCTGTTTCCATTTATTCACCCTGAACTGTAATTCCTTCTCCAAATTTCTCCTTGCTTCTTTTATAGCTTGCTCAGAGTACAAATTGAATGGCATTGGTGAAAGGCTACTGACAGAATTACAGTGTTATCGGCAAGACACAATGCTTTTATTTCTTCACCTTGAACTCTCTGTTTTCATTTATTCACCCTGAACTGTAATTCCTTCTCCAAATTTCTCCTTGCTTCTTTTATAGCTTGCTCAGAGTACAAATTGAATGGCATTGGTGAAAGGCTACTGACAGAATTACAGTGTTATCGGCAAGACGCAATGCTTTTATTTCTTCACCTTGAACTCTCTGTTTTCATTTATTCACCCTGAACTGTAATTCCTTCTCCAAATTTCTCCTTGCTTCTTTTATAGCTTGCTCAGAGTACAAATTGAATGGCATTGGTGAAAGGCTACTGACAGAATTACAGTGTTATCGGCAAGACGCAATGCTTTTATTTCTTCACCTTGAACTCTCTGTTTCCATTTATTCACCCTGAACTGTAATTCCTTCTCCAAATTTCTCCTTGCTTCTTTTATAGCTTGCTCAGAGTACAAATTGAATGGCATTGGTGAAAGGCTACTGACAGAATTACAGTGTTATCGGCAAGACGCAATGCTTTTATTTCTTCACCTTGAACTCTCTGTTTTCATTTATTCACCCTGAACTGTAATTCCTTCTCCAAATTTCTCCTTGCTTCTTTTATAGCTTGCTCAGAGTACAAATTGAATGGCATTGGTGAAAGGCTACTGACAGAATTACAGTGTTATCGGCAAGACGCAATGCTTTTATTTCTTCACCTTGAACTCTCTGTTTCCATTTATTCACCCTGAACTGTAATTCCTTCTCCAAATTTCTCCTTGCTTCTTTTATAGCTTGCTCAGAGTACAAATTGAATGGCATTGGTGAAAGGCTACTGACAGAATTACAGTGTTATCGGCAAGACGCAATGCTTTTATTTCTTCACCTTGAACTCTCTGTTTCCATTTATTCACCCTGAACTGTAATTCCTTCTCCAAATTTCTCCTTGCTTCTTTTATAGCTTGCTCAGAGTACAAATTGAATGGCATTGGTGAAAGGCTACTGACAGAATTACAGTGTTATCGGCAAGACGCAATGCTTTTATTTCTTCACCTTGAACTCTCTGTTTTCATTTATTCACCCTGAACTGTAATTCCTTCTCCAAATTTCTCCTTGCTTCTTTTATAGCTTGCTCAGAGTACAAATTGAATGGCATTGGTGAAAGGCTACTGACAGAATTACAGTGTTATCGGCAAGACGCAATGCTTTTATTTCTTCACCTTGAACTCTCTGTTTCCATTTATTCACCCTGAACTGTAATTCCTTCTCCAAATTTCTCCTTGCTTCTTTTATAGCTTGCTCAGAGTACAAATTGAATGGCATTGGTGAAAGGCTACTGACAGAATTACAGTGTTATCGGCAAGACGCAATGCTTTTATTTCTTCACCTTGAACTCTCTGTTTCCATTTATTCACCCTGAACTGTAAATCCTTCTCCAAATTTCTCCTTGCTTCTTTTATAGCTTGCTCAGAGTACAAATTGAATGGCATTGGTGAAAGGCTACTGACAGAATTACAGTGTTATCGGCAAGACGCAATGCTTTTATTTCTTCACCTTGAACTCTCTGTTTTCATTTATTCACCCTGAACTGTAATTCCTTCTCCAAATTTCTCCTTGCTTCTTTTATAGCTTGCTCAGAGTACAAATTGAATGGCATTGGTGAAAGGCTACTGACAGAATTACAGTTTTATCGGCAAGACACAATGCTTTTATTTCTTCACCTTGAACTCTCTGTTTTCATTTGTTCACCCTGAACTGTAATTCCTTCTCCAAATTTCTCCTTGCTTCTTTTATAGCTTGCTCAGAGTACAAATTGAATGGCATTGGTGAAAGGCTACTGACAGAATTACAGTGTTATCGGCAAGACGCAATGCTTTTATTTCTTCACCTTGAACTCTCTGTTTCCATTTATTCACCCTGAACTGTAATTCCTTCTCCAAATTTCTCCTTGCTTCTTTTATAGCTTGCTCAGAGTACAACTTGAATGGCATTGGTGAAAGGCTACTGACAGAATTACAGTTTTATCGGCAAGACACAATGCTTTTATTTCTTCACCTTGAACTCTCTGTTTTCATTTGTTCACCCTGAACTGTAATTCCTTCTCCAAATTTCTCCTTGCTTCTTTTATAGCTTGCTCAGAGTACAAATTGAATGGCATTGGTGAAAGGCTACTGACAGAATTACAGTGTTATCGGCAAGACGCAATGCTTTTATTTCTTCACCTTGAACTCTCTGTTTCCATTTATTCACCCTGAACTGTAAATCCTTCTCCAAATTTCTCCTTGCTTCTTTTATAGCTTGCTCAGAGTACAAATTGAATGGCATTGGTGAAAGGCTACTGACAGAATTACAGTGTTATCGGCAAGACGCAATGCTTTTATTTCTTCACCTTGAACTCTCTGTTTTCATTTATTCACCCTGAACTGTAATTCCTTCTCCAAATTTCTCCTTGCTTCTTTTATAGCTTGCTCAGAGTACAAATTGAATGGCATTGGTGAAAGGCTACTGACAGAATTACAGTTTTATCGGCAAGACACAATGCTTTTATTTCTTCACCTTGAACTCTCTGTTTTCATTTGTTCACCCTGAACTGTAATTCCTTCTCCAAATTTCTCCTTGCTTCTTTTATAGCTTGCTCAGAGTACAAATTGAATGGCATTGGTGAAAGGCTACTGACAGAATTACAGTGTTATCGGCAAGACGCAATGCTTTTATTTCTTCACCTTGAACTCTCTGTTTCCATTTATTCACCCTGAACTGTAATTCCTTCTCCAAATTTCTCCTTGCTTCTTTTATAGCTTGCTCAGAGTACAAATTGAATGGCATTGGTGAAAGGCTACTGACAGAATTACAGTTTTATCGGCAAGACACAATGCTTTTATTTCTTCACCTTGAACTCTCTGTTTTCATTTGTTCACCCTGAACTGTAATTCCTTCTCCAAATTTCTCCTTGCTTCTTTTATAGCTTGCTCAGAGTACAAATTGAATGGCATTGGTGAAAGGCTACTGACAGAATTACAGTGTTATCGGCAAGACGCAATGCTTTTATTTCTTCACCTTGAACTCTCTGTTTTCATTTGTTCACCCTGAACTGTAACTCCTTCTCCAAATTTCTCCTTGCTTCTTTTATAGCTTGCTCAGAGTACAAATTGAATGGCATTGGTGAAAGGCTACTGACAGAATTACAGTGTTATCGGCAAGACGCAATGCTTTTATTTCTTCACCTTGAACTCTCTGTTTCCATTTATTCACCCTGAACTGTAATTCCTTCTCCAAATTTCTCCTTGCTTCTTTTATAGCTTGCTCAGAGTACAAATTGAATGGCATTGGTGAAAGGCTACTGACAGAATTACAGTGTTATCGGCAAGACGCAATGCTTTTATTTCTTCACCTTGAACTCTCTGTTTTCATTTATTCACCCTGAACTGTAATTCCGTCTCCAAATTTCTCCTTGCTTCTCTTATAGCTTGCTCAGAGTACAAATTGAATGGCATTGGTGAAAGGCTACTGACAGAATTACAGTGTTATCGGAGAGACGCAATGCTTTTATTTCTTCACCTTGAACTCTCTGTTTTCATTTATTCACCCAGAACTGTAATTCCTTCTCCAAATTTCTCCTTGCTTCTTTTATAGCTTGCTCAGAGTACAAATTGAATGGCATTGGTGAAAGGCTACTGACAGAATTACAGTGTTATCGGCAAGACGCAATGCTTTTATTTCTTCACCTTGAACTCTCTGTTTTCATTTATTCACCCTGAACTGTAATTCCTTCTCCAAATTTCTCCTTGCTTCTTTTATAGCTTGCTCAGAGTACAAATTGAATGGCATTGGTGAAAGGCTACTGACAGAATTACAGTGTTATCGGCAAGACGCAATGCTTTTATTTCTTCACCTTGAACTCTCTGTTTTCATTTATTCACCCTGAACTGTAATTCCTTCTCCAAATTTCTCCTTGCTTCTTTTATAGCTTGCTCAGAGTACAAATTGAATGGCATTGGTGAAAGGCTACTGACAGAATTACAGTGTTATCGGCAAGACGCAATGCTTTTATTTCTTCACCTTGAACTCTCTGTTTCCATTTATTCACCCTGAACTGTAATTCCTTCTCCAAATTTCTCCTTGCTTCTTTTATAGCTTGCTCAGAGTACAAATTGAATGGCATTGGTGAAAGGCTACTGACAGAATTACAGTGTTATCGGCAAGACGCAATGCTTTTATTTCTTCACCTTGAACTCTCTGTTTTCATTTATTCACCCTGAACTGTAATTCCTTCTCCAAATTTCTCCTTGCTTCTTTTATAGCTTGCTCAGAGTACAAATTGAATGGCATTGGTGAAAGGCTACTGACAGAATTACAGTGTTATCGGCAAGACGCAATGCTTTTATTTCTTCACCTTGAACTCTCTGTTTCCATTTATTCACCCTGAACTGTAATTCCTTCTCCAAATTTCTCCTTGCTTCTTTTATAGCTTGCTCAGAGTACAAATTGAATGGCATTGGTGAAAGGCTACTGACAGAATTACAGTGTTATCGGCAAGACGCAATGCTTTTATTTCTTCACCTTGAACTCTCTGTTTCCATTTATTCACCCTGAACTGTAAATCCTTCTCCAAATTTCTCCTTGCTTCTTTTATAGCTTGCTCAGAGTACAAATTGAATGGCATTGGTGAAAGGCTACTGACAGAATTACAGTGTTATCGGCAAGACGCAATGCTTTTATTTCTTCACCTTGAACTCTCTGTTTTCATTTATTCACCCTGAACTGTAATTCCTTCTCCAAATTTCTCCTTGCTTCTTTTATAGCTTGCTCAGAGTACAAATTGAATGGCATTGGTGAAAGGCTACTGACAGAATTACAGTTTTATCGGCAAGACACAATGCTTTTATTTCTTCACCTTGAACTCTCTGTTTTCATTTGTTCACCCTGAACTGTAATTCCTTCTCCAAATTTCTCCTTGCTTCTTTTATAGCTTGCTCAGAGTACAAATTGAATGGCATTGGTGAAAGGCTACTGACAGAATTACAGTGTTATCGGCAAGACGCAATGCTTTTATTTCTTCACCTTGAACTCTCTGTTTCCATTTATTCACCCTGAACTGTAAATCCTTCTCCAAATTTCTCCTTGCTTCTTTTATAGCTTGCTCAGAGTACAAATTGAATGGCATTGGTGAAAGGCTACTGACAGAATTACAGTGTTATCGGCAAGACGCAATGCTTTTATTTCTTCACCTTGAACTCTCTGTTTTCATTTATTCACCCTGAACTGTAATTCCTTCTCCAAATTTCTCCTTGCTTCTTTTATAGCTTGCTCAGAGTACAAATTGAATGGCATTGGTGAAAGGCTACTGACAGAATTACAGTGTTATCGGCAAGACGCAATGCTTTTATTTCTTCACCTTGAACTCTCTGTTTCCATTTATTCACCCTGAACTGTAATTCCTTCTCCAAATTTCTCCTTGCTTCTTTTATAGCTTGCTCAGAGTACAAATTGAATGGCATTGGTGAAAGGCTACTGACAGAATTACAGTGTTATCGGCAAGACGCAATGCTTTTATTTCTTCACCTTGAACTCTCTGTTTTCATTTATTCACCCTGAACTGTAATTCCTTCTCCAAATTTCTCCTTGCTTCTTTTATAGCTTGCTCAGAGTACAAATTGAATGGCATTGGTGAAAGGCTACTGACAGAATTACAGTGTTATCGGCAAGACGCAATGCTTTTATTTCTTCACCTTGAACTCTCTGTTTCCATTTATTCACCCTGAACTGTAATTCCTTCTCCAAATTTCTCCTTGCTTCTTTTATACCTTGCTCAGAGTACAAATTGAATGGCATTGGTGAAAGGCTACTGACAGAATTACAGTGTTATCGGCAAGACGCAATGCTTTTATTTCTTCACCTTGAACTCTCTGTTTCCATTTATTCACCCTGAACTGTAAATCCTTCTCCAAATTTCTCCTTGCTTCTTTTATAGCTTGCTCAGAGTACAAATTGAATGGCATTGGTGAAAGGCTACTGACAGAATTACAGTGTTATCGGCAAGACGCAATGCTTTTATTTCTTCACCTTGAACTCTCTGTTTTCATTTATTCACCCTGAACTGTAATTCCTTCTCCAAATTTCTCCTTGCTTCTTTTATAGCTTGCTCAGAGTACAAATTGAATGGCATTGGTGAAAGGCTACTGACAGAATTACAGTTTTATCGGCAAGACACAATGCTTTTATTTCTTCACCTTGAACTCTCTGTTTTCATTTGTTCACCCTGAACTGTAATTCCTTCTCCAAATTTCTCCTTGCTTCTTTTATAGCTTGCTCAGAGTACAAATTGAATGGCATTGGTGAAAGGCTACTGACAGAATTACAGTGTTATCGGCAAGACGCAATGCTTTTATTTCTTCACCTTGAACTCTCTGTTTCCATTTATTCACCCTGAACTGTAAATCCTTCTCCAAATTTCTCCTTGCTTCTTTTATAGCTTGCTCAGAGTACAAATTGAATGGCATTGGTGAAAGGCTACTGACAGAATTACAGTGTTATCGGCAAGACGCAATGCTTTTATTTCTTCACCTTGAACTCTCTGTTTTCATTTATTCACCCTGAACTGTAATTCCTTCTCCAAATTTCTCCTTGCTTCTTTTATAGCTTGCTCAGAGTACAAATTGAATGGCATTGGTGAAAGGCTACTGACAGAATTACAGTTTTATCGGCAAGACACAATGCTTTTATTTCTTCACCTTGAACTCTCTGTTTTCATTTGTTCACCCTGAACTGTAATTCCTTCTCCAAATTTCTCCTTGCTTCTTTTATAGCTTGCTCAGAGTACAAATTGAATGGCATTGGTGAAAGGCTACTGACAGAATTACAGTGTTATCGGCAAGACGCAATGCTTTTATTTCTTCACCTTGAACTCTCTGTTTTCATTTGTTCACCCTGAACTGTAACTCCTTCTCCAAATTTCTCCTTGCTTCTTTTATAGCTTGCTCAGAGTACAAATTGAATGGCATTGGTGAAAGGCTACTGACAGAATTACAGTGTTATCGGCAAGACGCAATGCTTTTATTTCTTCACCTTGAACTCTCTGTTTCCATTTATTCACCCTGAACTGTAATTCCTTCTCCAAATTTCTCCTTGCTTCTTTTATAGCTTGCTCAGAGTACAAATTGAATGGCATTGGTGAAAATCTACTGACAGAATTACAGTGTTATCGGCAAGACGCAATGCTTTTATTTCTTCACCTTGAACTCTCTGTTTTCATTTATTCACCCTGAACTGTAATTCCGTCTCCAAATTTCTCCTTGCTTCTCTTATAGCTTGCTCAGAGTACAAATTGAATGGCATTGGTGAAAGGCTACTGACAGAATTACAGTGTTATCGGAGAGACGCAATGCTTTTATTTCTTCACCTTGAACTCTCTGTTTTCATTTATTCACCCAGAACTGTAATTCCTTCTCCAAATTTCTCCTTGCTTCTTTTATAGCTTGCTCAGAGTACAAATTGAATGGCATTGGTGAAAGGCTACTGACAGAATTACAGTGTTATCGGCAAGACGCAATGCTTTTATTTCTTCACCTTGAACTCTCTGTTTTCATTTATTCACCCTGAACTGTAATTCCGTCTCCAAATTTCTCCTTGCTTCTTTTATAGCTTGCTCAGAGTACAAATTGAATGGCATTGGTGAAAGGCTACTGACAGAATTACAGTGTTATCGGCAAGACACAATGCTTTTATTTCTTCACCTTGAACTCTCTGTTTTCATTTGTTCACCCTGAACTGTAATTCCTTCTCCAAATTTCTCCTTGCTTCTTTTATAGCTTGCTCAGAGTACAAATTGAATGGCATTGGTGAAAGGCTACTGACAGAATTACAGTGTTATCGGCAAGACGCAATGCTTTTATTTCTTCACCTTGAACTCTCTGTTTCCATTTATTCACCCTGAACTGTAATTCCTTCTCCAAATTTCTCCTTGCTTCTTTTATAGCTTGCTCAGAGTACAAATTGAATGGCATTGGTGAAAGGCTACTGACAGAATTACAGTGTTATCGGCAAGACGCAATGCTTTTATTTCTTCACCTTGAACTCTCTGTTTTCATTTATTCACCCTGAACTGTAATTCCTTCTCCAAATTTCTCCTTGCTTCTTTTATAGCTTGCTCAGAGTACAAATTGAATGGCATTGGTGAAAGGCTACTGACAGAATTACAGTGTTATCGGCAAGACGCAATGCTTTTATTTCTTCACCTTGAACTCTCTGTTTCCATTTATTCACCCTGAACTGTAATTCCTTCTCCAAATTTCTCCTTGCTTCTTTTATAGCTTGCTCAGAGTACAAATTGAATGGCATTGGTGAAAGGCTACTGACAGAATTACAGTGTTATCGGCAAGACGCAATGCTTTTATTTCTTCACCTTGAACTCTCTGTTTCCATTTATTCACCCTGAACTGTAATTCCTTCTCCAAATTTCTCCTTGCTTCTTTTATAGCTTGCTCAGAGTACAAATTGAATGGCATTGGTGAAAGGCTACTGACAGAATTACAGTGTTATCGGCAAGACGCAATGCTTTTATTTCTTCACCTTGAACTCTCTGTTTTCATTTATTCACCCTGAACTGTAATTCCTTCTCCAAATTTCTCCTTGCTTCTTTTATAGCTTGCTCAGAGTACAAATTGAATGGCATTGGTGAAAGGCTACTGACAGAATTACAGTGTTATCGGCAAGACGCAATGCTTTTATTTCTTCACCTTGAACTCTCTGTTTTCATTTGTTCACCCTGAACTGTAATTCCTTCTCCAAATTTCTCCTTGCTTCTTTTATAGCTTGCTCAGAGTACAAATTGAATGGCATTGGTGAAAGGCTACTGACAGATTTACAGTGTTATCGGCAAGACGCAATGCTTTTATTTCTTCACCTTGAACTCTCTGTTTTCATTTATTCACCCTGAACTGTAATTCCGTCTCCAAATTTCTCCTTGCTTCTTTTATAGCTTGCTCAGAGTACAAATTGAATGGCATTGGTGAAAGGCTACTGACAGAATTACAGTGTTATCGGCAAGACGCAATGCTTTTATTTCTTCACCTTGAACTCTCTGTTTCCATTTATTCACCCTGAACTGTAATTCCTTCTCCAAATTTCTCCTTGCTTCTTTTATAGCTTGCTCAGAGTACAAATTGAATGGCATTGGTGAAAGGCTACTGACAGAATTACAGTGTTATCGGCAAGACGCAATGCTTTTATTTCTTCACCTTGAACTCTCTGTTTTCATTTATTCACCCTGAACTGTAATTCCGTCTCCAAATTTCTCCTTGCTTCTTTTATAGCTTGCTCAGAGTACAAATTGAATGGCATTGGTGAAAGGCTACTGACAGAATTACAGTGTTATCGGCAAGACGCAATGCTTTTATTTCTTCACCTTGAACTCTCTGTTTTCATTTATTCACCCTGAACTGTAATTCCTTCTCCAAATTTCTCCTTGCTTCTTTTATAGCTTGCTCAGAGTACATATTGAATGGCATTAGTGAAAGGCTACTGACAGAATTACAGTGTTATCGGCAAGACGCAATGCTTTTATTTCTTCACCTTGAACTCTCTGTTTCCATTTATTCACCCTGAACTGTAATTCCTTCTCCAAATTTCTCCTTGCTTCTTTTATAGCTTGCTCAGAGTACAAATTGAATGGCATTGGTGAAAGGCTACTGACAGAATTACAGTGTTATCGGCAAGACGCAATGCTTTTATTTCTTCACCTTGAACTCTCTGTTTTCATTTATTCACCCTGAACTGTAATTCCGTCTCCAAATTTCTCCTTGCTTCTTTTATAGCTTGCTCAGAGTACAAATTGAATGGCATTGGTGAAAGGCTACTGACAGAATTACAGTGTTATCGGCAAGACGCAATGCTTTTATTTCTTCACCTTGAACTCTCTGTTTTCATTTATTCACCCTGAACTGTAATTCCTTCTCCAAATTTCTCCTTGCTTCTTTTATAGCTTGCTCAGAGTACAAATTGAATGGCATTGGTGAAAGGCTACTGACAGAATTGAAGTGTTATCGGCAAGACGCAATGCTTTTATTTCTTCACCTTGAACTCTCTGTTTCCATTTATTCACCCTGAACTGTAATTCCTTCTCCAAATTTCTCCTTGCTTCTTTTATAGCTTGCTCAGAGTACAAATTGAATGGCATTGGTGAAAGGCTACTGACAGAATTACAGTGTTATCGGCAAGACGCAATGCTTTTATTTCTTCACCTTGAACTCTCTGTTTTCATTTATTCACCCTGAACTGTAATTCCGTCTCCAAATTTCTCCTTGCTTCTTTTATAGCTTGCTCAGAGTACAAATTGAATGGCATTGGTGAAAGGCTACTGACAGAATTACAGTGTTATCGGCAAGACGCAATGCTTTTATTTCTTCACCTTGAACTCTCTGTTTTCATTTATTCACCCTGAACTGTAATTCCTTCTCCAAATTTCTCCTTGCTTCTTTTATAGCTTGCTCAGAGTACATATTGAATGGCATTAGTGAAAGGCTACTGACAGAATTACAGTGTTATCGGCAAGACGCAATGCTTTTATTTCTTCACCTTGAACTCTCTGTTTCCATTTATTCACCCTGAACTGTAATTCCTTCTCCAAATTTCTCCTTGCTTCTTTTATAGCTTGCTCAGAGTACAAATTGAATGGCATTGGTGAAAGGCTACTGACAGAATTACAGTGTTATCGGCAAGACGCAATGCTTTTATTTCTTCACCTTGAACTCTCTGTTTTCATTTATTCACCCTGAACTGTAATTCCGTCTCCAAATTTCTCCTTGCTTCTTTTATAGCTTGCTCAGAGTACAAATTGAATGGCATTGGTGAAAGGCTACTGACAGAATTACAGTGTTATCGGCAAGACGCAATGCTTTTATTTCTTCACCTTGAACTCTCTGTTTTCATTTATTCACCCTGAACTGTAATTCCTTCTCCAAATTTCTCCTTGCTTCTTTTATAGCTTGCTCAGAGTACAAATTGAATGGCATTGGTGAAAGGCTACTGACAGAATTGAAGTGTTATCGGCAAGACGCAATGCTTTTATTTCTTCACCTTGAACTCTCTGTTTCCATTTATTCACCCTGAACTGTAATTCCTTC
This sequence comes from Locusta migratoria, assembly GCA_026315105.1. Classification (NCBI taxonomy): domain Eukaryota; kingdom Metazoa; phylum Arthropoda; class Insecta; order Orthoptera; family Acrididae; genus Locusta; species Locusta migratoria. The sequence goes on from CM048754.1 coordinate 21,454,907, forward strand.
TCCAAATTTCTCCTTGCTTCTTTTATAGCTTGCTCAGAGTACAAATTGAATGGCATTGGTGAAAGGCTACTGACAGAATTACAGTGTTATCGGCAAGACGCAATGCTTTTATTTCTTCACCTTGAACTCTCTGTTTCCATTTATTCACCCTGAACTGTAATTCCTTCTCCAAATTTCTCCTTGCTTCTTTTATAGCTTGCTCAGAGTACAAATTGAATGGCATTGGTGAAAGGCTACTGACAGAATTACAGTGTTATCGGCAAGACGCAATGCTTTTATTTCTTCACCTTGAACTCTCTGTTTTCATTTATTCACCCTGAACTGTAATTCCTTCTCCAAATTTCTCCTTGCTTCTTTTATAGCTTGCTCAGAGTACAAATTGAATGGCATTGGTGAAAGGCTACTGACAGAATTACAGTGTTATCGGCAAGACGCAATGCTTTTATTTCTTCACCTTGAACTCTCTGTTTCCATTTATTCACCCTGAACTGTAATTCCTTCTCCAAATTTCTCCTTGCTTCTTTTATAGCTTGCTCAGAGTACAAATTGAATGGCATTGGTGAAAGGCTACTGACAGAATTACAGTGTTATCGGCAAGACGCAATGCTTTTATTTCTTCACCTTGAACTCTCTGTTTTCATTTATTCACCCTGAACTGTAATTCCTTCTCCAAATTTCTCCTTGCTTCTTTTATAGCTTGCTCAGAGTACAAATTGAATGGCATTGGTGAAAGGCTACTGACAGAATTACAGTGTTATCGGCAAGACGCAATGCTTTTATTTCTTCACCTTGAACTCTCTGTTTCCATTTATTCACCCTGAACTGTAATTCCTTCTCCAAATTTCTCCTTGCTTCTTTTATAGCTTGCTCAGAGTACAAATTGAATGGCATTGGTGAAAGGCTACTGACAGAATTACAGTGTTATCGGCAAGACGCAATGCTTTTATTTCTTCACCTTGAACTCTCTGTTTTCATTTATTCACCCTGAACTGTAATTCCGTCTCCAAATTTCTCCTTGCTTCTTTTATAGCTTGCTCAGAGTACAAATTGAATGGCATTGGTGAAAGGCTACTGACAGAATTACAGTGTTATCGGCAAGACGCAATGCTTTTATTTCTTCACCTTGAACTCTCTGTTTTCATTTATTCACCCTGAACTGTAATTCCTTCTCCAAATTTCTCCTTGCTTCTTTTATAGCTTACTCAGAGTACATATTGAATGGCATTAGTGAAAGGCTACTGACAGAATTACAGTGTTATCGGCAAGACGCAATGCTTTTATTTCTTCACCTTGAACTCTCTGTTTCCATTTATTCACCCTGAACTGTAATTCCTTCTCCAAATTTCTCCTTGCTTCTTTTATAGCTTGCTCAGAGTACAAATTGAATGGCATTGGTGAAAGGCTACTGACAGAATTACAGTGTTATCGGCAAGACGCAATGCTTTTATTTCTTCACCTTGAACTCTCTGTTTTCATTTATTCACCCTGAACTGTAATTCCGTCTCCAAATTTCTCCTTGCTTCTTTTATAGCTTGCTCAGAGTACAAATTGAATGGCATTGGTGAAAGGCTACTGACAGAATTACAGTGTTATCGGCAAGACGCAATGCTTTTATTTCTTCACCTTGAACTCTCTGTTTTCATTTATTCACCCTGAACTGTAATTCCTTCTCCAAATTTCTCCTTGCTTCTTTTATAGCTTGCTCAGAGTACAAATTGAATGGCATTGGTGAAAGGCTACTGACAGAATTGAAGTGTTATCGGCAAGACGCAATGCTTTTATTTCTTCACCTTGAACTCTCTGTTTCCATTTATTCACCCTGAACTGTAATTCCTTCTCCAAATTTCTCCTTGCTTCTTTTATAGCTTGCTCAGAGTACAAATTGAATGGCATTGGTGAAAGGCTACTGACAGAATTACAGTGTTATCGGCAAGACGCAATGCTTTTATTTCTTCACCTTGAACTCTCTGTTTCCATTTATTCACCCTGAACTGTAATTCCTTCTCCAAATTTCTCCTTGCTTCTTTTATAGCTTGCTCAGAGTACAAATTGAATGGCATTGGTGAAAGGCTACTGACAGAATTACAGTGTTATCGGCAAGACGCAATGCTTTTATTTCTTCACCTTGAACTCTCTGTTTTCATTTATTCACCCTGAACTGTAATTCCTTCTCCAAATTTCTCCTTGCTTCTTTTATAGCTTGCTCAGAGTACAAATTGAATGGCATTGGTGAAAGGCTACTGACAGAATTACAGTGTTATCGGCAAGACGCAATGCTTTTATTTCTTCACCTTGAACTCTCTGTTTCCATTTATTCACCCTGAACTGTAATTCCTTCTCCAAATTTCTCCTTGCTTCTTTTATAGCTTGCTCAGAGTACAAATTGAATGGCATTGGTGAAAGGCTACTGACAGAATTACAGTGTTATCGGCAAGACGCAATGCTTTTATTTCTTCACCTTGAACTCTCTGTTTTCATTTATTCACCCTGAACTGTAATTCCTTCTCCAAATTTCTCCTTGCTTCTTTTATAGCTTGCTCAGAGTACAAATTGAATGGCATTGGTGAAAGGCTACTGACAGAATTACAGTGTTATCGGCAAGACGCAATGCTTTTATTTCTTCACCTTGAACTCTCTGTTTCCATTTATTCACCCTGAACTGTAATTCCTTCTCCAAATTTCTCCTTGCTTCTTTTATAGCTTGCTCAGAGTACAAATTGAATGGCATTGGTGAAAGGCTACTGACAGAATTACAGTGTTATCGGCAAGACGCAATGCTTTTATTTCTTCACCTTGAACTCTCTGTTTTCATTTATTCACCCTGAACTGTAATTCCGTCTCCAAATTTCTCCTTGCTTCTTTTATAGCTTGCTCAGAGTACAAATTGAATGGCATTGGTGAAAGGGTACTGACAGAATTACAGTGTTATCGGCAAGACGCAATGCTTTTATTTCTTCACCTTGAACTCTCTGTTTTCATTTATTCACCCTGAACTGTAATTCCTTCTCCAAATTTCTCCTTGCTTCTTTTATAGCTTGCTCAGAGTACAAATTGAATGGCATTGGTGAAAGGCTACTGACAGAATTACAGTGTTATCGGCAAGACGCAATGCTTTTATTTCTTCACCTTGAACTCTCTGTTTCCATTTATTCACCCTGAACTGTAATTCCTTCTCCAAATTTCTCCTTGCTTCTTTTATAGCTTGCTCAGAGTACAAATTGAATGGCATTGGTGAAAGGCTACTGACAGAATTACAGTGTTATCGGCAAGACGCAATGCTTTTATTTCTTCACCTTGAACTCTCTGTTTTCATTTATTCACCCTGAACTGTAATTCCGTCTCCAAATTTCTCCTTGCTTCTTTTATAGCTTGCTCAGAGTACAAATTGAATGGCATTGGTGAAAGGGTACTGACAGAATTACAGTGTTATCGGCAAGACGCAATGCTTTTATTTCTTCACCTTGAACTCTCTGTTTCCATTTATTCACCCTGAACTGTAATTCCTTCTCCAAATTTCTCCTTGCTTCTTTTATAGCTTGCTCAGAGTACAAATTGAATGGCATTGGTGAAAGGCTACTGACAGAATTACAGTGTTATCGGCAAGACGCAATGCTTTTATTTCTTCACCTTGAACTCTCTGTTTTCATTTATTCACCCTGAACTGTAATTCCGTCTCCAAATTTCTCCTTGCTTCTTTTATAGCTTGCTCAGAGTACAAATTGAATGGCATTGGTGAAAGGCTACTGACAGAATTACAGTGTTATCGGCAAGACGCAATGCTTTTATTTCTTCACCTTGAACTCTCTGTTTTCATTTATTCACCCTGAACTGTAATTCCTTCTCCAAATTTCTCCTTGCTTCTTTTATGGCTTGCTCAGAGTACATATTGAATGGCATTAGTGAAAGGCTACTGACAGAATTACAGTGTTATCGGCAAGACGCAATGCTTTTATTTCTTCACCTTGAACTCTCTGTTTCCATTTATTCACCCTGAACTGTAATTCCTTCTCCAAATTTCTCCTTGCTTCTTTTATAGCTTGCTCAGAGTACAAATTGAATGGCATTGGTGAAAGGCTACTGACAGAATTACAGTGTTATCGGCAAGACGCAATGCTTTTATTTCTTCACCTTGAACTCTCTGTTTCCATTTATTCACCCTGAACTGTAATTCCTTCTCCAAATTTCTCCTTGCTTCTTTTATAGCTTGCTCAGAGTACAAATTGAATGGCATTGGTGAAAGGCTACTGACAGAATTACAGTGTTATCAGCAAGACGCAATGCTTTTATTTCTTCACCTTGAACTCTCTGTTTTCATTTATTCACCCTGAACTGTAATTCCTTCTCCAAATTTCTCCTTGCTTCTTTTATAGCTTGCTCAGAGTACAAATTGAATGGCATTGGTGAAAGGCTACTGACAGAATTACAGTGTTATCGGCAAGACGCAATGCTTTTATTTCTTCACCTTGAACTCTCTGTTTCCATTTATTCACCCTGAACTGTAATTCCTTCTCCAAATTTCTCCTTGCTTCTTTTATAGCTTGCTCAGAGTACAAATTGAATGGCATTGGTGAAAGGCTACTGACAGAATTACAGTGTTATCGGCAAGACGCAATGCTTTTATTTCTTCACCTTGAACTCTCTGTTTTCATTTATTCACCCTGAACTGTAATTCCGTCTCCAAATTTCTCCTTGCTTCTTTTATAGCTTGCTCAGAGTACAAATTGAATGGCATTGGTGAAAGGCTACTGACAGAATTACAGTGTTATCGGCAAGACGCAATGCTTTTATTTCTTCACCTTGAACTCTCTGTTTCCATTTATTCACCCTGAACTGTAATTCCTTCTCCAAAATTCTCTTTGCTTCTTTTATAGCTTGCTCAGAGTACAAATTGAATGGCATTGGTGAAAGGCTACTGACAGAATTACAGTGTTATCGGCAAGACGCAATGCTTTTATTTCTTCACCTTGAACTCTCTGTTTTCATTTATTCACCCTGAACTGTAATTCCGTCTCCAAATTTCTCCTTGCTTCTTTTATAGCTTGCTCAGAGTACAAATTGAATGGCATTGGTGAAAGGCTACTGACAGAATTACAGTGTTATCGGCAAGACGCAATGCTTTTATTTCTTCACCTTGAACTCTCTGTTTTCATTTATTCACCCTGAACTGTAATTCCTTCTCCAAATTTCTCCTTGCTTCTTTTATAGCTTGCTCAGAGTACAAATTGAATGGCATTGGTGAAAGGCTACTGACAGAATTGAAGTGTTATCGGCAAGACGCAATGCTTTTATTTCTTCACCTTGAACTCTCTGTTTCCATTTATTCACCCTGAACTGTAATTCCTTCTCCAAATTTCTCCTTGCTTCTTTTATAGCTTGCTCAGAGTACAAATTGAATGGCATTGGTGAAAGGCTACTGACAGAATTACAGTGTTATCGGCAAGACGCAATGCTTTTATTTTTTCACCTTGAACCCTATGTTTCCATTTATTCACCCTGAACTGTAATTCCTTCTCCAAATTTCTCCTTGCTTCTTTTATAGCTTGCTCAGAGTACAAATTGAATGGCATTGGTGAAAGGCTACTGACAGAATTACAGTGTTATCGGCAAGACGCAATGCTTTTATTTCTTCACCTTGAACTCTCTGTTTCCATTTATTCACCCTGAACTGTAATTCCTTCTCCAAATTTCTCCTTGCTTCTTTTATAGCTTGCTCAGAGTACAAATTGAATGGCATTGGTGAAAGGCTACTGACAGAATTACAGTGTTATCGGCAAGACGCAATGCTTTTATTTCTTCACCTTGAACTCTCTGTTTTCATTTGTTCACCCTGAACTGTAATTCCTTCTCCAAATTTCTCCTTGCTTCTTTTATAGCTTGCTCAGAGTACAAATTGAATGGCATTGGTGAAAGGCTACTGACAGAATTACAGTGTTATCGGCAAGACGCAATGCTTTTATTTCTTCACCTTGAACTCTCTGTTTTCATTTATTCACTCTGAACTGTAATTCCTTCTCCAAATTTCTCCTTGCTTCTTTTATAGCTTGCTCAGAGTACAAATTGAATGGCATTGGTGAAAGGCTACTGACAGAATTACAGTGTTATCGGCAAGACGCAATGCTTTTATTTCTTCACCTTGAACTCTCTGTTTCCATTTATTCACCCTGAACTGTAATTCCTTCTCCAAATTTCTCCTTGCTTCTTTTATAGCTTGCTCAGAGTACAAATTGAATGGCATTGGTGAAAGGCTACTGACAGAATTACAGTGTTATCGGCAAGACGCAATGCTTTTATTTCTTCACCTTGAACTCTCTGTTTCCATTTATTCACCCTGAACTGTAATTCCTTCTCTAAATTTCTCCTTGCTTCTTTTATAGCTTGCTCAGAGTACAAATTGAATGGCATTGGTGAAAGGCTACTGACAGAATTACAGTGTTATCGGCAAGACGCAATGCTTTTATTTCTTCACCTTGAACTCTCTGTTTTCATTTATTCACCCTGAACTGTAATTCCTTCTCCAAATTTCTCCTTGCTTCTTTTATAGCTTGCTCAGAGTACAAATTGAATGGCATTGGTGAAAGGCTACTGACAGAATTACAGTGTTATCGGCAAGACGCAATGCTTTTATTTCTTCACCTTGAACTCTCTGTTTTCATTTGTTCACCCTGAACTGTAATTCCTTCTCCAAATTTCTCCTTGCTTCTTTTATAGCTTGCTCAGAGTACAAATTGAATGGCATTGGTGAAAGGCTACTGACAGAATTACAGTGTTTTCGGCAAGACGCAATGCTTTTATTTCTTCACCTTGAACTCTCTGTTTCCATTTATTCACCCTGAACTGTAATTCCTTCTCCAAATTTCTCCTTGCTTCTTTTATAGCTTGCTCAGAGTACAAATTGAATGGCATTGGTGAAAGGCTACTGACAGAATTACAGTGTTATCGGCAAGACGCAATGCTTTTATTTCTTCACCTTGAACTCTCTGTTTCCATTTATTCACCCTGAACTGTAATTCCACCTCCAAATTTCTCCTTGCTTCATTTATAGCTTGCTCAGAGTACAAATTGAATGGCATTGGTGAAAGGCTACTGACAGAATTTCAGTGTTATCGGCAAGACGCAATGCTTTTATTTCTTCACCTTGAACTCTCTGTTTTCATTTGTTCACCCTGAACTGTAATTCCTTCTCCAAATTTCTCCTTGCTTCTTTTATAGCTTGCTCAGAGTACAAATTGAATGGCATTGGTGAAAGGCTACTGACAGAATTACAGTGTTATTGGCAAGACGCAATGCTTTTATTTCTTCACCTTGAACTCTCTGTTTCCATTTATTCACCCTGAACTGTAATTCCTTCTCCAAATTTCTCCTTGCTTCTTTTATAGCTTGCTCAGAGTACAAATTGAATGGCAATGGTGAAAGGCTACTGACAGAATTACAGTGTTATCGGCAAGACGCAATGCTTTTATTTCTTCACCTTGAACTCTCTGTTTCCATTTATTCACCCTGAACTGTAATTCCTTCTCCAAATTTCTCCTTGCTTCTTTTATAGCTTGCTCAGAGTACAAATTGAATGGCATTGGTGAAAGGCTGCTGATAGAATTACAGTGTTATCGGCAAGACGCAATGCTTTTATTTCTTCACCTTTAACTCTCTGTTTCCATTTATTCACCCTGAACTGTAATTCCTTCTCCAAATTTCTCCTTGCTTCTTTTATAGCTTGCTCAGAGTACAAATTGAATGGCATTGGTGAAAGGCTACTGACAGAATTACAGTGTTATCGGCAAGACGCAATGCTTTTATTTCTTCACCTTGAACTCTCTGTTTTCATTTATTCACCCTGAACTGTAATTCCTTCTCCAAATTTCTCCTTGCTTCTTTTATAGCTTGCTCAGAGTACAAATTGAATGGCATTGGTGAAAGGCTACTGACAGAATTACAGTGTTATCGGCAAGACGCAATGCTTTTATTTCTTCACCTTGAACTCTCTGTTTCCATTTATTCACCCTGAACTGTAATTCCTTCTCCAAATTTCTCCTTGCTTCTTTTATAGCTTGCTCAGAGTACAAATTGAATGGCATTGGTGAAAGGCTACTGACAGAATTACAGTGTTTTCGGCAAGACGCAATGCTTTTATTTCTTCACCTTGAACTCTCTGTTTCCATTTATTCACCCTGAACTGTAATTCCTTCTCCAAATTTCTCCTTGCTTCTTTTATAGCTTGCTCAGAGTACAAATTGAATGGCATTGGTGAAAGGCTACTGACAGAATTACAGTGTTATCGGCAAGACGCAATGCTTTTATTTCTTCACCTTGAACTCTCTGTTTTCATTTATTCACCCTGAACTGTAATTCCTTCTCCAAATTTCTCCTTGCTTCTTTTATAGCTTGCTCAGAGTACAAATTGAATGGCATTGGTGAAAGGCTACTGACAGAATTACAGTGTTATCGGCAAGACGCAATGCTTTTATTTCTTCACCTTGAACTCTCTGTTTCCATTTATTCACCCTGAACTGTAATTCCTTCTCCAAATTTCTCCTTGCTTCTTTTATAGCTTGCTCAGAGTACAAATTGAATGGCATTGGTGAAAGGCTACTGACAGAATTACAGTGTTATTGGCAAGACGCAATGCTTTTATTTCTTCACCTTGAACTCTCTGTTTCCATTTATTCACCCTGAACTGTAATTCCTTCTCCAAATTTCTCCTTGCTTCTTTTATAGCTTGCTCAGAGTACATATTGAATGGCATTAGTGAAAGGCTACTGACAGAATTACAGTGTTATCGGCAAGACGCAATGCTTTTATTTCTTCACCTTGAACTCTCTGTTTCCATTTATTCACCCTGAACTGTAATTCCTTCTCCAAATTTCTCCTTGCTTCTTTTATAGCTTGCTCAGAGTACAAATTGAATGGCATTGGTGAAAGGCTACTGACAGAATTACAGTGTTATCGGCAAGACGCAATGCTTTTATTTCTTCACCTTGAACTCTCTGTTTCCATTTATTCACCCTGAACTGTAATTCCTTCTCCAAATTTCTCCTTGCTTCTTTTATAGCTTGCTCAGAGTACAAATTGAATGGCATTGGTGAAAGGCTACTGACAGAATTACAGTGTTATCAGCAAGACGCAATGCTTTTATTTCTTCACCTTGAACTCTCTGTTTTCATTTATTCACCCTGAACTGTAATTCCTTCTCCAAATTTCTCCTTGCTTCTTTTATAGCTTGCTCAGAGTACAAATTGAATGGCATTGGTGAAAGGCTACTGACAGAATTACAGTGTTATCGGCAAGACGCAATGCTTTTATTTCTTCACCTTGAACTCTCTGTTTTCATTTGTTCACCCTGAACTGTAATTCCTTCTCCAAATTTCTCCTTGCTTCTTTTATAGCTTGCTCAGAGTACAAATTGAATGGCATTGGTGAAAGGCTACTGACAGAATTACAGTGTTATCGGCAAGACGCAATGCTTTTATTTCTTCACCTTGAACTCTCTGTTTCCATTTATTCACCCTGAACTGTAATTCCTTCTCCAAATTTCTCCTTGCTTCTTTTATAGCTTGCTCAGAGTACAAATTGAATGGCATTGGTGAAAGGCTACTGACAGAATTACAGTGTTATCGGCAAGACGCAATGCTTTTATTTCTTCACCTTGAACTCTCTGTTTTCATTTGTTCACCCTGAACTGTAATTCCTTCTCCAAATTTCTCCTTGCTTCTTTTATAGCTTGCTCAGAGTACAAATTGAATGGCATTGGTGAAAGGCTACTGACAGAATTACAGTGTTATCGGCAAGACGCAATGCTTTTATTTCTTCACCTTGAACCCTCTGTTTTCATTTATTCACTCTGAACTGTAATTCCTTCTCCAAATTTCTCCTTGCTTCTTTTATAGCTTGCTCAGAGTACAAATTGAATGGCATTGGTGAAAGGCTACTGACAGAATTACAGTGTTATCGGCAAGACGCAATGCTTTTATTTCTTCACCTTGAACTCTCTGTTTCCATTTATTCACCCTGAACTGTAATTCCTTCTCCAAATTTCTCCTTGCTTCTTTTATAGCTTGCTCAGAGTACAAATTTAATGGCATTGGTGAAAGGCTACTGACAGAATTACAGTGTTATCGGCAAGACGCAATGCTTTTATTTCTTCACCTTGAACTCTCTGTTTCCATTTATTCACCCTGAACTGTAATTCCTTCTCCAAATTTCTCCTTGCTTCTTTTATAGCTTGCTCAGAGTACAAATTGAATGGCATTGGTGAAAGGCTACTGACAGAATTACAGTGTTTTCGGCAAGACGCAATGCTTTTATTTCTTCACCTTGAACTCTCTGTTTCCATTTATTCACCCTGAACTGTAATTCCTTCTCCAAATTTCTCCTTGCTTCTTTTATAGCTTGCTCAGAGTACAAATTGAATGGCATTGGTGAAAGGCTACTGACAGAATTACAGTGTTATCGGCAAGACGCAATGCTTTTATTTCTTCACCTTGAACTCTCTGTTTTCATTTGTTCACCCTGAACTGTAATTCCTTCTCCAAATTTCTCCTTGCTTCTTTTATAGCTTGCTCAGAGTACAAATTGAATGGCATTGGTGAAAGGCTACTGACAGAATTTCAGTGTTATCGGCAAGACGCAATGCTTTTATTTCTTCACCTTGAACTCTCTGTTTTCATTTGTTCACCCTGAACTGTAATTCCTTCTCCAAATTTCTCCTTGCTTCTTTTATAGCTTGCTCAGAGTACAAATTGAATGGCATTGGTGAAAGGCTACTGACAGAATTACAGTGTTATTGGCAAGACGCAATGCTTTTATTTCTTCACCTTGAACTCTCTGTTTCCATTTATTCACCCTGAACTGTAATTCCTTCTCCAAATTTCTCCTTGCTTCTTTTATAGCTTGCTCAGAGTACAAATTGAATGGCAATGGTGAAAGGCTACTGACAGAATTACAGTGTTATCGGCAAGACGCAATGCTTTTATTTCTTCACCTTGAACTCTCTGTTTCCATTTATTCACCCTGAACTGTAATTCCTTCTCCAAATTTCTCCTTGCTTCTTTTATAGCTTGCTCAGAGTACAAATTGAATGGCATTGGTGAAAGGCTGCTGATAGAATTACAGTGTTATCGGCAAGACGCAATGCTTTTATTTCTTCACCTTTAACTCTCTGTTTCCATTTATTCACCCTGAACTGTAATTCCTTCTCCAAATTTCTCCTTGCTTCTTTTATAGCTTGCTCAGAGTACAAATTGAATGGCATTGGTGAAAGGCTACTGACAGAATTACAGTGTTATCGGCAAGACGCAATGCTTTTATTTCTTCACCTTGAACTCTCTGTTTTCATTTATTCACCCTGAACTGTAATTCCTTCTCCAAATTTCTCCTTGCTTCTTTTATAGCTTGCTCAGAGTACAAATTGAATGGCATTGGTGAAAGGCTACTGACAGAATTACAGTGTTTTCGGCAAGACGCAATGCTTTTATTTCTTCACCTTGAACTCTCTGTTTCCATTTATTCACCCTGAACTGTAATTCCTTCTCCAAATTTCTCCTTGCTTCTTTTATAGCTTGCTCAGAGTACAAATTGAATGGCATTGGTGAAAGGCTACTGACAGAATTTCAGTGTTATCGGCAAGACGCAATGCTTTTATTTCTTCACCTTGAACTCTCTGTTTTCATTTGTTCACCCTGAACTGTAATTCCTTCTCCAAATTTCTCCTTGCTTCTTTTATAGCTTGCTCAGAGTACAAATTGAATGGCATTGGTGAAAGGCTACTGACAGAATTACAGTGTTTTCGGCAAGACGCAATGCTTTTATTTCTTCACCTTGAACTCTCTGTTTCCATTTATTCACCCTGAACTGTAATTCCTTCTCCAAATTTCTCCTTGCTTCTTTTATAGCTTGCTCAGAGTACAAATTGAATGGCATTGGTGAAAGGCTACTGACAGAATTACAGTGTTATCGGCAAGACGCAATGCTTTTATTTCTTCACCTTGAACTCTCTGTTTTCATTTATTCACCCTGAACTGTAATTCCTTCTCCCAATTTCTC